>OY744610.1:49917541-50025041 GCA_963556255.1 Allolobophora icterica
CGGTCGCGGATTTGGAAATCAACTCTTTAACTTGGCTGCGGTTTTATTTGTTGCCGAGCTCACAGACAGAAAACCAGTCATACCGATCAATGTTACCCTAACTCTGGAAAACGTCTTCCAGTTGAATTTAGAACACGTTAGTGACCCGTGCCCCTGTCATACGATTGGCGAACACAAGCAGTTGGCGTACGATGTGAACACAGAGAAAATGAACTTGACCCATCCGAAGATCGCCAACCGAACACTTATCATCTGGGGATATTACCAGAGTTGGAAATATACTTTGGCGATTGAACGACAATTGAGACGCCATCTGGTGTTCAAAGACGAAATTCAACGTTTCGCCGAATCCTTTCTTCAGGAGAACGTCCCTCGCGGTTGGACGAGAGTGGGGTTCGTACGCGTGGGGATACACGCTCGTCGGGGCGACAGCCTGACTCCTCATTTCACAAACTACGGCTACACGAGTCCCAACGAGACTTACTTTTTAAAGGCCATGCAACACTTCATCGAGAGATACAGTCGCGTTCAGTTCATCGTTGCTTCGGATGATTTCAATTGGTGTAAGAAGCATATCACAAGCAACAGTAATTCGTCAGATACAATCAATGTCACGTATAGCTACCATCATAAACCTGGTCAGGATCTGGCACTGCTGTCCTTGTGTGACCACGTGATAATGTCCACTGGTACATTTGGATGGTGGGCCGCGTGGCTGGCCAAAGGGACAACTATCTACTACAGCGACTGGCCGAGGAATGGCTCAACTCTTGCACGCCAATTCGTTCAGAAAGACTTCTTTCCTCCATATTGGATTCCTATGACAAATTAACTACTAATACGCGAAATATCAAACCTGTTTGCCAAGAGCAAAGAGCAACACCGGGCCAGCGATAATTCGCTAGCAGTTCAGCACTACAAGGCTGTTTTGACTCAGAAGCAATATGTGTGCTTGAAGGAGAGAAGTTATTGGAGCGCTGTTCAAATGATACGGCTGCGTAGAATGTTGTGGTCAAGGGCGTAAAAGGAAGTTTTAATTCTTACAGTTTTATAATCTAGTGCGTTAAATAAGCCTGACAGCAGTAAGACCATTTTGATTTCAGTGATGTGTAATTTTTGGGCGCTCGCCTTTTAATCGGATATATAGGGCCTAATCCATTTCGCGATGCAATCAGTACCCACTTATTGGCAGGTTTAAATGTTTTTTTAAATCGAAATGAAATCAAACGCTTTGGCCGTTCTATCAACTTCCCTTTCTTGGCTTCCGGATGCTTTTCTTTTTCAAAGGATTTCATGTCTTCTACTGAATGACCAAGTTTCCGAGTCATTTTAATAAGCCTCCGCCGACATTTCGTAGTTTTTTTAATATGGGTTACACGGCGCTAAACAAATCTCTTGTAGACTCAAAATAAATCTTCAGGTCACACTTTCACCTTGACCTGTCCTTACTCGCAACCAATGGCAATCAACCTATGTCGTCACTAGATTGGCCTGACCCTTACCTCACCAATGAGATAACAGCGATTTAAATAAGAACTACGTCACGAATTATTATTATTCGCGCTGGATGCGATTCAATGTTGCGTCACTTCCTGACACTAGTAAGTTTCAATCTTATCTATACATTGATATGTATTAATAGTTACTGGATAGCTAATGGGCTCTGAAAGTTCGGGTTATCGCTCAGTCAGGGAGAACCATGGGCAAAACAGAGCAGACGACAGAAGAATTGTGGAAATTTTTTTAAAAACTTTTTCATTTTTTAAAACACTTTAACCATAAATCCATTGTAATTAAATTTTAGAAATATCGTGAAATATAAAGTATTATATGACTTCGCTGCTTAATTATACGTCAACAAAACTTCCAACCCTGACCTCTTAAATTCGCCGTCGGCCATTTGCAAATGACTGAAGCTTTATCAATCCAGTAACTATTAATACATATCAGTGTATCTATATAATAATAATAATCTTCTTCATTAATTCAAACTGATAAGTGCGCAGTAAGATTACATTGAAACATGACAGTACAACCAAGATCTTAATTAAACACGGTTTGGCAGCCATGCGAGTAGGCTATTATTGTAACGTGTATTGCAGGCTGTCTGTTCTGTTAATAGTTAAGATTTTTCGCATAACATGTACATGTACAGCGCAGTGCGTTTGCAGGCGCTTAAAGAATAAATATATATATATATATATACTTAGAATGTTGGGATAATATTTAGGTTTTTGGACTTTGAACTTTTAATATAAGTTATTTGCACCTAGGCGGGAGCCTGTGTTGCTGGTGCATGCTACAATATCACATTGCAAGCATACTTAGCACTCAAGTGTAGTGCCCAAAACCAAACCAAAAACATAAGAGAAGAACTCGCTGAAATCGCGACTCCTCTATCAAAGTGAACTGATCCAAAGACGAATTTATTCCTACAAATGGGTTTCTAGCCCATTTGTAGGCCTACCGCTCAACAGTTACTGATGGAAAATAGTTAATGAGACTGTAGCTCGTCCAAATGGTTCAAAATAAAGGTTTACTATCAAAGGGGCGAAAATCAAAAGGGCGAAATCAAAAGGGCGCAATCGAAAGGGCGAAAATCAATAAAGCGAATGATAAATAAGGCGCATGATCAAAAGGGCGAAAAGTAAAAGGGCGCATGTTTAAAAAGGCGAATGTGAAATATTAAAGAGCGTGTTTACAAAGATAAGTGCGAAATGTATGAAAGCGCACCTTTATACTCATTGGAAATATGCAGAGTATCGCATTGCGAAATGCTTGGCTTGATGCCACACTGAAGGCGATGTCATGACAAAGTTGTCATATGAGCATAACCATGTACCAAGTTTTGCGGAGATAAGTGCAAGAATAGTTGTAGCTGCTATGAAGCAACGGGCAACAAACACTACGGAAACAACACACAGTATCGTTGCAACTGTAGCAACTCATGGTGTTGGATCAGCAGCAGTCACTGGTAAGCTCCCAACTACCGGTAACTTAAAGGAAAGAATAAGACGAGTTAGACATAAATATCAAGCATCTTTGCCAAATCCACTAAACTTGACGGATAGTAAACTATAAGAAACATCGACAGTCTTTATAATATGACACTGAATCGTAGTTTTTAATCCTTGTTTGTTATGTCCATGTTTCATTCTTTTCAATGTTATTCGTCTTTATAAGCGCTTATAAGCCACGGTAAACACGCTCTTTACTTACAGTACATTCGCCCTTACATGCGCCCTTTTGCTTTTCGCCCTTTTGATCATGCGCTTTATTTATCATTCGCTTTATTGATTTTCGCCCTTTTGATTGCGCCCTTTTGATTTCGCCCTTTTGATTTTCGCCCCTTTGATAGGATACCCAAAATAAATGGTAAAATGTCCGGTAACCCATTTGAAGGCCTACTGCTCAACTACTGCTCAACAGGTACTGATTGAAAATGGTTATTGAGACTGTAGAGCAGTGCTTCCCAACCTGTGTGCCGCGGCACACAAGTGTGCCGCGAGCGCGGTTGAAGTGTGCCGTGGCCAAATGTCGGAAATCAGAAGTTTTAAATGACAGTAATATTACTCAATCATAAAATGCACTATTCCATGCTGATAAATTATTGCAGTCAAGTATAATTTCTCACCAGACTGATTTAGCTGTATGTGAATCTGCGTTGACCACCGTGTGTTGCATTTACTAACAATTCGATGAACTAATTTACTTATTTACTCTGTCTATGACATCATTGTTAGTAAGCTTCATGATTACGCATCTTTGAGTCATCGTATTTTAAAATTCAATTTCTATGTTTCCTCGCGCAGCTGAAGTTGATCCAGGTGCAGTTGTGTTAAGTGACATTGCTATTGAGCATTTATCAGATTTGGTAGATAAGTTACAATATTATTTTCAAAGTTTAAATGTCTCTAATAATGACTGGTCAGAAACCCATTTTATCACCAACTACAGAGTGCGGAAAAGAAACAGCTGATTGACATTACATCCAACAGAACACTGCGACCTAAGTTCGCAGAAATTAGTTTAAAAAACTTATAGATTATGATAGAGAAGGAACAGGCCTACGCCTTGTTAGGTGCAAAAGCTGTCGGCACACTGCTGCCCTTCTGCACTACTTAGGCCTACCTGTGTGAAAAGGCATTTTCAGGAATGACACAAATCAAAATCAAAACAGAGTTTGCTTACAGCCAGTTGAAAACGACTTATTTGAAAAAGAGTGTGCTTGTCAACCGCCGTTCAAGCTCGTATCGATACAATTTCACATTCTTTGCAAAGTCAACCATCCCATTAGCTATGGTTTTTCATTCTGGTTTATAGTCTGCTTTTAATTAATTTCTCCCGGTTATACTGGTTTTTAAAAGAGCGGTTGACAATTCCTGATTTTCAGTACTGACGTCGAAATATTTGGGGACGCGGTGGTGCAGTGGGTAAAGGTGGGTGCTTTATATTTATTTTTTCTATGCAAATGTTTTCTATGGAAAAGCGTCATTCTGCCGCCCCCGCTCCCCCCAATTTTGTTGCCCCTCCTTAAAGATTTTTCCGCCCCCCCTAAAAAAATTTCGGCGGACGCCCATCAATGTGCCGCCTGGTGAATGGTTCTTGAAAAGTGTGCCGTGGTTGAAAAAAGGTTGGGAAGCACTGCTGTAGAGCGTCCAAATGGTTCAAAATAAATGATAAAATGTCCTGGTAGCCTACTTTGTCTGAATGCCATTTGGAAACTATCTAGCGAATTCCCATTTAACGCATATGCCTCTTGCAAATTGTGAGTAGATGGGCATGTTTGTAATATAACGACATATAAAATGCAACATTCACTTAATAGTATTATGGCCTAATTATTTTAACATAGAATTATGTCAGGCAAGAATGACTGAAAGCTATGAAGAATTCTGTTTATTGCTAATCCCTTTGTGAATTATTCAGTTGATGTTTCAAAATTTTATTTTGAACTGCCGCGGAATCCCTCGCCGACGCCCGCGGAACCCCTGGGTTTCGCGGAACCCCGGTTGAAAACCTCTTATCTATCCCCTCCTCTACTACTGATTACCAATTCATAGCTCGTCTTACTAGAAGATTAATCCCAGTTTGTCTAAATCTTTATCTAGACTATTCAAATCCCTACTAGAGCCACCAGATATGTAACGGTTACCCAAGATTTCACCCAAGAAAAGCTAGGGTATAAGGAGTTGATCTTATATACTCCCCGTTACTTTAGTTTTGAACTAATCCACTTGTGTCTTGATGAGGTTAGGCTCTGGGAAATATTAATGACATAAGACTGTTCAAAGAACATTAATGAATTACATTATAATCATTATCGGCTGTGAGTTTGAGATCATCCTGAAGGATGACACCCAGTATCTTCAAAGTTTTAACTCGGGTAATATTAGGTAATGGAGGAGGAGGGTCGAATTGGTGTCGAGGGCGGAAAATTATCATTTCTTTAGATTTAGAGCTATTTAAGGTAAGGTTATTGGCAAAAGCCCAGGTAGAGATTAAATGCAGTTCAGATGGAATAGTATGAGCTTGAGAGGATCCACTAAGGAGGTAGGTGTCATCTGCAAATTTGAACATAAGATTAAGAGGCTGAAGAGGGTGCAGATCAGAACCAGTAATGGAGAAGTTGGTAATTCCTAAGACTGAGCCTTGAACTATACTAGCATTGATTGGGAGGAGAGATGAAGAGTGACCTTTGAATATAGTGAGGTGTGAGCGTTCAAGATGATTGACTTGGCAAAATTTTCATATGAAGAGTAGACCTGCTTATTAAAGCTCAAAATTTTGCATATTTGCAGTAAGATGTTTCTAAATGAGCTTACGGTCTTAATTAACACCGTTCGGGAAAGCGAACGAGTCTCTGGTTTTCTGCCAGATCTTTATCCGCAAATGCATGAGCGCCATTGCGTCAATTTTAGCTCGTTTTCGCCGAGGCCTAAGTAATATAAGATGTCTGTGATTGACCAGCTTTGAAATTCTGCGGCCATTTCGTTCCTCTTAACTTATAGGTACTCCGGCGCTATATGAACTTTCACTTCGAAAACAACGCTAAATATAAACTATCAGTTCAACACTGAATCACCTTGATCTGGTCTCACTTCTAACCAATGGCCAACTCACTAAACTTACAACCGTTGACCCCACCCTACCTGCGGCCAATCACAAATCAACAATTCAAAGCTACGTGACGTCACGCTTAACTAATGAGCCAAGACGACGATCTAAGGCTGACACGTACGTAAACACAATCTCTATATTTGAATACTCGTGTCTAAATATGGGATATGTTCCCAGTTAGCCTTAATCAATTCTCAAATTAATAAAGCAATTCAGTCCCGGAGCCGAGCCTCCAGATTGTAATTGTAATTGTAACCGAAAATTTATATAGCGCCACTATTATCAGAACTTACGACCTGCATCACTTCCAGCACCGGCAAAAAGAAAGGTTTTCAAGCGTCTACGGAACTGAAGAGGAGAGTATAAGTTTGGAGCGAACAAGTCGTGTATTGCCATCTTACCTCCTTGCTGTTGACTGTTTTCGAAGACTTTTGCTGATGTGACGTCGTTACCACGTCATAACATAGCATAGCATTACGTCATAAGCGTCATAACTGGTTAAACGGATTACATATGGTTATATAGAGGTCGTGTCTTGTCTGACGGTGTGTTTGTTTTTGTAAAACTATACTTTAGCAATATGAATGCTGCTGATCTAAATACGTGTGGGAAATGACGAACGATGCGCCATGAAAACTGCCGATTGAAACAAAAATCTGGATGAATATTTCTGCACGTTTCAGTGTGTCTAACAGTAATTGTGTATTTCGTGGCGCTTAAATTGCATCTGCGAAGTCACGCGTAATAGTTGACCGCTACTACTAGACCAGTGCTTCCCAACCTTTTTTCAACCACGGCACACTTTTCAAGAACCATTCACCAGGCGGCACATTGATGGGCGTCCGCCGAAATTTTTTTAGGGGGGCGGAAAAATCTTTAAGGAAGGGCAACAAAATTGTGGGGAGCGGGGGCGGCAGAATGACGCTTTTCCATAGAAAACATTTGCATAGAAAAAATAAATATAAAGCACCCACCTTTACCCACTGCACCACCGCGTCCCCAAATATTTCGACGTCAGTACTGAAAATCAGGAATTGTCAACCGCTCTTTTAAAAACCAGTATAACCGGGAGATATTAATTAAAAGCAGACTATAAACCAGAATGAAAAACCATAGCTAATGGGATGGTTGACTTTGCAAAGAATGTGAAATTGTATCGATACGAGCTTGAACGGCGGTTGACAAGCACACTCTTTTTCAAATAAGTCGTTTTCAACTGGCTGTAAGCAAACTCTGTTTTGATTTTGATTTGTGTCATTCCTGAAAATGCCTTTTCACACAGGTAGGCCTAAGTAGTGCAGAAGGGCAGCAGTGTGCCGACAGCTTTTGCACCTAACAAGGCGTAGGCCTGTTCCTTCTCTATCATAATCTATAAGTTTTTTAAACTAATTTCTGCGAACTTAGGTCGCAGTGTTCTGTTGGATGTAATGTCAATCAGCTGTTTCTTTTCCGCACTCTGTAGTTGGTGATAAAATGGGTTTCTGACCAGTCATTATTAGAGACATTTAAACTTTGAAAATAATATTGTAACTTATCTACCAAATCTGATAAATGCTCAATAGCAATGTCACTTAACACAACTGCACCTGGATCAACTTCAGCTGCGCGAGGAAACATAGAAATTGAATTTTAAAATACGATGACTCAAAGATGCGTAATCATGAAGCTTACTAACAATGATGTCATAGACAGAGTGTGAACTGTGTTTTGTGTACAGTCTTGCAGTGCGAGATATTGGCGTATATATTTAGTGCGCTTACTTTAGTTTCACGTGTATATGTATATATGATAGATGTATAACGTTTAGTCTTAGTGACACGCGCGGCCGGCCGATATCGGCAGCGGCGCGCTATATGTATATTATTAGATTTCGCTTATGCGCACAGAAGACAGGTGTGTCAAGAGGCGCGAAGAATTATGCTGACTAGAGAAGTTTGAATTCGAGTGTGTTCGCTGTAGTAGTGTGGCTGACTAGTCGAGTTGTAATCGAATTGAGTTCTGTCTGTTTGTTTCTTATTAAACTAAAAGATATTAAAAACTGTGTTGCTGATTAATTCAGGTTATACTTATACGTAGAATTAGTGTTCAAAAGGTGAACGTTAAATAGGCGTTAAGTAGAGAGAGAACAAGGATTTAATCAGAAGGATTGTCAACGGAAGAATTGGGTTGACATTATTGGTGGCAGCGTCGGTGTGGATAAAAACTCACGGTGGAACAGTGACGGTGTGGATAAGAACTCACGGTGGATAAGAACTCACGGTGGATAAGAACTCACGGTGGATAAGAACTCACGGTGGATAAATACTCACGGTGGATAAATACTCACGGTGGATATAAACTCACGGTGGATTAAAATTCACGTTATCACCTCCTTCGGCGGATAGAAGAATCTACGACGGTGATAAAAGAATTTACAACGGTGTTAGAAGAATCTACGACGGTGTTAGAAGAATCTACGCGTTGTGTGCTGTGTGACGAGTTTACGATATCAACGACGGTGGAACACGAGAAACGGTATAAAAATTTCGTTGTTTTTCACGAACAAATACAAAAGAAATCCCGTTTGTTTATCGATTCACACAACAAGAAAAACCGTGACTTCTTTGACAAGAGAAATCACCAAAGTAAACAAGTAAGATGGAGAAACTAAGTGCTGAAAGACAAGCAGATATTAAGAAGATGTCTACGGAAAGGCTAAAACAGCGTTTGTTGAAAGCCGGTTTTAAAGAAGAACAATTAGAAGGTATGTCACGTGGTGACATGATGCAGGAACTCGCCGATGTGTGGGTTAAAGAAGAAGTCGAAGAAGAAGGTGCCGTTGGCGGTGCCGTAGAAAAGGCTATTGAAAAACCTCCTGCGCCTATGTCTATGGAGATGTTGATGCAGTGGATGATGATGACTAGGCAAGAAGAGAAAGAAAGAGAGGAGAGACGAAGACAAGAAGAGAAAGAGCTGAGACAAGAAGCAGAACGTGTAAGACAAGACGATTTGCGCTTGCAGAGAGAGAAAGAAGAGAAAGCAGAACGTCTGCAGAGAGAGAAAGAAGAGAAAGAATTGCGCTTGCAAAGAGAGAAAGAAGAGAAAGCAGAACGTCTGCAGAGAGAGAAAGAAGAGAAAGCGGAACTTGCAAGGCAAGAGGAATTGCGTCTGCAAAGAGAGAGAGAAGATAAAGCAGAACAAGTGCGTAAGGCAGAACTTGAATTGCAAAAGAATCAGTTTGAGATTCAGTTAGAACAGTTGAAAAGAGATAGGGAAGATGCTGAAAGAAGAAGATTGGAGCAGATGATTGAATTTGAAAAAGCTAGAAAAAGTGATGAAGAGGTACGTCAGCAACAGATTGAAGCAAAGAGAATGCGTGAAGAAGAAAAAGAAAAAGCGCGAACGTTAGAGTTGGAACGTGCAGAACAGATCAGACAAGAAGAACTCAAATTTCAGAAAGAAAGTTTGGAAAAGGCAGAGGCAGAAAGACAGGAACGTCTGAAACTGGAGAAATCAAAATTGACATTGAAAGAAACACAAATGAGAGAAGAACGGGAAGCAGAAAGAAGGAAACAGCAAGAAAGTGAAACTTTGGTGTCAAAAATTAAGAAAATAGGTGATGCAATGAAGCATGTATTGCCTCAAATGCCAACTGATATGATGGAGGTGCCATTATATTTTGAAACAGTCGAGAACGCATTTCGTAGCTTTGCTGTGGAGAAGCCGTTTTGGGTGAAATTATTACTACCATTGATGACGCCGAAAGCTCGAACCGTTCTGAATAGATTGTCATACGATGATCTAGACAATTATGATAGAGTCAAGCAGCACTTATTAAAAGAATTTAAATTGACTTCGAGAGAATACAGAACCAGATTTGTGGATGCTAAGAAGACAACAGAAGAGACTTATACGATGTTTACGGCAAGACTGAAGAACTTGTTAAACTATTACGTGAGAAGTCGAAACGTGAACAAAGAGTACGATACGCTCTTTGATTTGCTGGTAGCGGATAAGCTAAAAGAATGTTTACCGCCAGGTCCACTACAGTTTGTATTGTCGAAGGAAGGAACTGACTGTCTCCAAGCTAGTGCAGTGGCAGACCTAGCAGACATTCATGTAAACAATCGAATTGGGTTTGCGATCCCAAATATAAACAGTTATCCTTCTCAACGTTCCGTAAACCAAAGCCAGAGTGGAAAGTGGAAAAGTAATCCAGGAACAGGGAATCAGTTCAAAGGTAAAGAAATCAAGGCTAGTGTCCCTGTACCCAATGAGACCAGAGACGTGACGTTTGGTCGTCAGGGATTTAACAAATCGTCAGCGCCGTTTGCCAAGAGGGAAGGCAACACATCGTTTACGCAGTATAAGAGATATGAAGGAAATGAACAACGAGGTATTTCACAACCATACCATACAGTTGTGAAGCGTTGTCACAACTGTGGTTCAGACAAACATTTGGTTAAATTTTGTCCAGTTCCAGTGGCAGCAGCTAGTTCTAGCAGAAATCAAGAACACACAAGGGTGAATTTGATTCAAGTGGTTAGTGATACAGATAATCAAACCGCGAGTCAAGAAAACCAAGAGACTGAAGTAAAGTCAGTAATGAAATGTGGTATTCAAAAAGAAATTCTATTGGATGCTGAAATTCAGAGAGAAGTCATAGGAAAAGATGACAGTCGAATATTGAAGAAATCGTTCTTGCAATATGTCGAGGTTGAAATTCGTGCAGTAGACGGTAAAGAGCCAGTGAAAGTCAAAGCACTGAGCGACTCGGGAGCAGAGATTCCGGTGATTAGTGAAGAATTACTGGAAGGCATGAAGGTGGAACAAATTGGAAAAGTGAATTTGCAATGTGTGGCAGGAGATGCCATTCCTGCGAAGTTAGTGAAAGTGGATGTTAGATTGTGTGGTAGTGACGTGAAAGAAGAGGGATTTCCGCGTAAAATCCAGTGTTCACTTACACCTTATGTCACCTTGATGTGTGCTAGTATTGCAAAGATGGGCAGTACAGAAAGATTTTTGTTGCATCCAGAGATAATTGCCGAATTAAAAGCCGTACCACAGATGAAGGTCAAAACGATACAAGGAGATGTGAGTGTACGAGCAAATGTAATGACGAGAGCGCAGAGTCGGAAACAGGAAATGGTAGATGTTGATGAGAAGAGTGAAACTGAAAGTTCAAGTGATGAGGAAAACGAAAGTAATAAGCAACGAAGCTTATCGCGAGATGGTGTAACATCAGAGATAAACGAGCAAGAGATGGCTGCATGCGAGAATGGCACATTAAATGAAACGGAAGAAGACAATGAATGTGATGTGGGGATAGGAGACTTGTATAGAGATGAAGAGATGGACGAAGAACAAAAGCAGATTGCCGATTCGAAGAAGTTCGAAGAGCAACAGAGAAAGGATGAATCGTTGAAGCCGTGGTGGAAGTTAGCACAAGAGAAAGAATCTGAATTCTGTGTGATCAACGGTTTATTGCATAAGAAATATCAGATATTAGACCAGACGATATATCAACTAGTGTTACCAAAAGAGAGACGAATTAAAGTGATGGAGTTGGCACATGAGTCGGTATTTGGAGGACATCTAGGAGAAGAGAAAACAAGAGAACGAATAAAGTTGTCTTTTGTATGGCCAAAGATGAGAAGAGACATTGTGAAATTTTGTAAGTCTTGTGAGAAGTGTCAACTAAAGGCAAGGAGTCTGGTGATGGATAGAGTACCTATCACTCCGGTCTCAAGAGAAGAGGTCGCCTTCAGGAGAATGACAATGGACCTAATAGACAACCCGAGGAAATGGCACAAGATAATTCCTTTCCATGAAAAGCATTTGAAAGAACTCAAAGAAAATATGGAGAAAGCATTATTGTTTGCAAAATCTTACTCTCGAGAAAAGCAATTACAATACACGAATCAGTATAACAAGAGAGCAAAGCACAAAGAATTTGAAGCTGGTGAGAAAGTCATTGTTTTGTATCCAACGTCAACAAACAAACTTATTTCTCGATGGCATGGTCCATGTACGATCATACATCGAAGATCAAAGTACTCTTATTTAGTCGATATGGGTGAAAATGGTCGAAAAATAATTCACGCCAACAAGATCAGAAAATATGTAACTCGAGCATTAAGTTGTGGTCTAATCGTTGAAGAAGATGAAGATTTTGGTTCAGTGGTTGAATTACCAATGAGGAATGAGGTTCAAGATGACAAGAATTCACTTAACCTCGATCCTGAACAAATTAGCCATTTGACAGTAACTCAGCAAGAACAGTTGTTGAAAGTTTTGAACAAATACTGTGACAGATTTTCAGAAAAACCCGGATTATGTACATTGGTTGAACATGAAATTGAACTAAAACCAGGATTTCGTGAAAAGGAATTTGCAGCATATCGAATTCCTTTGATTTATCGAGCAGAAGTGGAACGTCAGATCAAAGAAATGTTAAAAACAAACATTATTAAACCATCATCGAGCAGAATGGCAAGCCCTTTGGTTATTGTTAAAAAGAAAGACGGATCTTTAAGACTTGCCTGTGACTACAGATACATTAACTCATTCACAGTGGATTGTAAATATCCGATGCCGATTGTCAGAGACGTTTTGAACAAAGTTGGAAAGTCTAATGTGATTTCTATTTTGGACTGTCGAAGTGCTTATTGGACTTGTCCTGTAAAACAATCTGATCAATGGAAGACAGCTTTTGTAACACATAATGGACTGTATGAATTTACTCGTGTTCCTTTTGGAATGATAAATTCAGGCCGAACTTTTGTTAAGGCGATAAATTTAGTTTTACAGCCTATAAGTGACTTTGCAGAACCGTATGTTGATGACATTGCTGTGCATTCTGACAGTTGGAAAGTTCACTTGCAGCATCTAGATGCATTTTTGATGCAAATGAGATTGCATAACGTTACTTTGAATTTGAAAAAATGCATATTTGGTAAGAGTGAGGTAAGGTTTATCGGTCATGTGGTTGGGTCTGGTAAGATAAAGATGAATCCAGACAGAATTGAAAGTTTGACTAATTTGAAGATCCCAGAAACTAAGAAGCAAGTTAAGCAACTGCTTGGATTTTTTAATTATTACAGACAGTTTATTAAGGACTTTGCACAGATTGCGAAACCTTTATCTGATTTAACTAGTAAACGTGTTTCTGATAAGATTGATTGGACTGTTGAACATCAGCAAGCATTTGATTTACTTAAAGAGGCTGTGCGATCCAAAGTAGTGTTATATGTTTTTGAAGTGGGAAAACCATTCAATTTGTACTGCGATAGTAGTGACTTTGCAGTCGGTGCTGTTTTAACACAGATGGACGACAAGGGAATAGAACGCCCTGTGTCATTTATCAGTCAGAAGTTAACTGATACCCAGAAGAGATGGGCTACTGTGGAAAAGGAAGCCTATGCTATTGTTTGGGCTCTAAACAAGTTAAAAGAAATTATAATTGGATCAAAAATTTTCATTTTTACTGATCACAATCCTCTTACATATTTGACTGAGTCAATGTCTAAGTCTGCTAAACTTGTGCGTTGGGCGTTAGCCTTACAAACTTTTGATGTTGAGGTGAAGTACAAGAAGGGCAGATTGAATGTTATTGCTGATTGTTTGTCAAGGTTATAAGTAATCGTAAGACTGTTTATTGATTAGTTAGATATATATATATATATATATATTTGTTTCATGTATTTTGGTAATTTCGCAAATTTTGAAATTTAATTTGCTCTATTCCAGAAAAAGGAAGGAGGTAATGTGAACTGTGTTTTGTGTACAGTCTTGCAGTGCGAGATATTGGCGTATATATTTAGTGCGCTTACTTTAGTTTCACGTGTATATGTATATATGATAGATGTATAACGTTTAGTCTTAGTGACACGCGCGGCCGGCCGATATCGGCAGCGGCGCGCTATATGTATATTATTAGATTTCGCTTATGCGCACAGAAGACAGGTGTGTCAAGAGGCGCGAAGAATTATGCTGACTAGAGAAGTTTGAATTCGAGTGTGTTCGCTGTAGTAGTGTGGCTGACTAGTCGAGTTGTAATCGAATTGAGTTCTGTCTGTTTGTTTCTTATTAAACTAAAAGATATTAAAAACTGTGTTGCTGATTAATTCAGGTTATACTTATACGTAGAATTAGTGTTCAAAAGGTGAACGTTAAATAGGCGTTAAGTAGAGAGAGAACAAGGATTTAATCAGAAGGATTGTCAACGGAAGGATTGGGTTGACATAGAGTAAATAAGTAAATTAGTTCATCGAATTGTTAGTAAATGCAACACACGGTGGTCAACGCAGATTCACATACAGCTAAATCAGTCTGGTGAGAAATTATACTTGACTGCAATAATTTATCAGCATGGAATAGTGCATTTTATGATTGAGTAATATTACTGTCATTTAAAACTTCTGATTTCCGACATTTGGCCACGGCACACTTCAACCGCGCTCGCGGCACACTTGTGTGCCGCGGCACACAGGTTGGGAAGCACTGTACTAGACCTTCGTGAGAGTGACGTAGTAGAGATGTCAACCACTGTATAGCATTTTCTAGCGCGGAGAGTACAGTTTCTATCCTCTTCCTCTGAGATGGTTACTGTGTAGGAACCTGGAGCAAGTCCTTCATTCACAATTACTCTGCACCATCGATTGATACTTGGTCATTAGATAGTGGAACTATATATATATATATATATATATATATATACATATATATATATATATATATATACATATATAATATATATATATCCGTAATATTAATAATCATATCCTGAGGGGTACTACTCGGAAAGTATACGACTCACACGCCGATGCAGAGAGGTTCTAAGGCTTTGCTGCTGTAGTTTCTTTTACTTTAGTATTGTCACCAGCGGAAACATTCGATGAAAGTACTATTCCACTTAGCAATATTAGGTTCATCATTACTTCATCACGTCAACCGTTCGCGGGGAGGCGATGAGCGATGGCCTCGAATATGTTGTCTCCCATCCTTTGGGTCATTTGCTTTTAGTCCAATTTCTCCCATGTTACTATTCTATAGCGCGTTTCGAATATTTTAAATCCCATCCTTCCAGACGTCCAGGTTTTTATGTTTGCCAGATTTGTTTTCCTCCAGTGTATCTCTCCAGATGAAGCGCGATAACATTTAATATTGTCTATGTTAGTAATTTCTTCCTAAATGTAGGCCTACCTTGTAATGACCTATGTTACTCCTTAATATATTTGTAACCTGCTGCAATATTCCTATGTTTCCAAACATGCTCTTAGTTTTAACGCCTCTGGTTACACTACGGAACATGCGATCGTACCAGAGGCGGCGATCTTGTTTGATAGGTGGGGACTCTAGAACTAGGTCAGCATCACACGCGATAAAAAGCTGACCTCTTTTTCTGGGAACGAACAAAATAACATCTCAGAGAGTGGGTAAAAATGATTTAGTTCATACGTATAATTGAAAATGCTCGGGTAACTACATGAAAGTCACCGTCGGTGGGCAGTCTCTCGCTCAAGCAACGGCGTCCCATTAAAAGAGATTAAACTCCACACGAGACCAGAAGAGCATACGAGAAACTTGTAACCAATTTCTTTCTCCAGAGTATTGCGTAGAGCGATCATATTACTCTTGTCGCAGTTTTACCATTAATGATCATGAGTGCATTACACCGTGTAATTTCTGATAAACCCTAAAAGCGCCTCATTTATATTTCTCGCAGGTTGCCACCTGCCAGTCATATTTTACCGTCAGCAGAACAAAATTTTTGGAAAACTGAGAGCGACACTTTTGAAAAGACTGGAAAGCGACATTAATTTGACCGAACTGCATTCAACCATATCGGTCACTTGGTGACTTATATACGCAGACTGTCTTGATTTTAATGATAAAGAGTTAGCCAAAGGCGACCACGTCAAGCATAGGAAATGCTACAAAAACGTGTTTCTTTTTCATTAGCTACATTAGGCCTTTTATCGGGAATCTCGTTAATTCTCTGTCTCCAATATAAGTCTGCGCTTCATCAGGCGCGACTTTTCTTCAGCTTTGGCGACAACGACACTGGTTTCAATAAGACTTTTCCCTTTGTCGCTTTCCAGTGGATTGTGAATGACGGTCGCCGACTTGGAAATCAAATCTTTAACCTGGCTGCGGTTTTATTTGTTGCCGAGCTCACAAACAGAACACCAGTCATACCGATCAATGTTACCCTAACTATGGAAGACGTCTTCCAGCTGAATTTAGATCACGTTAGCGACCCGTGCCCCTGTCTTACGATCGGCGAACATAAGCATTTGGCGTACGACGTGAACACGGAGAAAATGAACTTGACCGATCCGAAGATCGCCAACGAAACACTTCTCATTTGGGGATTTCGTCAGAGTTGGAAGTACACGTTGGCAATAGAACGACGATTGAGACGCCATCTGGTGTTCAAAGACGAAATTCAACGTTTCGCCGAATCGTTTCTTCAGGAGAACGTCCCTCGCGGTTGGACGAGAGTGGGGTTCGTACGCGTGGGGATACACGCTCGTCGGGGCGACAGCCTGACTCCTCATTTCACAAACTACGGCTACACGAGTCCCAACGAGACCTACTTTTTAAAGGCCATGCAACACTTCATCGAGAGATACAGTCGCGTTCAGTTCATCGTTGCGTCGGATGATTTCGATTGGAGTAAGAAGCATATCACAAGCAACAGTAATTCGTCAGACACGGTCAACGTCACGTATAGCTACAGTCATAATCCTGGTCAAGATCTGGCGCTACTGTCCTTGTGTGACCACGTGATAATGTCCACTGGTACATTTGGATGGTGGGCCGCTTGGCTGGCCAAAGGGACAACTATCTACTACAGCGACTGGCCGAAGAATGGCACACCTCTTGCTAGCCAATTCGTTCATGAAGACTTCTTTCCTCCATATTGGATTCCTATGACAAATTAATTATTATGGAATAAAACGTTAAACCGGTTTAACTGCCACGAGCAACACCGGCCCTGCGATAATTGGCTAGTAGTTCAGGAGAACAAAGCTGTTTGACTCAGAAACAATAGCCACGTGCTTGAAGGAGCGAAGTTAGTGAAGCGCTGTGAAAATGATACGGTGGCGTAGGTTGTTGTGGTCAAGAGGCTCAAAGGCAGCGTTTAGTCGTAGAGTTATATACTGTTGTGCGTTAAATAAACCTGACAGCAGGAAAACCAATTGGATTTCGGTGGTGTGTTGTTACTTTTTAGACGCTCGCCAGATTAATCGGATATAATCCACTTCACGATACAGTCCACTGATTGACAACAGTTTGACATCTTTTTAAATCGAAGTGAATTGAAACTTTTTAGCCGATTTTAAACCTCTGCTCCAATCGACTCCGAAACTTCAGTGCATTGCAATAACCTATATCAGACTTCAAAATATTTCGAAAATAAATATCTTTTGTGTAAAAAGGAATTGTGGCATGTTTTACAATTGAAACAGGTCAAGACGATTGCGTTTCTCAATAATTTATCGATGCTGATTCTCCGCGGGACGCTACTTGACCTTTTCCTATTGCATTTTGTGGCCAATTGGTAATACAAAATTAAGATTCAAATGTATCTCCCTACTCTATACTTTATGCCATTACTTTTTATACCATTATCCTTTTGTACCATTACTCCATCCCTCTCTGCCATGGAAAGGGGGTAGAGTTGGGCCTAATGGTAACACTCTTGGTGAGGAGAGCGCAGGAGAGCAGCAGCACGCGGTTCGATTCGCGCAACGCCCCGGGCGCCATGCATATCTGCCATATCGTGTGTTTAGTTAAGATATTGATAATTGTACTGTCATGTCTCAATGTAATCGCACTGCGTTTGTCGGTTTCAATTAATAAAGAAAAAGATTATTAAATTATTATTCAATAAACCTCTATTCTTTATGATGCGGTGCTCAGTATCTAGCTAGAATATTTATTCTATGCAAAGAACTACGCAAGAGCGTGGTCTAAGCGGCGATTCCGCGAGAAACAAAATATATTTCTCCTAAAGTCATATGTTAGAAAAAAAACATCTTTTTCACAGTGCAGGTATGAATATTATTACATAATCTCAGGAACTGAAAAAATCATACCTGTGGCTAAATCAATCTTTATTAAAAGTCCGTTTTATTCAACAGCTAAGACAGTTTAATATTAGAAATTTTCACACGTTTGTAGGTCACACTTAGCCTATGCAACTACCAGGAAGACAGGGTGTTTAGAAACAATATCACTTGGTAACAACATGCACTTTTATTGCATTTTAGCGAAATCTTAGGACTACCAAATGCCAACAATATGCAGCTATCACTATCAGTAATATAAGAATTTGATAGCATAATAGCAAATGGTGACAATATGCAACACTGCAGAAAATAAGTTTTTGACGGTATAAACTAAGGCATAGTTTTAATTCTTGAAAACATTATTCACGAAATATTTTCTTGCAATTGCATCTTTGAGTATCGTTGCAGTTGCATAAACGCTGTATTGTTACAGTCCCACATATCCCAGATATGACTTTTTAATATTTTCACGACTCCTATGCCTATCTCTTGGACTTCACTCTGTCGTGGCAGTACATGCTTATTGTTATCCACATTGCACACCACATGTTACATTGATGCCAATCTTTAGATCTAAGTTAAATACTCACATTTTGTGATAAGATGTTACTTCATTCAAAATGGATGAAGCTTCCACACACAACCCGTTTCTAATGCAATGTAAATATTTTCCGATGCTAATATGGGTTTTACCCCCGTTTCTATAACAGACCTAATTCGCAAATGTGGCCGGATGAGCATTGAATAGGAGAGCTTTAGTAGTGCGTTCTGTTAAAATCACTAAACCCTTACATTGTGCAAAGACCACCTACAAGCATGAATATTTTTTTATAAGTTACTTATGATCTGAGTAAGCGAACTAGATATGTGCACATTTTCAATTCTATTCGAGAAAATAGAAATTTGATGTTATTATGGCAAAGTTTATTACGTTAACTTGGGCTATTTTTTGGGCTAATTCCTGAACATGAAACTGTTTCATGCTATTTTTGGACACTTCCCGCTAGTATTTCCAAGATTTAAAATGTTTGAAAAAATTTCTATTTGTTTTAATTGATTATTTGAAGGAAATTTAGGCGGTTTTGGTAAGATATTATCATACTGGATCTAAACTGTATATTACTCTATTACGCGGTCGTCCCGAACCCAATTCCTGGAAAACGCTTTAATTGTTTACAAGCGTGTGCCTACCAGCTGATCAATAGTAGTCGAACTTATAGGATCTCAGTGTTTTCCGCATGCAATAACATCCCATCCCGTCGTGTATACATTGACTTTCAAGAAAAATTCCATATTCCTCCACATGAACGTTATCTTATTAATTTTCGGGATTTCGGGTTGCACTTAGGAAATGGATTTGGGGGATCCGCCGAAATTTTTTCGGGGATTCGCTACACACCCCTCTGTTACAGTCAATGGATCCGGAACCAATCGCTAATTGTAATTGTAACTGAACACTTATATAGAGCCACTTCTTGCCCAAGGTTCAGAGGTAAATGACCAAGAACTGCCCAATCACAGTCCGGATGAATATGAAGCTCCTGAGTGTTTGCTGCACTTGACACAATCAACGTCAGGCTTTGTAGAGACCGCATTTAGTTTGGTATGTTTTTTTTGCAAAGTTGAAGGAAAGACAATCGACATACAGTTATGACTGAACCGGTTACTGACAGAGTATGCCGTTGTGCTCAAATAATACAGGACCCTCATTTGCTGGCTAAACTTGCAGAAGGAAGTTTAATTGAAGCCCAGTACCATCCAGCATGTCTACTTGGAGTTTATGATAAGGCATCGAAGGTGGAAAAATAAATTCCACAAGTAGATGCTGAAGTTTGTCATTCTCAAATCAGAGTCACCTGCTTTGGCTGATGTCATTGCGTATGTGGAAAAGATAGCGATGAATGAGTGTAGAATGTTGTTTTTTGGATGGAGCTGTGATTGCGCAAATGTTTAATCCTGGTGGTAGCAGAAATTTTGATGAATATTAAAACAGCATCCCTTTCATACATTCATTCTGTTTTGTCAAAAGTCCAGAGGTTACGTAGATATTGTTTTTGACAGATATATTCACTGCGAGGGAAAAGCATCGTTCAGGAACACGGACGTTTATTGTGACTACCACAAAGATTAAAAGAACTGGCAGGAATTCTTAAGGGTTGACAACAAGACAGAACTCGTCCTTGCTGAAGCTGCATCCAGAATTATTCATCATGGCAAAGAAATTGCTGTCACATACGATGACCATGTACTATGCAATCAGCATGTAGATGTAGGTTATAATAATAATTTAATGTACACTTAAATGTGTTTGATCACGTGTTAACGATGTGAGTTAAACCTGATTATTTTTGTTTCAGGTATGGTGAATGTCGTTGTTGCAAGAACTCATAATTTAAATTGACAATCATGTCTTGCAAAAAAGAACAGTATTCGATGACCATTGGCTTGATCCAGATGTTCATCTAGAATTTTCTGCATAGTCAGAAGAGTCAAAAGTCTATACAGGAAGCTTTTTGCAATGGCTGCAAAACAAAATTATCCACTTAAGCAACATGGGACGTGAGGCAATAAGCAGCCATGCAAAGTCTGCAAAGAATATGGTTTGGTTGGCGGTATCTCCAGGTTTGACCACGTCTCTGAATTTATGCGATACGTTCTCCATTGGCTTCCTGTCCAGCATCGCATTCATTACAGGGTCTCCACCATGGCGTGGCATTGTGTCCTAGGGCGGGCCCCGGCCTACCTCTGCGAGCTCTTTAACTTCCGCTTGTGCGGGGCGTCGGACCTTGCGCTCGGCCTCCCGGGGTGATTTTGTTGTCCCCTGTGCGTGTACTGCTATGGCGCAGCGTAGGGCATTCTCCGTGGTGGGTCCTACCGCTTGGAATGGCTTCCCTCTCTCCCTTCGCTCTCTCCCTAGAGACCTCTCAGGTACTTTCTATGGCCTTCTTAAGACCTTTCTTTTTGACCGGGCCTGGGTTGGGAGCGTCACTGAGTAGATTTCTTGAAGGGGCGCTATAGAAGTTCATTATAGATAGATAGAATATGAAGTACGTTGAGAATCTGACAAGCCGACAGGGAAATTTGACATCATTTCTTCAGCCTCGTACCCATAAAGCTGTCAGGTGTCAACATCCGCAGTTACAGGTGTTGGTGGATTCACAAAGTCAACCCATTGTGAGTGCTACAACAACTCAACCCGGTGTGAGTGCCAAAAGTCAAGCAAGTGTTGGCGACATAAACTTGACATGGAAATAGCTAAACTAGAGAAAATTAAAAAAATTAAGAAATACTGCAATTACAACTTGACTGCAGACACTCATAGTGGCTGAAACTGCTACCATGAGTGACGTTATTGTGCTAGTCTTAGCTCCAGTATAACTGTTATGTTTAAACTATACTTTCACAACTATATTCAGTAATTTGAAACTAGTCGTGCCAGAGTTACTTTGGAACTGTTATTATTTTGTTCTACTAAATGCTGCAGTATTATGTTTTTTGGTCTTCATTACACTCTACTAGTCTTTCTGTAATTCGAAACTAGTTGTGCCTGAGTAACTGAAACTGTTGCCATTTTTTTTAAACTTAATTTTTTGGAAATAAATAGGTGGAAAGGGACCGGTGTAGGGGAGGAAGAGCCGGTAAAAATATTTTAAATAGTTTTATTGTTCAAACTTTTGTTAATCAATGTATCTGGAATTTTTTTGGAAAGTTATCTGGAAAGTCAAGAAATTTTAAAACAATAAATGAGTGGGACCCCTGCTGTCTCCCAATAAATCATTGTACCGTACATAAATTAACATTTGTTTTAAAAACATAAAAAAGTATAGAAAAAATTGGGGCTCACAAGCGCAAAACAAACCATATATCACTGGAAAAGTCTGTTCAAGCTCTACAACACTAAGTGAAAACCATTGTTCTATCTTTTGTCCCACATGTGCATACCTGCAGCCGAAGATGAAACAGTTTATGGGATGGACCAACTTTGAAGACTCTTATCATCATGAAGACATAGAGTAGTAAGGTTATGATTTGTTACATACAAAGTGAACTATATGCAGATAACAGAAATGTACAATATTTGCAATAGCTTTTGTTGTCTTCACTGCTGCAATGCCATGAATATTGCAGATTGAAACTTGCAATTGTGTTTTTGGCCACTTTTACACCAATATTAGTGGGAAACTATTTGTTTCAATTCAGAATGATTTACAGAATCAGAAAGTACACAAAAAGTTGTACAAAATCACCAAATTTTGCAAGCCTAGGTGCATTCATTCCTGAGGTACAAGCCTCTGAACACGTTGCCAAGTTCAAACATGTCGTGCATGCTTCAAACCCCCCTCCATTACCGTCAGCCATACAATGCAGATACATGGTGATAGGCTTCTGAAATTTTCAATTTGATATATAAGCATATCAAACTACAAAAACAGCAAAATTACAGCCAAATCTGAGATAGGTCACCTACAGGCCCTGAGCAATTTCACCTGGACTGACCCCTATACATAGTGGGTAATGTAACATAAAATTTTCGAAAAAAAAATTTTCAATTCAGAGAGTGTGCACATATCCTATCATTATCTGCACTCTTATCTGATTCCAAATATATAATTTTTTTGCTTGTAGGTGGAAAATGCACAATGTTACACTAACAAAAGGGACTATAGAGGCAATTCAACGCCCAACATGAATTTCCGCAGCCTTCTACGATAAACAATTACGCATAAGATTACAGAGCAAAAGGTGATCATTGTAAATTATGACGTCATTACATTTTAAACGCTGATTTTGACCAGTTTGAAGTTGTAATAGGCGCAGCGATCGGAAATGAAACAACTCAGGTATGTTCTGTATGTTTCGGAGTCACGAATCGTTGATTCGGTATAGAAGTCCACCTATTACGATAGCAGAAAACGGAGAAGTTATATTTCTTTCAGTTTAATCTTTCTTTATACCTAAGTTGTCAACTGATGACGTGTGGGCCTACCAATAGCTTTCCACGTAGCAATACCAGCTATAAAAAAACTAGATGAGTTAATGAGAGGTAAAAATGCTGATGTCGTTGTTACGTCGTAACTTGTTAAACGGATTACATATGGTTATATAGAGGTTCTGTCTTGTCTAACTGTAAATATGGTAGTATAGCGCCATACGTTAGCAATAGAAATGTTGTTGATCTAAACATAGGCTATGTGAGAAATGCGACATGGAACTTTTCGATTTAAAAAAATCTGGGTGTATGTTACTGCAAGTTTCGGTGTGACTAACAGTAACTGTATATTACGTGGCGTTTCAGTTGCATATGCGAAGTCACGTAGTCACGTTAACCGTTGCTACTAAACCTTCGTGACAGTGACGTTAGTGGGATGTCAACAAGGATGATCAACCAGTGTATTCGTGTGCATAGCATTTTCTAGCACGGAGAGTTCAGGAGAGTTCGAGCCTCCTCTGAGATGGTCACTGTGTATGGATTTGGAGCAACTCCTTCACTCACAATTAAGCCTACTCAGCACCATCGAGTGATGCTTGGTTATTAGGTAGAGGCATTTAATAAAAGCGTAATATTAATAATAATTTTCTAAGGGGTACAACTCGGAAAATCACACGCCGATGCAGAGAAACTTTTAAGGTTTTACTGCTATAGGTTTTTTTTTTACTTTAATATTGTCACCAACGGAAACCTTCGGTAAAAGTATTATTTCAGTTAGTAATATTAGCTTCATCATCACTTCATCATGCCAACCTTTGGAGGGAGGGACGCTATGAGTTCGAATAGGCCCAACGTTATCTCCAGTGCGTCTGATTTGAAAATAGCAGGCGGGTTAGAAATCGATCGCGCTGGATCGAGTAGGCGAGCGATAGGCGGTCAACCTCGGGAGCTCTTGTGTATAGCGTATTTTGTGTATCGTATTCGTGGTTTTTCGTATCGCTGCTTATAGTACTTATCTAGTAGGCCTATCTCACTTCAGTTCCGTTATCTGAGTAGGTCTCTTGAAGAGGCGCTATATAAATCCTCATAATGAATGAATGAACATTCACTAGAAACCTACCATTGACGTAAGATGACGTGTGACGGCTGATTTCACAAGGTTGGTTGAGCCTTCGGCATACGTTCAACACTCATTCTGGCTTGACCTTTCAGCCGGCAATCCATTCAAATTTTATCGGCGCGCTTTCTGCAGGACTTGCAGTAAATTTTGTTCAGAGTCCGACGGTTTTCTGTTTCGACTACATCGAGCTACATCCTCTTCCTCTGAGATGGTTACTGTGTAGGAACCTTTAGTAAGGTACCAAGATCGAACCCAGCAGGACCCCGTAAGGTTTTTTCAGCCTTCCACTCGCTAGATGGCAGTGGTTAAATGATTAGAAGTGCATGAATTGGCGTCGTTTAGCTGCCGCTTAAACAGTTATATTCGACTCCTGTAAAACTGTTATCGTGTGCTTCTACTATATACATGTATGTAAGGCGCCCTGCGTGGCTGCCGTTTCTACTATATGTATGTTTACTGTACAGCGCAGTGCGTTTGCAGGCGCTTAATTAAAGAACAACATTATTATTATTTATTACATTATTATTCGACCTGCTCATATTCGCCGCCATTGTTGTTTAAAATAATTTCAAAAATTGGTGATATTACGGATGATGTCACACGGCGTGAGGTGTCGGCGGTGTTGTTATGACCAATCATACTGCACGAAATTGGAGTGATCAGTCAGCAGTAATTAGGACAGGTCACGGCACGCATTCACCGCTGCCGCAAGTAGGCCTAAGTAAATTAAAGTAATCTCAATTAGGTAAATAAAATATTGGTCTGGTTCCAGGTTCGTCTATCGTCTTGGAGCCTAACTCTAACTACGTGAGCGACGACCGACGGTGAGAAGCCTTCGTCTAGACGAGCGGTAAATTGCTCGCCGGTACCTTTGCTAGGCGAGCGACCAAGGAGAGCGATCGATCTCTCGCCTTAAATCCGACGCTCTGGTTATCTCCCTTCCTTTGAGGCATTTGCGTTGAGTTTTGTCATGTTACTATTCGAACGCTTTTCGACTATTTTGAAGCCATCCTTCCAGGAGTCCGGGTGTTATGCTTTTCAGTTATGCTTTTTTAGGCCTACTTTCCTCCGATGAGGCGCTATATACATCTGCAATAACAAATGCAATTGTATTATATTACTCATTTTTGCCAAAATATACCCTGTAATGATATTTTCCTACCTGCTGGAATATTCCTATGTTTTCAAATGTAACGTCTTTCACCAGAATATAGCACAGAGCCATCGTATTATGACAGTTATATTAAGGGCTTGTCACAGCTTTTTTGTATGTTCTACCATAAAATGATCATGTGTTTATGGCAGCGTGTAATTTCTGATAAACTTTAAAAACTGACTTAACATTTTTCGCAGGTTGCCAGTCGTATGTTATCGTCAGCAGAAGAAAATTTTGGATAAGCAAGAGCGAAACTTTTTATATGACTAATAGACATGAATTCTACCGAACTGCAGTCAACCAAATCGGTCAGTTGATGACGTATATAGCCTACGCAGACTGTCTTGATTTTAATGATAAAGAGTTGGCCAAATTCGACGACGTCAAGCATAGGAAATGCTACAAAAACGTGTTTGTTTTTCATTGTCTAAATTAGGCATTTTATCGGGAATCTCGTTAATTCTCTGTCTCCAATATAAGTCAGCGTTTCACCAGGCGCGCGTTTTCTTCAGCTTTCGAGACAACGTCAATACTTCCAATAAGACTTTTCCCTTTGTCGCTTTCCACTGGAGTATGCATGATCGTCGCCGACTTGGAAATCAACTCTTTAACTTGGCTGCCGTATTATTTGTTGCCGAGCTCACAAACAGAACACCAGTCATACCGATCAATGTTACTCTAACTATGGAAAACGTCTTCCAGATGAATTTAGAACACGTTAGCGACCCGTGCCCCTGTCTTGCGATCAGCGAGCATAAGCGTTTGGCGTACGACATGAACACGGAGAAAATGAACTTGAACGATCCGATGATTGCCAACGGAACACTTCTCATCAAGGGATATCGCCAGAGTTGGAAGTACACGTTGGGAATCGAACGACGATTGAGACGCCATCTGGTGTTCAAAGACGAAATTCAACGTTTCGCCGAATCCTTTCTTCAGGAGAACGTCCCTCGCGGTTGGACGAGAGTGGGGTTCGCACGCGTGGGGATACACGCTCGTCGAGGAGACAGCCTGATTCCTCATTTCACAAACTACGGCTACACGAGTCCCAACGAGACCTACTTTTTAAAGGCCATGCAACACTTCATCGAGAGATACAGTCGCGTTCAGTTCATCGTTGCTTCGGATGATTTCAATTGGTGTAAGAAGCATATCACAAGCAACAGTAATTCGTCAGACACGGTCAACGTCACGTATAGCTACCATCATAATCCTGGTCAGGATCTGGCGCTACTGTCCTTGTGTGACCACGTGATAATGTCCACTGGTACATTTGGCTGGTGGGCCGCGTGGCTGGCCAAAGGGACAACTATCTACTACAGTGATTGGCCGATAAACGGCACAATTCTTGCTAGCCAATTTGTTCAGAAAGACTTCTTTCCTCCATATTGGATTCCTATGACAAATTAATTATTGTAGAATAAAATGTTAAACCGGTTTGTCAACTGCCAAGAGCAACACCGGGCCTGCGATTAACCGCTAGCAGTTCAGCACTACAAGGCTGTTTTGACTCAGAAATAGTATGCATGTGCTTGAAGAAGAGAAGTTAGGGAAGCGTTGTGAAAATGGTACGGTTGCGTAGGATATTGTGGTCAAGAGCGTCAGAGGCCTCGTTTAGTCTAAGAGCATTATAACCTACTGCGTTAAATATGCCTACAGCAGGAACGCCACTTTCGGTGGTTATTTTTGGACGCTCGACCTTTTAATCGGATATAATCGACTTCGCGATACAATCAGTTCCCACCTATTGGCAGGTTGAAATGTTTTTAAAATCGAAGTGAAATCAAACGCTTTGGCCGATTTAAGCCTGTGCTCAATTGACTCCGAAACTTCAGTGCATTGCAATAACCTATATCAGACTTCAAAATTGTTCGAAAAATAAATATTTTACGTGAAAATGTGGCTTGTTTTGCAATTGAAACAGATCAAGGGGACTGCGTTTCAAATAATTTATCGATTCTGATTCTCAGCGGGATGCAACTTAATTATCATTAGGCCTAATTAGCATTAATTAAAACAATCCGCAACAAGTAGGCCTACATGTACCTAAACTCTCACACAGACTTTGTGATTAATCCACGGTTTCTAATAATTTGCCACTTACTACTTTTTAAAATGGTAGGCCTAATGCCTTGAGATTCAATTAAAACGTGCTAAAGCTAAAGTAGTTTTACCACCCGCTACTTGTTTTTTTCTCGAAACAGAGAGCTAATTTGATTTGCTTGCCATAATGGAGTTGATTTATCTAGGGCATTTGTGTTTGACCTTTCTGTATATCACACGTTCAGATCTTCAAGGGATTGATGGCGGTTTGAGGTAAACCTGACAGTTTTCGTCGATTGAAACCAAAAGCTAGAATTGAATTGTTCATGGTATCAACAATGGTCATGCTCAGCAGTTGAAAGCGTTGCAAAAGTCGATCTTAATTAGGACCGCAGGGTTTCACTCTGCATCGACAGTAGGGTAGGGTGGGGCAAAACGCCCCACCGCATCCTGTCTCCCTTGTGCTAGGTAATCACTATTTGACTGTTCTTGGGTCTATTAGTCGTACCCTATTTAGATAACTGTCAGTCATTTTGTCTTTTGGATGGTTTGTTTTAATTTTTATTCAATAAAATTGATTTTTGTGTGTTTCCTTGTAAGGATTTGTTGCCAATTCTGTATAATTAAATAGTCCAAAATGCTGGGCAGGCCAAAACTACAAATATAGTTTTAGAGTATACGGTATATTGAATTAGAATGCATAGTAAATGGGGCTTTTATATTAGGTTTTGTATGATATAGGCAATCTCACAAGGTTGTACCAAGTGGGGCAAAACGCCCCCTACAGTCGAAGGCGTTTTGCCCCGCAGTAACATTGAGTTATTTACCTCTTTACATATGCTCAATATCTTCAATATGACATTATTTTAAGTTGCTCATTAGATTTTTGATTGAGATTCACTCGAAGTGACTATCAAATGATGTTTTGGCATTATTATAACGATCATATACATGACATATATGATGCTATCATTACATCAGTTTTGATGCCTATTCTCAGTAAGTGTTTACAAAACATTATTCTAAAACTTTATGGAAATGGTGCGCATATATAAATAAAAACAGACAGAGGTAATCGTGATATATAGGCTAGTGAATCTCTAAGTGCTGCTCTGGAGGCAGTTCATTCTAAAACTTCGCTTAAAACGGCTGCCAGACAGTATACTATACTATACATAAGCGCTGCGTAGGCATCGGGATCTGTTGGAAAGTCTCCTAACATGGTATCCTTAGACTCAGCAATTTATCTATAATGTTTGAGCATGAGTATGAGTAGCAACTGGTGGAACACATCAAAATGATGGAGAAGACTTTATTTGGTTTGACATCTTATGACATAAAGCACATGGCATTCCATATGGCCGTACAACTAAATAATCCAGGTTCCATTATTTTCTTTCATTCATTGTGAGGATTTATATAGCGCCTCTTCAAGAGACGAGGCATGTATAAACAACGAGAACGAGGCATGTATAAACAATGTCCATAGACCGATAAATATATAAAAATTAGTGAGAATATGCCACTAAAGGTGTGCATTCAAGTGGCAAAGAGGACCAGAAGTAGCAACCATCGGTGCTATGAATGCAGTAGGAACTTTATAACTTCTATGCACGTATGCGATGGCGCATTTAAGTGCAAGATATCGACAGATGTCACACACCTGTGGGAACTGTGGGTTCAAATACCATGAAGAGGATGACCATTTGGTGTCAAGTGCTCGCGATGGTGTCATGATTCTTGTGGCCAGGGACGTAACTTTGGTCTAAAAAGTGGTGGTATTAATTTCTTACCGACACGAAGCAAGGCGAAGCCTGCGATCTCTGGGAAGGCACAATAATAAAATACTGATTAGCATTCTTCAGAATGTGGGGGTACGGTACCCCAGTCCCCAGGTGCGTGGCAAAACGCCCCCTTTGAAGCACTTTGCTTTTAATTATTATTTATGTCATCCTCTTTGGAATTTTATCAAACACAACTACAGTTTATGTGGGACATTCAGTACTATTACCTACAGTAATTTCATGTTTAAAATGCTATTATTCACGTTGCAAATTAGCAAAAACCCTTAAAGGCGGCGTTTTGCCCCACTCTACCCTACCCCTTTATCCCTGTAAAACTTACCATACCTTCTCTTATTCCATTCTGTCTTCGTCATCTTGAAATTCATCTGTCTTCTTCTTCACGTATCTTTCCATAAAGACACATCAATTTTATCTCCACAATCATTTCTTCTCCAGAACCCATCTGAAGATCTATCTGACTCCTTCCACAGCCTTCTTATCCAACTTGCACGGGCCCCAGTATTCCGCCTTGCTCTCCAATTATCACTTGATTGCGATCCTCGCCAATCACAACTTTTACTCGCATACTTCGTGCTACTATTTTTCCCCCACCTGATTTGACATGATTCTGGACAACCCTTCTCCAGTTTTCTCTTTAAAACCCTTCGATTCGCCACCTGCTAATTACTTCCCTGCACATTCAGCTATTTTAATAACAGGCTGCCAAATTTCGTTCTCCGCAATAATTTCTTCCTTACGCAATTTATTACGCTTCGCATCTTTTAAGTAAGTAAGTAAATAAGTATATCCTTTATTAATCCAATATTATTGCTAACCGCATTTTGGTTTACACAAGTATATAACGTCCAGGTTAAAGTACTAAGGCCTAAATACCGGTGAAAATCATCCTAATTATGAAAGATTTGCGAACCAGACTGTCAGCAGTCGGGAGAAGCCGATTTTTTAATTTATTTTTTATCTTTTATTCTTTAATTAAGCGCCTGCAAACGCACTGCGCTGTACAGGTACATGTTATGCGATAAACCTTAACTACTAACAGAACAGACAGCCTGCAATACACGACGCAAATTGCAGCCTACAAAGCATGTCCGCCTATGGGACTCGATCTCTGTACCTCTCGCACTCTACGCCAGATGTTATCCAATGCGCTATCTGGCCCCCAACACGGGGTCGCAAAGTGTAATCAGTATGCTTAAGAGGGGTAATAGTGCATGGAGTACATGTGTAGGACGTGTAAGGACGACCGTGAAAAGTTTGGAATCAGCAATTCGGATCAGTTGTTCGAATCTAGGGTAGTCCACAGGAAGATAACCAGCTTTAATCAGTCTCCTAAATATTGCCTGCAATCTCTCACGTCCCCCTGCCCCACATAGCCCACCAGCGGACGCAGCGTACAAAAGAGCTCGTGTCTTCTACTGAATGACCAAGTTCCGAGTCATTTTAATCCACCTTTCATAATCCTCCGCCGACATTTGGTATTTTCTTTAATACAGGGCACACGGCGCTAAACAAATCTTTTGTAACCAAAATAAATCTTCAGGTCACACTTTCACCTTGACCTGTCCTTACTCGCAACCAATAGCAATCAACCTATGTTGTCACCTAAGAATGGTTGTCACTAGATTGGCCTGACCCTTACCTCACCAATGAGATAACAGCAATTTAAATAAGAACTACGTCACGAATCATAATTCGCGCTCGATGCGATTCAATGTTGCGTCTATTCCTGACACTAGTAAGTTTCAATCTATATAATAATAATAATAATAATAATAATAATCTTCTTTATTAATTCAAACTGACAAGTACGCAGTAAGATTACATTAAAACATGACAGTACAATCGAGATCTTAATTGAACACACGGTTTTGGCAGCCATGCAAGGCGCTCGCTCTAGAGGAGGGTTACGGGTTTCGAATGCGCTCGTGGCCACGAATGTTGCCATTCATCTAAGTAAGTAAGTATGTAAACTTTAATTAGTTCAAGACAAACGCTCATACTTCACAACCACAATGCATTCAGAAAATTACAATATCAGTAAGACAGAAAAAGACAAAAGCAGTATTATAAACAGTTTGATAAAGTCTTATTTACATACATGTATATCTATTACTAAAGTTATGATGATCTAAGCCTAAGGAATGAAAGCATTACTCGGGTCTACAAATAGAGCCACGTTAGATATCAGAACAGGCACTAGAACCGGAATTGGTACTTGTCGGTTTCACGACCCCCAAACACACCGAAAGAAAACACCACAACATGAAATTAACTTTATATTTCACGTTATTACACTAGCAGCGGGATGAACGATTAAAATGTTAATTAAACTAGAAGCGGGATGAACGATTAAAATGTTATTTAAACTGAAAGCGGGATGAACGATTAAAATGTAAATTAAACTAGATACGGGATGACGATTAAAATGTAAATTAAAATGGAAGCGGAACGAACGATTAAAATGTAAATTAAACTGCAAGCGGGATGAATGATTAAAATGTTAATGAAACTAGAAGCGGGATGAATGATTAAAATGCTAAACTAAAAGCGGGATGAACGATTAAAATTTGGGGGTCGTGAAACCGACAAGTACCCCGGAATTAACCAAGTTTTAATAGTTGTACAGTGAGCGAATAATGAAGGTTTTCTTACGCAGCAATGTATTAAAGTGCGGTCGGTAATTTAAATGCATATCCCCATTTTCGTAAGTTGAATTTATGAAGGTGCTCTGCAGGCGTAATTGGTGAAGACAGTGTTGGTTTAACTGGATGCTTTTAAAGAACTTCAGTACAATTTTTGAGAAATTTTCTCCAAAGTTAGACTATCACCACTAAAGAGGTTACTGCATATTATCCCCTCCTCTACTACTGATTACCAATTTATAACTCGTCTAACTAGGAGATTAATCCTAGTTTGTCTTAGTCTTTATCTAGACTATTCAAATCCCGACTAGAGCCACCAGATATGTAGGCCTAACGGTTACCCAAGATTTCACCCAAAAACTACTAGGTATTAGAAGTTGATCATACTCCCCGTTACTTCAGTTTTGAACTGATCCATTTGTGTCTTAATGAGGTTAGGCTATGTTGAATATTAATGACATAAGACTGTTCAATGAATATTAATTCTATTTCCTACCTAGACCAGCTTCATATTAACCTAATCTAAGTATTAGAGCCTAAATTAACCTCCCTCTCTTTGGATTGGAGTAGATGAGTCGTTCTCTTAATTCTTTGCCCCAGTCACCAATGTTCGATGACGCTCGGGTAGATCGTTGCTACGGTTTCTGACGGAAGAATGTCGAGTATTCTCCTCGTAGAAGTTCCAATCAATCAATATTCGTTTAATTCAACAAATCCAGTTGACAATAACGCAACAGATTAAAGATTACAGAAGCATGATAATAATAGAATGGAGAATAAAGGGATGTGTGAATTAATAAGCATCTTTGAACAAAACACGAGGAATAAAATTACATTTGTCTTTAGCTGGAAGAGTAAAATTGTGAATTCTTGTCCTTAAGTCGTAGTTATTATGTCGTGGGGGAGGAAAAATACCACGAAGGACATGGTAAGGCTGGCAACAGATTCTTTTAAACAAGCCAACATCTGCAGCATCAATCATGTTATCCAAACTTGGGATGGAGGGCAGAAGGAAACCTCTGCGCATGGTTCGATGTAACATGCGTTCTATCCTATCCCTATCATGTTTGGTGGTATAATCCCACCAGGCCGGAGAGGCATACAAAAGGTGAGAAACAGTGGTAGCCCTTGCTACATCATGCAAAGCTTGAGGGGACAGACCATGGTCTGTCAAAACTCTGAGCGCGTACAGGGAGGTGGAACTTGGTGTCAAGACTTTGTCAACATGTTTAGACATACTGAGATTGGAGCTAAGGGTTATCCCTAGAACTTTAAGAGTAACAACTCTTTCTGCTCCCTGAATGATGGGAGGAATGTTTAACCCTTTCTGATCCCTTTTGGAGAAGATTATCTCACGGGTTTTGGTTGGATTTAACTTGAAGTTATTGTTTTTAGCCCATATCGCAATGTGATCATATTCTTCAACAACTGTTCGAATATGTGATGACCCTACTATTAAATAAGTGTCATCCGTATATTTAACAAGATGATTAAAACTATATTTAGGGTGACGATCAGATGACGCAACATCGTAAGATTCAGGGCCAACCACTGAACCTTGGACAACACTAGCATTAATAGATGCTCCCTGTGATACAACCCCTTGGAATCTGGTGATGTGCTTACGGTCCTGAAAATAATTGACTAACCAATTAACCATTTCTCGAAGAACTTGCACCAAAACTATTGAATCGCCAAATTCGCGTGTCCAGCTTAAGTCGAGCTGCGACACAAACGTTCGAAAGTCTTTCCAATCGAAACAACAAGTTCTAAGAACAGTTATGTTAATAAACTCCTCTATGCATAGTTAGTTCACTTTCCTAGCATTAATAAACTCCTGACTGCACGGTTAGTTTACTTTCCTAACCTTAATAAACTCCTGGGTGCATAGGTAGTATACTTTCCTAACATTAATATACTCCTGGGGCATGGTGCATAGTTAGTTTACTTTTCTAAAATTAATAAACTCGTGAGTGCATACTTAGTTTGCTTTCTTCACATTAACAAACTCCTGGACGCATAGTTAGTTTACTTTCCTAACATTAATAAACTCCTGGGTGAATAGCTAAATTAATTTCCTAACATTAATAAACTCCTAGTGGCTCACTTAGTTTGGTTTTCTAACATAAAACGTAACAATTATCTCACGCTACTGTTTGTCTATTTCAGGATATCAAAGAGAATTCTTCAACTTCGAAAATCTCAGAAGACAACTCATAAAGTACCGGGTAGTATGATGCGCAGCATTCCGATGCTTCTTCAAAGTCACCCGATCGCCTATCTGTATTATGCTGCAGCTGGTTTGAACATGATCTTCCATTTGAGTCAAATGATAACTTCAAGAAAGGTCAAAAAGTTTGCTTTCCTCTTAGTGGTAGCTATCTTCATTTCGATTTTCTGCTTCAGTTATATTAAGAATCAACGTCTCAACGTATCTGAGTTTGTTGGTTTTGATTTCTACGTTCAAGATGGTCGTAGACTTGGGAATCAGATTTTCGCTCTGGCAGCCGTAATATACGTCTCGGAACTCACGGGTAGGAAACCCGTCTTACATAACTCAACTCATTTGTTACTGGAGAATGTTTTTCAGCTGAGTCTTGAACGTTTCGACGATATCTGCCCTTGTTTCACGCTTTACGAGGAGCGACATTTGTCTTACGAAGAAGACACTAAAGATAAAGTTTTAAACGATCCCCAGCTTCGCAGACAATCCATTCTAGTCGACGGATTTCGTCAGAGCTGGAAGTACACGAGGGCGATTGATCGTCGCTTGAGACGTCAGCTGATCTTTAAAGACGATATTCAGAATGTTGCGGAAATGTTTTTCGAGAATAACGTTCCTGCTGGGTGGAAACGAGCCGGGTTCGTCAGAGTCGGAGTACACGTTCGCAGAGGGGACACCACGGACCCTAATATGGAAAAATACGGCTACACGGTTCCAAACGAGACATATTTCGAGAGCGCTATGGGATACTTTGTCGAAAAATACGGTCGCGTGCAATTCATTGTTGCTTCAGATGATTTCAATTGGACGAGAGACCATATCGTCATCGGCCATTATTCCCCAGACGCAATCAACATAACATACAGTCTCTATCATACGGCTGGTGAAGATCTTGCACTGTTGTCTATGTGTGACCATGTTATAGTGTCTACTGGTACATTTGGCTGGTGGGCCGCTTGGCTGGCCAAAGGTACAACGATCTACTACAGCGACTGGCCGCGTAATGGGTCTGATTTATATTGGCATTTCAAAAGAGAAGACTACTTTCCTCCAAATTGGATACCGATGACTGGTTAGGCTAACATCGGACTGGTTGGTACCTTTGCATCAAACCGATCCAAAGATGTATGTGTCGTTTTTTATTGATAGCATCACAGTAGATAAGTAAGTAAGAAAGGAAGGAAGGAAGTATATTCTTTATTTTAATTAGTTGACAAAACGCACTCTGGTGTACATTAATGTAAATTAGTAGTTCACAGATTACAATTTTCGGTTTAATTCAAATAGAAAATCTGAACCAAGAAAGTTTTTTGATAACATCAACGCGCGACCATGGGAATCGTGTGAACCCTCCGAGTCAGTAACGCGCAGGAGTGACATTCAGACTTGTTACAGTGCACGCCTTAGGATGCCAGAAGAGAATGGAGAACATCATGGCACAAGTTACTGTTGTCGCTAGACGCAGGATCCTAAAATACTGTATTGGATCATGACCTCCATTAAAAAATCCCACAGGAACTCTCAATGGCATTCATTTTTGAAACTGCTAGACACGAAAATTAGGGATAGATTTTTACTAGTGGGACAGCTGCGGGGTGAAATGGACCTGGATTATCATTTGCCTAGTGTTCCATAAATAAACCGGGCAACAATGCGGTCCAAGAACGCTGCAACTAACAAATCTAAAATGTTCAGAATCCAAAATGATTCTCATAAATGATGACACTTCATAGCACGCATATTTCTCGGTAATAATATCCAGTTCTCAAAGATTCAGTGAGAAAGTTTAATATGGTGTCTTCCTTTCTTTGTTGGTTCATGAAATATCTAGCCGAAAGGCAAACATGCGTTTCGCTAATCATCATGCATGTCGCAAAACTGATGACTCTGATACGCATTTCATCTATGTTTCCGTGACTGATATTGCAGAGTTTGTGTGCCTTTCTCTCCAGACGTAGGCTACTCTATCCTAAAGGTGGATAGCCGGCAATAATTCGCAAGGCCAGTGGCGTCCAGTACACTGTGTTGACGATTGAGCGAAAGGAGATGGGGCACACAGAGGTAGACATATGCAGCCATGGGCATGCGGTGATGTCAGATCAAAATAAGTTTGAGCCACAGGACACGTAAAAGTTGTTTACCTTAGATTAGATCACCAAACGAGCCTTTGAGCACTATAAGTCATGTGTGAGGACCTTGTGGTGGAAGACGATAATTATCACTCGACTGGCTCTTAGTGAAGATGGCGAACTGAGGATCTGATCGGATGGCGGCTCACAAGAAATTTCACCAGGGATCTGGTACTTGGACTTGTACTCGAGTTGAACTTAAATGTAATTCCACTCGTACTTATACTTGATACCAAAGTAGGCCTAATTGTACGAATACTTTTAACTGTACTCGTCCTAGAAACCACTTAAAACATATCTACAACTCACAACCAACAGTACCAACAGAGGTTTATGTTTGCCTTCAGGCATAATATAGTGATTGTATTCCAGGTTTTCCAATCATTGGTTAGCTATCTGTGGTGTTTGCATTGTGTTTAAATCTTCGTCCGTTGTTGTTTATTATGCTAGTTGTCATACGCAGTTCACTTTTTGGGTCATTAAGCGGATGTTGCAGCTGTCCACATGTATTGGTATCTAGAAAATGTCACGAGGAGATTAACAGGTTCAGAATTTCAGAGTCATCCAAATTTACCCCTTCGTTTATGAGCATTGAGCAGTAGCCAGGGGCGTGTACTCCATAGAAACCTTGGAGCAAATGCTCCATCCAAAAAATAGAGGGGGAGATCTGTCAACGTATGTGCCATCATTATTGGGGGGGCAAGGGGGAAGAGGAGGGAGGGGAGGGAACTTGCTCCAATGACTTTCGGGGATAGACGCCCCTGGCAGTAGATATGCGACACTATTTCAAGAACCATTGTGGAATAGAATAGAATGTATGCAAAACATGAATGAGTTGAGGGTTGCATCCAGACCGGATATACTGTAAGAAGCAATTTCAAGTTTAATTTTTGCATAATCAGCGAGGTCTCAGTATTAGAATAAAAAAAAACATAATTTCCTAGGATTAAGACATGACAGTGATTCTTGATTGTGTAGACATGTGGGGTAAGCCGATGTATGTAGGTCTATGCATGTTTCAAGACACTTTACGTAGCGCCTTTCAAGTAATTCGAACACTTAGCTTGCATTCTTCGTTTAATAAACGTTCGCTCTGTTAATTGCTCAGAGACAGTTAAGGTAATTGTCGCTGGGAAATACTTTCGCTTCTTCCTTGGTGTTCGTATCCAATGTCTTTGAAATGATGCGTCTGGTTCCATGGAAAAAAACTTGAAACCGCTATGGTTTTTATCGGTGCGTCTCCCCATCGATAATAATATTCTCTTCCCCTCTCCCCCCCCCCATCCAGGGCTGTAGTGGCAAAATTAAAGGTGAAAGAAAGTAGATTGTTTCATTTTATGGACGGATGAGGAGGCATAGCTAGGCTATGTTCAGACAATAATTAAATTATTTAAACTGAAAATTATTATTTTAAAAATAACTTCTAAGCTTTCGAAATACCGTGTCGGCGTCGTCATGTAAATTAAAGAGTTAATAGAAATACCGAAACAGGACCGCAAAATTTCAAATGTAGTATGCATAACAATATGAAAATGGCATGGGTGCTTTCCTGCTACAGGCCGCACAAACCGGCCGTTTAGAACTATGTAAATTTTAAAGTTGTTTTGCAACTCGCTATGTCAAGCAAACAGAAATAATTAAATTTTAAACTGAAATTTGGTTTAAGTTGAAGGCTAGTCTACACACTACAGTATTTAAAAATAAAATTATGCCAAAGTACGTTCGTCTACTGCCCTGCCTCTGTTCCCCTAGTCACTATTCGATTTAAGTTCTACAACCGTTCTATGTCCCACACTGTACTCGAGGTCGAACTTCCTCTGAATTCTGCAAATTCTCGGTTCCTCCAATAATACCGCCACTTACCCACCGTCATCTACCTCAGGCCCGTCTCCAGCCGTATGTAACAAGGTTGAATTGGCGTAGGTCAGCTTCTACTGTTTTTAGTTAGCCTATAGCATACCAGCGATTAATTAATGGTCGTACAATACACAATCCGTTTCCGTAAATCGCAATTTAGCGTCGAAAATTATTCTCGAGAGACGCAGTTCCTTTCAAATAACTAGTAGGCTAAATGATACAATAATCATCGTTCATCCCAACTTCTACTTTCAGTAACATTTTCATCATTGATCGAGCTTCTAGTTTGAGCAATATTTTCATCTTTCATCCAAAGTTCTAGTTTCTGTTTTAGTAAAAAGATTTCGTCGCTCATCGACCGATTATTTTGGCACAAAAAACGATATATTGTCATAGCAATTCCAAATTCTAGTTTGACTTTTTTTATGTAATATATTCATCAACGATCCAGCTTCTAGTTTCGGTAACATTTTCATCAATAATCCAACTTCTAGTTTGAGTTTTACTATCAAATGTTTTCATCGCTATTGCAATGTAAATAATTTCCGACGCTAAAATGGGTTCTACCCCCGTTTTTATAGCAGACCTAATTCGCGAATGTGACCGGATGAGCAGTTAAACAGCAGAGACTAAAGGCGCTTGCTACTTCATTCTCAAGTCAATGTCCAACTAGAATTTCAGCAGACTCTACGAGACTACGATAAACAGTCACGCATAAGATTACAGAGGTTCTGAACGCAACACGTAATCATTGTAAATTATGACGTCATTACATTTTAAACGTTGATTTTGACCTGTTGGTGAAGTTTTAAGAGGCGCAGCGATCGGAAATGATTGAGACAAGTGGGCCTGCATGAAATACAATTCAGGTACGGTATGTCATGTATGTATATCGGAGTCACGATATCGTTGATTCGGTATAGAAGTCCACCTGTTACGATACCAGAAAACGGAGAAGATTTATTTCTTTCAGTTTAATCTTTCAGAACTAAATTATTTACTTACTTACTTATCACCAAAGACGCGTACCAATAGCTTTCTAAGTAACAATAACAGCTATAAGAAATAGTTTGGTCAATGTGAGGTAAGATATTTTGCGCTAACCAATTTCGATATTGTTAGCCATAATTGGGACCGATGCTATTTGACGGGCGTTGGTAAGTGGGGCTTCAACTTCGAGCGAACTGGTCGTGTCCTGCCATCTTACCTCTCTGGTATTGACTGTTTACAACATCGACCTTTAATATAAGTCGATGGTTTACAACGACTTCCGTGGAAATGCTGATGTTGTCACGTCATAACTTGTTAAACGGATTACATATGGCTATATAGAGGTCGTTTCTTGTCTGACTATACATGTGATTGTATAACACCACACGTTACCAATAGACATTTTTCGTGATCTAAATAAATTTGAGATTTGACGAACGATGCGTCATAGAAATTTCCGATTGAAACAAAAATATGGGTTGGGGGACGGTGGGTTCGAATATGTTATCTATTATCCTTTCGACCATTTGCTTTTAGTTCAAGTTTTATCATGTTACTATTCTAACGCGTTTCGCCTAGTTTAAATCCCATCCTTCCAGGACCCTGGGTTTTTGTTTGTCAGATTTTTTCCTCCGGTGGATCTCTCCAGATGAAGCGCAATATAAATCAGCGAAAACAATTACAATTGTCTCACATATAACATTCCTAAGTTTCTACTCGTGCGTTTACTTTTAACGCCCCTGCTTACTTTACGAAACTTGTGATCGTACGTTTATAAAATATCATAACACCAGCTTCTTTAGATTTAATATTTCATAAGAGGCCGTCCACATATTACGTACGCACTGAGGGGGGTCGGATTTTGGCGATTTTGCGTACGGGTGCGAACGGGGGGGGAGGGGGTACAAAAGTGTACGTACGCAAAATAAATTTAAAATTATGACTTCCACATTAGCCTATTTATAACTCTGTATTGTCCTATAGTCGTCCGATGGCATTTTATTACATTATATAAAAGCCATGTGCAGTTATTCTGTGTTGTGAACGAGACACCTATAATTTGTCTATATTGGCCCTCACTCATCCTTCAATCTGGCCTAAAGTGCAGACTTTCGAGACACTTTCTGCAGCTGGTCTTCGGGGGGGGGGTGCGTCAAGTGTACGTACGCGGGGTGTGTGGAAGAAAGTACGCTTGCGAACAGGGGGCAGAGGGTCCAATTTCCTCAGATTTTTGCGTACGTAATATATGGATGGCCCCTAATAGAGAAAATGCTCAGGTTACTAGATTGACACCATTAGTTACCTATACCTATGTGATATAGCAACCATTAAACACCTCACGCAACTCTAAACCTACGTGGTGTTAAAGTTCTCTATGATAAAATTTAATCGGTAAAATTAATAATGCTCGGGTAACTAGACCCTATAGAAACGTCACGGCTGGCGGTCGGTCCCGCGCCCAGTCAGCGGAGTTCCATCGACAGGTCCGTTAAGTTAAACAATCTCCACACGAGACCATAAGAACATGCAAGGAACAGAAACTTGTATCCAATATCTTTAAATATCGCAGCGTAACGTCTTTCACCCGAGTATAGAATGGATCGATCGCATTATGTCAGCTATATTAAACGCTTGTCACAGCTTTTCTGTATGTAATACCGAAAATGATCATGTGTTTATGACAGCGTGTAATTTCTGATAAACTCTAAAAACTGACTTACTCTTTTTCGCAGGTTGCCAGTCGTATGTTGTCGTCAGGAGAAAAAAAGTTTGGATAAGCAAGAGCGAAACTTTTTAAATGACTAAAGGACATAAAATTTGACCGAACTGCATTCAACCATATCGGTCACTTGGTGACTTATATACGCAGACTGTCTTGATTTGATAATAAAGAGTTGGCCAAAAGCAACCACTTCAAGCATAGGAAATGCTAGAAAAACGTGTTTGTTTTTCATTGTCTAGATTAGGCATTTTATCGGGAATCTCGTTAATTCTCTGTCTCCAATATAAGTCTGCGTTTCATCAGGCGCGACTTTTCTTCAGCTTTCGCGACAATAACACTGGTTTCAATAAGACTTTTCCCTTTGTCGCTTTCCACTGGACTATGAATGATGGTCGCCGACTTGGAAATCAAATCTTTAACCTGGCTGCGGTTTTATTTGTTGCCGAGCTCACAAACAGAACACCAGTCATACCGATCAATGTTACCCTAACTATGGAAGACGTCTTCCAGCTGAATTTAGATTACGTTAGCGACCCGTGCCCCTGTCTTACGATCGGCGAACATAAGCATTTGGGGTACGACATGAACACGGAGAAAATGAACTTGACCGATCCGAAGATCGCCGATCAAACAATTCTCATTTTCGGATATCGCCAGAGTTGGAAGTACACGTTGGCAATCGAACGACGATTGAGACGCCATCTGGTGTTCAAAGACGAAATTCAACGTTTCGCCGAATCTTTTCTTCAGGAGAACGTCCCTCGCGGTTGGACGAGAGTGGGGTTCGTACGCGTGGGGATACACGCTCGACGGGGCGACAGCGAGACTCCTTTTTTCACAAACTACGGCTACACGAGTCCCAACGAGACTTACTTTTCAAAGGCAATGCAACACTTTATCGACAGATACAGTCGCGTTCAGTTCATCGTTGCTTCGGATGATTTCAATTGGTGTAAGAAGCATATCACAAGCAACAGTAATTCGTCAGATACGATCAATGTCACGTATAGCTACAGTCATAGTCCTGGTCAGGATCTGGCGCTACTGTCCTTGTGTGACCACGTGATAATGTCCACTGGTACATTTGGCTGGTGGGCCGCTTGGCTGGCCAAAGGGACAACTATCTACTACAGCGATTGGCCGATAAACGGCACAACTCTTGCTAGCCAATTCGTTCAGAAAGACTTCTTTCCTCCATATTGGATTCCTATGACAAATTAATTATTGTGGAATAAAATGTTAAACCGGTTTGTCAACTGCCAAGATCTATACCGGGCCTGCGATAAACCTCTAGCAGTTCAGTACTACAAGGCTGTTTTGACTCAGAAATAATAGGCTATGCATGTGCTTGAGGAAGAGAAGTTAGGGAAGCGTTGTGAAAATGAAACGGTTGCGTAGGATATTGTGGTCAAGAGCGTCAGAGGCCTCGTTTAGTCTTAGAGCTTTATAACCTACTGCGTTAAATATGCCTACAGCAGGAACGCCACTTTCGGTGGTTATTTTTGGACGCTCGACCTTTTAATCGGATATAATCGACTTCGCGATACAATCAGTTGCCACCTATTGGCAGGTTGAAATGTTTTTAAAATCGCAGTGAAATCAAACGCTTTGGCCGATTTTAAGCCTGTGCTCAATTGACTCCGAAACTTCAGTGCATTGCAATAACCTATATCAGACTTCAAAATTGTTAGAAAAAATAAATATTTTGCGTGAAAAATGTGGCATGTTTTGCAATTGAAGCAGATCAAGGGGACTGCGTTTCAAATAATTTATCGATTCTGATTCTCCGCGGGATGCAACTTAATTATCATTAGGCCTAATTAGCATTAATTAAAACAATCCGCAACAAGTAGGCCTACATGTACCTAAACTCTCACAAAGACTTTGATTGTGATTTATCCACCGTTTCTAATTTGCCACTTACTACTTTTTAAAATGGTAGGCCTAATGCCTTGAGATTCGATTAAAACGTGCTAAAGCTAAAGTAGTTTTACCACCCGCTGTTTGTTCTTTTCTCGAAACAGAGAGCTAATTTGATTTGCTTGCCATAATGGAGTTGATTTAGCTAGGGCATTTGTTATTTTGACCTTTCAGTATATCACACGTTCAGATCTTCAAGGGATTGATGGCGATTTGAGGTAAACGTGACAGTTTTCGTAGATTGGAACCAAAAGCTAGAATTGAATTGTTCATGATATCAACAATGGTCATGCTCAGCAGTTGAAAGCGTTGCAAATGTCGATCTTAATTAGGCCCGCACGGTTTCACTATGCATCGACGGTAGGGTAGGGTGGGGCAAAACGCCCCACCGCATCCTGTCTCCCTTGTGCTAGGTAATCACTATTTGACTGTTCTGGGGTCTATTAGTCGTACCCTATTTAGATAATTGTCAGTCATTTTGTCTTTTGGATGGTTTGTTTAATTTTTATTCAATAAAATTGATTTTTGTGTGTTTCCTTGTAAGGATTTGTTGCCAATTCTGTATAATTAAATAGTCCAAAATGCTTGGCAAGCCAAAAGTACAAATATAGTTTAAGAGTATACGGTATATCGATTTAGAATGCATAGTAAATGGGGCTTTTATATTAGGTTTTTGTATGATATAGGCAATCTCACAAGGTAGTACCAAGTGGGGCAAAACGCCCCCTACAGTCGAAGGCGTTTTGCCCCGCAGTAACATTGAGTTATTTACCTCTTTACATATGCTCAATATCTTCAATATGACATTATTTTAAGTTGCTCATTAGATTTTTGATTGAGATTCACTCGAAGTGACTATCAAATGATGCTTTGGCATTATTATAACGATCATATACATGACATATATGATGCTATCATTACATCAGTTTTGATGCCTATTCTCAGTAAGTGTTTACAAAACATTATTCTAAAACATTATGGAAATGGTGCGCATATATAAATAAAAACAGACAGAGGTAATCGTGATATATAGGCTAGTGAATCTCTAAGTGCTCCCTGGAGGCAGTTCATTCTAAAACTTCGCTTAAAACGGCTGCCAGACAGTATGGTATACTATGCATAAGCGCTGCGTAGGCATCGGGATCTGTTGGAAAGTCTCCTAACATGGTATCCTTAGACTCAGCAATTTATCTATAATGTTTGAGCATGAGTATGAGTAGCAACTGGTGGAACACATCAAAATGATGGAGAAGACTTCATTTGGTTTGACATCTTATGACATAAGGCACATGGCATTCCATATGGCCGTACAACTAAATACTCCAGGTTCCATTATTTTCCTTCATTCATTATGAGGATTTATATAGCGCCTCTTCAAGAGACGAGGCATGTATAAACAACGAGGACGAGGCATGTATAAACAATGTCCATAGACCGATAAATATAGAAAGTTTAGTGAGAATATGCCACTAAAGGTGTGCATTCAAGTGGCAAAGGGGACCAGAAGTAGCAACCATCGGTGCTATGAATGCAGTAGGAACTTTATGACTTCTATGCACGTATGCGATGGCGCATTTAAGTGCAAGATGTCGACAGATGTCCCGCACCTGTGGGAACTGTGTGTTTAAATACCATGAAGAGGATGACCATTTGATCGGGTGGTCGGGGTAAAGTGTTCGCGATGTTGTCATGATATTGTGGCCAGGGACGTAACTTTGGTCTAAAAAGTGGTGGTACCAATTTCTTACTTACACGAAGCAAGGCGAAGACTGCGATCTCTGGGAAGGCACAATAATAAAATACTAATTAGCATTGTTCAGAATGTGGGGGTACGGTACCCCAATCCAACAAGTCCAATAATAAAATACTGATTAGCATTGTTCAGAATGTGGGGGTACGGTACCCCAGTCCCCAGGTGCGTGGCAAAACGCCCCCTTCTGATTCACGTATCCTTCCATAAAGACACATTAATTTTATCTCCACAACCATTTCTTCTCCAGAACCTATCTGAAGATCTATCTGACTCCTTCCACACTTTTCTTATCCAACTTGCACGGGCCCCAGTATTCCGCCGTGCTCTCCAATTATCACTTGATTGCGATCCTCGCCAATCACAACTTTTACTCGCATACTTCGTGCTACTATTTTTCCCCACCTGATTTGACATGATTATGGACAACCCTTCTCCAGTTTTCTCTTTAAAACCCTTCGATTCGCCACCTGCTAATGACTTCTCTGCACATTCAGCTATTTTAATAACAGGCTGCCAAATTTCGTTCTCCGCAATAATTTCTTCCTAACGCAATTCGCTTCTTTTAAGTAAGTAAGTAAATAAGTATATCCTTTATTAATCCAATTGCTAACCGCATTTTGGTTTACACAAGTATATAACGTCCAGGTTAAAGTACTAAGGCCTAAATTCCGGTGAAAATCATCCTAATTGTGAAAGATTTGCGAACCAGACTGTCAGCAGTCGGGAGAACCCGATTTTTTTATATATATTTTTATTCTTCAATTAAGCACCTGCAAACGCACTGCGCTGTACATGTACATGTTATGCGATAAACCTTAACTACTAACAGAACAGACAGCCTGCAATACACGGCGCAAATTGCAGCCTACAAAGCATCTCCGCCTATGGGACTCGATCTCTGTACCTCTCGCACTCTACGCCAGATGTTATCCAATGCGCTATCGGGTCCCCCCCACACGGGGTCGCAAAGTGTAATCAGTATGCTTAAGAGGGGTAATAGTGCATGGAGTACATGTGTAGGACGTGCAAAGACGACCGTGAACAGTTTGGAATCAGCAATTCGGATCAGTTGTTCGAATCTAGGGTAGTCCACAGGAAGATAACCAGCTTTAATCAGTCTCCTAAATATTGCCTGAAATCTCTCACGTCCCCCCTGCCCCACATAGCCCCACCAAGCGGACGCAGCGTACAAAGGAGCTCGTGTCTTCTACTGAATGACCAAGTTCCGAGCCATTTTAATCCACCTTTCATAATCCTCCGCCGACATTTGATAATTATTTGCTTACAGGGCAAACGGCGCTAAAGAAATCTTTTGCAGCCCAAAATAAATCTTCAGGTCACACTTTCACCTTGACCTGTCCTTACTCGCAACCAATAGCAATCAACCTATGTTGTCACTAGATTGGCCTGACCCTTACCTCACCAATGAGATAACAGCGATTTAAATAAGAACTACGTCACGAATCATAATTCGAGCTCGATGCGATTCAATGTTGTGTCTATTCCTGACACTAGTAAGTTTCAATCTATATAATAATAATAATAATAATAATAATCTTGTTTATTAATTCAAACTGACAAGTACTCAGTAAGATTACATTAAAACATGACAGTACAATCGAGATCTTAATTAAACACACGGTTTTGGCAGCCATGCAAGGCGCTCGCTCTAGAGGAGGGTTACGGGTTTCGAATGCGCTCGTGGCCACGAATGTTGCCATTCATCTAAGTAAGTAAGTGCGTCAACTTTAATTAGTTCAAGACAAACGCTCATACTTTACAACCACAATGCATACAGAAAATTACAATATCAGTAAGACAGAAAAAGACACAAGCAGTATTATAAACAATTTGATAAAGTCTTATTTACATACATATCTATTACTAAAGTTATGATGATCTAAGGAATGAAAGCATTACTCGGGTCTACAAATAGAGCCACGTTAGATATCAGAACAGGCACTAGAACCAGAATTAACCCAGTTTTAATAGTTGTACAGTGAACGAATGATGAAGGATTTCTTAAGCAGCAATGTATTAAAGTGCGGTAATTTAAATGCATATCCCTATTTTCGTAAGTTGAATTTATGAAGGTGCTCTGCAGGCAGTAATTAGTGAAGACAGTGTTGGGGTGACTGGATGCTTTTAAAGAACTTTAGTACAATTTTTCAGAAATTTTCTCCAAAGTTAAACTATCACCACTAAAGAGGTTACTGCGTATTATCCCCTCCTCTACTACTGATTACCAATTTATAACTCGTCTAACTAGGAGATTAATCCTAGTTTGTCTTAATCTTTATCTAGACTATTCAAATCCCGACTAGAGCCGCCAGATATGTAGGCCTAACGGTTACCCAAGATTTCACCCAAAACTACTAGGGTATTAGAAGTTGATCATACTCCCCGTTACTTTAGTTTTGAACTGATCCATTTGTGTCTTTATCTATCTATCTGTCTATCTATCTATCTATCTATCTATCTATCTATCTATCTATCTATCTATCTATCTATCTATCTATCTATCTATCTATCTATCTATCTACCTACCTACCTACCTATCTATATATATATATATATCTATCTATCTATCTATCTATCTATCTATCTATCTATCTATCTATCTATCTATCTATCTATCTATCTATCTATCATCTATCATCTATCTATCACCTATCTATCTATCTATCTATGTATCTATCTATCTATCTAAAACATTTATATAGCGGCACTTCAAGGAATCTATTCAGAGACACTCCTGACCCAGGCCCAGTCAAAAAGAAATGTCTTAAGGATACTGTAAAATGAGGTTAGGCTATGTTGAATATTAATGACATAAGACTGTTCAATGAATATTAATTCTATTTCTTACCTAGACCAGCTTCATATTAACCTGATCCAAGTATTAGAGCCGAAATTAACCTCCCTCTCTTTGGATTGGAGTAGATGAGTCGTTCTCTTAATTCTTTGCCCCAGTCACCAATGTTCGATGACGCTTGGGTAGATCGTTGCTACGGTTTCTGATGGAAGAATGTGGCGTATTCTCCTCGTAGAAGTTCCATTTCTCGAAGAACGCACCAAAACTATTAAATCGCCAAATTCGCGTGTCCAGCTTAAGTCGAGCTGCGACACAAACGTTCGAAAGTCTTTCCAATCGAAACAACAAGTTCTAAGAACAGTTATGTTATTAAACTCCTCTATGCATAGTTAGTTCACTTTCCTAGCATTAATAAACTCCTGACTGCACGGTTAGTTTACTTTCCTAACCTTAATAAACTCCTGGGTGCATAGGTAGTGTACTTTCCTAACATTAATATACTCATGGGGCATGGTGCATAGTTAGTTTACTTTTCTAAAATTAATAAACTCGTGAGTGCATACTTAGTTTGCTTTCTTCACATTAACAAACTCCTGGACGCATAGTTAGTTTACTTTCCTAACATTAATAAACTCCTGGGTGAATAGCTAAATTAATTTCCTAACATTAATAAACTCCTAGTGGCTCACTTAGTTTGGTTTTCTAACATAAAACGTAACAATAACCTTACGCCACTGTTTGTCTATTTCAGGATATCAAAGAGAATTCTTCAACTTCGAAAATCTCGGAAGACAACTCATAAAGTAGTTTGATGCGCAGCATTCCGATGCTTCTTCAAAGTCACCCGATCGCCTACCGGTATCTGTATTATGCTGCAGCTGGTTTGAACATGATCTTCCATCTGAGTCAAATGATAACTTCAAGAAAGGTCAACAAGTTTGCTTTCCTCTTATTGGTAGCTATCTTCATTTCGATTTTCTGCTTCAGTTATATTAAGAATCAACGTCTCAACGTATCTGAGTTTGTTGGTTTTGATTTCTTCGTTCAAGATGGCCGTAGACTTGGGAATCAGATTTTCTCTCTGGCAGCCGTAATATACGTCTCGGAACTCACGGGTAGGAAACCCGTCTTACATAACTCAACTCATTTGTTACTGGAAAAGGTTTTTCAGCTGAGTCTTGAACGTTTCGATGATATCTGCCCTTGTTTCAAGCTTAGCGAGGAGCGACATTTGTCTTACGAAGAAGACACTGAAGAGAAAGTTTTAAACGATCCCCAACTTCGCAGACAATCCATTCTAGTCGAAGGATTTCGTCAGAGCTGGAAGTACACGAGGGCGATTGATCGTCGCTTGAGACGTCAGCTGATCTTTAAAGACGATATTCAGAATGTTGCGGAAATGTTTTTCGAGAATAACGTTCCTGCTGGGTGGAAACGAGCCGGGTTCGTCAGAGTCGGAGTACACGTTCGCAGAGGGGACACCACGGACCCTGATATGGAAAAATACGGCTACACGGTTCCAAACGAGACATATTTCGAGAGCGCTATGGGATACTTTGTCGAAAAATACGGTCGCGTGCAATTCATTGTTGCTTCAGATGATTTCAATTGGACGAGAGACCATATCGTCATCGGCCATTATTCCCCAGACGCAATCAACATAACATACAGTCTCTATCATACGGCTGGTGAAGATCTTGCACTGTTGTCTATGTGTGACCATGTTATAGTGTCTACTGGTACATTTGGCTGGTGGGCCGCTTGGCTGGCCAAAGGTACAACGATCTACTACAGCGAATGGCCGCGTAATGGGTCTAATTTATATTGGCATTTCAAAAGAGAAGACTACTTTCCTCCAAATTGGATACCGATGACTGGTTAGGCTAACATCGGACTGGTTGGTACCTTTGCATCAAACCGATCCAAAGATGTATGTGTCGTTTTTTATTGATAGCATCACAGTAGATAAGTAAGTAAGAAAGGAAGGAAGGAAGTATATTCTTTATTTTAATTAGTTGACAAAACGCACTCTGGTGTACATTAATGTAAATTAGTAGTTCACAGATTACAATTTTCGGTGTAATTCAAATACAAAATCTGAACCAAGAAAGTTTTTTGATAACATCAACGCGCGACCATGGGAATCGTGTGAACCCTCCGAGTCAGTAACGCGCAGGAGTGACATTCAGACTTGTTACAGTGCACGCCTTAGCGAGAGCATTGCAGGATGCCAGAAGAGAATGGAGAACATCATGGCACAAGTTACTGTTGTCGCTAGACGCAGGATCATAAAATACTGTATTGGATCATGACCTCCATTAAAAAATCACACAGGAACTCTCAATGGCATTCATTTTTGAAACTGCTAGACACGAAAATTAGGCACAGCTTTTTACTAGTGGTTCAGCTGCGGGGTGAAATGGACCTGGATAATCATTTGCCTGGTGTTCCATAAATAAACCGGGCAACAGTGCGGTCCAAGAACGCTGCAACTAACAAATCTAAAATGTCCAGAATCCAAAATGATTCTCATAAATGATGACACTTCATAGTACGCATATTTCTCGGTAATAATATCCAGTTGTCAAAGATTCAGTGAGAAAGTTTAATATGGTGTTCTCCTTTCTTTGTTGGTTCATGAAATATCTAGCCGAAAGACAAACATGCTTTTCACTTATCTTCATGCATATAAAAAGAACTGATAACTCTGATACGCATTTCATCTGTGATTCCGTGACTGATAATGCAAAGTTTGTGTGCCTTCCTCTCCAGATGTAGGCTACTCTATCCTAAAGGTGGATAGCCGGGAATAATTCGCAAGGCCAGTGGCTTCCAGTACACTGTGTTGACGAATGAGCGAAAGGAGATGGGGCTCACAGAGGTAGACATATGCAGCCATGGGCATTCGGTTATCAGCAGATCGAAATAAGTTTGAACCCCAGGACACGTAAAAGTTGTTTACCCTAGATTAAATCACCAAGCGAGCCTTTGAGCACTATCAGTCATGTGTGAGGACCGTGTGGTGGAAGACGATAATTATCACCCGACTGACTCTTAGTGGAGATGGCGAACTGAGGATCGGATCGGATGGCAGCTCACAAGATATATCACCAGGGATCTGGTACTTGGACTTGTACTCGAGTTGCACTTATGTAATTCCACTCGTACTGATACTTGATACCAAAGTAATTGTACACATACTTTTAACTGTACTCGTACTTGTACTAGAAACCTAAACCACTTGAAACATCTCTACAACTCACAACCAACAGTACCAACAGAGGTTTATGTTTACCCTCAGGCATAATTTAGTGATTGCATTCCAGGTTTTCCAATTTATTGGTTAGCTATCTGTGGCGTTTGCATTGTGCTTAAATGTTCGTCCATATTTGTTTATTATGCTAGTTATCATACGCAATTCAGCTGGAAATACTTTCGCTTCTTCCTTGGTGTTCGTATCCAATGTCTTTGAAATGATGCGTCTGGACCTATGCAAAAAAACATTGAAACCGCTATGGTTTTTATCGGTGCGTCTCCCCATCGATAATAATATTATCTCCCCCCCCGTCCAGGACAGTAGCGGTAAAATTAGAGGTGAGTAGGCATACACGCTACCGGTTAGTTTTCCGAAACACTAAGCGGGATGGGTTTGGGAATGGAAGGGAAGCTGTGTAAGAAATTTTTTGAAATATGCAAACTATTTGGTAGGCGAGCGTTTAGGCTATTAACCCTTTGGAGGTGAGGTGGGGTATGACACACCCCACAGCTATTCCACGTTGCGTTTTTTACGGAAAACGTGGAACCAGCTTGGATTATTTTTGTCTACCTTCGTGAATGTGAAATATGAACACTTTAAGACAATATCAGGAACTATTGAGCGCACAATTTTTTTAAATTTTTTTGCATATTAAAAAGAAATTATAATTTTTCGTATATATTTTGATTTTATCGAATTAAAAAAGTTACGGCGCAGTGCCGAGAAATGAAACGGGCGAAAATACAAGATATTGCAGCATATAATTTTGCATTGATGCAAAATTGATGCATTATTCCTGGTATTATTCGTGCATTTGGTAATCTTTTGAATGAGTACTGAAAAATGCACGTGCAAAGTAAATATTGCATGGTTATTAGTTCACATGCTGGCACTTCAGTAATGATCGAAAACAGTTATTTTTTTCTAGATAATCGCCAGTTTAGTTGATAATTAGTTATAATATTATAGTTTAGCTCACAAATAATGTTATGTAGCTGATATATCGCGACTTGCAAGTAACAAAGTGTATTGGGGTATATCAAACCCCACCTCACCACTAACGTTACAATGTTTGACCTCACTTCCAAAGGGTTAAAATGACAGTTATTTCTCACTTTTTGATGCCTCAACTATGCTAACATTTATTGACAAATTAATGTTCTTTTGCATCCAGTGGCAGTGACGTTCAGATATGAAAAGAAACAACAAAGAGCAATCGCATTTTAGGCAATTTGGCCTTCAAGCTGATAGGCTGAAAAAAGTAGATAGTTTCATTTTATGGACGGATGAGGAGGCATGAGAGGCGGGTCCAGAAGGTTTGTCAGGGGGGGGCCAAAAAATAATACATACATCTCCGAAAAATGTGATGACTTTTTTTTAGTCATTAGCCTCTTTCAAAGAGATTTTCTGTCGTATCCACCATACTTCACCATGCCATTTTTACTCATCTACGCCTACCGGGGGGGGGCACATCTTGTGACCAAAATAAACATCAAAAAACAAATGTGTAAATATCAAATGGGGGCATGGCCGGATTGGCCCCCCTGGATCCGCCCCTGGGAGGCATAGCTAGGCTATGTTTAGACAATAATTAAACTAGTTCAACTGAAAATTATTATTTTAATGATAACTTTTAAGCTATCGAAATACCGTGTCGGCGTCGTCATGTAAATTAAACAGTTAATAGAAATACCGAAACAGAGCCTCAAAATTCAAAAGTAGAATGCATAACAATATGAAAACGACATGGGTGCTTTCCTGCTACAGACGGTACAAAACGGTCGTTTAGAGCTACGTATGTACATTTTAAAGTCGTTTTTCAACTCGCTATGTCAAGCAAACAGAAATAATGAAATTTCAAACTGAAATTTTGTTTAAATTAAAGGCTAGTCTACACACTACAGTATTTAAATATAAAATTATGCCAAAGTACGTTCGTCTACCGCCCTGCCTCTGTTCCCCTAGTCACTATTCGATTTAAGTTCTGCAACCACACTGTACCCTGGATCGAACTTCCTCTGAATTCTGCAAATTTTCGGTTCCTCCAATAACACCGCCACTTACTCACCGTCATCTACCTCAGGCCCGTCTCCAGCCGTATGCAACAAGGTTGAGTGGGCGTAGGTCAGCTTCTACTGTTTTTAGTTAGCCTATAGCATACCAGCGATTAATTAATTGGTCATACAACACACAACCCGTTTCGGTAAATCCCAATTTAGCGTCGGAAATTATTCTCGAGAGACGCAGTTCCTTTCAAATGACTAGTAAATGATACAATAATCATCGTTCATCCCAACTTCTAGTTTCATCATTGATCGATCTTCTAGTTTGAGCTATGTTTTTATCTTTCATCCAAAGTTCTTCTAGTTTATGTTTAGGTAAAAAAAGATTTCGTCGCTCATCGACCGATTATAATGGCACTAAAACGATATATTGTCATAGCAATTTCAAATTCTAGTTTGACTTTTATTATGTAATAAATATTCATCAACGATCCAGCTGCTAGTTTCGGTAACATTTTCATCAATAATCCAACTTCTAGTTTTAGTTTTACTATCAAATGTTTTCATCGCTATTGCAATGTAAATAATTTCCGACGCTAAAATGGGTTTTACCCCCGTTTTTATAACAGACCTAATTCGCGAATCTGGTCGGATGAGCAGTTGAACAGCAGAGACTAAAGGCGCTTGCTACTTCATTCTCAAGTCAATGTCCAACTAGAATTTCAGCAGACTCTACGAGACTACGATAAACAGTCACGCATAAGATTGCAGAGGTTCTGAACGCAACACGTAATCATTGTAAGTTATGACGTCATTACATTTTAAACGTTGATTTTGACCAGTTGGTGAAGTTTTAAGAGGCGCAGCGGTCGGAAATGATTCAGACAAGTAGGCCTGCATGAAATACAATTCAGGTATGTCCTGTGTGTGTATACCGCAGTCACGAATCGTTGATTCGGTATAGAAGTCCACCTGTTACGATACCAGAAAACGGAGAAGATTTATTTCTTTCAGTTTAATCTTTCAGAACTAAATTATTTACTTACTTACTTATCACCAAAGACGCGTACCGTACCAATAGCTTTCTAAGTAACAATAACAGCTATAAGAAATAGTTTGGTCAATGTGAGGTAAGATATTTTGCGCTAACCAATTTAGATATTGTTAGCCATAATTGGGACCGATGCTATTTGACGGGCGTTGGTAAGTGGGGCTTCAACTTGGAGCGAACTGGTCGTGTCCTGCCATCTTACCTCTCCGGTATTGACTGTTTACAACATCGACCTTTATTAGTGGACTCAGCGTAGGTCAGTACATTGCCTTTTAGATTCTGAGGTCTGCACATAATATGCTAATGAGCTCTATGACTGACGTCATGCTAGGGGGAACGTCGATATCTATATTTAGACCATTGACTCTGAACGGTGACCCATGACCTTTCCGTCATGCATTCCGCCCTAGCATTACGTCACAGGCAAGCATACCTATTCTTAGCAACAGGCCAGGCTTCAACTTGAATCGCTCATAGTGGGTCCACTTAATATAAGTCGATGGTTTACAACGACTTCCGTGGAAATGCTGATGTTGTTACGTCATAACTTGTTAAACGGATTACATATGGCTATATAGAGGTCGTTTCTTGTCTGACTATACATGTGATTGTATAACACCACACGTTACAATAGACATTTTCTTGATCTAAATAAATTTGGGAATTGACGAACGATGCGTCATAGAAATTTCCGATTGAAACAAAAATTTGGGTTGGGGGACGGTGGGTTCGAATATGTTATCTATTATCCTTTCGACCATTTGCTTTTAGTTCAAGTTTTGTCATGTTACTATTCTAACGCGTTTCGCCTAGTTTAAATCCCATCCTTCCAGGACCCTGGGTTTTTGTTTGTCAGATTTTTTCCTCCGGTGGATCTCTCCAGATGAAGCGCAATATAAATCAGCGAAAACAATTACAATTGTCTCACATATAACATTCCTAAGTTTCTACTCGTGCGTTTACTTTTAACGCCCCTGCTTACTTTACGAAACTTGTGATCGTACGTTTATAAAATATCATAACACCAGCTTCTTTAGATTTAATATTTCATAAGGGGCCGTCCACATATTACGTACGCACTGAGGGGGGTCGGATTTTGGCGATTTTGCGTACGGGTGCGAACGGGGGGGAGAGGGTACAAAAGTGCACGTACGCAAAATAAATTTCTAATTATGACTTCCACATTAGCCTATTTATAACTCTGTATTGTCCTATAGTCGTCCGATGGCATTTTATTACATTATATAAAAGCCATGTGCAGTTATTCTGTGTTGTGAACGAGACACCTATAATTTGTCTATATTGGCCCTCACTCATCCTTCAATCTGGCCTAAAGTGCAGACTTTCGAGACACTTTCTGCAGCTGGTCTTCGGGGGGGGGTGCGTCAAGTGTACGTACGCGGGGGGTGTGGAAGAAAGTACGCTTGCGAACAGGGGGCAGGGGGTCCAATTTCCTCGGATTTTTGCGTACGTAATATATGGATGGCCCCTAATAGAGAAAATGCTCAGGTTACTAGATTGACACCATTAGTTACCTATACCTATGTGATATAGCAACCATTAAACACCTCACGCAACTCTAAACCTACGTGGTGTTAAAGTTCTCTATGATAAAATTTAATCGGTAAAATTAATAATGCTCGGGTAACTAGACCCTATTGAAACGTCACGGCTGGCGGTCGGTCCCGCGCCCAATCAGCGGAGTTCCATCGACAGGTCCGTTAAACAATCTCCACACGAGACCATAAGAACATGCAAGGAACAGAAACTTGTATCCAATATCTTTAAATATCGCAGCGTAACGTCTTTCACCCGAGTATAGAATGGATCGATCGCATAATGTCAGCTATATTAAACGCTTGTCACAGCTTTTCTGTATGTAATACCGTAAATGATCTTGTGTTTATGACAGCGTGTAATTTCTGATAAACTCTAAAAACTGACTTACTCTTTTTCGCAGGTTGCCAGTCGTATGTTGTCGTCAGGAGAAAAAAAGTTTGGATAAGCAAGAGCGAAACTTTTTAAATGACTAAAGGACATAAAATTTGACCGAACTGCATTCAACCATATCGGTCACTTGGTGACTTATATACGCAGACTGTCTTGATTTGATAATAAAGAGTTGGCCAAAAGCAACCACTTCAAGCATAGGAAATGCTAGAAAAACGTGTTTGTTTTTCATTGTCTACATTAGGCATTTTATCGGGAATCTCGTTAATTCTCTGTCTCCAATATAAGTCTGCGTTTCATCAGGCGCGACTTTTCTTCAGCTTTCGCGACAATAACACTGGTTTCAATAAGACTTTTCCCTTTGTCGCTTTCCACTGGACTATGAATGATGGTCGCCGAGTTGGAAATCAAATCTTTAACCTGGCTGCGGTTTTATTTGTTGCCGAGCTCACAAACAGAACACCAGTCATACCGATCAATGTTACCCTAACTATGGAAAACGTCTTCCAGCTGAATTTAGATCACGTTAGCGACCCGTGCCCCTGTCTTACGATCGGCGAACATAAGCATTTGGCGTACGACATGAACACGGAGAAAATGAACTTGACCGATCCGAAGATCGCCGACCAAACAATTCTCATTTTCGGATATCGCCAGAGTTGGAAGTACACGTTGGCAATCGAACGACGATTGAGACGCCATCTGGTGTTCAAAGACGAAATTCAACGTTTCGCCGAATCCTTTCTTCAGGAGAACGTCCCTCGCGGTTGGACGAGAGTGGGGTTCGTACGCGTGGGGATACACGCTCGACGGGGCGACAGCGAGACTCCTTTTTTCACAAACTACGGCTACACGAGTCCCAACGAGACTTACTTTTCAAAGGCAATGCAACACTTTATCGACAGATACAGCCGCGTTCAGTTCATCGTTGCTTCGGATGATTTCAATTGGTGTAAGAAGCATATCACAAGCAACAGTAATTCGTCAGATACGATCAATGTCACGTATAGCTACAGTCATAGTCCTGGTCAGGATCTGGCGCTACTGTCCTTGTGTGACCACGTGATAATGTCCACTGGTACATTTGGCTGGTGGGCCGCGTGGCTGGCCAAAGGGACAACTATCTACTACAGCGATTGGCCGATAAACGGCACAATTCTTGCTAGCCAATTCGTTCAGAAAGACTTCTTTCCTCCATATTGGATTCCTATGACAAATTAATTATTGTGGAATAAAATGTTAAACCGGTTTGTCAACTGCCAAGATCTATACCGGGCCTGCGATAAACCGCTAGCAGTTCAGTACTACAAGGCTGTTTTGACTCAGAAATAATAGGCTATGCATGTGCTTGAAGAAGAGAAGTTAGGGAAGCGTTGTGAAAATGGTACGGTTGCGTAGGATATTGTGGTCAAGAGCGTCAGAGGCCTCGTTTAGTCTTAGAGCTTTATAACCTACTGCGTTAAATATGCCTACAGCAGGAACGCCACTTTCGGTGGTTATTTTTGGACGCTCGACCTTTTAATCGGATATAATCGACTTCGCGATACAATCAGTTGCCACCTATTGGCAGGTTGAAATGTTTTTAAAATCGCAGTGAAATCAAACGCTTTGGCCGATTTTAAGCCTGTGCTCAATTGACTCCGAAACTTCAGTGCATTGCAATAACCTATATCAGACTTCAAAATTGTTAGAAAAAATAAATATTTTGCGTGAAAAATGTGGCATGTTTTGCAATTGAAGCAGATCAAGGGGACTGCGTTTCAAATAATTTATCGATTCTGATTCTCCGCGGGATGCAACTTAATTATCATTAGGCCTAATTAGCATTAATTAAAACAATCCGCAACAAGTAGGCCTACATGTACCTAAACTCTCACAAAGACTTTGATTGTGATTTATCCACCGTTTCTAATTTGCCACTTACTACTTTTTAAAATGGTAGGCCTAATGCCTTGAGATTCGATTAAAACGTGCTAAAGCTAAAGTAGTTTTACCACCCGCTGGTTGTTCTTTTCTCGAAACAGAGAGCTAATTTGATTTGCTTGCCATAATGGAGTTGATTTAGCTAGGGCATTTGTTATTTTGACCTTTCAGTATATCACACGTTCAGATCTTCAAGGGATTGATGGCGATTTGAGGTAAACGTGACAGTTTTCGTAGATTGGAACCAAAAGCTAGAATTGAATTGTTCATGGTATCAACAATGGTCATGCTCAGCAGTTGAAAGCGTTGCAAATGTCGATCTTAATTAGGCCCGCACGGTTTCACTATGCATCGACGGTAGGGTAGGGTGGGGCAAAACGCCCCACCGCATCCTGTCTCCCTTGTGCTAGGTAATCACTATTTGACTGTTCTGGGGTCTATTAGTCGTACCCTATTTAGATAATTGTCAGTCATTTTGTCTTTTGGATGGTTTGTTTAATTTTTATTCAATAAAATTGATTTTTGTGTGTTTCCTTGTAAGGATTTGTTGCCAATTCTGTATAATTAAATAGTCCAAAATGCTTGGCAAGCCAAAAGTACAAATATAGTTTAAGAGTATACGGTATATCGATTTAGAATGCATAGTAAATGGGGCTTTTATATTAGGTTTTTGTATGATATAGGCAATCTCACAAGGTAGTACCAAGTGGGGCAAAACGCCCCCTACAGTCGAAGGCGTTTTGCCCCGCAGTAACATTGAGTTATTTACCTCTTTACATATGCTCAATATCTTCAATATGACATTATTTTAAGTTGCTCATTAGATTTTTGATTGAGATTCACTCGAAGTGACTATCAAATGATGCTTTGGCATTATTATAACGATCATATACATGACATATATGATGCTATCATTACATCAGTTTTGATGCATATTCTCAGTAAGTGTTTACAAAACATTATTCTAAAACATTATGGAAATGGTGCGCATATATAAATAAAAACAGACAGAGGTAATCGTGATATATAGGCTAGTGAATCTCTAAGTGCTCCCTGGAGGCAGTTCATTCTAAAACTTCGCTTAAAACGGCTGCCAGACAGTATGGTATACTATGCATAAGCGCTGCGTAGGCATCGGGATCTGTTGGAAAGTCTCCTAACATGGTATCCTTAGACTCAGCAATTTATCTATAATGTTTGAGCATGAGTATGAGTAGCAACTGGTGGAACACATCAAAATGATGGAGAAGACTTCATTTGGTTTGACATCTTATGACATAAGGCACATGGCATTCCATATGGCCGTACAACTAAATACTCCAGGTTCCATTATTTTCCTTCATTCATTATGAGGATTTATATAGCGCCTCTTCAAGAGACGAGGCATGTATAAACAACGAGGACGAGGCATGTATAAACAATGTCCATAGACCGATAAATATAGAAAGTTTAGTGAGAATATGCCACTAAAGGTGTGCATTCAAGTGGCAAAGGGGACCAGAAGTAGCAACCATCGGTGCTATGAATGCAGTAGGAACTTTATGACTTCTATGCACGTATGCGATGGCGCATTTAAGTGCAAGATGTCGACAGATGTCCCGCACCTGTGGGAACTGTGTGTTTAAATACCATGAAGAGGATGACCATTTGATCGGGTGGTCGGGGTAAAGTGTTCGCGATGTTGTCATGATATTGTGGCCAGGGACGTAACTTTGGTCTAAAGAGTGGTGGTACCAATTTCTTACTTACACGAAGCAAGGCGAAGACTGCGATCTCTGGGAAGGCACAATAATAAAATACTAATTAGCATTGTTCAGAATGTGGGGGTACGGTACCCCAATCCAACAAGTCCAATAATAAAATACTGATTAGCATTGTTCAGAATGTGGGGGTACGGTACCCCAGTCCCCAGGTGCGTGGAAAAACGCCCCCTTCTTCTTCACGTATCCCTCCATAAAGACACATTAATTTTATCTCCACAACCATTTCTTCTCCAGAACCTATCTGAAGATCTATCTGACTCCTTCCACACTTTTCTTATCCAACTTGCACGAGCCCCAGTATTCCGCCGTGCTCTCCAATTATCACTTGATTGCGATCCTCGCCAATCACAACTTTTACTCGCATACTTCGTGCTACTATTTTTCCCCACCTGATTTGACATGATTATGGACAACCCTTCTCCAGTTTTCTCTTTAAAACCCTTCGATTCGCCACCTGCTAATGACTTCTCTGCACATTCAGCTATTTTAATAACAGGCTGCCAAATTTCGTTCTCCGCAATAATTTCTTCCTAACGCAATTTATTACGCTTCGCTTCTTTTAAGTAAGTAAGTAAATAAGTATATCCTTTATTAATCCAATTGCTAACCGCATTTTGGTTTACACAAGTATATAACGTCCAGGTTAAAGTACTAAGGCCTAAATTCCGGTGAAAATCATCCTAATTGTGAAAGATTTGCGAACCAGACTGTCAGCAGTCGGGAGAACCCGATTTTTTTATATATATTTTTATTCTTCAATTAAGCACCTGCAAACGCACTGCGCTGTACATGTACATGTTATGCGATAAACCTTAACTACTAACAGAACAGACAGCCTGCAATACACGGCGCAAATTGCAGCCTACAAAGCATCTCCGCCTATGGGACTCGATCTCTGTACCTCTCGCACTCTACGCCAGATGTTATCCAATGCGCTATCGGGTCCCCCCCACACGGGGTCGCAAAGTGTAATCAGTATGCTTAAGAGGGGTAATAGTGCATGGAGTACATGTGTAGGACGTGCAAAGACGACCGTGAACAGTTTGGAATCAGCAATTCGGATCAGTTGTTCGAATCTAGGGTAGTCCACAGGAAGATAACCAGCTTTAATCAGTCTCCTAAATATTGCCTGAAATCTCTCACGTCCCCCCTGCCCCACATAGCCCCACCAAGCGGACGCAGCGTACAAAGGAGCTCGTGTCTTCTACTGAATGACCAAGTTCCGAGCCATTTTAATCCACCTTTCATAATCCTCCGCCGACATTTGATAATTATTTGCTTACAGGGCAAACGGCGCTAAAGAAATCTTTTGCAGCCCAAAATAAATCTTCAGGTCACACTTTCACCTTGACCTGTCCTTACTCGCAACCAATAGCAATCAACCTATGTTGTCACTAGATTGGCCTGACCCTTACCTCACCAATGAGATAACAGCGATTTAAATAAGAACTACGTCACGAATCATAATTCGAGCTCGATGCGATTCAATGTTGTGTCTATTCCTGACACTAGTAAGTTTCAATCTATATAATAATAATAATAATAATAATAATCTTGTTTATTAATTCAAACTGACAAGTACTCAGTAAGATTACATTAAAACATGACAGTACAATCGAGATCTTAATTAAACACACGGTTTTGGCAGCCATGCAAGGCGCTCGCTCTAGAGGAGGGTTACGGGTTTCGAATGCGCTCGTGGCCACGAATGTTGCCATTCATCTAAGTAAGTAAGTGCGTCAACTTTAATTAGTTCAAGACAAACGCTCATACTTTACAACCACAATGCATACAGAAAATTACAATATCAGTAAGACAGAAAAAGACACAAGCAGTATTATAAACAATTTGATAAAGTCTTATTTACATACATATCTATTACTAAAGTTATGATGATCTAAGGAATGAAAGCATTACTCGGGTCTACAAATAGAGCCACGTTAGATATCAGAACAGGCACTAGAACCAGAATTAACCCAGTTTTAATAGTTGTACAGTGAACGAATGATGAAGGATTTCTTAAGCAGCAATGTATTAAAGTGCGGTAATTTAAATGCATATCCCTATTTTCGTAAGTTGAATTTATGAAGGTGCTCTGCAGGCAGTAATTAGTGAAGACAGTGTTGGGGTGACTGGATGCTTTTAAAGAACTTTAGTACAATTTTTCAGAAATTTTCTCCAAAGTTAAACTATCACCACTAAAGAGGTTACTGCGTATTATCCCCTCCTCTACTACTGATTACCAATTTATAACTCGTCTAACTAGGAGATTAATCCTAGTTTGTCTTAATCTTTATCTAGACTATTCAAATCCCGACTAGAGCCGCCAGATATGTAGGCCTAACGGTTACCCAAGATTTCACCCAAAACTACTAGGGTATTAGAAGTTGATCATACTCCCCGTTACTTTAGTTTTGAACTGATCCATTTGTGTCTTTATCTATCTATCTGTCTATCTATCTATCTATCTATCTATCTATCTATCTATCTATCTATCTATCTATCTATCTATCTATCTATCTATCTATCTATCTATCTATCTACCTACCTACCTACCTATCTATATATATATATATATCTATCTATCTATCTATCTATCTATCTATCTATCTATCTATCTATCTATCTATCTATCTATCTATCTATCATCTATCATCTATCTATCATCTATCTATCTATCTATCTATGTATCTATCTATCTATCTAAAACATTTATATAGCGGCACTTCAAGGAATCTATTCAGAGACACTCCTGACCCAGGCCCAGTCAAAAAGAAATGTCTTAAGGATACTGTAAAATGAGGTTAGGCTATGTTGAATATTAATGACATAAGACTGTTCAATGAATATTAATTCTATTTCTTACCTAGACCAGCTTCATATTAACCTGATCCAAGTATTAGAGCCGAAATTAACCTCCCTCTCTTTGGATTGGAGTAGATGAGTCGTTCTCTTAATTCTTTGCCCCAGTCACCAATGTTCGATGACGCTTGGGTAGATCGTTGCTACGGTTTCTGATGGAAGAATGTGGCGTATTCTCCTCGTAGAAGTTCCATTTCTCGAAGAACGCACCAAAACTATTAAATCGCCAAATTCGCGTGTCCAGCTTAAGTCGAGCTGCGACACAAACGTTCGAAAGTCTTTCCAATCGAAACAACAAGTTCTAAGAACAGTTATGTTATTAAACTCCTCTATGCATAGTTAGTTCACTTTCCTAGCATTAATAAACTCCTGACTGCACGGTTAGTTTACTTTCCTAACCTTAATAAACTCCTGGGTGCATAGGTAGTGTACTTTCCTAACATTAATATACTCATGGGGCATGGTGCATAGTTAGTTTACTTTTCTAAAATTAATAAACTCGTGAGTGCATACTTAGTTTGCTTTCTTCACATTAACAAACTCCTGGACGCATAGTTAGTTTACTTTCCTAACATTAATAAACTCCTGGGTGAATAGCTAAATTAATTTCCTAACATTAATAAACTCCTAGTGGCTCACTTAGTTTGGTTTTCTAACATAAAACGTAACAATAACCTTACGCCACTGTTTGTCTATTTCAGGATATCAAAGAGAATTCTTCAACTTCGAAAATCTCGGAAGACAACTCATAAAGTAGTTTGATGCGCAGCATTCCGATGCTTCTTCAAAGTCACCCGATCGCCTACCGGTATCTGTATTATGCTGCAGCTGGTTTGAACATGATCTTCCATCTGAGTCAAATGATAACTTCAAGAAAGGTCAACAAGTTTGCTTTCCTCTTATTGGTAGCTATCTTCATTTCGATTTTCTGCTTCAGTTATATTAAGAATCAACGTCTCAACGTATCTGAGTTTGTTGGTTTTGATTTCTTCGTTCAAGATGGCCGTAGACTTGGGAATCAGATTTTCTCTCTGGCAGCCGTAATATACGTCTCGGAACTCACGGGTAGGAAACCCGTCTTACATAACTCAACTCATTTGTTACTGGAAAAGGTTTTTCAGCTGAGTCTTGAACGTTTCGATGATATCTGCCCTTGTTTCAAGCTTAGCGAGGAGCGACATTTGTCTTACGAAGAAGACACTGAAGAGAAAGTTTTAAACGATCCCCAACTTCGCAGACAATCCATTCTAGTCGAAGGATTTCGTCAGAGCTGGAAGTACACGAGGGCGATTGATCGTCGCTTGAGACGTCAGCTGATCTTTAAAGACGATATTCAGAATGTTGCGGAAATGTTTTTCGAGAATAACGTTCCTGCTGGGTGGAAACGAGCCGGGTTCGTCAGAGTCGGAGTACACGTTCGCAGAGGGGACACCACGGACCCTGATATGGAAAAATACGGCTACACGGTTCCAAACGAGACATATTTCGAGAGCGCTATGGGATACTTTGTCGAAAAATACGGTCGCGTGCAATTCATTGTTGCTTCAGATGATTTCAATTGGACGAGAGACCATATCGTCATCGGCCATTATTCCCCAGACGCAATCAACATAACATACAGTCTCTATCATACGGCTGGTGAAGATCTTGCACTGTTGTCTATGTGTGACCATGTTATAGTGTCTACTGGTACATTTGGCTGGTGGGCCGCTTGGCTGGCCAAAGGTACAACGATCTACTACAGCGACTGGCCGCGTAATGGGTCTAATTTATATTGGCATTTCAAAAGAGAAGACTACTTTCCTCCAAATTGGATACCGATGACTGGTTAGGCTAACATCGGACTGGTTGGTACCTTTGCATCAAACCGATCCAAAGATGTATGTGTCGTTTTTTATTGATAGCATCACAGTAGATAAGTAAGTAAGAAAGGAAGGAAGGAAGTATATTCTTTATTTTAATTAGTTGACAAAACGCACTCTGGTGTACATTAATGTAAATTAGTAGTTCACAGATTACAATTTTCGGTGTAATTCAAATACAAAATCTGAACCAAGAAAGTTTTTTGATAACATCAACGCGCGACCATGGGAATCGTGTGAACCCTCCGAGTCAGTAACGCGCAGGAGTGACATTCAGACTTGTTACAGTGCACGCCTTAGCGAGAGCATTGCAGGATGCCAGAAGAGAATGGAGAACATCATGGCACAAGTTACTGTTGTCGCTAGACGCAGGATCATAAAATACTGTATTGGATCATGACCTCCATTAAAAAATCACACAGGAACTCTCAATGGCATTCATTTTTGAAACTGCTAGACACGAAAATTAGGCACAGCTTTTTACTAGTGGTTCAGCTGCGGGGTGAAATGGACCTGGATAATCATTTGCCTGGTGTTCCATAAATAAACCGGGCAACAGTGCGGTCCAAGAACGCTGCAACTAACAAATCTAAAATGTCCAGAATCCAAAATGATTCTCATAAATGATGACACTTCATAGTACGCATATTTCTCGGTAATAATATCCAGTTGTCAAAGATTCAGTGAGAAAGTTTAATATGGTGTTCTCCTTTCTTTGTTGGTTCATGAAATATCTAGCCGAAAGACAAACATGCTTTTCACTTATCTTCATGCATATAAAAAGAACTGATAACTCTGATACGCATTTCATCTGTGATTCCGTGACTGATAATGCAAAGTTTGTGTGCCTTCCTCTCCAGATGTAGGCTACTCTATCCTAAAGGTGGATAGCCGGGAATAATTCGCAAGGCCAGTGGCTTCCAGTACACTGTGTTGACGAATGAGCGAAAGGAGATGGGGCTCACAGAGGTAGACATATGCAGCCATGGGCATTCGGTTATCAGCAGATCGAAATAAGTTTGAACCCCAGGACACGTAAAAGTTGTTTACCCTAGATTAAATCACCAAGCGAGCCTTTGAGCACTATCAGTCATGTGTGAGGACCGTGTGGTGGAAGACGATAATTATCACCCGACTGACTCTTAGTGGAGATGGCGAACTGAGGATCGGATCGGATGGCAGCTCACAAGATATATCACCAGGGATCTGGTACTTGGACTTGTACTCGAGTTGCACTTATGTAATTCCACTCGTACTGATACTTGATACCAAAGTAATTGTACACATACTTTTAACTGTACTCGTACTTGTACTAGAAACCTAAACCACTTGAAACATCTCTACAACTCACAACCAACAGTACCAACAGAGGTTTATGTTTACCCTCAGGCATAATTTAGTGATTGCATTCCAGGTTTTCCAATTTATTGGTTAGCTATCTGTGGCGTTTGCATTGTGCTTAAATGTTCGTCCATATTTGTTTATTATGCTAGTTATCATACGCAATTCAGCTGGAAATACTTTCGCTTCTTCCTTGGTGTTCGTATCCAATGTCTTTGAAATGATGCGTCTGGACCTATGCAAAAAAACATTGAAACCGCTATGGTTTTTATCGGTGCGTCTCCCCATCGATAATAATATTATCTCCCCCCCCGTCCAGGACAGTAGCGGTAAAATTAGAGGTGAGTAGGCATACACGCTACCGGTTAGTTTTCCGAAACACTAAGCGGGATGGGTTTGGGAATGGAAGGGAAGCTGTGTAAGAAATTTTTTGAAATATGCAAACTATTTGGTAGGCGAGCGTTTAGGCTATTAACCCTTTGGAGGTGAGGTGGGGTATGACACACCCCACAGCTATTCCACGTTGCGTTTTTTACGGAAAACGTGGAACCAGCTTGGATTATTTTTGTCTACCTTCGTGAATGTGAAATATGAACACTTTAAGACAATATCAGGAACTATTGAGCGCACAATTTTTTTAAATTTTTTTGCATATTAAAAAGAAATTATAATTTTTCGTATATATTTTGATTTTATCGAATTAAAAAAGTTACGGCGCAGTGCCGAGAAATGAAACGGGCGAAAATACAAGATATTGCAGCATATAATTTTGCATTGATGCAAAATTGATGCATTATTCCTGGTATTATTCGTGCATTTGGTAATCTTTTGAATGAGTACTGAAAAATGCACGTGCAAAGTAAATATTGCATGGTTATTAGTTCACATGCTGGCACTTCAGTAATGATCGAAAACAGTTATTTTTTTCTAGATAATCGCCAGTTTAGTTGATAATTAGTTATAATATTATAGTTTAGCTCACAAATAATGTTATGTAGCTGATATCGCGACTTGCAAGTAACAAAGTGTATTGGGGTATATCAAACCCCACCTCACCACTAACGTTACAATGTTTGACCTCACTTCCAAAGGGTTAAAATGACAGTTATTTCTCACTTTTTGATGCCTCAACTATGCTAACATTTATTGACAAATTAATGTTCTTTTGCATCCAGTGGCAGTGACGTTCAGATATGAAAAGAAACAACAAAGAGCAATCGCATTTTAGGCAATTTGGCCTTCAAGCTGATAGGCTGAAAAAAGTAGATAGTTTCATTTTATGGACGGATGAGGAGGCATGAGAGGCGGGTCCAGAAGGTTTGTCAGGGGGGGGCCAAAAAATAATACATACATCTCCGAAAAATGTGATGACTTTTTTTTAGTCATTAGCCTCTTTCAAAGAGATTTTCTGTCGTATCCACCATACTTCACCATGCCATTTTTACTCATCTACGCCTACCGGGGGGGGCACATCTTGTGACCAAAATAAACATCAAAAAACAAATGTGTAAATATCAAATGGGGGCATGGCCGGATTGGCCCCCCTGGATCCGCCCCTGGGAGGCATAGCTAGGCTATGTTTAGACAATAATTAAACTAGTTCAACTGAAAATCATTATTTTAATGATAACTTTTAAGCTATCGAAATACCGTGTCGGCGTCGTCATGTAAATTAAACAGTTAATAGAAATACCGAAACAGAGCCTCAAAATTCAAAAGTAGAATGCATAACAATATGAAAACGACATGGGTGCTTTCCTGCTACAGACGGTACAAAACGGTCGTTTAGAGCTACGTATGTACATTTTAAAGTCGTTTTTCAACTCGCTATGTCAAGCAAACAGAAATAATGAAATTTCAAACTGAAATTTTGTTTAAATTAAAGGCTAGTCTACACACTACAGTATTTAAATATAAAATTATGCCAAAGTACGTTCGTCTACCGCCCTGCCTCTGTTCCCCTAGTCACTATTCGATTTAAGTTCTGCAACCACACTGTACCCTGGATCGAACTTCCTCTGAATTCTGCAAATTTTCGGTTCCTCCAATAACACCGCCACTTACTCACCGTCATCTACCTCAGGCCCGTCTCCAGCCGTATGCAACAAGGTTGAGTGGGCGTAGGTCAGCTTCTACTGTTTTTAGTTAGCCTATAGCATACCAGCGATTAATTAATTGGTCATACAACACACAACCCGTTTCGGTAAATCCCAATTTAGCGTCGGAAATTATTCTCGAGAGACGCAGTTCCTTTCAAATGACTAGTAAATGATACAATAATCATCGTTCATCCCAACTTCTAGTTTCATCATTGATCGATCTTCTAGTTTGAGCTATGTTTTTATCTTTCATCCAAAGTTCTTCTAGTTTATGTTTAGGTAAAAAAAGATTTCGTCGCTCATCGACCGATTATAATGGCACTAAAACGATATATTGTCATAGCAATTTCAAATTCTAGTTTGACTTTTATTATGTAATAAATATTCATCAACGATCCAGCTGCTAGTTTCGGTAACATTTTCATCAATAATCCAACTTCTAGTTTTAGTTTTACTATCAAATGTTTTCATCGCTATTGCAATGTAAATAATTTCCGACGCTAAAATGGGTTTTACCCCCGTTTTTATAACAGACCTAATTCGCGAATCTGGTCGGATGAGCAGTTGAACAGCAGAGACTAAAGGCGCTTGCTACTTCATTCTCAAGTCAATGTCCAACTAGAATTTCAGCAGACTCTACGAGACTACGATAAACAGTCACGCATAAGATTGCAGAGGTTCTGAACGCAACACGTAATCATTGTAAGTTATGACGTCATTACATTTTAAACGTTGATTTTGACCAGTTGGTGAAGTTTTAAGAGGCGCAGCGGTCGGAAATGATTCAGACAAGTAGGCCTGCATGAAATACAATTCAGGTATGTCCTGTGTGTGTATACCGCAGTCACGAATCGTTGATTCGGTATAGAAGTCCACCTGTTACGATACCAGAAAACGGAGAAGATTTATTTCTTTCAGTTTAATCTTTCAGAACTAAATTATTTACTTACTTACTTATCACCAAAGACGCGTACCGTACCAATAGCTTTCTAAGTAACAATAACAGCTATAAGAAATAGTTTGGTCAATGTGAGGTAAGATATTTTGCGCTAACCAATTTAGATATTGTTAGCCATAATTGGGACCGATGCTATTTGACGGGCGTTGGTAAGTGGGGCTTCAACTTGGAGCGAACTGGTCGTGTCCTGCCATCTTACCTCTCCGGTATTGACTGTTTACAACATCGACCTTTATTAGTGGACTCAGCGTAGGTCAGTACATTGCCTTTTAGATTCTGAGGTCTGCACATAATATGCTAATGAGCTCTATGACTGACGTCATGCTAGGGGGAACGTCGATATCTATATTTAGACCATTGACTCTGAACGGTGACCCATGACCTTTCCGTCATGCATTCCGCCCTAGCATTACGTCACAGGCAAGCATACCTATTCTTAGCAACAGGCCAGGCTTCAACTTGAATCGCTCATAGTGGGTCCACTTAATATAAGTCGATGGTTTACAACGACTTCCGTGGAAATGCTGATGTTGTTACGTCATAACTTGTTAAACGGATTACATATGGCTATATAGAGGTCGTTTCTTGTCTGACTATACATGTGATTGTATAACACCACACGTTACAATAGACATTTTCTTGATCTAAATAAATTTGGGAATTGACGAACGATGCGTCATAGAAATTTCCGATTGAAACAAAAATTTGGGTTGGGGGACGGTGGGTTCGAATATGTTATCTATTATCCTTTCGACCATTTGCTTTTAGTTCAAGTTTTGTCATGTTACTATTCTAACGCGTTTCGCCTAGTTTAAATCCCATCCTTCCAGGACCCTGGGTTTTTGTTTGTCAGATTTTTTCCTCCGGTGGATCTCTCCAGATGAAGCGCAATATAAATCAGCGAAAACAATTACAATTGTCTCACATATAACATTCCTAAGTTTCTACTCGTGCGTTTACTTTTAACGCCCCTGCTTACTTTACGAAACTTGTGATCGTACGTTTATAAAATATCATAACACCAGCTTCTTTAGATTTAATATTTCATAAGGGGCCGTCCACATATTACGTACGCACTGAGGGGGGTCGGATTTTGGCGATTTTGCGTACGGGTGCGAACGGGGGGGAGAGGGTACAAAAGTGCACGTACGCAAAATAAATTTCTAATTATGACTTCCACATTAGCCTATTTATAACTCTGTATTGTCCTATAGTCGTCCGATGGCATTTTATTACATTATATAAAAGCCATGTGCAGTTATTCTGTGTTGTGAACGAGACACCTATAATTTGTCTATATTGGCCCTCACTCATCCTTCAATCTGGCCTAAAGTGCAGACTTTCGAGACACTTTCTGCAGCTGGTCTTCGGGGGGGGGGGGTGCGTCAAGTGTACGTACGCGGGGGGTGTGGAAGAAAGTACGCTTGCGAACAGGGGGCAGGGGGTCCAATTTCCTCGGATTTTTGCGTACGTAATATATGGATGGCCCCTAATAGAGAAAATGCTCAGGTTACTAGATTGACACCATTAGTTACCTATACCTATGTGATATAGCAACCATTAAACACCTCACGCAACTCTAAACCTACGTGGTGTTAAAGTTCTCTATGATAAAATTTAATCGGTAAAATTAATAATGCTCGGGTAACTAGACCCTATTGAAACGTCACGGCTGGCGGTCGGTCCCGCGCCCAATCAGCGGAGTTCCATCGACAGGTCCGTTAAACAATCTCCACACGAGACCATAAGAACATGCAAGGAACAGAAACTTGTATCCAATATCTTTAAATATCGCAGCGTAACGTCTTTCACCCGAGTATAGAATGGATCGATCGCATAATGTCAGCTATATTAAACGCTTGTCACAGCTTTTCTGTATGTAATACCGTAAATGATCATGTGTTTATGACAGCGTGTAATTTCTGATAAACTCTAAAAACTGACTTACTCTTTTTCGCAGGTTGCCAGTCGTATGTTGTCGTCAGGAGAAAAAAAGTTTGGATAAGCAAGAGCGAAACTTTTTAAATGACTAAAGGACATAAAATTTGACCGAACTGCATTCAACCATATCGGTCACTTGGTGACTTATATACGCAGACTGTCTTGATTTGATAATAAAGAGTTGGCCAAAAGCAACCACTTCAAGCATAGGAAATGCTAGAAAAACGTGTTTGTTTTTCATTGTCTACATTAGGCATTTTATCGGGAATCTCGTTAATTCTCTGTCTCCAATATAAGTCTGCGTTTCATCAGGCGCGACTTTTCTTCAGCTTTCGCGACAATAACACTGGTTTCAATAAGACTTTTCCCTTTGTCGCTTTCCACTGGACTATGAATGATGGTCGCCGAGTTGGAAATCAAATCTTTAACCTGGCTGCGGTTTTATTTGTTGCCGAGCTCACAAACAGAACACCAGTCATACCGATCAATGTTACCCTAACTATGGAAAACGTCTTCCAGCTGAATTTAGATCACGTTAGCGACCCGTGCCCCTGTCTTACGATCGGCGAACATAAGCATTTGGCGTACGACATGAACACGGAGAAAATGAACTTGACCGATCCGAAGATCGCCGACCAAACAATTCTCATTTTCGGATATCGCCAGAGTTGGAAGTACACGTTGGCAATCGAACGACGATTGAGACGCCATCTGGTGTTCAAAGACGAAATTCAACGTTTCGCCGAATCCTTTCTTCAGGAGAACGTCCCTCGCGGTTGGACGAGAGTGGGGTTCGTACGCGTGGGGATACACGCTCGACGGGGCGACAGCGAGACTCCTTTTTTCACAAACTACGGCTACACGAGTCCCAACGAGACTTACTTTTCAAAGGCAATGCAACACTTTATCGACAGATACAGCCGCGTTCAGTTCATCGTTGCTTCGGATGATTTCAATTGGTGTAAGAAGCATATCACAAGCAACAGTAATTCGTCAGATACGATCAATGTCACGTATAGCTACAGTCATAGTCCTGGTCAGGATCTGGCGCTACTGTCCTTGTGTGACCACGTGATAATGTCCACTGGTACATTTGGCTGGTGGGCCGCGTGGCTGGCCAAAGGGACAACTATCTACTACAGCGATTGGCCGATAAACGGCACAATTCTTGCTAGCCAATTCGTTCAGAAAGACTTCTTTCCTCCATATTGGATTCCTATGACAAATTAATTATTGTGGAATAAAATGTTAAACCGGTTTGTCAACTGCCAAGATCTATACCGGGCCTGCGATAAACCGCTAGCAGTTCAGTACTACAAGGCTGTTTTGACTCAGAAATAATAGGCTATGCATGTGCTTGAAGAAGAGAAGTTAGGGAAGCGTTGTGAAAATGGTACGGTTGCGTAGGATATTGTGGTCAAGAGCGTCAGAGGCCTCGTTTAGTCTTAGAGCTTTATAACCTACTGCGTTAAATATGCCTACAGCAGGAACGCCACTTTCGGTGGTTATTTTTGGACGCTCGACCTTTTAATCGGATATAATCGACTTCGCGATACAATCAGTTGCCACCTATTGGCAGGTTGAAATGTTTTTAAAATCGCAGTGAAATCAAACGCTTTGGCCGATTTTAAGCCTGTGCTCAATTGACTCCGAAACTTCAGTGCATTGCAATAACCTATATCAGACTTCAAAATTGTTAGAAAAAATAAATATTTTGCGTGAAAAATGTGGCATGTTTTGCAATTGAAGCAGATCAAGGGGACTGCGTTTCAAATAATTTATCGATTCTGATTCTCCGCGGGATGCAACTTAATTATCATTAGGCCTAATTAGCATTAATTAAAACAATCCGCAACAAGTAGGCCTACATGTACCTAAACTCTCACAAAGACTTTGATTGTGATTTATCCACCGTTTCTAATTTGCCACTTACTACTTTTTAAAATGGTAGGCCTAATGCCTTGAGATTCGATTAAAACGTGCTAAAGCTAAAGTAGTTTTACCACCCGCTGGTTGTTCTTTTCTCGAAACAGAGAGCTAATTTGATTTGCTTGCCATAATGGAGTTGATTTAGCTAGGGCATTTGTTATTTTGACCTTTCAGTATATCACACGTTCAGATCTTCAAGGGATTGATGGCGATTTGAGGTAAACGTGACAGTTTTCGTAGATTGGAACCAAAAGCTAGAATTGAATTGTTCATGGTATCAACAATGGTCATGCTCAGCAGTTGAAAGCGTTGCAAATGTCGATCTTAATTAGGCCCGCACGGTTTCACTATGCATCGACGGTAGGGTAGGGTGGGGCAAAACGCCCCACCGCATCCTGTCTCCCTTGTGCTAGGTAATCACTATTTGACTGTTCTGGGGTCTATTAGTCGTACCCTATTTAGATAATTGTCAGTCATTTTGTCTTTTGGATGGTTTGTTTAATTTTTATTCAATAAAATTGATTTTTGTGTGTTTCCTTGTAAGGATTTGTTGCCAATTCTGTATAATTAAATAGTCCAAAATGCTTGGCAAGCCAAAAGTACAAATATAGTTTAAGAGTATACGGTATATCGATTTAGAATGCATAGTAAATGGGGCTTTTATATTAGGTTTTTGTATGATATAGGCAATCTCACAAGGTAGTACCAAGTGGGGCAAAACGCCCCCTACAGTCGAAGGCGTTTTGCCCCGCAGTAACATTGAGTTATTTACCTCTTTACATATGCTCAATATCTTCAATATGACATTATTTTAAGTTGCTCATTAGATTTTTGATTGAGATTCACTCGAAGTGACTATCAAATGATGCTTTGGCATTATTATAACGATCATATACATGACATATATGATGCTATCATTACATCAGTTTTGATGCCTATTCTCAGTAAGTGTTTACAAAACATTATTCTAAAACATTATGGAAATGGTGCGCATATATAAATAAAAACAGACAGAGGTAATCGTGATATATAGGCTAGTGAATCTCTAAGTGCTCCCTGGAGGCAGTTCATTCTAAAACTTCGCTTAAAACGGCTGCCAGACAGTATGGTATACTATGCATAAGCGCTGCGTAGGCATCGGGATCTGTTGGAAAGTCTCCTAACATGGTATCCTTAGACTCAGCAATTTATCTATAATGTTTGAGCATGAGTATGAGTAGCAACTGGTGGAACACATCAAAATGATGGAGAAGACTTCATTTGGTTTGACATCTTATGACATAAGGCACATGGCATTCCATATGGCCGTACAACTAAATACTCCAGGTTCCATTATTTTCCTTCATTCATTATGAGGATTTATATAGCGCCTCTTCAAGAGACGAGGCATGTATAAACAACGAGGACGAGGCATGTATAAACAATGTCCATAGACCGATAAATATAGAAAGTTTAGTGAGAATATGCCACTAAAGGTGTGCATTCAAGTGGCAAAGGGGACCAGAAGTAGCAACCATCGGTGCTATGAATGCAGTAGGAACTTTATGACTTCTATGCACGTATGCGATGGCGCATTTAAGTGCAAGATGTCGACAGATGTCCCGCACCTGTGGGAACTGTGTGTTTAAATACCATGAAGAGGATGACCATTTGATCGGGTGGTCGGGGTAAAGTGTTCGCGATGTTGTCATGATATTGTGGCCAGGGACGTAACTTTGGTCTAAAGAGTGGTGGTACCAATTTCTTACTTACACGAAGCAAGGCGAAGACTGCGATCTCTGGGAAGGCACAATAATAAAATACTAATTAGCATTGTTCAGAATGTGGGGGTACGGTACCCCAATCCAACAAGTCCAATAATAAAATACTGATTAGCATTGTTCAGAATGTGGGGGTACGGTACCCCAGTCCCCAGGTGCGTGGAAAAACGCCCCCTTCTTCTTCACGTATCCCTCCATAAAGACACATTAATTTTATCTCCACAACCATTTCTTCTCCAGAACCTATCTGAAGATCTATCTGACTCCTTCCACACTTTTCTTATCCAACTTGCACGAGCCCCAGTATTCCGCCGTGCTCTCCAATTATCACTTGATTGCGATCCTCGCCAATCACAACTTTTACTCGCATACTTCGTGCTACTATTTTTCCCCACCTGATTTGACATGATTATGGACAACCCTTCTCCAGTTTTCTCTTTAAAACCCTTCGATTCGCCACCTGCTAATGACTTCTCTGCACATTCAGCTATTTTAATAACAGGCTGCCAAATTTCGTTCTCCGCAATAATTTCTTCCTAACGCAATTTATTACGCTTCGCTTCTTTTAAGTAAGTAAGTAAATAAGTATATCCTTTATTAATCCAATTGCTAACCGCATTTTGGTTTACACAAGTATATAACGTCCAGGTTAAAGTACTAAGGCCTAAATTCCGGTGAAAATCATCCTAATTGTGAAAGATTTGCGAACCAGACTGTCAGCAGTCGGGAGAACCCGATTTTTTTATATATATTTTTATTCTTCAATTAAGCACCTGCAAACGCACTGCGCTGTACATGTACATGTTATGCGATAAACCTTAACTACTAACAGAACAGACAGCCTGCAATACACGGCGCAAATTGCAGCCTACAAAGCATCTCCGCCTATGGGACTCGATCTCTGTACCTCTCGCACTCTACGCCAGATGTTATCCAATGCGCTATCGGGTCCCCCCCACACGGGGTCGCAAAGTGTAATCAGTATGCTTAAGAGGGGTAATAGTGCATGGAGTACATGTGTAGGACGTGCAAAGACGACCGTGAACAGTTTGGAATCAGCAATTCGGATCAGTTGTTCGAATCTAGGGTAGTCCACAGGAAGATAACCAGCTTTAATCAGTCTCCTAAATATTGCCTGAAATCTCTCACGTCCCCCCTGCCCCACATAGCCCCACCAAGCGGACGCAGCGTACAAAGGAGCTCGTGTCTTCTACTGAATGACCAAGTTCCGAGCCATTTTAATCCACCTTTCATAATCCTCCGCCGACATTTGATAATTATTTGCTTACAGGGCAAACGGCGCTAAAGAAATCTTTTGCAGCCCAAAATAAATCTTCAGGTCACACTTTCACCTTGACCTGTCCTTACTCGCAACCAATAGCAATCAACCTATGTTGTCACTAGATTGGCCTGACCCTTACCTCACCAATGAGATAACAGCGATTTAAATAAGAACTACGTCACGAATCATAATTCGAGCTCGATGCGATTCAATGTTGTGTCTATTCCTGACACTAGTAAGTTTCAATCTATATAATAATAATAATAATAATAATAATCTTGTTTATTAATTCAAACTGACAAGTACTCAGTAAGATTACATTAAAACATGACAGTACAATCGAGATCTTAATTAAACACACGGTTTTGGCAGCCATGCAAGGCGCTCGCTCTAGAGGAGGGTTACGGGTTTCGAATGCGCTCGTGGCCACGAATGTTGCCATTCATCTAAGTAAGTAAGTGCGTCAACTTTAATTAGTTCAAGACAAACGCTCATACTTTACAACCACAATGCATACAGAAAATTACAATATCAGTAAGACAGAAAAAGACACAAGCAGTATTATAAACAATTTGATAAAGTCTTATTTACATACATATCTATTACTAAAGTTATGATGATCTAAGGAATGAAAGCATTACTCGGGTCTACAAATAGAGCCACGTTAGATATCAGAACAGGCACTAGAACCAGAATTAACCCAGTTTTAATAGTTGTACAGTGAACGAATGATGAAGGATTTCTTAAGCAGCAATGTATTAAAGTGCGGTAATTTAAATGCATATCCCTATTTTCGTAAGTTGAATTTATGAAGGTGCTCTGCAGGCAGTAATTAGTGAAGACAGTGTTGGGGTGACTGGATGCTTTTAAAGAACTTTAGTACAATTTTTCAGAAATTTTCTCCAAAGTTAAACTATCACCACTAAAGAGGTTACTGCGTATTATCCCCTCCTCTACTACTGATTACCAATTTATAACTCGTCTAACTAGGAGATTAATCCTAGTTTGTCTTAATCTTTATCTAGACTATTCAAATCCCGACTAGAGCCGCCAGATATGTAGGCCTAACGGTTACCCAAGATTTCACCCAAAACTACTAGGGTATTAGAAGTTGATCATACTCCCCGTTACTTTAGTTTTGAACTGATCCATTTGTGTCTTTATCTATCTATCTGTCTATCTATCTATCTATCTATCTATCTATCTATCTATCTATCTATCTATCTATCTATCTATCTATCTATCTATCTATCTATCTATCTATCTACCTACCTACCTACCTATCTATATATATATATATATATATATATATATCTATCTATCTATCTATCTATCTATCTATCTATCTATCTATCTATCTATCTATCTATCTATCATCTATCATCTATCTATCATCTATCTATCTATCTATCTATGTATCTATCTATCTATCTAAAACATTTATATAGCGGCACTTCAAGGAATCTATTCAGAGACACTCCTGACCCAGGCCCAGTCGAAAAGAAATGTCTTAAGGATACTGTAAAATGAGGTTAGGCTATGTTGAATATTAATGACATAAGACTGTTCAATGAATATTAATTCTATTTCTTACCTAGACCAGCTTCATATTAACCTGATCCAAGTATTAGAGCCGAAATTAACCTCCCTCTCTTTGGATTGGAGTAGATGAGTCGTTCTCTTAATTCTTTGCCCCAGTCACCAATGTTCGATGACGCTTGGGTAGATCGTTGCTACGGTTTCTGATGGAAGAATGTGGCGTATTCTCCTCGTAGAAGTTCCATTTCTCGAAGAACGCACCAAAACTATTAAATCGCCAAATTCGCGTGTCCAGCTTAAGTCGAGCTGCGACACAAACGTTCGAAAGTCTTTCCAATCGAAACAACAAGTTCTAAGAACAGTTATGTTATTAAACTCCTCTATGCATAGTTAGTTCACTTTCCTAGCATTAATAAACTCCTGACTGCACGGTTAGTTTACTTTCCTAACCTTAATAAACTCCTGGGTGCATAGGTAGTGTACTTTCCTAACATTAATATACTCATGGGGCATGGTGCATAGTTAGTTTACTTTTCTAAAATTAATAAACTCGTGAGTGCATACTTAGTTTGCTTTCTTCACATTAACAAACTCCTGGACGCATAGTTAGTTTACTTTCCTAACATTAATAAACTCCTGGGTGAATAGCTAAATTAATTTCCTAACATTAATAAACTCCTAGTGGCTCACTTAGTTTGGTTTTCTAACATAAAACGTAACAATAACCTTACGCCACTGTTTGTCTATTTCAGGATATCAAAGAGAATTCTTCAACTTCGAAAATCTCGGAAGACAACTCATAAAGTAGTTTGATGCGCAGCATTCCGATGCTTCTTCAAAGTCACCCGATCGCCTACCGGTATCTGTATTATGCTGCAGCTGGTTTGAACATGATCTTCCATCTGAGTCAAATGATAACTTCAAGAAAGGTCAACAAGTTTGCTTTCCTCTTATTGGTAGCTATCTTCATTTCGATTTTCTGCTTCAGTTATATTAAGAATCAACGTCTCAACGTATCTGAGTTTGTTGGTTTTGATTTCTTCGTTCAAGATGGCCGTAGACTTGGGAATCAGATTTTCTCTCTGGCAGCCGTAATATACGTCTCGGAACTCACGGGTAGGAAACCCGTCTTACATAACTCAACTCATTTGTTACTGGAAAAGGTTTTTCAGCTGAGTCTTGAACGTTTCGATGATATCTGCCCTTGTTTCAAGCTTAGCGAGGAGCGACATTTGTCTTACGAAGAAGACACTGAAGAGAAAGTTTTAAACGATCCCCAACTTCGCAGACAATCCATTCTAGTCGAAGGATTTCGTCAGAGCTGGAAGTACACGAGGGCGATTGATCGTCGCTTGAGACGTCAGCTGATCTTTAAAGACGATATTCAGAATGTTGCGGAAATGTTTTTCGAGAATAACGTTCCTGCTGGGTGGAAACGAGCCGGGTTCGTCAGAGTCGGAGTACACGTTCGCAGAGGGGACACCACGGACCCTGATATGGAAAAATACGGCTACACGGTTCCAAACGAGACATATTTCGAGAGCGCTATGGGATACTTTGTCGAAAAATACGGTCGCGTGCAATTCATTGTTGCTTCAGATGATTTCAATTGGACGAGAGACCATATCGTCATCGGCCATTATTCCCCAGACGCAATCAACATAACATACAGTCTCTATCATACGGCTGGTGAAGATCTTGCACTGTTGTCTATGTGTGACCATGTTATAGTGTCTACTGGTACATTTGGCTGGTGGGCCGCTTGGCTGGCCAAAGGTACAACGATCTACTACAGCGAATGGCCGCGTAATGGGTCTAATTTATATTGGCATTTCAAAAGAGAAGACTACTTTCCTCCAAATTGGATACCGATGACTGGTTAGGCTAACATCGGACTGGTTGGTACCTTTGCATCAAACCGATCCAAAGATGTATGTGTCGTTTTTTATTGATAGCATCACAGTAGATAAGTAAGTAAGAAAGGAAGGAAGGAAGTATATTCTTTATTTTAATTAGTTGACAAAACGCACTCTGGTGTACATTAATGTAAATTAGTAGTTCACAGATTACAATTTTCGGTGTAATTCAAATACAAAATCTGAACCAAGAAAGTTTTTTGATAACATCAACGCGCGACCATGGGAATCGTGTGAACCCTCCGAGTCAGTAACGCGCAGGAGTGACATTCAGACTTGTTACAGTGCACGCCTTAGCGAGAGCATTGCAGGATGCCAGAAGAGAATGGAGAACATCATGGCACAAGTTACTGTTGTCGCTAGACGCAGGATCATAAAATACTGTATTGGATCATGACCTCCATTAAAAAATCACACAGGAACTCTCAATGGCATTCATTTTTGAAACTGCTAGACACGAAAATTAGGCACAGCTTTTTACTAGTGGTTCAGCTGCGGGGTGAAATGGACCTGGATAATCATTTGCCTGGTGTTCCATAAATAAACCGGGCAACAGTGCGGTCCAAGAACGCTGCAACTAACAAATCTAAAATGTCCAGAATCCAAAATGATTCTCATAAATGATGACACTTCATAGCACGCATATTTCTCGGTAATAATATCCAGTTGTCAAAGATTCAGTGAGAAAGTTTAATATGGTGTTCTCCTTTCTTTGTTGGTTCATGAAATATCTAGCCGAAAGACAAACATGCTTTTCACTTATCTTCATGCATATAAAAAGAACTGATAACTCTGATACGCATTTCATCTGTGATTCCGTGACTGATAATGCAAAGTTTGTGTGCCTTCCTCTCCAGATGTAGGCTACTCTATCCTAAAGGTGGATAGCCGGGAATAATTCGCAAGGCCAGTGGCTTCCAGTACACTGTGTTGACGAATGAGCGAAAGGAGATGGGGCTCACAGAGGTAGACATATGCAGCCATGGGCATTCGGTTATCAGCAGATCGAAATAAGTTTGAACCCCAGGACACGTAAAAGTTGTTTACCCTAGATTAAATCACCAAGCGAGCCTTTGAGCACTATCAGTCATGTGTGAGGACCGTGTGGTGGAAGACGATAATTATCACCCGACTGACTCTTAGTGGAGATGGCGAACTGAGGATCGGATCGGATGGCAGCTCACAAGAAATATCCCCAGGGATCTGGTACTTGGACTTGTACTCGAGTTGCACTTATGTAATTCCACTCGTACTGATACTTGATACCAAAGTAATTGTACACATACTTTTAACTGTACTCGTACTTGTACTAGAAACCTAAACCACTTGAAACATCTCTACAACTCACAACCAACAGTACCAACAGAGGTTTATGTTTACCCTCAGGCATAATTTAGTGATTGCATTCCAGGTTTTCCAATTTATTGGTTAGCTATCTGTGGCGTTTGCATTGTGCTTAAATGTTCGTCCATATTTGTTTATTATGCTAGTTATCATACGCAATTCAGCTGGAAATACTTTCGCTTCTTCCTTGGTGTTCGTATCCAATGTCTTTGAAATGATGCGTCTGGACCTATGCAAAAAAACATTGAAACCGCTATGGTTTTTATCGGTGCGTCTCCCCATCGATAATAATATTATCTCCCCCCCCCCGTCCTGGACAGTAGCGGTAAAATTAGAGGTGAGTAGGCATACACGCTACCGGTTAGTTTTCCGAAACACTAAGCGGGATGGGTTTGGGAATGGAAGGGAAGCTGTGTAAGAAATTTTTTGAAATATGCAAACTATTTGGTAGGTGAGCGTTTAGGCTATTAAAATGACAGTTATTTCTCAATTTTTGATGCATCAACTATGCTAACATTTATTGACAAATTAATGTTCTTTTGCATCCAGTGGCAGTGACGTTCAGATATGAAAAGAAACAACAAAGAGCAATCGCATTTTAGGCAATTTGGCCTTGAAGCTGATAGGCTGAAAAAAAGTAGATAGTTTTATTTTATGGACGGATGAGGAGGCATCAGGGGTGGATCCAGAAGGTTTGTCAGAGGGGGCCAAAAAATAATACATACATCTCCGAAAAAAAGTGATGACTTTTTTTAGTCATTAGCCTCTTTCAAAGAGATTTTCTGTCGTATCCACCATACATCACCATGCCATTTTTACTCATCTACGCCTACGGGGGGGCATCCTCTGACATCCTGTCTAAACATAAAAAAACAAATGTGTAAATATCAAATGGGGGCATGGCCGGATTGGCCCCCTGGATCCGCCCCTGGGAGGCATAGCTAGGCTATGTTTAGACAATAATTAAACTAGTTCAACTGAAAATTATTATTTTAATGATAACTTTTAAGCTTTCGAAATACCGTGTCGGCGTCGTCATGTAAATTAAACAGTTAATAGAAATACCGAAACAGAGCCTCAAAAATTCAAAAGTAGAATGCATAACAATATGAAAACGACATGGGTGCTTTCCTGCTACAGACGGTACAAAACGGTCGTTTAGAGCTACGTATGTACATTTTAAAGTTGTTTTGCAACTCGCTATGTCAAGCAAACAGAAATAATAAAATTTGAAACTGAAATTTTGTTTAAATTAAAGGCTAGTCTACACACTACAGTGTTTAAATATAAAATTATGCCAAAGTACGTTCGTCTACCGCCCTGCCTCTGTTCCCCTATAGTCACTATTCGATTTAAGTTCTACAACCGTTCTATGTCCCACACTGTACCCTGGATCGAACTTCCTCTGAATTCTGCAAATTTTCGGTTCCTCCAATAACACCGCCACTTACTCACCGTCATCTACCTCAGGCCCGTCTCCAGCTGTATGCAACAAGGTTGAGTGGGCATAGGTCAGCTTCTACTGTTTTTAGTTAGCCTATAGCATACCAGCGATTAATTAATTGGTCATACAACACACAACCCGTTTCGGTAAATCCCAATTTAGCGTCGGAAATTATTCTCGAGAGACGCAGTTCCTTTCAAATGACTAGTAAATGATACAATAATCATCGTTGTTCTAGTTTCATCATTGATCGAGCTTCTAGTTTGAGCTATGTTTTTATCTTTCATCCAAAGTTCTTCTAGTTTATGTTTAGGTAAAAAAAGATTTCGTCGCTCATCGACCGATTATTTTGGCACAAAAAACGATATATTGTCATAGCAATTCCAAATTCTAGTTTGACTTTTTTTATGTAATATATTCATCAACGATCCAGCTTCTAGTTTCGGTAACATTTTCATCAATAATCCAACTTCTAGTTTGAGTTTTACTATCAAATGTTTTCATCGCTATTGCAATGTAAATAATTTCCGACGCTAAAATGGGTTCTACCCCCGTTTCTATAACAGACCTAGTTCGCGAATGTTGCCGGATGAGCAGTTGAACAGCAGAGACTAAAGGCGCTTGCTACTTCATTCTCTGTCCAGCTAGAATTTCAGCAGACTCTATGATAAACAATTACGCATAAGATTATAGAGGTTCTGAACGCAACACGTAGGCCTAATTATTGTAAATTATGACGTCATTAAATTTTAAACGTTGATTTTGACCAGTTGGTGAAGTTTTAAAATAATTGAGACAAGTAGGCCTACATGAAATACAATTCAGGTATGTCCTGTATGTATATCGGAGTCACGATTCGTTGACTCGGTATAGAAGTCCACCTATTACGATACCACAAAACGGAGAAGTTTTATTTCTTTCAGTTTAACCTTTCTGACCTAAATTGTCAACCGATGACGTGTACCAATAGCTTACTAAGTAACAATACCAGCTTTAAAAAACAGTTTGGTCAATGTGAGGTAAGATATTTTGTGCTTACCATTTACGATATTGTTAGCCATAATTGGGACCGATGCTATTTGACGGGCGGTTTTAAGTGGCGGCTCAGCCTACAATGAACTGGTCGTGTCCTGCCATCTTACGGTACCTCTCTGGTGTTGACTGTTTACGACGACTTTCGTGGAAATGCTGATGTCATTGTTACGTCATAACTTGTTAAGCGGATTACTGTACAGTGTACATAATATGGCCATGGTGTAAGAGAGAGATAATAATAATCTTTGTTTAATATTTTCAAACTGACAATTACGCAGTATGATTACAGATCAGTATGAACGGATGATCACAAGTTATTACAGGAGTCGAATTGTAACTGTATACGGCAGCCATGCAAAGCCCCCATCACGTCCTGCATCTCATTTTAACAACGCGCCATCTCGCGAATGATATGCTGAGTGGACCTTTGAGTGGGTTGCGGGAAGCGATCCCGCTACCTACTGCTCTTCACGCCAGTGATGTTACCACTACTCTGTGGACCACCCCCCCCCCCATGGCTATATAGAGGTCGTGTCTTGTCTGATTATGCATGTGATTGTATAACACCACACGTTGGCAATAGAAATTTTTTTGATCTAAATACAGTTGGGAATGGACGAACGATGCGCCATAGAAATATCCGACTGAAACAAAAATCTGGTTTGGGGGACGGTGGATTCGAATGTGTTATCTCCCATCCTTTCGTTATTTGCTTTAAGTTCAAGTTTTCTCATGTTACTTTTCTAACGCGTTTCCTCTAGTTTAAATCCCATCCTTCCAGGAGCCTGGGTTTTATGTTTGTCAGATTTTTTCCTCCGTTGGATATCTCCAGGTGAAGCGCAATATAAATAAGCGAAAGCAATTACAATTGTCTCACGTATAATATTCCTAAGTTCCTAATCGTGCGTCTACTTTTAACGCCTCTGCTTACTTTACGGAACTTGTGATCGTACGTTAATAAAATGGCATAACACCAGCTTCTTCTTTGGATTTAATATTTCATAATAGAGACACAATGCTCAGGTATACAGACACCATTAGTTACCTATACTTATGTGATATAGCAACCATTAAGTACCTCACGCTACTCTAAACCTACGTGGTGTTAAAGTTCTCTATGCTAAAATTTATTCGGTAAAATTAATAATGCTCAGGTAACTAGACCCTATAAGAAAGTCACGACTGGCGGCCGTTTCTCCGCCCAACCAACGGAATCCCATCGACAGGTCCGTTAAACAATCTCCACACGACGATAAGAACATGCAAGAACAGAAACTTGTAACCAATATCCTTAAAAATCGCAGCGTAACGTCTTTCACCCGAGTATAGAATGGATCGATCGCATTATGTCAGTTATATTAAACGCTTGTCACAGCATGTATGTATGTAATACCGTAAATGATCATGTGTTTATGACAGCGTGTAGGCCTAATATCTGATAAACTCTAAAAACTGACTTAATATTTTTCGCAGGTTGCCAGTCGTATGTTTTCGTCAGGAGAAGAAAAGTTTGGATATGCAAGAACGAAACTTTTTAAATGACTAACAGACATTAATTTGACCGTACGGCATTCAACCACATCGGTCACTTGGTGACTAATTTATATACGCAGACTGTCTTGATTTTAATGATAAAGAGTTTGCCAAAAGCAACCACTTCAAGCATAGGAAATGCTAGAAAAACGTGTTTGTTTTTCATTAGCTACATTAGGCCTTTTATATGGAATCTGGTTAATTCTCGGTCTCCAATATAAGTCTGCGTTTCATCAGGCGCGAGTTTTCTTCAGCTTTCGCGACAACAACACTGGTTTCAATAAGACTTTTCCATTTGTCACATTCCACTGGACTATGAATGATGGTCGCCGATTTGGAAATCAGCTGTTTAGCCTGGCTGCGGTTTTATTTGTTGCCGAGCTCACAGACAGAAAACCAGTCATAGCGACCAATGTTACTCTAACAATGGAAAACGTCTTCCAGCTGAATTTAGAACACGTTAGTGACCCGTGCCCCTGTCATACGATCGGCGAGCATAAGCATTTGGCGTACGACATGAACACGGAGAAAATGAACTTGACCGATCCGAAGATAGCCAACCGAACACTTCTCATCTGGGGATATCGCCAGAGTTGGAAGTACACGTTGGCAATAGAACGACGATTGAGACGCCATCTGGTGTTCAAAGACGAAATTCAACGTTTCGCCGAATCCTTTCTTCAGGAGAACGTTCCTCGCGGTTGGACGAGAGTGGGGTTCGCACGCGTGGGGATACACGCTCGTCGAGGAGACAGCCTGACTCCTCATTTCACAAACTACGGCTACACGAGTCCCAAAGAGACCTACTTTTTAAAGGCCATGCAACACTTCATCGAGAGATACAGTCGCGTTCAGTTCATCGTTGCTTCGGATGATTTCAATTGGTGTAAGAAGCATATCACAAGCAACAGTAATTCGTCAGATACGATCAATGTCACGTATAGCTACCATCATAAACCTGGTCAGGATCTGGCACTGCTGTCCTTGTGTGACCACGTGGTAATGTCCACTGGTACATTTGGATGGTGGGCCGCTTGGCTGGCCAAAGGGACAGCTATCTACTACAGCGACTGGCCGATAAAAGGGACAACTCTTGATAGCCACTTCATTCAGAAAGACTTCTTTCCTCCATATTGGATTCCTATGACTAATTAACTATTAATGCATGAAATGTTAAACAGTTTGCTAAGGTCCAAGAGCAACACCAGACCTGCATTTTATCCGCTTTCAGTTCAGCACTGCTAGGCTGTTTTGACTCAGAAACAATATGCTTGTGCTTGAAGGAGCAAAGTTAGTGAAGCGCTGTGCAAATGATACGGCTTCGTAGGATACTGTGGTCAAGAGTGTCATAGGTAGCGTTTAGGCTTAGAATCGACACCGAAACTTCAGTGCATTGCAATAACCTATACCCGACTTCAAAATTGTTTTAAAATAAATATCTTTTGTGCAAATGGTAACTGTGGCTTGTTGTACAGTTGAAACTGGTCAAGACGGCTGCGTTTCGGATAAATTTATCGACCAAAGCATCACATTCGTATTGATAAGCAGTAATTAGCATTTATTAATACAAAACGCAACACCTGCACTAAACTGTCACACAGCCGTTGATTGTGATTAATACAAAGCTTCTAGGTTTACTTACTACTCCTTAAAATATAAATGCCTTTAGATTCGATTAAAACGTGCTACAACTAAAGTAGTTTCACTACCCGCTGCTTGTGTTTTTCTGGAAACCGAGAGCTAATCATGTGGTTTGCTTGTCATGCTGGAGTTGGTTTAGCTAGGGTATTTACTTGTTTTTTGGAACTTCCAGTATATCAGACGTTCAGATCATCAAGAGATTGATTGCGATTTGAGGGAACCTGACAGTTTTCGGAGATTGGAACCAAAGGCTGGAACATAGATCAGAGAAGACTGACAGGAACCCCAGAGCCATTCACTATACCTGATAAACAGAAACGTAGCCGGACTTAAATTCAACAGGAAGCAACTCCTGAAGACATCCAGGTGTAGCGGGATTTGGGAAGAGGGTACTTGGGGATTTTAAGCGTACATCACATCAATATGTGCACCTTGTCATTGGTCAATCGTAAAGTAAGACGAGGCAACTTCCTCCTACTTGCTATTTTCTACTTGCTTATGCCTCAAAGTTCTAGAAGGTACTGGGACGTTCTAGAATATTCTCGACAGTTCTAGCTGGTACTGCAAGTTTACTCAGCACTGAATTCATCTTGAATGTTCTGAAAAATACGTAAATTTTAGAATATCACTTTCCTCGACACAAACACAAAGTTTTTAGGGAATGATCGCCATGAGATCTGAAAGCTACACATATCATATAGCTCGTCCGATTGCTGATTGGTTACACACTGGCACGAAGAGCAGAAGGAAGCGGGTTCAAAACCCGCTAGCCCCACAAAGGTCAACCCAGTCTTCTACGCCTTAGAGGGTAGCAGTTAAGTGAGTAGCAGATTCACTGCGCAGGTACCTTGGGTTCGGCGGAAAGACCTGGCCACCTACCGCCGATGTATGGCAATGCCACCTAAGGGCTGATGGCTTAACACCGGGGATCAGCACCGGTCCCGACGCTCGAGAAACGAGTATCACACACACACACACACACACACACACACACACACACACACACACACACACACACACACACACACACACACACACACACACACACACACACACACACACACACACACACACACACACACACACACACACACACACACACACACACACACACACACACACACACACACACACACACACACACACACACACACACACACACACACACACACACACACACACACACACACACACACACACAAACACACACACACATCCGCAATAGTACGCTAGGCGTACACCAAGCATGCTATGCGTGAAGAAACCGTTCAGAGTCGTAAATATTCTGTAAGCAAGTGAACAACGATTTACTATTATAAGGGCGACTTCGAAAGGGCGACCATCAGAAGGGCGAGTTCAAAAAGGCGCCGCTCATAAAGGCGCGTGTTTAAAAGGGCGCCGATCAAAAGAGCGCGCTATTAAAAGGGCGACAATCGAAAGGGCGAGAAAGTTCGCAGTTGGAAGAAGCATAGACTTTTAAACATAATATTGGGATACTTGGATCGGAAGATCAGGACGACGAGGTGGGCGGAGCAATCTGTTGTACAACCTAGACATAATTGGAATGTCCACCATTCCGCACTCCATGATCTCCCCAAAGCAAACAACTCGGTCGAAGGTTGGCATAGGGATTCAGTCAATTACTTGGAGCTTCTCATCCCACCAAATGGGAGTTCATAGACAGTTTGGAGAAAGAACAGAGTCTCAACGAAATGAAGTTGGAGCAATTCTATGGAAGTTCATAGACTGTTTGGAGAAAGAACAGAGTCTCAACGAAATGAAGTTGGAGCAATTCTATGGAAGTTCATAGACTGTTTGGAGAAAGAACAGAGTCTCAACGAAATGAAGTTGGAGCAATTCTTTTCCGGTCAACATCGCTCGCATGGAAGGGAAATCTACAGGGAAGTTGCCAAACGTATCAAGACCATAGTTGAAGATTATGGCAACAGAACAAACATGGAGTATCTAAGAGGGATCGCTCATAACCTCAAACTCAACATTTGCAAAACATACGTTATCTTTAAAGACAGTGGTAATAACTATGGGAATATCAATAAATAACGTTGGTCTAACATTTGAAAAACATACGTTGTTAATGTTATTATTGTCTCTAAATACAGTAGTATTAACTATGGAAATATCAATAAAGTTACGTAGGACTAACATTTGAAGAACAGAACTTAAACTTATTGTTCGCTTTTTCGATTGTCGCCCTTTTAATAACGCGCTCTTTTGATCGGCGCCCTTTTAAACACGCGCCTTTATGAGCGGCGCCTTTTTGAACGCGCCCTTTTGATGGTCGCCCTTTCGAAGTCGTCCTTTTGATAGGATACCGTGAACAACTAGGTCTGTAGACCTGAAGAGAATTCTGTGGGACCAATTAGTCAGTCTAGACGCTATAGACATCCGCAATAAATCAGTCAAAAGTGTCTCCAGTATCACACCCAAAGCATTCATGGGCTACACGCATGCATTCATGCGTACATTCATACATAAAAACCATGCATACCTATTTATACGAACATACGTACATGCATTCATATATATATAATTACATAAGCATGCAAAAATACATAATGCACAAATGCACTGTTACATGCAGACTCGAGTACTGTTGCTCCCTCTACTCTGGCCTCCCTGTTAGTCGTTTTGGGTGCTTGGATCGGGTCCTGCGCTCTGCTGCCTGCCTCCTTGACCGCGTACCAAAATCTGGCCAAGTCACTAGCTGCACGTGCGACCTTCCCACTTGAATCACATATAGGCTGGCCACCCTGGTCTGGCGCTGCTTGTTAGGCCCGCTCCGGTCTACCGCTTCTCGAGCTTTGCCGCCCAGTGCTCAGCGCAGGAGCTGTCGATCTCTTCGTTCGTCTGAGCAGGGCCTTCTCTTTGTTCCTTTTTCCCGTACCTCTTCCAGGCAGCTCGCACTTTCTCGGTGGAGGGCCCTTCGACCTGGAACAGCCTCCCTCTGGCGTTCCGCTTGCTTCCCAGGACGCTCTCTCCTGTGGTATTTTCTAACCTTAAGACTGCTCTCTCATCAGCCGTGCTGAAGTCGGGAGCACCTCTGAGCAGGTCTCCTTGAAGACAAACTATACACATGTCCGATATGAATGAATGAATGGATGAATGAATGGATGGATGAATGAATGAATGAATGAATGGATGAATGAGTACATACCACACGCACACATAGAATGATACATAAATAGATTCATGCATATGCATATATACATACATGCATATTCATGCTTACCATACCTGCATGTTCACACAAACGCAAGAATTCATACATTGATACATACACACATGCATTACATATATATACAGTATACACAAGAATACACATAAATGTATGCGTGCGTACATATTATATACATGCATTCATACATGTGTATGTAATTAGTTTGTACAAAGCATGTTTACATACATATGCAATCAGCACTACTTACATAATACATACATACGTAATAAGTATGTACATACATTCATACATACATACGTAATAAGTATGTACATACGTGCATGCGTACATTCGTAATCAGTACTTTTATCTTGTATATATATATTATATATATAATCATATATATATATGCGTGTGAGTTTGGGTGTATGTGCTTTGTGTGTACTTTTGTTTGTGTCTGTGTGCATCTATATTCAAGAGTTGATAGTGGAAGCATAAGAACGCATGAGACCGAGCCATGATTACAGGTGGATGATATATCAGGATTTTCAACTACCACCAACTCTGAACATAAAGAAAGTGCAAATGATAGGCCTATATCGACGCTCCGATACGGACGTCGATGACACAGAACATAAGGATCGACATAGGCCTAAGCAACGAGGTACGTGATATATGTGATACTGGCACGCTAACGTGCGTGTATCACATATGTATTATATGTATTAAAGGCAGTGGTTAATGTGTTTTGGGTGAGCAGTGGGAACTCCAAAGAAGAGTTTTATGAGAACGCATGTGTTACAAGGGTTCAGTTGCATTGTGAGCAGCCGGAAAGCAAGCAAAGAATTTCGAGTGCAGTGGGAACGCTGAGTGAAGGTTGTCATCACATTCATACCTATATAATATTCTGCATTTTATTTGTATTTCTAATACACAGAGGTATTTATCATCATACTTATATGACATTCTGCATTTTATTTGCATTGCTAATACACAGAGGTATTTATCATCATACTTATATAATATTCTGCATTTTATTTGTATTTCTGATACACAGAGGTAGGCCTATTTATCATCATTTTCTGCTTTCGTCGACCCGTGGCGACCTCTTGACCCCGCACTAACGTACGACTTTGCGGGGAATTCGTGCTTTTCCGTGCTTTCCCGTGCATTGGTCATCCGCCTGGAAGAGTTTATCGTTAAACATTACGTACTTAAGACGCACCTGTTTAGATCTTTAGATTGACACGCTAAGCACCTTGTGAGGATTGGAAAAGGCGCTATACAAATAGCCGGATCAATATATACATGCATGCATGCATACATACATACATACATACATACATACATACATACATACATACATACATACATGCATACATACATACATACATACATACATACATACATACACACACACATGCATGCATACATACATACATACATACAAACACACATACATGCATACATACATACATACATTCATACATACATACGTACATACACACATGCATGCATGCATACATACATACATACATACATTCATGCACACATGCATGCATGCATACATACATACATACATACATACATACATACATACATACATACATACATACATACATACATACATACATACATACATACATACATACGTACATACATACATACATACATACATACATACATACACAAATACCATGCACACAACTATCTATCTATCTATCTATCTATCTATAATTAACTTCTATAGCGCCCCTTCAAGAAATCTACTCAGTGGCGCTCCCGACCCAGGCCCGGTCAAAAAGAAAGGTCTTAAGAAGGCCATAGAAAGTACCTGAGAGGTCTCTAGGGAGAGAGCGAAGGGAGAGAGGGAGGTCGTTCCAAGCGGTAGGACCCACCACGGAGAATGCCCTACGCTGCGCCATAGCAGTACGCGCATAGGGGACAGCAAAATCACCCCGGGAGGCCGAGCGCAAGGCACGGCGCCCGGCACAAGCGGAAGTTAAAGTAAAGAGCTCGCAGAGGTAAGCCGGGGCCCGCCCTAGGACACAATGCCACGCCATGCTTACACATACATGCTTACCTACATGCCATGCATACACATACATATATACATACATACATACTTGCATACATGCATACATGCATAGTTGCATACATACAATATGATCGGAAAACAGCACGGTTCCGTTAAGTAGGTGTGAAACAGCAATCGTTGGATTGTGTACCTTACGCGCTACCGAATGGATCACCTGTTGCACTAGTGAGCCAGGTTTTATCTGGCTTATCTGGCTTAGGTCCTACTGCCTATTTCCTTGAGATCGTCAATGTAAATGGTAGACCTATATATAGTCCGTGGAGAATCTGTCACTTTCACGTTCTCTGCTCGTCACCAGCTTAAACATTCCTCTCAGCAATACAATACAATACAATACAATACAACTGTATTTTGATATTGGTCTCCTTCCAAAGTTCAGAAGTGCACACGACCATACGACAGAACATTTATGGCAATGCGTCGCTAGGCAGTGGCCTGAGGTAGATTCGAACCTGCAACCCTCCGGTTACAAGGCACAAACATTGCGCTACACCACCGCGTCCCCCGCACAATCTACGGTGTTCTACTGGGAACGGTGACCGACTCCAGATCCATCATTTCTTCTGTTATCTATGTATGTACGTGCGTAGGCATAAATATGTACTTACGCACGTGAGTAAGTACGCTTGTTGGTATGTATGTCTGCACCCATGCATGTAGATAACTAGAAAAGGTTTCCACATTGCTCGAAGCCATGATCAGCATTTCATTGGAGTTTTATTAACCTTTTTCAGATGCCTACAAGCTGGAGTACAGAGCTCATCAGGGAATTCTACGCGTACCTTATCAAGTGTCGGTGATGAGCTTTTTATACCTTTGTTTACCCTGACACAAGAACTTCTGTCTCATTGGATGTACTACAGTATCCTGCAATGGTACACAGAAGGTGGAATGGGTTCAGGTATGTAACAGAGCATAATATGTAAATGTAAATCTCCGAAATTTCTCAGCGCCATACAAAAGCCACGTCAAGGAGACCAGTTTATTCACCGGCGCTATATTAAATCAAGTCCACAATAGCCAGGCTGCCTTGTCCGTTCCGGTGTCAAGTCAGAGTCCAGGGAGGTCAAGCCGAGGAGACAGCATGGGGCTACGCTACGGTGATAATCGGTGATGATGGTGGATGTGTGGTGGCGCAGGAATAGAATAAGGGTAGGGTAGCTTGAAGAGTTGGGTTTTCAGTCGTGAGTGGGAAGCAGCGGAGGAGAGGGCAAGCAGAAGAGAGGTGAAGTTAACAGACAAGATAGGAGGATGAGCAAACTGGCGGTGATCTTTTAGAAGATCATTCCGAAGAGCCGGTTCAGCAGACTAAGGAGAGGTTGCAGAAATTTGAGAGGAGGAGACTGGAGGCCGAGATAGAGAAAGATATGATGATGAGCGAGTATAGATCCCGATGGTTGGATGATGAATAGCTGGCGAATGTAAGAAGGTTGAGAGGCTTGAAGTTCGTTGTAGGTAAGAGATGCAATTTTGTAACGGATACGGACTTTTAGCCAATGAAGAGATTTCAAAACAGAGGTTATGTGGTGGTGTTTGGGAGCTTTGGTGACTGCGCGGGCGAGGGCATTCTGGACTGTTTCATTTGAGAAGAGTCGACGTTGTAGAAAAGGGAATTACATTAATCGAGTTTGGAATGAACAATTGAGGTGACTATTGTACAGGCGGTCTTTCAATCAAGTAGTCGGCGTAGTCGACGAAGGTCACGAATTTGCATGTAGCAGGTGCGAGATAGCTGAGTGATGTGGTCGGCGAAGGTATGGTTTTTATCGAAGATGATTCCAAGATTGCGAACAGGAGAAGAGTAAGGCACAGGGGGCAGTGAGATCTGTTGGCGATAGGTCGGAAGGATAGAGCGGCTATTGGACTCCATTACTCCCAACACTGCGTCCCGAATCCAAATTCAAATGACTTACATGCTTTTCAAGTCCTGTATCTATTCACACCGACCCCGATCGCATAATCCCTAGAGCCGATGCGCTGACCAGGAAGAACTTTATTTTGCGAATGCTCTACTTATGAATATGTCCTTTTAGGTCTGGCTGATGTTTCGTAGACGTTAGTTTTCTTTCTCTTTTGTTTCATGCACATGCTAATTGTATAACCTGTTTTTTAGCCGTTGTGCGTTTTGCAGGCGGATCATTAAAGTACATACTTACTTACTTCTTCTTCTTCTTCTTTCTTCTCTTCCGTCAGTGATCTGACGATGAGGCCTTTACGAAACTTCTCCAAAGTTCTCTATTCTTGATTGTCTCGCCGATTCCGGCTAAGTCGGTGCCTTTCTCCCCTAAGTCCTCCTTGATGTTGTCCATCCAGGTCTTCCTCTGCCCTCCTCTACTTCTCTTCCCCTCCACATGTCCGTGTAATGCAGCATTTGGTAGCCTTACTTACTTACTTACTTACTTATTCGTTACTGGGTGAAATTCTGCGATTGTTTTCCAATCTCCCCAGATTGCGTATTAAAAATCAATACCAGATTTAATACACATTCTAGATACTCCAACGACAGACGATTTAGAGCGAATTAGCGAGCAAATGAAGTTGTTCAGAAAAAAGTCTTCGGGCTCTAGGGGCGTCTATCCCCCTTAGTCATTGGAGCAGCTTCACCTTCCCCACCTCTTCTTGCCCCTCCCCTTACTTCTGTAACGAATACCCAAGATTTCACCCAGAAATGCTAAGGCATTAGGAGTTGATCATACTCCACATTACTTGAATACTAATTTGATTCCTTTGCATCCTAATGAGGTTATGGTTATTTTAAGATATGAATGAGAAGACCATCGATGAATATTAATAAGTTGTATTAAATATAAACAAATAATTGTATGAACAACTTCAGTGTAATGACAGTTTATATATATATATATATATATATATATATATATATATATATATATATATATATATATATATATATATATATATATATATATATATATATATATATATATATATATATATATATATATATATATATATATATATATGTGTGTGTGTGTGTGTGTGTGTGTGTGTGACCTCGGCCGAGAGAAGGGACCACTTGTCGCAAATGGACTTATTAGCAGTTTCCACATGCTTACACCTTAGGTAAAATGAGGAAAAAATTTCAGAGCGTTTGGCCCATAATTTATGCACTTTTTCACAAAAATATCAAATATCATTTGGCGGGAAATCGAATAAAAAAAATTTAATGTGTCTCTATCCAATGCATTAATGCCTAAATTTAGCCTTAATGCATCAAGTAGCATAAGATTCGTTGTAGTACAGTGAGTTCGAGCTACAGATTGACTAATTAGACGCAAAAATCAATATAATTGTTTAGCGTTAAAACGCGTTTTCCGGCCAATCTAGAAAGCGACAAGTGGTCCCTTCTCTCGGCCGAGGTCACACACACACACACACACACACACACACACACACACACACACACACACACACACACACACACACACACACACACACACACACACACACACACACACACACACACACACACACACACACACACACACACACACACACACATATATATATATATATATATATATATATCCAATTCCTTACTTAGACCAGCTTGAGATTAACTAATCCATATATTACATCTATATTAACCTCCCTCCTTTCTTTGCTTGTGGCATTGGAATCGTTCTTTCGTATTTTGCCCCAATCGTCAATGTTTCAACACCGCTGACGTGGATTGATGCTGCGATCTCGGCGGATGACTGCTGTGGATTTTTTTCTACGTAGAAGTTCTATTTCTCGCAGAATCTTCACCAATTCATTTGCTCATATAACTCGCATGTCCAGCATAAAACGAGCTGCGACATAATTGTTTCGAAAGTCTGTCAAATCTAAATATTCAGTTTGTACGCCAGTTCACTACAACTCACGACGACCGCTTACCGTCACTTTGCTTCGATACGAACTTAAGACGGAGCATTTGCGTTCTCGAATAACTTCTCTTCTCGAACTCAATTCGATAGAATTTCTGTAAGAATGTCTTACAAGTTCAACAACGTTTCTTCACTTGGGTCGCCACAACAAAATTGTACAATCAAAATGTGGTGTATCAACGTACTACCACAATTATACGAGTTAAATGACAACGCTTCACAAGACGTACACCATTGCGTTCAGCGTTCGACATCATAACTAAGGTCCCTCCTCAGTGAAGACACTCATTGCGCATGCGCAGCAGCAGATCGATAATTCATGGCAGTTGAAGATTGAACGGACCAATAGACTGTCGCCAACGTCGTCTCTTTAGACTCGTTCTTGTAATACAAATCCCCGGACCTACCTGACTATTTATATTAAATATATACAACTGGTCATAGTCGCTGGTCACTTAATAAAATTGCATTAGCTAACTATACTAATCAAATCAGCTTATGCAATCACAAACCCACTGTTCATTACAACATGTGACTTAACTAATATACAATAATCTAAGTGTGATGTGTGGGACAGAGGCATCCGTTACATATCAGCATCCCCACAGACTAAAATTTACCAAATTTTACCTAACAATGGCTCTTATAACCACACAAGCACTTATCTACTTATACACCTAACTCATCTTACTAACATATCCTAACACAACATTTTAACTTATCCTATTCCAATACTACATATTAACATACAACACCTGCTACTCAAGAACTCATTTAAGTTATGAATCACCTTCATTACCTCAAGTATTACAATATCCTAACTAACTATACCTCTTTCTTTACTATTTACATGTTACATATTCATTCTAAGCCACCCTCAACTAATCTGCAACTACATTTCCACTATTTCTAATATAGCTAATCTCTAACTCTAACTTTGTTGCATCATATACCATTGCATGAATCTAACATTCCTACCACTTCCAGTCGTTAATTCCAGAAGTCTACAATAATATGTATCTAGTATAAATTGACCCTTTGGATATCCCATATCAATGCCCAACATTCTTTCTCTTGCACCCACCACTTTCTATCTCTGATTAGCTTCTTGTCAGCATATGTCACAGGACATCACAATCCCTTATGCTTCCATACTAACACACAACCTACTAGTAAAATTAGAAACATCTGTTCTGATAGTGAACTCTGGTTTGCATCAGATAACTTCAGAATTCAATGCTTCATTAGGTCTGTCAGTGGTTTCATCACCACTAATCCAGTCATTAACTAACTCTCGTGCTCCACTAACTAACTTCTTCCTAGTGTATCTGAGCACATCTCACTAAGCTCATATTCTCTAAACAACTCATTACCGATACAACTATCTTTGACCCACTCTCCTTTCTGTGTTCACTCAACTTCGGATTTACTATTACATCTCATGACATTTTTCTTTGCATTCCAACATACCATTCTAGAATCTCGCCTTCTTCATTAGTCCCTCTCTATTCAACAACACATAAAGCTATACTTAACTATCGCATGCGATCACTCACTAAACCAGAGTGATCGTGTTTAGCCTTCATGGCTTAAAACATCATGTCACATCTACCATTCAGTGACTCTTGGCATTTCAAACACCAAACTAAATATTCTCTTAACTATTTGCCTATTTACACACTTCACCTCCAACTTTTTTCTTTCTACCACTTTCTGTCCATGTGATACCTCGGTACTCCTTTATCTCTATCAAACTTACCATATTCCCTCTTATTTGGTAATCCATCGTCTTGAAATTCGTCTGTCTTCTTCACATGTCCTTCCATATAGACACAATTTTCTCCATGATAATTTCTTCTCCAGAACTCATTTGAAAATCTATCTCTCTCCTTCCACGCAGTTCTTATCCAATTTGTACGGGCCCCAGCATTCCGCCTTGCTCTCCAATTATAGCTTGATTGTGACCCTCGCCAATCACAACTCTTACTCACATACTTCGTTTTATTACTTATTTCATTTTTCACCTGATTTGTCCTGATTCTGTATAACTCTTCTTCAGTTTTTTCATTAAGATTCCTTTGTTTGCCACACACTAATGGTTTCGCGGCACGCTCAGCTGTTTTAACAACATGCTGCTGAATTTTATTTCCCGCAATAATTCTTTCCTTAGGTGATTCATCACGCTTCGAATCAACCCTGCTTCTTAAGTTAAAACTCCGCTGTTTATCTACGACGCCATCTTTGTCCGACACCATTTCCATACTATTGCTAAGCGGATAATTCTTCTCATGAGTCAATTCATTTGTCACCTCCTTAATGACATCATCAGCGCGTGTTCCTACGCTGGCATCGCACGTCTCATGTCTGCTTACGCCTAATGCTTTTCTGTATAACTGCGGTCCAACAATTAAATCTGTTGATAAATTTTCAATCACGATTGCTTCAGCCTTTCCTGTGAATTCTTTTCCGGCTAACTCAATAATTGCCGTCGGATATCTTCCTTTCATCCCGTTCATAAATACACAAACTCTGTGTCTACCTGTATATTGATCGGATCTCACCCACTTTTTTTAACAGCTGTGTACGAAGACCCTGTATCATAAAAGCTCCGCACTTCATTGTTTTTTATGGTCATAAGACTGACAAATTCATTCTTGTCTCCAATGTCACAATTATTTCCATGATCATCCTGTACATCATAGTACGATATAAGCACCTCAACTTCTCCTTTTGTATCTTCTTCGACACAATTCATCATTGCTATTATGTGGGTTTTATCTCTTTGATCCCTCTTATTGCAAGAAAAGGATTGGTGATCTTTGGAACCGCATTTCCAACATCAACCCCTCTGTCTCTCTGTTAAATCACCATGTTTCCGACTTCCTTGAAAATTCCAATTACTCTTAAATTGACCTCTAGTATAATTAAAGTCTCTGTATCCTCTACCCCTTTCTTGGGTTTCTCTCGGTCCTTCCGTGTCTTCAGTTTCTACTTCTCTTCGATAATCCTTGTGACTAACATCCTTATTCGTAATCGTGGTCACCCTATGCTCATCTGATTCTTGTGCCTCATTATAGTTCTGAGCTTGTACTATCATTTCACTTAGGTCTATTTTGCCCTTTTCTTTCAGGAACCTCCTGAGGTCATTGTCACATCTGACAAAGAACTGGTCTCGCAAAATCAACGTCTCCAGTCCCTCATAGCTTTGCTCAAAACCTGACATCTGTAACCACAATTTTAAATACCTTTTCAATCTTTCCACGTACTCTGCAACACTTTCATCTTTCTCCTTCTGGCATTGTTTAAATTTCTGTCTGTTGCCTCCTTCTGTCAGTTTAAAACGCCTCAAAAGCTGTTGTTTTAGTTTCTCATAGTCTTGAGCTTCTTCGATGTCCATCCTTTGATACACCTCAAGTGCCTTACCATCAAGAGAACGAACAAGAGTAAGAGCCCATAGATCTGCTGGTACATTGTATGCTTGACATGTACGTTCGAATCTTACTAGGTATGCGTCAAGACAATCTCTTTCCTCTTTAAACACTGGCATCTTAACGTATTTGGCGTTATTATTCTGACCTGTATTATTGCTATTTCTAACTCCACCGTTCTCATGTCTATTCTCTTGTTGAGTGGCTTCAAGTGTCATTCTTAATTCCAATTCTCTCATTTTAATCTCTTTTTGGCTTTGCATCTCAAGCCGCCTAAGCTCCAATTCATTCTCTCCTTGTTTGTCTTCTCGTTCCTCCAAACGGCGTTTCTCAGCCAATTCCATTTCTGCTAGATGGCGCTTTTCATCTTGTTCCTCAGCTCGCCGTTTCTCAGCCAATTCCATCTCTGCTAGATGGCGCTTTTCATTCTGTTCCTCAGCGCGGCGTTTCTCAGCTAACTCAATCTGAGTTTTCTTTTCTTCCCTTTCAATCAATCTCTCCTCCTTCGCTTCCGCCTGTCTATCTTTTACAAAAGATTTCAATTCTTCTCCCTCATAGCCAGGCCCGGTTCGTCCGTTTGGGCAACTGGGCAGCCGCCCAGGGCCGCCGATTTTTAGGGGCCGCCAATTTTCCATTTTTGCAAAATTATTTAATTATTATTCGCTAGAATTCATAAAAAACAGTCATCAACTTTTTTAAGATGAAATATTTGTGAGGCGAATTAATAAAAGAAAAAAAAGTCATCAACTTTTTTTGTAAGATGATATTCCCAAAAAGATGGATGACGAAAATCTTAAAATTTTCCGACGGTTTGTGCTTAGGGCCGCCGGTTTGCCCAGGGCCGCCAAATGTCTTGAGCCGGGCCTGCTCATAGCCCAAATCATGAGCCACTTGTATCCATTGTTGATATAGAGTGGTCATTGTTTCGTAATTTATAATACTGTATATTGCGCTACACAAACTCTTAGTAGACGCCAAAACAAATCTTAAGGTCAACTTATTACCTTGACCCGCCCTCACTTACAACCAATGGCAATCTGTCAACAACGTCAGTCAATTGACCTTACTCTTCCTCACCCAATGAGGTTTCAGTAATTTAAATATCGTTTACGTCACGAATTTGTAATTCAAACGCCGGACGACTTCTATGCTACTTACTTCTAACACGTGTAAGTACAATAATCTATTACTAGGCAGACAATTTTGCTCGTATATCTAGGAGATTTTATCCCGGTTTGCTTTAATCGTTAACTTAGATTATCACTAATCAAATCCCGGAAATTAGCTAACTATACTAATCAAATCAGCTTATGCAATCACAAACCCACTGTTCATTACAACATGTGACTTAACTAATATACAATAATCTAAGTGTGATGTGTGGGACAGAGGCATCCGTTACAACTTCCCCATGAATGGTGGTACACACACTGAAAGGTTTCTATGTGTAGACGCCCCTGTCGGGCTCAATGGATGAATATAATTATGCTGACGGTTGCACCACACAGTCCCAACAACCCGAATCTTTTAAGTTTGAAGAACCTATTTACCAAATACCGTCGACTAATGCCCCTCTCCTCCCACTCTGTGTATTTTAGGCCTACAGAAATTAAACAGGTTTCGGGAGCAATGAGGTCTCATTCTTGTAATAAATATTTAAATTTCAATACAGAATTAGCCTTTTTGCTTCTTTCTCTGTGAACACAATTATTTCTTTAATTAGTAAATATAATGTAACCTACTTCATGGGACACGTTGCTCTCTCAATTTAAACATAAAAACATCGTAATCGCAGTCTCGAGATTTCTACAGCGCCCAAAAGAGCGAAGTCGCGGGAACCAGCTTATTCACAGGCGCTCAGTCAAATCAAAATCGAGAGGCGGGGTGGGGATGAAATCGGTTCGGGTAAAGATCCACAGAGGTCAATCGATGGTACATCGGCTGTTACACTAATTAAAGACGTGCTTTTCTAGCGAAATTCTCTTCTATGCTCTGACCTAAAAAGTCTATCGATCAGTCAAGAAATGCATAGACATTATCAAGATTTCCAATCATTCTGGATTTTCTTAACCAAAATTCTGCTAATTTTGATTTCTGGACAATAAGTAAAATGTTCACAAATTAATAAGCAGACTTAGGCCTCTACTGAAATAGGTATCACATTATGAAAACTTTAGTTGTCTTATGCGGCCTACAGCTTTATTCAGATATTGCTAAATTGCAAGGCTAGCGCCCCTCTGAATATTAGTCCGAATCTTTTACTGTATGCTCTCGTTTATGATTTCCATCCAGCATAGTCTTCGTCAGCTCTGTTTCGATTTGCTTTGACTTTTGCATGCATTACATTGTATAGTATTCAGTCAACTTGCATTCTCTCGAAAAGAAAGAAGAGAAGTTCAATGTAAAGACATTGTATAAACGAGGAGGGAAATAGATGAATGATAACAATCTTGCTTGAACATACGATCTTCAAAGACGCGGTTCGATATTCGTAGGCTTCCTATAGGTCGCCTCAGCCATTAACTCTCTAGGAGACATCCGTAACATGAGCGGGCGCCTAGCAGGCTGCGAAGACATGTGTTCAATAAGAACTTGATAATTGTACTGTCGTATGTTTCAATGTTACTTCTGCCGTTTCTCAGTGAGCTTGTCAACAAACACGAATATAAATTATTATAAGTCAGGCGTCAGTGGGGCACCAAAGGAAATTCGATTGTTACCGTACTTTTGTTGGTGGGAACCTTTTCAACATAATCGCTCTTGTCAGGTTTCTGTTCAGTAGGTTCAGAAATTGCATGCTTAGCAGAATTGAAAAAGCATTTCAAATAGTAGACCTGCGATATTTGGCCTCTGATACCTGGCTGCACAGTCGTGAAATCTGTTATCGGTTAGAAATGACTCGTGCAAAGCGACCAGGTATAGCGCGTACTGTCACGGACTGGAACGATTAGCGCCATGTGTGAAACACAGGTAAGTTAATTACTAATACACACGTGGCAGCGATGTGCATTTATTTCAAAGCCTCTGCATTCCTTTAAGACGGTTACGAAAACGGTGAGTCCAAAGACGTCTCTGGTTGTACTAATAATTACTAAGGCGGTCTTCATGTGCGCCTGTATTTGTAATTATAATCACATATTTATATGCGATAGCCTTTGGACATTAGACTTCATCAGTACTGCCTTCGCATACAGCAGTGGTATGTCGCATGGACTGACTGGAATTAATGTTCATTTAGGTCTTCCTACATGTATGCGCCAACACTGTAGTTGTAATAAAATATTTATATACGATGACCTGCGACTTTTATCTTTCTACCTATACCCTTAGGCAGAAGAGAAACCGAAACAAACAGGTAAACATTTGCGTTGACAGTGATGACTTAGGGGAGATAGACAGCATGCAGTCCAATCTGTGCTGTCCACTTGTAGGTCTATAAATACGTTATGTGTTTTTGAATATATACATGTACTTGGACGTCCACTTTGAATAGTTTTATATCAGTCTAGGTAGACCTGCATAAGTATAAGAATTTCTACCCAGTACCTGCAATATAATAGGCCTAAGTCGTTGCAGTAAGATGCCATTATAATAATATGAGTTGCGAAACATGAACGGTGTACACCTTCGGGCATTTGACTTCATCAATAGGCCTGCTGCCTCGCTTACGGCGATCATGGTTTTCCTTATAGGCGGATGTAGGTAAGTTCTGCTTCAGCAACTTTCATTTTCAGGAAATCCGACTAAATGAATACGATTTGCAAGCAAACCATACAGACATCTTGCTTTTACAAAGTGGTCTTCAGCTTTTAAGTAAGTAAGTAAGTATATTCTTTATTACACCACCTGCAAACGCACTGTGGTTAACAATACAGGTTATACAAATAGATGCATAAGAAACTGATAAAAATAATAGCATACAGAAAGATAGACTTAATTTCGGTCAAGTGTTCAAATAAGTGAGTGAGTATTATTTAACTAATGTTAGTGTTGGATAGAGACCATAAATTATATAATAATTTTAGAGATAGGCCCTATAACATCCTGGTCATGAAACTCTTGCGAGTAAGCGCATCGGCCCTGGAAATTTCCCGATTATGCGAGCGGGGGTGGAGCTCATAGGTGCGGATTTTTGTTGGGGGAAGCAGAGCATGGAGAACATGACCAGGGCTATGCAGCACCGCAGTGAAGAGGGCTCTATCAGCCCTCGCACGTAGACCATCAAATGATTCGGAGCCTGCCGGTAGATACCCAAGTCGCACCAGTCTCCTGACTTGAGCGCTGAGACGGGAGCGCTGTTCAACATTTAGAAAGTCCCACTAGGCCGGTGAGGCATATATAGCAGCCTTGCAAGCGTGTTTGCTCGGATTACATCGTGCAGACGGGGTCCCTCGAGACCATGGGAGGTGAGGCAGCGTAAGGCGTAAAGGGATTGGCCAGCCTTAGTGCATAAGCGTTGGACATGGGAGTCGAAGCGCAAGCGGTCAGATATAGTCACACCAAGGAAAACCGATTCAGTGACCCTAACGATGCAACTGACCTCATAAGAAAGAACCACGTAACTGAAAATTTGGCCGTTTTGAGTTAGATGCAGTTTCTGCATGTATTAGTGGTCTTACACCTTGGTAGGAAGTAAGAACCTCCTATCTTGATGCGATCATAGAGAACCAGCGTTTGTTAATCCCACGTATCTGCACGTGTCCACGCGCATGCGCAGTTACTACTTCCCGACAATGTTTACGTTTAATTTTACGATTCTGAGCGATAATTAATAATGTTTAAGACTCTAATTTTAATCCGTCTTCGTGATTTTCATCTTTCATCACGACGTGAGGTTAATGTGAAATTTGAGAAACAATTGTTAATAATTTCAAACGTTTTCAATGTTTTCGAATGATTTATCATGGATTTGTTTGTGACCACGGATAGGCTAATTGTTTTGGGTGCCGTATCCCCGACACCTCAATCCCCGAAACAGAATTTCGCCGGATCCCCGAAATCTATTTTCTAAGTTACAACAAAGTTATTTGCGCAAATCTAACTTTTAGAGACATTTTCGAATATACTGTTCAGGATATTGCCAGGATAATCCATACTAGTTTTCAGGATTCGAGCGCTGGCAGAAAATTGTTTTCAGGAATTCGTTCAATTTTGCATTTCCACCACTTTATTTGGTTTTGGGGATTCAAGTAGACCCCGATTGTTTTGTAGGCTTACACGGTTGAGGATTTTTTATTATTTAATTTGAAAGATGGCATGATAAAATGTGTGGATAGGCCGATGGATAATGATTATGCATGCTTTTCTGCTGATTTTCAAAACTATTAAACTCGGTGTGGAATATCGATTTAAAGGAGTCCCTTTGGTGGTCAAAGGCTTTTGTCGTCCAATTGCAATATTTTGGCATGAAGGTGTCGCCGGGGAAAAAGGAGAAATTTTTAGCACCTTCCATAAATTTTGTGGACTGAAAAAATTACTTTATGACTTGATAATTGTAGTGAACAAAACAAAAACTGGACTCTTACATTTTTACTTATACAGTATTGTGAACCGAAGTTGCCTGCAACGAAATTGAAGTTAGACCTAAATATTTTGAACCTGGCCACACCTCCATGAGTGGCAATTCATTTCATCACCAGGTAGAACGTATCTTAACGATAACTGGCAAAGTTTATGACTTGAGTGATGTTGTTTCATGTGTACAAAGTTCAAATTCCGGTAAAGTAAGAGTCAAAACCATGGATGTATCCGACTTTTGTGATTGTCCAGATTGGTCGTCAACTTGCAAACTTAACCAAACTACTCCTAGACCATATCTTTTAGATATTGTTGCAGGGAGAGGAGTGAAGAACCTTATATAGCCTACAAAACAGAATTCCATGGTCCCCATAAAACGTTGAATTTCTTAATTGCACGTACATGCATATTAGGCGTCCAAAACCTAAATGCAAGAACTGAGGCGAGAGGGATTCCCCAGGAGAAAAAATGTGACATTATTTCTAAACTGATCGTTCTGATGCCAGAAAATAGAAGAAAATTCTGGGAAGATATTAAGACATCAGATATTGTGGGCCTAATAGATCCAGACTAGTAAGTGTAGTTCTTCATCTGTCATGTGACATTTTCACTATCCCAGACTGTTTTCATAGTCGGATATGATCAAATATAAGTGATATCAATATTTTTAAAGCTGTATATTACTGGTTTCATATCTTTTAAAATAATGGTTGACAGGGGCGTAACTTTGGTCTGAAAAGTGGGGGATACCAATTTCTTACCTGCACGAAGCAGGGCAGAGACTGCGATATCTGGGAAGGCCCAATAATAAAATATTGATTGGCATTGTTTAAAAAATGGGGGGTACGGGTACCCCTTGTACTCCGAGGGCGTAACTTTGGTCTAAAAAGTGGGTGTACCAATTTCTTACATACACGAAGCAGGGCTGAGAATGCGAGCTCTGGGAAGGCTCAATGATAAAATATTTATTAGCATTGTTTAAAAAGTGGGGGTACGGTACCCCCAGTAAACAAAGTGGGGGTACGCGTACCCCTCGTACCCTCAGGAACGTTACTTTGGTCTAAGAAGTGGGGGTACCAATTTCTTACATACACGAAGCAAGGCAGAGACTGCGATATCTGGGAACTCTCAATAATAAAATATTGATTGGCATTGTTTAAAAAAATGGGGAACGGGTACCCCTCGTACCCCCAGGGGCGTAATTTTGGTCTTAAAAACGGGGTTACCAATTTCTTACATACACGAAGCACGGCGGAGACTGCGATCTCTGGGAAGGCTCAATAATAAAATATTGATTGGCATTGTTTAAAAAGTGGGGGTACGGTACCACCAGTTAAAAAAAGTGGGAGTACGGGTACCCCTCGTACCCCAACAAATTACGCCTATGATTTTTGATATACGCGATCTGAAATAAGAGTAAATTATTGAATTATTCCACACTAAAATAAGATTTTATGCAGATGCGTTCTTCTTAATAATTATTGGGTTATGTCGTCGGTCTTCAAAGCTAAGTAAAAACAAATTAACTGATATTTTAAATATTTATCAGAAAAATATTTAAAATTCATTTTCCCCTTAAAATGGTAGGTTTTTGTTGCATATGTTGGTTAAAAGCAAAAAAGAATATGATTAGAGGATCTACTTGGCAGCAAGCAGTTTTTGTTTTTTGCATTTATCTCAAAATCAACTTTTTGCAGATGCGTAGTTCTTTCTTATGAGGGCAGAGGGATATGGGAGGGGAAATCAATTGACGCTGAGCTGGGGCGCCTAACTATCATCTCCTTGGACTTTGGACAAATAATTGAGCATGAGGTTGCAGGAGACTGCCCATTTGGTGATATGCTCCAGCTTAGCTACTGTAGTGAGAATGGTAGAGGCCGGAATCAGAAGGTAACAATCATCAGCGTATTTGAGTGGGCGGTTCATTGGGTTAATAGGCCTGAGTCCTTTGATGGCTACCAAGAAGTGGAGCGGTCTTAGGCCAGAACCTTGTATGATGCTGGCGTTTATTTTACAACATGAAGAGACTACTCCGAGAAATTTAGTGCAATGCTGACGGTCATGAAGGAGCGCAATTATCCAGTTGAATAAGAAATCGGGTATAGGCAGGGACGTAGGCCACAAATCCATAACGTCTACAACAACTTTATTAAACACGTCTTAGCTTCAACTTTGAAGCATTGGCAGCAACGTTGCAGCTTAAACCTCTGTATAGCTGTAATGAATTTAAAGTTAGGATACAATTAATAACTTAATATGCTTACATAATACTACTGGGTCAACTTCATTTCCTCTTGAGTTAAATGCAAATATTTCAGGTGCAGGATAACGTTCTGTCATTCTAAAGCTTTAAAATCATTTTCTGACCGAACGGAAACAGCATGAAAAGGTGCAATGCAGTCATATTTATTGCGTTTACGCTACTCATCGTCATGCTATTTAAGTGGCACTTCCCTTACAGTCACCTCTCTGGATACCTAACGAGTAATGAGGATGCACGTATGCCCATTTTCAAGAGCAAGCCATTAGTCATCTGGAGCAGCGACTTTCATGTAACGCCTGTTCACGACCTGAAAACGTATTTAGCTCCAATGGGTGTAAGGTTTATCGACAAAAGTCTTGACCTTGGGAGATGTCATCAAACGAACACTTGCGAAGGAGTGAAAACGCTCAAGGTGATCACGCCACAAAACGTATTGAATTTGGACTATTCGTTGATTCCACGGTTTTACGATGCTTACAAAAACGATACAGAAATACAGAGTGTGGATGCCTTTGCGTGTTTTCACATGGCATCCCTATGCGAACTATACGAACCATTCAACAAGAGTCTCATCATAATTGCCACAATACGATACGAACATGGACGATTCGGAAAAGAAAGATGGACGAAATGGAACCAGAATCTAATTCGATATGCTTCGATGCCGTGGAATGTTGTTGGCGCTAATAATCTATACGATGTTGAGTACATAAAATATTTTACTGGGATTCGGCCACAGTTGTTACCTAGTTTCTGCAACTATACCAATGCGTCGTATAACCCGACAACAATGGAATTCCTCTTCGCTAAGAACAGAAATACACAATTCTTCCAACTGTTTCGAAAGAATTTTACAGAGGCTCATAAAAATGCGAATAGCACATTCAAAATAACACCTCTAAGAGACAAATATGGCACCTACAAGTATCCCGACATCGCGGCTCATCTGGGAATAGTTCACGTGCCTTACCAGGTATCGGTAATGAGCTTTTTTGAGCAATACCGGATGAATATACCATTGTTTGCGCCGTCCAAAGAACTTCTGGTTCATTGGGAATTCATGTATTGCGCATTGTGCGATAGAACGTGGAATTGGCTTAGTGATTGGAACGAGAACAGGTCGACCATTGATCCGCACCCTTCTCAACGTTCCGTACCTGATCCTAACTCCAGGAGTGAAACGGCAACGCGTTACTGGGTAAACTTCTGCGATTATTATCAATTTCCGAACGTAGTATATTACAATTCAGTTGAGGATCTTGTACGCATTCTGGAGTCGATCACATTGGAGCAACTGATGACCATAAGTAAACGGATGAGGCTGTTCAACATCCAGGAAGACAAAAGACTACGAGCAAAATGGAAGAAGAACCTGTTATCCATTGCTGAACATAGCACAAACAAA
>OY744610.1:50027541-50052541 GCA_963556255.1 Allolobophora icterica
TACCCTAATCCATCTGATTCTCTACCTTCCAAGCTTTCTCGTCCTCAACGAAACCCTCCGTAACCAGTGTGATTCTCCTTACAGATTTTATTTTAGTTACAGTTACAGTTATAGTTAATGGTTTTCATTTTAGTTACAGTTACAGTTATAGTTAATATTATTTTTTAGTTACAGTTATAGTTATCGTTAACGAAATCATTTTGCCTTCGTTAACGAAAACATTTTCGTTACCGTTATCGTTAATGAAAATCACACTGAATTATGAAGACGCGTTACACAATAATTTGCTTAGAGCTTTGACGAATGGGTGCATTCAGCTTCATGAATACACAGCGCTCCATATTCACCGACAGCCAAGGCGAACATAGGAATCATTTTGCTTTCGTTAACGGCTGTATTTACAGGTTCTCACGTGTGTTGATATTGCACTTTTTTTTATTGTATTAACGAAACTAGCAATGAATTTTCGTTGGTGTTATTTTCGTTATAGTTATAGTTATAGTTAATGATATTTTTTAGTTATAGTTATAGTTATCGTTAACGAAATCATTTTTTGTTCGTTAACGAACATTTTCGTTATCGTTAACGTTAACGAGAATCACACTGTCCGTAACAGCTGCTCTGCCTCTCTCTATGGTCTCTCTGGCAACCGGACTCGGACCACCAAAGGACATCGTTCTCTGGAAAACCCATCGGATACGACGCAGCGCTCGTGAATAAGCTGGTGCTCTGCGCTTAGCTTCACAGTGGCGCTTTAGAAAATTGGAGATTGCGATTATGATTATAATTAAGGTTAGACAAGAATGTCATCAAAGAATTAGGCTAAGAGAAATATCCCGAGAGCCCAACACTGTTCGGCCGCGGAGCTGGTACCCGGAGTCAGTCGCTGATGAGTTATCGACTGACTTAATGAGCTTGCGACTGACTTAAGAACTCAGTCGACTAAGCTACATGCTTATCAACTGACCAAGTTGCTTAGACTTATCGATTGACTTACCGACTTGCTATCGACTTCGCAGGTAATCAGTTATGTATGTTAATCACCTAACAATGTAATGCCTTTGCAGCTTACTGTGCTGACCGTCCCGTCATTCACGTGGGCAAGAGTTGGGACCCATTTGGGTTCTAGGCTATTCGGGTCGAATATGGGAATATGGGTCCTATATGGGCAGTTACGATCACAGTCATGTGCAACCAGGGGCGGACTGGCCCACCGGGCAACCGGGCATTTGCCCGGTGGCCTGGCCTGGCAAGTTGATGAAATAAATTTTCTTTGAAATTCTGTAAAGTTCCCTCACACTTACAGAATATCTGGCAATTAAAACAATATAAAAGTAAAACTGAAAATAACATCTGACGCAGTGACGTTGCAGACTAGCGTAGGCGTACACTAAAATTCAAATGTAAGTGGCTGTAATACTGTAACGAAGTAGTTTTAGCTTCCGGTTTTGGCGGCCATTTTTTGTAAGAAGCGACATCTGGCGCTGGCGCGTGAAACTCTCTTGTCGCTTAAGGGAAGGGAAAGCGATATTTGCGACGCTGCGTCCTCGATTCAGTAGGATCACTTCCCGTTCCCACGGTTTGATGATGGAATGGACAGATGTTCTCTTCGAAGCGATGTACCGCTAAGTTAGCAGGACAAGTTTTGACTTTTGCCCGGATTCGGCGACGGTCTTCCGACGACGCTATCCTGGTCAGCGAGACCCCCTACTGAGGTCATATGTAATGCCCCGTGAAACAGATGTCTGGACAGTAATATGCTCTCGTGGGAACTCTTTAAACCTCGGGTGCACTTCGCATAACTATAGACTGAAGCGAGGAAAGATATGGTAGTATTTCCGATAGATTGGAACGGGTTGTTCGATTACCGTTTCAGCCGAGTCAGTCTGCTCGTGGTATAGCCGGTAGGAGTCGTTGGTTTGCTTTCGAAGAGAACGGACGGTAGTTCTTGTCATGTTTTCGGAGGTGTAGATAGTCCGTTCTGTCTTGCGCGTTGGCAGGCTATATAGTTAGCTTGACTTCCTCGGCCGATATAGAAGTCGCCATTTCTTTCTCGCTCGTCTTTCGAGGAGTGCCTCTACATCATCCTTGGAACTACAGAAGTCCTGCGGGGAAGACCAATTTGCCAAGGGGAAGTCTTATCAAATTACTTTCTAACTGTTACTTTCCAACAGGGTAATACGATTGATGATGACAGGATGATTACAGATTACTTGCGAACGTTATAATCTGCAGTACAGATTATAATGCAATTCGTGTGTAAAGTTACAGAAAGGATTTTTTAACTCAGAGGCTGTTAGTGTTAAGAGTCCCGATTATAAAATCAGTTTTGCATAATCCAGTAGTGAGGCTTTTAACCATTGCGAAGTATTGGCGTTATAGGCTGTAGTATAAAAACTTTTAACTTAGATGTCTAAGCGTTCTGTGGATAAGTCTTCTACAGCGCTATAGCGATGAGGAATCGGCAAGGGAAACCCCTATATCGCGCCCGGCCTCCTGTAGAGTGGTAGGAGAAATTAGGTCTATGTTTGACACATTTATGCAGCGCCATGAAAAAAGCTTGGAATGACAAGGGACTGAGCATTGAACATTTATGGAACGCCAAGGGACGGAGCAAAGGATGTTTATGGACCGCCAGAAAACCTCTTTGGAACGTCAAGGTGAAACCTTACAGAAATTGGAAAGCCGTTTAAGTAGGCTAGAAACGCGTTATAGTTGAAATCGTTGGAAAGCTTCGATGAACTTTTCCTTACAACGGAAGTTCAATGCTATACCTGAAAATTGTGTTACGTGAATAGGTTACTACTAAATTAAATAATGCTAAAAAATAACTTTAGTTTTCACCAACTGAGTGGGTCGTGTTTTTATTAATAATAGGAGAAAATACTGTAGAAATGGAAGAAGGTAACAGCGGCAAGTAGCCTGCGAGCGAAGTTTTTCTATTCTAAAACTATATAGGCCTAAAGAACGTCTAAGAAACTAAATGACTCAAGATCACTTGGAAGCATTTATGCTTATGTCATGTGAAAAAATGTTTTATGTCAGTTAAGCTCTGAAAAGATTATTGATGAAGTGCCAAAAAACAGCAGACTTTTAAAGAATACTTTAATGTATTAGAACTTCAGTGGTAGTAAGTTCTAATTCTTGTACATGTGTTCCATTTCTTAGCAATTCTAATGCTAAGCCTTAGCATAACTTAATTCTTAGCAGCTAACAACGTACGCAAACTATCAGAGTTTTCTGTACAAGTTAGTATTAGGCCTACCTATCGGTTCAGAATTTCACAACCCCCTCCTCGGACCCATCTCCTCAGTGGCCTGCCAAGATAGCTGAATTGCCCGGCCTGCAACTTTCCTCCAGTCCGCCCCTGTGTGCAACGCTTTTAAGATGCACCCAAACGCCGATGTAGTAACAACTATGATACACTGATACCTAGATAAATAGATACTTAGATACATAGAAACATAGGCACATACATACATACAAACACACATACATACATAAATGCACACATGCACGTGCATGCATGCATACATACATACATACATACATACATACATACATACATACATACATACATACATACATACATACATACATACATACATATATACATACATACATACATACATACACACGTACATGGATACATACAAGTCATACATACATGCATACACACACACATACATGAATACATACATACATGTGATACATGCACACGAATACATGCATAAATACTTGCATACATCAATCAATCAATCAAATCAAAAGATTTATTGTAACCAAAAACAAAACAAAAAACAACAAAAATCAGTGTACACAAAAAGGCAGGCAAGTTTTGGCGACAAATGGTAACCCAAAAGGGCTATATGCCCACTAAGTAGGGTTACCCATGTAACATAAATACATTAGTAACAAATAGCGAATGGCTTTCTCATAATATAAACGTTTATATTATAGCCTCTTTTCACTGTAGAGAAAAAAAATAAGACATGCACAGCTGGTGAAATCCAAAATAACCTTAACTAGATGCAAGCTTAACTAAAATTGACAAGATAGTAACTCGGGCAGCAAGACATATTTAACTAAGTATTCAGTATATGTGCTTTCAAGGTTTTCTTAAACGAAGACAGATTCGTCAAGTGTCGAATCTGTAAGGGGATATTGTTCCAGGCCGATGGACCAGAGGCTCTTATGGCAAACTTCCTGGTATTGGTGCGAGCACAGACCTTTCGGTAGAATTTACTTTGCCTGGTAGGATATCCATGAATGTCGGAAGATAAGTTGAAATAACCCTTAAAGATACTAGGTAATGAGTTGTGTGTATATTTATACATAAATTCACATAGTTGTAGAATATTAATCTGATCAACTCCAAGTATACCAAATTTGATGAAGTGTTGTTTAGTATGGGATTTAGGGGCTATCCTTGCTATCACTCGTATTGCTCTTTGTTGTAGAATGGTCAATTTGTACAGTCTGTGGACATAATTAGAAGCCCAGACAATACTACAATATGCTAGATAAGGATATACTAGCGAATAATAAAGGTTTATTAGGGTTTTTTGTGGTACATACGATGCTAGGCGATTCAGTATCCCTATATTTTTTGGAATTTTTGTAGATACGACTTTGATATGCTCGGACCAATTTAGATGCTGATCAATGCAAACCCCAAGAAATTTGGTAGAAGTTACCTGAGGAACTTTAATGCCATCAATTAGTAGATCAATGTTTGTTTGTGGGACCAATTTTCTATGAGACCTGAATAAGATAAAATTAGTGCATACAAACACACATGCATTCATGCATACATACATGCATACATGCATACCTACATACTTACAAATCTGTAATACATGCATATACACATACATCAATCAATCAATCAATCAATCAATCAATCAAAAAAGCTTTATTGCAACCAAAGACAAGTCACAGGTAGTACATGATAATTGGTTACATATTATAGTTGTCAACGGATAGCAAATGGAGGGCCCTAAGGGACCGTGGTCCCGCTAAGAGGGTCTCCTATACAACTTAAGTAACAACTTAAGATATAACTGAATCGTACGAACCAATCCCTGGGCCGTTCGATCAGGTTAGACTGAGTGACCATGCACTGGGATGGGGCCATAAGAACAAAAAACGGGTAGGGTAAGCAATCTAAACTAATCTTAACTAATTATTAGCTACATCCCTTTCTCTCCCAGAGTCCTACCGGCGGACCAAGTCGAGGCCCTCCCGCTGCGCGCGCACACAGCCACAGAGGGGGAAGAGGAGGTCATCGAGGGGGTTAGCTTTCGAGTAGAAACCCCTGACCCTCCAAAGCTAAGTAGTAGGGTGTGGATATTCGGATTTCTTGGGGAATAGTATTCCAGGTACTAGGACCAGATGATTTAATACCTACATCCATAGGGGCGATAGGAGTCCGCGCTCCTTGTACTGTGAGAGTGGATTTGTGACCCTAAAGTGAAGTAATCAGTGAAGAGGGGGGAAGTAATTTATATACATACATACATACATACACATACATGCATACATTCTTGCATATATGCATGCAGACATGTGTTACATATATGCACAAAAATACATACATAAGAATTTACATACTTACATATATGCACACATACATACATACATACATACATACATACATACATACATACATAAATGTAATACATGCATGCATAAATACATACATTCAAAATATACTGTAATATATGGTACCAAATGCCACTTATAGCATCTTTTCAGATAGTTGCAAATCGTCAAGTTCATTCTTCCTAAATTGTACTCTAACAAAGTCATTTTACTGGAGCCAAAATATATTCTTAACCTGCTTTTGTAATTTCAGGTTCGACTTTGACCTAACAGCTGAGACAAGATGACAACTCAGAAAAGGTTCCTCTTCTTTGTGGCAATTGCATTTCCGTTTTTCGTGTTCAGATACCGTTCGCTGATTTCTGATATTTATGCTCACAAAAGACTAATACTAAAATTTGGGAAAGATGCGCAAACTCTTTTCATGTCGAAACCGGTCGTTATTTGGACTAGCGACCTCCACATTGGACCAATTCATGATGTGAAAACCTTCTTAGCACCAATGAGTGTTAGGTTTATTGACAAGAATCTCGATTATACACGATGTCGCCTAACTCAAACTTGCTCAGGAATGAAATCCATGAAAATCATCAACCCGCATAATGCGCTGAGTCTGACTCATTCGCTAATTTCTTCGTTTTACGATGCTTATAAAAACGACACGGAGATGCAGTCGGTGGATGCCTTTGCGTGTTTTCATGCAGCATCACTCTGTGAGTTATTTGAACCGTTTAACAAGAGTCTAATTATACTTTCTACAATACGGTACGAACTTGGACGATTTGGGAAAGAAAGATGGACGAAGTGGAACCAGAATCTCATTCGCTATGCATCGATGCCATGGAATGTCATCGCTGCAAACAATCTATATGATGTAGAATACATTAAGTACTTCACTGGAATTCAACCGCTGTTGATACCAAGTTTTTGTGGCTACACTAACCAGAGATACAATGCAACAAGACAAGGATTTCTCATAGCTCAAAACCACGATCCCCATTTCATTGCAATCTTTCTTAGAAATTTTACTGAAGCATACAAATTGGCGAATAGTTCATATAAAATATGGCCAATTAGACAAAAGTATCGTAATTACAAATATTCTGATATCGCGGCTCATCAGGGAATTGTACACGTGCCGTATCAAGTGTCGGTGATGAGCTTCTTCGAGCAATATCGAATGAACATCCCTCTGTTTGCCCCAACAAAAGAACTTCTAACTCAGTGGGTGTACGAGTTTAAGGCAATGACAGGTAGAAGATGGAATTGGTACAGTAGGCGGCGTGACACCAAGTCACCTATTGGACCACACACGTCCCAACATTCTGTTCCAGACCCGAATTCTATGGACTTACATGCTATTCGTTACTGGATAAAATTCTGTGATTATTATCACTTTCCTCACGTTATATATTACGAATCGATACCAGACTTGGTTGAGATCTTAAGTAACATAACCACAGAAGACTTACAACAAATTAGTCAACGAATGGAACAGTTCAATATTCTGGAAGAAAGAAGGCTTCGTCTTCAATGGAAGAACATACTGTTGACGATTGCACAACATAGCATCAATAACCCATTCTAAGCTCTTGCAGTCTGGAGCAGTAATGTGAACTGAGTTTTGTGTACAGTCTTGCAGTGCGAGATATTTAGCGTATATATTAAGTGCGCTTACTTTAGTTTCACGTGTATATGTATATATGATAGATGTATAACGTTTAGTCTTAGTGACACGCGCGGCCGGCCGATATCGGCAGCGGCGCGCTATATGTATATTATTAGAGTTCGTTTATGCGCACAGAAGACAGGTGTGTCAAGAGGCGCGAAGAATTATGCTGACTAGAAAAGTTTGAATTCGAGTGTGTTCGCTGTAGTAGTGTGGCTGACTAGTTGAGTTGTAATCGAATTGAGTTCTGTCTGTTTGTTTCTTATTAAACTGAAAAGATATTAAATTGTGTTGCTGATTAATTCAGGTTATACTTATACGTAGAATTAGTGTTCAAAAGGTGAACGTTAAATAGGCGTTAAGTACGAAGAGAACAAGGATTTAATCAGAAGGATTGTCAACGGAAGGATTGGGTTGACATTATTGGTGGCAGCGTCGGTGTGGATAAATACTCACGGTGGAATAAATACTCACGGTGGAAAAAATACTCACGGTGGATATAAACTCACAGTGGATAAAAATTCACGTTATCACCTCTTCGAAGGCGATAGAAGAATCTACGAAGGTGATTGAAGAATTTACAACGGTGTTAGAAGAATTTACGCGTTGTGTGCTGTGTGACGAGTTTACGATATCAACGACGGTGGAACACGAGAAACGGTATAAAAATTTCGTTGTTTTCCACGAACAAATATAAAAGAAATCCCATTTGTTTATCGATTCACACAACAAGAAAAACCGTGACTTCTTTGAAAAGAGAAATCACCGAAGTAAACAAGTAAGATGGAGAAACTAAGTGCTGAAAGACAAGCAGATATTAAGAAGATGTCTACGGAAAGGCTAAAACAGCGTTTGTTGAAAGCCGGTTTTAAGGAAGAACAATTAGAAGGTATGTCACGTGGTGACATGATGCAGGAACTTGCCGATGTGTGGGTTAAAGAAGAAGTCGAAGAAGAAGGTGCCGTTGGCGGTGCCGTAGAAAAGGCTATTGAAAAACCTCCTGCGCCTATGTCTATGGAGATGTTGATGCAGTGGATGATGATGAAAGAAGATAGAGAGGAGAAACGGAGACAAGAAGAGAAAGATAGGGAGGAGAAACGGAGACAAGAAGAGAAAGAAAGAGAGGAGAAACGGAGACAAGAAGAGAAAGAACTGAGACAAGAAGAGAAAGAAAGAGAAGATAGACGAAGACAAGAAGAGAAAGAGTTGAGACAAGAAGCAGAACGTGTAAGACAAGACGAATTGCGCTTGCAGAGAGAGAAAGAAGAGAAAGCAGAACGTCTGCAGAGAGAGAAAGAAGAGAAAGCGGAACTTGCAAGGCAAGAAGAATTGCGCTTGCAGAGAGAGAAAGAAGAGAAAGCGGAACTTGCAAGGCAAGAGGAATTGCGTCTGCAAAGAGAGAGAGAAGATAAAGCAGAACAAGTGCGTAAGGCAGAACTTGAATTGCAAAAGAATCAGTTTGAGATTCAGTTAGAACAGTTGAAAAGAGATAGGGAAGATGCTGAAAGAAGAAGACTGGAGCAGATGATTGAATCTGAAAAAGCTAGAAAAAGTGATGAAGAGGTTCGTCAGCAACAGATTGAAGCAAAGAGAATGCGTGAAGAAGAAAAAGAAAAAGCACGAACGTTAGAGTTGGAACGTGCAGAACAGATCAGACAGGAAGAACTCAAATTTCAGAAAGAAAGTTTGGAAAAGGCAGAGGCAGAAAGACAGGAACGTCTGAAACTGGAGAAATCAAAATTGACATTGAAAGAAACACAAATGAGAGAAGAACGGGAAGCAGAAAGAAGGAAGCAGCAAGAAAGTGAAACTTTGGTGTCAAAAATTAAGAAAATAGGTGATGCAATGAAGCATGTATTGCCTCAAATGCCAACTGATATGATGGAGGTGCCATTATATTTTGAAACAGTCGAGAACGCGTTTCGCAGTTTTGCTGTGGAAAAGCCGTTTTGGGTGAAATTATTACTACCATTGATGACGCCGAAAGCTCGAACCGTTCTGAATAGATTGTCATACGATGATCTAGACAATTATGATAGAGTCAAGCAGCACTTATTAAAAGAATTTAAATTGACTTCGAGAGAATACAGAGCCAGATTTGTGGATGCTAAGAAGACGACAGAAGAGACTTATACGATGTTTACGGCAAGACTGAAGAACTTGCTAAACTATTACGTGAGAAGTCGAAACGTGAACAGAGAGTATGATACGCTCTTTGATTTGCTGGTAGCGGATAAGCTAAAAGAATGTTTACCGCCAGGTCCACTACAGTTTGTATTGTCGAAGGAAGGAACTGACTGTCTCCAAGCTAGTGCAGTGGCAGACCTAGCAGACATTCATGTAAACAATCGAATTGGGTTTGCATTTCCAAATATAAACAGTTATCCTTCTCAACGTTCCGTAAACCAAAGCCAGAGTGGAAAGTGGAAAAGTAATCCAGGAACAGGGAATCAGTTCATAGGTAAAGAAGTCAAGGCTAGTGTCCCTGTACCCAATGAGACCAGAGAAGTGACGTTTGGTCGTCAGGGATTTAACAAATCGTCAGCGCCGTTCGCCAAGAGGGAAGGCAACACATCGTTTACGCAGTATAAGAGAAATGAAGGAAATGAACAACGAGGCATGGTTGTGAAGCGTTGTCACAACTGTGGTTCAGACAAACATTTGGTTAAATTTTGTCCAGTTCCAGTGGCAGCAGCTAGTTCTAGCAGAAATCAAGAACGCACGAGGGTGAATCTGATTCAAGTGGTTAGTGATACAGGTAATCAAACCACGGGTCAAGAAAACCAAGAGACTGAAGTAAAGTCAGTAATGAAATGTGGTATTCAAAAAGAAATTCTATTGGATGCTGAAATTCAGAGAGAAGTCATAGGAAAAGATGACAGTCGAATATTGAAGAAATCGTTTTTGCAATATGTCGAGGTTGAAATTCGTGCAGTAGACGGTAAAGAGCCAGTGAAAGTCAAAGCACTGAGCGACTCGGGAGCAGAAATTCCGGTGATTAGTGAAGAATTACTGGAAGGCATGAAGGTGGAACAAATTGGAAAAGTGAATTTGCAATGTGTGGCAGGAGATGCCATTCCTGCGAAGTTAGTGAAAGTCGATGTTAGACTGTGTGATAGTGACGTGGAAGAAGAGGGATTTTCGCGTAAAATCCAGTGTTCACTTACACCTTATGTCACCTTGATGTGTGCTAGTATTGCAAAGATGGGCAGTACAGAAAGATTCTTGTTGCATCCAGAGATAATTGCCGAATTAAAAGCCGTACCACAGATGAAAATTAAAACGATACAAGGAGATGTGAGTGTACAAGCAAATGTAATGACGAGAGCGCAGAGTCGGAAACAGGAAATGGTAGATGTTGATGAGAAGAGTGAAACTGAAAGTTCAAGTGATGAGGAAAACGAAAGTAATGAGCAACGAAGCTTATCGCGAGATGGTGTAACATCAGAGATGAATGAGCAAGAGATGGTTGCATGCGAGAATGGCACATTAAATGAAACTGAAGAAGACAATGAATGTGATGTGGGGATAGGAGACTTGTATAGAGATGAAGAGATGGACGAAGAACAAAAGGTGCAGATTGCCGATTCGAAGAAGTTCGAAGAGCAACAGAGAAAGGATGAATCGTTGAAGCCGTGGTGGAAGTTAGCACGAGAGAAAGAATCTGAATTCTGTGTGATCAACGGTTTATTGCATAAGAAATATCAGATATTAGACCAGACGATATATCAACTAGTGTTACCAAAAGAGAGACGAATAAAAGTGATGGAATTGGCGCATGAATCGGTATTTGGAGGACATCTAGGAGAAGAGAAAACAAGAGAACGAATAAAATTATCTTTTGTATGGCCAAAGATGAGAAGAGACATTGTGAAATTTTGTAAGTCTTGCGAGAAGTGTCAACTAAAGGCAAGGAGTCTGGTGATGGATAGAGTACCTATCACTCCAGTCTCAAGAGAAGAGGTCGCCTTCAGGAGAATGACAATGGACCTAATAGACAACCCGAGGAAATGGCACAAGAAAATTCCTTTTCACGAAAAGCATTTGAAAGAACTCAAAGAAACTACGGAGAAAGCATTATTGTTTGCAGAATCTTACTCTCAAGAAAAGCAGTTACAATACCCAAATCAGTATAACAAGAGAGCAAGGCACAAAGGAATTTGCAGCATATCGAATTCCTTTGATTTATCGATCAGAAGTGGAACGTCAGATCAAAGAAATGTTAAAAACAAACATTATTAAACCATCATCGAGCAGAATGGCAAGCCCTTTGGTTATTGTTAAAAAGAAAGACGGATCTTTGAGACTTGCCTGTGACTACAGATACATTAACTCATTCACAGTGGATTGTAAATATCCGATGCCGATTGTCAGAGACGTTTTGAACAAAGTTGGAAAGTCTAATGTAATTTCTATTTTGGACTGTCGAAGTGCTTATTGGACTTGTCCTGTAAAACAATCTGATCAATGGAAGACAGCTTTTGTAACACATAATGGACTGTATGAATTTACTCGTGTTCCTTTTGGAATGATAAATTCAGGCCGAACTTTTGTTAAGGCGATAAATTTAGTTTTACAGCCTATAAGTGACTTTGCAGAACCGTATGTTGATGACATTGCTGTGCATTCTGACAATTGGAAAATTCATTTACAGCAGTTAGATGCATTTTTGATGCAAATGAGATTGCATAACGTTACCTTAAATTTGAAAAAATGCATATTTGGTAAGAGTGAGGTAAGGTTTATCGGTCATGTGGTTGGGTCTGGTAAGATAAAGATGAATCCAGACAGAATTGAAAGTTTGACTAATTTGAAGATCCCAGAAACTAAGAAGCAAGTTAAGCAACTGCTTGGATTTTTTAATTATTACAGACAGTTTATTAAGGACTTTGCACAGATTGCGAAACCTTTATCTGATTTAACTAGTAAACGTGTTTCTGATAAGATTGATTGGACTGTTGAACATCAGCAAGCATTTGATTTACTTAAAGAGGCTGTGCGATCCAAAGTAGTGTTATATGTTTTTGAAGTGGGAAAACCATTCAATTTGTACTGCGATAGTAGTGACTTTGCAGTCGGTGCTGTTTTAACACAGATGGACGACAAGGGAATAGAGCGCCCTGTGTCATTTATCAGTCAGAAGTTAACTGATACCCAGAAGAGATGGGCTACTGTGGAAAAGGAAGCCTATGCTATTGTTTGGGCTCTAAACAAGTTAAAAGAAATTATAATTGGATCAAAAATTTTCATTTTTACTGATCACAATCCTCTTACATATTTGACTGAGTCAATGTCTAAGTCTGCTAAACTTGTGCGTTGGGCGTTAGCCTTACAAACTTTTGATGTTGAGGTGAAGTACAAGAAGGGCAGATTGAATATTATTGCTGATTGTTTGTCAAGGTTATAAGTAATCGTAAGACTGTTTATTAATTAGTTAGATATATATATGTTTCATGTATTTTGGTAATTTCGCAAATTTTGAAATTTAATTTGCTCAATTCCAGAAAAAGGAAGGAGGTAATGTGAACTGAGTTTTGTGTACAGTCTTGCAGTGCGAGATATTTAGCGTATATATTAAGTGCGCTTACTTTAGTTTCACGTGTATATGTATATATGATAGATGTATAACGTTTAGTCTTAGTGACACGCGCGGCCGGCCCATATCGGCAGCGGCGCGCTATATGTATATTATTAGAGTTCGTTTATGCGCACAGAAGACAGGTGTGTCAAGAGGCGCGAAGAATTATGCTGACTAGAAAAGTTTGAATTCGAGTGTGTTCGCTGTAGTAGTGTGGCTGACTAGTTGAGTTGTAATCGAATTGAGTTCTGTCTGTTTGTTTCTTATTAAACTGAAAAGATATTAAACTGTGTTGCTGATTAATTCAGGTTATACTTATACGTAGAATTAGTGTTCAAAAGGTGAACGTTAAATAGGCGTTAAGTACGAAGAGAACAAGGATTTAATCAGAAGGATTGTCAACGGAAGGATTGGGTTGACAAGTAATCTTACACCCGATCAGTAGGTGCACACTACGTGGAAAAACAAATCGTGGATTTTGATATAGGACCTATATATATATTCTATAATTGCAAAGAGTATCAAAGCTACGCGATTAGGAATTTATGTCGGTCATAAAAGATATATATATATATATATATATATATATATATATATATATATATATAATTATGTACTAAAATAGACCATATTAAGTGGAACGTCTCGCACATACATATATTCATTGTCAAAGTTGTATGATCTGGAGTTTATGCAGGACATAAATATCTTTGCCAAAGCTATACTTAATCTAGAATTCATGTAGGTCATAAAGATATTTATATGTAGTACTAAAGATTGATTATATTAATTGGAATAAAGCGACATACATACATATATACATACATACATACATGCATACATACATACATACATACATACATACATAGATACATACATACATACATACATACATACATACATACATACATACATACATACATACATACATATGTATGTATGTATGTATGTGGGGCGTGGTGGCTCAGTGGTAAGTTCGGCGCCTTGTGACCGGAGGGTTGCATGTTCGAATCCCACTCTATAGCCGCTGCGTACGGACCTTGGGCAAGTCCTTCACTCGCAATTGCTCGTGGCGCTTCGGCGTGAAAATTCCGGCACAGTATCAAATGCTGTAGTCGGGAGCGTCTCTGACAAGTAGTTGACTTCGAGAGGCGCTATAGAAATATCCGGAAAAAAAATAAATAAATACATACATACATACATACATACATACATACATACATACATACATACATACATACATACATACATACATACATACATACATACATACATACTTACATACATACATGCATACATACATACATACATACATATGTTGTGGCAAAGCTACATGATCTGAAATTCATGTAGAACATAAGATATTGTGGCAAAGCTAAACATGATTTCGTTTGAACGAAATAATCAGAGGCCTCTGTGGATCGTGCTTCTTCAATTTTTTTAACTGGATAATTTTCTTTTTCTCTCATTTTTTTCCCTAGATTGAATCCACTGATTACATCCTTCTCCAGGGTCTCTATTACTACTGCTTTCATTATACCAGTGAAGTATTCGCTCTGTACTTCAATTCCATGGCAGTCTGATATTTGTCTAGAGCCGTCCATAAATTTCAGACCATGTTTCTGCCGATAAATTGACTCGGCCAGACTAAATTGGTGTTGACAGCCACACAGATTGACTCAGTAAACTTTTACTTCTCTTCTACAAACCTATCCTCCTGGTAGAAACCTGCTGAACAATAACCGATCACCGCTTCTCGGTATTCTTCTACATCTTCTGATTCCCTCTCACCTAGCAATGCTGCAACTATATACACACTCTATTTGCCTTATCTCTATAATTGTCACATTGATTTCTTCTGTGTGACCTTGACCCGCAACGAAAGCATCCTACTTTCTTATTCGCTGCACTTCCTTCTTCTCTCTTATTCTCATAGAACGTCCAGTTACTCTTAAACTGATGTTCATCTCTAAATGCTCTATGTTCTCAAAACTTGTCCTGACTCGCAATCAGCTTCTCTACATACCTCTGTTCGACTTCTCTAGTCTGCACCTTGGAACCTCTATCCTTATTCTTATGGTTTGGAACCCACTTTCTTTCATCGGATTCCCTTGCATCTGAGGAATTCTGAGCCTGTTCTAACATGTCGCTCAGACTAACTTCCATTTCTCCTGCCATTTGATGGCATTGTTTCAGGTACCCTTTGAGTCTCTCAACGAATTGTGTTGGCGTTTCGTCCATCTCTCGACCGTTCTGTTTGAATTTCTTTCTGTGTGCCCTTCTGTCAACCTAAATCTCCTCAGTAGTTCCTCCTTCAACTTCTCGTAATCTTGGGACTCCTCTTCTTTCCATCCGCTGATACGCTCAAGTGCCTTGCCGTCTAGCGTCATCACAGAATAAACGCCCACAGTTCATTTGAAACCTTGTATGCAATACAGGTTCTCTTGAACCTCAGCAGGTATGCATCAAGACAGTCTCTATCCTCTTCACAGAGGATAGAGACAGTCATTTTTATTTATTTATTTATTTATTTATTTATTCCGGATATTTCTATAGCGCCTCTCGAAGTCAACTACTACTCAGAGGCGCTCCCGACTACAGCATTTGATATTGTGCCGGAATTTTCACGCCGAAGCGCCACGAGCAATTGCGAGTGAAGGACTTGCCCAAGGTCCGTACGCAGCGGCTAGAGTGGGATTCGAACCTGCAACCTTCAGGTCACAAGGCGCAGAACTAATCACTGAGCCACCACGCCCCACAAGTCATCTTTACATACTTCGCTGCTTGCGGGTCCTAGATTGCCTCTATCTTCTTGTCTCGCATGCCATTCTAAGCTCCAGTTCTTCTTTCTGATTCTCCATTTCTAATCCTCGCATATTCATTTATCTCTCCTTCGAGAGTACTTTGCTCTCCAGTAGCGGCAACTGTGGCGTCACTTTTGCTCCGCTTCTTCCAAGCTCTTCTAACCGAAGTTCCCTCTCTATATCACTCCAGCGAATTCTTTCCTCAGACTCGCAATTCTTATCTTCGATCTCGGTTAAATTAATTTTTAATTTCTCGTAAATCGGTAATTATATTTGGAACCAACTGTTACATTATGTAGCCTAGGCTAGTGCACTGTGAACAGTTTAGTTTATTTCAAAAACTTAACATCGTGATAGAATTAGTAAAAACAACTTCACACAACCACTTACTATAGCATTTTTTCATCGTATCATAAGTTGAGGCCAAAAAGTCAAGGATTTCATCATTATTAATTCCAAGAAGAAGGTCCTTTTCACAAGCCATCAGCATGAAAGACTACAAACTTCATGCACTGACTTAGCAAATTTCTTAATCTGTTCAAAATGTATTTCAATTTCGAAAAGCAACTTGTGATGAGGATAATGTCAAGACGAATTTGTAAGCCAAAAACAAACGTGAATAGGCCAGATTATAAAAATTGAACTTGAGGCGACCGTGGTAACAGAACTATACATTTTCTTCCAGATTTGCGTTGATTTCTGTTCCTGCTGCTGTTTTCTGTTATTGGGATTGTTTCACTTCGTATAGATTCAGACTGCATGGCGTTTTCTGAGACTGTGTCTGTTATTTCAGTGTCAAATAGTAAATTATAGTCTTTTAATTTTGAAACTGTCTCATTTTCTGGCAAAGTCCTCTAATTACATTTTGAACAATTCACTCAGGCGCTGTACGTAATCCATCACTGGGAATCCTTATATTGAAATTTCTGCAAAAGTGTTTGGATCTAAACAAGACAAATCAGCATAGGGCCTAAAGATTACCGTGCTCAGAGAATCTCTGTTTCAGACTACTAATAACTTGATCCATTAGGCCTACCATGTTGTAAACATTTAGTCGAAATTTATCTTTCGCATTTTCATTTGGCTGGTCTTTAGCAGAATCACCTGGCAATTTTTTTATCTGATTATTTTCTGTTTCAAAGCAGTCTCAACATCAATGTCGAGATTTCTTATATCTAATTCACTGTTAGCAAGTTCTGAAAACTGTGTAGCTGCTTCAAAAATTACATCAAAAGTTCGATGCATTTGGCTTAATTCATTGATAGTATTTTGAACCATCTTATAGGCTTGTAGGATGTCCATGCCGTTTGTTTGAAAATATTGACATAATGGAGTTGTGTGTTCTAACACTTTCAACAACAATTGCGCTGTCAAAGAAATTCAAAACTTGTCAAAGAATCCAGGAGAGATTTCGCTCTGCACTGGACATCATTGTTAAATTAGTTTGATTCAGAAATATCATGAAATCATGCTGTAGCATGTCTATATGGGATTGTTAAATTTTTTTGATTCAGAAATATAATGAAAGAGTGTTGTAGCATGTCTGTGTAGACTAAAAGAAATCGATCACATATGTAGGCTACAAGAAATCGATCACATATGTTTCATTATTGCATGCGCTATGATCAACGGTGAGTTAAAGTGAACATCTGTAGGCTACAAGAAATTGATCACATCTGTTTCTTTATTGCATGCGCTATGATCAACGGTGAGTTAAAGTGAACATTAGCACGTACGTAGCCGCACGTTTCACGTGGTAGTGCAAGTTTCTTGGTATATTAGGAATTAGAACTAAAACATAATAATATTTTAAAATCACATTTCTTTCGTTTTGGGCGGCCGGCCCAGTCCAAGCCTGGGTGACGGGCCCACCGGGAATTTCTCGGTATCCCGGTGGGCCAGTCCAAGCCTATCTACAACTCGCCGAAGAGGATCACCTTTAACTCAGACCTCTTAACTTCAGCGACTGATCGTCAGTCAAGAATATCTATTCTTTCCTTCGACAGAAATCATGAGTTAGCGACGCGACACAGCAAGCGACCGCCACTGCCAACATCAAGCGCATTTAACTGAATTCTTTGCGCACGGTGAACGGTCAGCATCAGCCTCGTCTCCGTTCCTAGCAGACGACTTTCAAGATAGTTCGTCACAATTCGATTCCTCCAATCAGGTACATCCACACCGTTTCTCAATAGTCTCGAAGTTGCAATATAGCCCAGAAACCTATTCTAATATTAATATCCTTCTTGTGCTGGTGTTTCAGATGCTGCTATATTATTTAACATGTCTACATCAAAGTGTGTCATTTAACTTATACTAAATCACATCTTACACTATTCAACACATTTCAACACTGACATGTAGATACATAGATCAAGAAGGCTGTGTGGTTTCAGGACATCGCTACAGTATGTATGGCTCTCTGTATGCCTATATGTATTCTTGAATGAATGCTTGAATGCATGCTTGTATGCTTGTATGTATGCTTGTACGTATGGCTGTACGTATGTGTCTGTGAGCCTGTTAATCAAATAGGCTGCCCATGAGTGTCAGACAACAGGCTCCGCACACAACGCCTGTCCTAACCCATAAAAACCTCCACTCACCCCTACCAGAACAATATCCATTGTATCCATTGTTCCAGTATCAGCACTTTACTCTCTACTCATAGTAGGTTTTGAGAAGTTACTAACTGAAGACATGGCATGCTTTCATGTTTCATTCGAGAGTGGTGGAGAAAAAGCATGAAAAGCAATGGTCGAATGCATCGCGATCACGCAAAAATGAGCCATAAGTGTATGTGAATAAATTTGTTTACGATCTTTTATTGCAGGTTTTGCTGATAAGGGACAGTTGAATTTAAAGCATTAGGCTCAGTAGGTTCTCGAGTCTAAGCCTGGAGGTAATGTTAACGTATCTGACAGCCTGGGTTTAGGTTAGAGGGCGAAATCACTGAAATATTAGAAACTAGAGACTATGTGTATATAATATAGTTTTCAACGAAGTTTTTAAGGTTTTTGGTCGTTCAGACCCGATTAGTGTGCGGTCGTCTTAAGGTAGCGTTAAGGTAGCGGTAAATCAACAGAGAAGGGACCATTTCTGAGACAATAAATAAGAATAGATGTAAGTCTCTGCATTGTCAGAGGCAGCTGATAGGTCGGTAAGAGCCACGCCTTCGCTCATCGACGATGCGTGCAGCACACGGTACCAGCTCGCCATTACAGACAATAACAAACAGCAAAACAAGTCTGATGTCCATTACATAAATTCGTATATATATATACATACATATATATACATATATACATATATATACATGCATAAATGCTTACATATATATGCATGAATACATACAAGCATGTATGTACAAATATATACATACAAACAGACTTACATGCATACATACATATATAGTTACATGTATACATACATAACCTCTCTATGCCAGTCCATCTGACTGACTGGCTGGCATGAATCAGCCCTATTCATACACTTGAAGGCTCAGGTGGATGCGGTGCTACTCTCTAATTTCATTCGTTGCATGGCAACAGTTCCACAGGTATGTCATCAATTTGCTTCGTATAAAATTTTTACATAATGGCAACGCACATTGTCGTTATACATTCATTCATTCATTCTGAGAATTTGTTATAGCGCCTCTTCAAGATACCTACTCAGAGGCGCTCCCAGCCCAGCCACAGCTAAAGAAATGTGATTTAAAGGGCTTACAAAAGCAGGTGTATTTAACCTTGGCAGCAAGCGCAGGTCTAGAGGAAGGCCATTCCAGATGGAGGGCCCCACAACCGAAAAGGCCCGATGCTGTCTAATAGCAGTGCGAGTGCGGGAAACCAAAAGCTCCCCCCTGCCGAAGAGCCGCGAGTTCGACGGGCTGCAAGGTCAGAGACAGGTCGACAAAGATCAGACAAGTAGGAAATTGGAGCACAGCCAAGAAGGCATCGCCAGACAAGTGCAGCAACTCGATAGGAGATGCGCTGAGAAACTGGAAGCCAGTGAAGGACATCACGCATATAAGCCGAGACACAGTGGCGTCACTAGGGCTGGTGTCACCCGGTGCGGTAAGTCATGGTGTCACCCAAAAAAAGTGATGAGCTTATTTTTGGAATTTGTCTCCCAAAAAAAGTGATGACCTTTTTTTAGGAATTCGTCTCCCAAAAAATTAGATGACCTTTTTTTAGGAATTCCTCATCTTCCAAAAATTTCATCATTTCTTCATGTTGGGTGTCACCCCCTCTGAGGGTGTCACCCGGTGTGGTCCGCACCCCCTCGTGACGCCACTGCCGAGACGAGAGCATTTTTGGGTAGATGGCCAATCAGGGGAGCCGCTTAGCGGAGAACCTATCAAGGCGCCCATTATAATCATTGTCATCGTCGTATTACAATTACTAATACCGTTAGTACTATCATTATAATTATTTTCTCCTAGGCAGCTATTGTCCTCCAGGATCTTAGCACAATGTCCGTAGGCAATAAAATGCACGTCTGCAACGGCTTGTCAAGTTCTGGCTGAGCAAAAAGTGCCTCGGATGGCAACAACATTGAAGCGCTGAATGATAATTGCAATGCGTGGGAAAAGATAGTAATTTAATAATTATTTAATGATCACTACTACTACTACAACTACTAGTACTACTGCTACCATTATTATTATAATTATTATTATTAAATGAGAGTTCTAGTTCCCCTTCGTGCTGAGGCACGCGATAGCATTGAGCCTCTGGATTGCTATTGTTCTTATTATTATACATTGAGTCTTGTATTCTCTTCTCCTTCGCCTTTCTCATGTGAGGTAAGCCATCCGCAACTAGCCATCGAGTTTCGTAGCGAACGGCCTATAGAACACTTTTAGGCTGCCAATGATATCCAGGCCTTTCGGCAGCCGGCTATTCAATAACTCTGATAGGATTTTAAATTTGTGTTTAAAAATTAGTGCTTTGCATTAAATCTTCAATTTTTACTGGAGCAATGTTGGCCTGTATGTAGTCACAACAAGCTCGACGTAGGCTACATCAGACACATCCGGTTAGAGACGTACGCAGTATTTCCAACAATTCATGGCATACATTCGGAAGGCATGACAAGCATAGTTCACAAAAAAGAGACAACGACTGTGTGCTTGAAACAGGCTGTGGCGGAAATGCTTGAATACGTACAGCTTACAAAAAAAACCTCGCAAAGCACGTAAGCCTACCAAACAAGCCCAACATAAAGCATGATGCGTGACACAACCCAGCTAATGCCCATCTCGTTCCTTTGGACTTAGAGTTGGAACCGGACCTTATTTAATGTTTGACTAAGCACCAGTGAATACGCTGGTGGTGGTTGACGTGATTTTAGAGGGGCTGAGAAAATTAGGAGATTCAAAGAATTAGACTTAATTAAAATGCCAGCATCAGTCAGAAAAATGTCTCTTGTTGCTGGTCTTCAATGGTCATATTTCCCCCCCCCCTCCCAACACAACTGACCTTAGCACAAAGCTTCTTTGGATTTTGTGGGGAGGGGGAGAAAAAAATGGGATAAGTTGTTTGCTGACAAAACATATTAAGTACACAATAGAGACACCCAATATATCTCTCTTCATTCGTGATAGCCTTCTGTCCGGTTCGTGTATTAGAGATATTTTCCAATATGGTTTCACTTGTATTACTTAATTTCTAACATAATCTACTGATTCCTATCGCACTCAGTGTGAGAACTTTAGAAGAAAGACTGGGGGTCAGTGATGAGTTTGATCCATGTGGTCCATCCATCCGTGTTTTGCAAACTAAGAAAATTCAAGAAAGCAATAGAAAGCTTAAACTCCTTCAAGTGATGACATCACCAAATTTATTATTATGCAATTCACATGGTCACAAAATCTCACAATAAACTATGTACACGAATAGATTTAAGAGTAACCCACAAAGAGATTTTGTGAAAGAAAATGCTAAAACATATGTACAATACAATCACACTAGCGTGTGCAATGAAGTCTTAATTGGGGTTCTAAGAAAGATTAGTGGGTGAACCCCTAACCCCGACAATTCTCACCCTGATCGCGCTGTCAAGGCATTAATCGATTGGTGTTGTTTTGCGTGAAATCGCAGTCAACATTCACAATGCATTAAAGAAGTAAAGTTGAGATCCAATAGATCAATTACACCAGAAGCAGGCTGAGGTGGGTTTACGTTGAGAGACGAAGCCTCAGTTTAGTGACTAATGACATCAAGCAGCTGAAGAGAAAGATATTAAACTGAAGTTCTAAACGAGTCACCGAGAAATCCAGAAGCCCAACAGTGTTCAGGTGCCATCGTAACCGTAATCGTAGGCCTATACTCCAAACTTCTAAAGCGCCACTCGAACGTCAAGCGCAGGGCACCACCCTATTCAAGAGCGTTGCACAATTCAAGGTGAACAACTTGTCCAAAGTCGCTACGCAGTGCTTGAGGTAGATTCGAACCTGCGACCCTCCGGTTACAAGACACGGAACATTCCGCTACACCACCGCGACATCACATCGGTCAAGTCCAATATCTATTTGTATGAAGGTCAGCGTGAAACCTAATCAGGTCTACAGGGTGGGCAAAAAAGTAACCCCCTAGACGATTTTGCTAATATTTCGGCCAAAAGTAAGAACTTGTAAATCAAATTTTACTGGCATCAAAAAACAGTGGGTGGACTCAGTAAAAGTGATATAACTTTGGTTCTGTTTGAAATATTTTGGTGAAATTTGGCTGTCGTACGTAAATATGAATTACTTTTCAGCCAGTAAAATTTGATATAAAAATTCTTACTTACTTTTGGCCGAAATATTAGCAAATACGTCTAGGGGTTATTTTTTTGGCCCACTCTGTAGGGTAGCAGACTACTTTGTGAACTGCAAGGCGGATTTTGCGACCGATTCTTTGCCTGACAGCCTATATTTCCCTTGACTTTACACAGGACTACAGGGCTAGGCACACGAATAGATTGATTTTATACGACACTTATATGGGTCATTATCCGAAAAGTGCAGAATTGATGTCCCATGCTGGTTTTTTTTAGTTTTTTCGATAATTTCTTCAAATTTTTTTTGCCTATCCTTCAAAGAATGAGCAGATTAACATTTCCCATCATTGTTTTAGCTTCTAGATTTTGGAAATTTAGAAATAAATTACTAAATGTATACAAAATATCATTACCATCCAATGTCCGAGACGGTGTACAATTCTCTAAATTCAGCTTTTACGCAAATTTATTCCATTACAACCTGTAACAAAGGTGTATTATTTTGATTAATTAGTAGCTGGCATATGCAATAATTAAACATTTAGACTCATTTTCGTAACATTTATTTCTTTTTGGACCTATTTATTCTTGTCCATAGAAGTAAGCATCATAGCCATCTCAATTTTTGGGAAGCCTATAACTTTTAGAGAACGTGCTTACTTACTAAAAGGAAAACATCAGGAACAAGATATTGTCAACTATTAATGGAATCACACAGATTTGAGTTGAAATTTATAATGGTTTATTTTTAATTTAAGTTTGTTATTCCAAATTACAAAAAAAGTAAATTTCTGTTTCATTACCATCTCGTGTTGTATTTCATGGTTTAGGTAGATTATAACATTGATAACTTATTTTATTTACCGCTTTTGTTGAACTGATTCAAATTACTTATCTGATAGAGTAATTCAAGTGAAAATATTTGACGGCTGTCATAAATTTCATCACTTTGTCATTACCATCCAGCGGTTGTTTTTCATCATTACCATCCGAATACATCAGATTTCTGCCATTTTCTCATGACAGTCGCATCTTGCCACGGATGGTAATGACGCATTGCTGAGAGTGAATTACATGTATTTTATTTGAATTATTTGATATAAAAATAAATTGCATGTAATTAGAATTTACTAGCAACTCTCAAAATGTTGTTCAACTTGTATCTAATGCATATAACATACAGTTATAGCTAATGCTGCACAGATTTTTTTCTGAAGCTAAAAATAATATTTTTTTTTTTTAATAATTTCGAAAAATGTCTTAATTTCTTGACACCAGACTAATATTTTATGTGAAGAAAAGGCCTATTGCATTCCTACTTAATGCTGGCATCATCTACTTTTAGGAAATTGTCATTTTATAAGCACCAGAGGAATATTTCAGGTTCCCGCGATTAAATATGATTACACAAAAAGGGTGGATTTCAATGAAAAAAGAGGCATTTTGACTTTATAAATTCTGCAAAAAAATTAACTTATGATTACAAATATAGTGGATTTCTTTCAAATTAGTTAAATTTAACTATGTACGTGACTAAAAAAAACACGTACAACCAATTTTGGGGGAAAAAAGTTCTTGTTTTTCGGAGACGAAATTTTTAACATTTCGGATAATGACCCATATAGCTATTTTGCAGTGTGGTGTCAGGGCAGTTTCAAACAAGCAGTGCATTGAATGCGCACCGCGCTGAATGTTTTTCAACAGTATATTTATGGTTGAAGGCCGATGCAGTCAGTTTAGAGCAACTGTGGCTATAAGCAATCCAACTGTGGAGCTCGGTTAGCTTTTAGCTTTCTTATGCAAATGAGCGGGGAAGTATGTAGAAACGATCATAAAATTTTGAAAGCTGCATGTGTGATTTATCAAAGAACTGGACGATAAGGCCTGTTGAATTTTTTTCGCGTGCCATTGGCAGTATCAACAGGACTCTGCAGAACAGTAAACTATTTTTTCAGTAGCTACCAAAGGTAAGTAGGCCTACAACTAATAACTATTCACCTGTGGCTAAGACTGATACAGATTTCTTCATATTAATTGCGATGAACTGTATGCATTTGTACATGATAGTTTTATAAATAAAGGTTATGTATCAATTGCGGACGGGAATGCCGTTCATTGGGCTCAAATGATTTGGTTTGGCTCTCGTCAACAACTGGCGAAGGTTGACTACCCTCTCCTATCTCAAAGCTTTCCTTCTTATAACTTCTGTACATCTATCCGTAACTTGGGTGTCATTCTTGATAGTTCCCTTTACTTTTCTAACCATATCTCTAATCTCACCCACTTGTGCTACTATCATCTCCGACGTCTGAAAGCTATCCGGAGATCTTTCGCCTTTCCAGTCTTTACTTCCATCGCCCATGCCTTCATCTGCTCGCGCATTGATTACTGCAACTCCTCCCTTTTTTTGGCCTCCCAAAGTTCGATTCTCCCCTCTACAATCTGTTCTTAATCCAGCTGCCAGATTAATCGCCCGTCTCCTACGTTACTCCCATGTTTCCAAAATCATGTTTGAACATCTTCACTGGCCTCCTCTTACTGAACGTATCAAACTTTTGTACATGTGTATGCCGATCTTAC
>OY744610.1:50057541-50060041 GCA_963556255.1 Allolobophora icterica
GTTAAGATGTTAAAAAAATTCCCCTAGACATTACTAGTGTCATGTAGGGTGATTTCGGCAAAACCGAGCCAATACCACTTATTCTGGCCAAAATCGCTAGTAATCCAATCTCTATGTAAAAGCAACTCTGCAGTTCCAATCGTACTCAATCCCTGCACTTAACAAACTAAGGAAATCCGAGCCAAATATAATATAGCCTAAACCCAGCTAAATGCATCTTATCTAGCACAGGTTTACCAGGGCAATATGGTATAGCGAGCCAGAATTTTAGATAAAGCGAGCCAAAGCTCGCTTTACCAGAAAAACTATGAATGACTAGCACATTTTCTTTTTCTTTTTATCAGGACTTGACTTTTTTTAGCAGTTACTTTTAACTGAACAAAACAAATAGAACATCATTTAGGGTCCATCTAAAACCTGAAGATGTCACTAAAAAGGTTACTTTAATTATAACGCTTAGGCAGTTTCCAAGGCTTTCTGAAGTGTTTCTCAAAAGTAGTAGAAACGTTCATTAGATAGGCCTACAGTTATTATCACAAGTAAATGAACCAGCTCTAAACTTCCCACATACAGAAGCACATGTGTGATGGTACCACTTGCTGCAGTTTATGCACATTTCCCAGTTATCTTCAATTAATGGGTCCGAAATGTCTCCATGAATCCACTGACAGAAAGCACATGGTGTATTGTCAGTATCTGAAGATTTATTGTCATCTGCATCTTTATTTCCTGTTTCCATTTTCTTTTTGCTCTTCTTTTTCTGACACACGTTTCTCTTGACAAGCTGGTCGGCATCATGCAGTGGTTTTCTTTTTGATGCTTTTTCCTTTCCTGGTGGTTTTACTTTGCTAGACACGTGCTTCAAAGTTTCTAAACTTGTGAGTTCATAAGAAGGTGGTTTAACACGTGGTCTTTTAATAAGAGGTCTTTCTCTGTGAGGAACTGGCAGTAATTGTGTAAATGTCAAAACACCGTTATCTGATATAATTGTGGATGGAATCAACTGTGTTTCATAGACAGCAGCTGGTATGCCTGACTCAGGTGTGGCAGGAGCAGGTAGGTCAGCAGATGTATTTGTGGGTGGAATTAAATCTTGTTGCTTGCTGAAACCAAGTTCACTGGATAGTCTGTTAGAAGTGATGGACATACTTCTTTCAGTTGTCCTGCAAGGAAGATAGGCCGCTTCTGGTATGGCTGATGGTTGAAAAGGAAATATTCCAGAGCCACGAAATGCTCCTTGACAGTTTTCTATCGTAGAGGCTTTCTTCCAAGATGGATTGAAAATTCTGAAGAAATCTTTTTTTCAAGCTTACCACCAGCAGCAGTACGTGTAAACAGTCTCATTTCCTCACACCAAGCCTTTTTGAAACTAGAAAACGCACCACGATCGAGCGGTTGCAACCAGTGGGTCCAGTGGGAGCAGTGACTTGGTAAAGCAAAAACACGAATGTTATTGTGAAGCATCAAATCTAAAAATTCAATGTTGTAAAGATGTGAATAGTGAGAATCAAGCACTATTATATGTGGTTTGCCATCAAGTAATCCTGTTGTTTGGAGATATTTAAGAAACAGTTTTCCAAACTCAAGAAACAATTCCTTATTTATGTATCCCTTCTGGCTCGACCTAACCAAGGAATCCAGAGGTGCTCCATTAGTCCAACCTTTGCCAATGAGTTTGCCCTTATGGATTACCATGACAGGTGTTGTCTGGCCAACTGCATTTATTCCTGCTAAGACTGTAGAAGTTTCTCCTTTCTCTAGTGCAGTTATATTGTAGGAAGTCTCTCCAACATTCCCAACAACTTCTGATGCAGTGTGTATGTTTTGGCATCCGGTCTCATCAAAAGTCCATAAGTGAGATGGAAGGTCTATTACACCCAGATCTGTTGCGAGTTCTTTATATTTAGCAAACCAAACTTCAACCTGAACTTTGTTCATCCCCATTGCTCGAGGAGCTGATAGATTTTCTGCACGTTTCACACTTAGATGACGAAATCTATTAAGAAATCCTTGTAACCAATAATATCCAGCACATTTTTTCTGCCGAGAAAATCCTGTAATTCCTCTCAGGTTAGCATATTCATAAGCTAAATTTCGAACATCAGCTCTAGTACACGGAAAACCTACTGAAGCCAACAGACTTATGTGTCTTGATAGTTCTTCTTCTGCATCTTTTGGTAAAACTGTTGGTCTATCCGAAAGAGGTAAATGGGACAGGGAATGTGTCACACGCTTTCTAAATGTTTCATAAGGTACAGACCACGCACGTGAAATTGCTCTCAATCCACGATGTTCATGGTCATCACAAGATTTCGTTTTATTCTTGTATTCATCTATGGCAGCCAGCATATTTCGAGGAGACCATCTGTTCAACTTTGTTTCCATGTGACTTGCACCGACACGTGTATGTGCTATTTTCAAAGGTGGATTCTTCTCAGTACGCCTATATACATTGTCAGTCAAACGGTTAGCACCACGTCTTACAACAGGCCTATTGTTT
>OY744610.1:50065041-50180041 GCA_963556255.1 Allolobophora icterica
GCCCTCTTTCCTTTGTCGTGAGTACACTGGCCATATACAGGTATACAGGTTCATTTAGACGATATATAGGTCAATGGCTATCTCTTCGCAGTATGATGGCCTGGTATTTAAAAAACGGGGTGATTCATTAAATACGCATCGATATATATATATATATATATATATATATATACCATATATATATATATATATATATATATATGTATTTCAATAGTTGGCCCAACATTTATGGTTCAACGCCGATGCACTTAGTTTAAAGCGACTGTGGTCATAAAAGAACCCACTGTGGAGCTTGGTTCGCTTTCAGCATTCTTATACAAATTAAAGGAATCAGAAGTCAGGCAGGAATCTGGATTTAAATATTGTGAAAAATTATAAGTGTGATTTATCAAAGAACTGGCCTGTTGAATTTCGCGTACCAGTGGCAGTATCAGCACGAATTTGCGGATTAGTATACTACACGGTGAGTCAGAAAAAAACGTGTCCCAACATATTTTATTTTAACTTCGTCAGATATCAAACTATGTCAAAGAATTTTAGGTGAAGATAGAAGAGTTATTACTGAGCACTAACAAGGTTAAAGTTTATGTTCAAATTGATCTCCTAGGCCAGTGATGGCGAACCTATGGCACGCGTGCCCAAAGTAGCACGCGTTGAAATTTGTTGGGCACGCGGAATTCAGGCGTCCCCCAAAATTTAAAACTTAGAAATACAAAATCCCTGTAGGAATCTACATTTTCCTTGTTGAAGGACTTTATTTTAATGCCATTCAAAACAATCTTTGAAATAGCGTCTTTAATTAATTTTTGTTATTCTTTGTTAACTAAAACCTATGTTTGAAATATAATTATATACTGTGCAAAATTCCGAGTGGCACGCGACGGTATTTTTAAAACGATTTAGCAGCATTTTGGCACGCACCTTAAAAAAGGTTCGCCACCCCTGTCCTAGGCACTGGCATACAAGCATGAGCGAAGATGAGTACACCACTGCTTGACTGACTCATCAATGATGCGCAGTTCCATTTCGTCCGATGCCTCTACAATTCGATAACGCAACTCGTTGACATCATGTATTCGATATCTGTAAACCTGTTCTTCAAACATAATCTCTATTTTAAATTATGCCGGTGTCACGAAATAGAGTATTCCCCCATACAAGTATTCCCCTTAGCAGAATAGAGTATCACTCGGATGAATGTGAACGGGAGGGACTATCCCCCTTCGTGCAAACGTATCCCCCATGAGTCTACAAATTGTGCGATTTAAGTCAGTTTAGAAATACATCAGTCGTGGTCAAAGGCAAAGCCATATGCTACTTTCATTCATTCATTCATTTGAGCATTTATATAGCGCCCCTTCAAGGGGGCTACTCAGAGGCGCTCCCGACTCCAGCACGAACGAACAAAGCAGTTTTTAAGGCAGTATAGAAATACTCAGATTGGATTTTAGGAAGGAGACGCAGCGCCAGAGGTAAGGCATTCCATACCGCTGGGCCAACCACCAGAAAGGCTCGATTTTGCATAGTTGCAGTACGAGCAAATGGGACCGCGAGTTCCCCCTCTCTGCAGAACGAAGTATATATATAGTCGGCCGCGGGTCTCGCTGACAGGTTGGCAGAGGGACCTAAGATAGGTCGGAGCAAGACCCAACTGGCAGCGCCAGACCAAGGAGGCAATCCGATACTGGATGCGCAGAGCAACAGGTAGCCAATGTAGGTCACAAAGCATGAAGTCAGACACGTGGTCAAACTTGGACAGCCGACCAATGAGTCGGGCAGCAGCACGCATGACGCGCTCGAGGCAGGCCAAGCGCACCGCAGGCAGGCCAATATAGAGAGAGGAGCAATAGTCTACCCGGGCTGTGATGAAGGCATGGACCAAGGTGGAAGTTACAGATGGAGAGAGAGCACGAGCAATGGTACGGAGCTGGCGCAGTTGATAAAAGCAGTCGCGGGTTAAGCGACGAAGCTGCGGCAGGAAAGTAAGCTCCTGATCGAGTATGACGCCAAGGTCGGGCACAGTAGGGGAGAAGGAGAATGAGGGGAATTCAGCAGCGAGCGAGGCCAGGTCAAGCCCAGCCAATCGCTGCCGTGCACCCAACAGATGAATTTAGTTTTAGAGGAATTCAGTTTAAGACGGTTGGAAGCCATCCAGGCCTCTAAGGCCCCTAAGAGCTCAGCCATGGACTGCAGTGCCAGGGGTGCATCAGATGGTTTACAGTGCAGGTATGCCTGGATGTCGTCAGCATAGAGTTGACCCTGGACCCCGTGTTCAGCTAGAAGTGAGGAACACGGTAAAGTGAGTCATAGGAACCAGGCGGAGTGCAACAGGGAGACAAATCTATGCTGTAATCAAAATCCAAAACGAGAAATAGGTAGAGCAAGTGACTCTAAGTGTTCTAAGTCTTCTAAGCAATATTTAGAACAAATCAAACCGAAGTTTCAGTAGGACCAGCATTACCTTGTCGTTGAATCATTTATCAAGATATTTATTGTTGGCATGCGTGGGAAAAGAATCCAGTGAAGTCAATGATCCTCGCATTACTCTCTTTCTCTACTCTATACTCTAGTTACTCTTAGGCAAGTTGTGACATTGATATCGTTCGATTCGTATCAATCAGCAAAACGAGGAAGACAAAATATCAGCAGTCACAAACGACAGTGTCATGAAAAGGGACTAATAAAGGTGCTAATTAGGTGAATTGGAAGCTTACGCTTGATATAGGTCGATTCGTATCAATATGTACGGTACGCCAGCAAAGCCAGTGAAGCCATTTGAGGCAATGAACCAACTTCAATGACTCTTGTGTTCTTTGTGGTGTTGTAATCTCACGCAAATTAAACAATGTCTATTCGCATTATTAGTTGCGTGAAGGGCTTGTTGCGATGGATGTGTCTAAAACAGGGATGACAAATATCAGCAATCAGTTGCCTATCACAAACGACAGTGTCATGAAAAGGGACCAAGGTGCTAATTAGGTGAATTGGTATACATGTAGCTCGCGCTTGATATCGGTCGATTGGTATCTCGGCAAATCTCGGCCGACAGTTGCGTCAGCTCTACACAAGGCACCTAACCACATCCGGAACCTACATGTTAAAGTCCTCCCCTGCCAGCAGCATATGAACTTCTCTTCGTGTGGGCTGTACGCAGCTGCCTATCCATTTGAAATTGCTTCCCCTTTTGCCACGCTGGATGTTGACTTCGGTGAGCCTTCAGAAATGCGAAAATATCTTGATAAATGATTCAACGACAAGGTAATGCTGGTCCTACTGTAACTTCGGTTTTATTTGTTCTAAATATTGCTTAGAAGACTTAGAACACTTAGAGTCACTTGCTTTACCTATTTCTCGTTTTGGATTTTTATTACAGCATAGATTTGTCTCCCTGTTGCACTCCGCCTGGTTCCTATGACTCACTTTACCGTGTTCCTTACCAACTTAAAACGACTCTTTCTAACTGTGGTTGGACTGGGAGCGCTCCTGAGTAGATAACCTTGAAGGAACGCTATTTAAAAGCTCCCTAATAATAATAATAATGATGATGATGATGATGATGATGATGATGATGATGATGATGATGATGATGATGATGATGATGATGACGATGACGATGACGATGACGATGACGATGACGATGACGATGATGATGATGATGATGATAATAATAATAATAATAATAATAATAATAATAATAATAATAATAATAATAATAATAATAATAATAATAATAATAATAATAATAATAGATCATCAATTATACGCATTTTCAATAATACATTATGCCTGTGAATTTTTATTCCCCGGGGGATAATTTTACACGATGGAGGATAGAAATGGTTTATCCCCCGGATACTCTATACCGGTAGATTCCATCCGGGGGGAAAAATTTATTCATCTCCCCGGATAGTTTTAGGACAGATAGTCTGTCACGCGACACCGGATCTAAAATAGGGCTGTTAATTTAAGTGGTCACAAAGTAGGGGGGATGAAAAAATCATGTGTTTCAATTTGCTGTAACCCAACAGTCTCACGAGCTCTGGCCGTTCGGCCCTACCTGGTTGACGATTAAAAGACCCAGTTTATCGATCTTTGAAAGGAAGTATTTAATCCACCACGAGTCCACCCTTTATCTGAAAATGCCTTTAAACAACTTTTCGCACCATAATTTTTATTCTTTCGTAAAGATGTTATGACATGTTAATCTTTGGCAAACATCAGTTGTCGTGACGTAGTCATAGTTTAGGTTGGTCCAGCTTTTTATAAAAAATAATTTATACACACCTGGCTGGACCATCAAGCATCATTATTCTGAAATTTTATCAAAATTGATGGTTATCTGCATGAATTATGTTGAATTATGTAGGGAAACGTTTTTTAATGACTCACCGTGTAGTTTTCCAGCAGCTGTCAAAGGTGAGTAGGTATATAGCCTACCCAGCTGTGGCTAAGATTGATGCAGTTTTCCTCATATGAATTGCAGTAAACTCCTTTATAAATGCATTTGTAGATGGATAATGGCTATTTATCAAACGTGGGTGGGAATCCTGTTGATTGTGCTCCACGCGCGTGCCTGGGCCCGCCACTGGTAACTCTTCTTAGCTTTCTGTGCATTGTGTTACTGAAATGATAAAGTTCAGTCCTTAATGACAGTTAACATCATGTAGGTTAGCGCAGAGAGCGTTTCCGATGAACTTGCCATATAGAGGAATAGACAGTAGCAGGGCTTATTCTAAGGAATTTTCTCAACTGCACATCAGAGGCGCGTTTACAGAAAACGGGGCCCTAGTCGCAAACATTTTTTTGGGGGACCCTTCTGAACTTGTAGACTGAGAGTCTGAGACTCTGGTGGTGTTTAGCCTATCATGTCCTGCTGTGCAAAAACCCACGCGGTTGAACTTTAAGCCATTTTGTGAGTTTCATTGACACTGTTACTGTAATTATGAGTAGGTATAGAAGCTATTTTCAAGGAATGTGAAGTTATTTGATTTAGTTATTTTAGTTTAAAAATAACTGAATCTGGTGTTGATCAACGCGAAATACGTGGCCATTTTTACTTCTTGAATAAATTGAGCTCTTCAGTTGTCCCCATTATTGTGATAAATTCATCACAAATTGTATTGGATAATTCTATAATTGGAAAACATATTTTTCCATCGTTTGGGGCCCCCGAGATTCGGGGGCCCTAGACGCGCGCCTAGTGCGCCTACGTGTAAACGCGCCTCTGCTGCACATGAGAGACGAATTAGGGGTTAGAGGGCTGTTCCCCCAGCAAAGCCCTTGGTCAGAGGGTTCGCCCCCTGAGGCTGAAACAATATGGCATTTCAAACAGTCAATTCGCCTCATTTTTGGCAATGTTTTAGTGCATATTAAAATATTTCAATTTTGTGGCTAATTAGTTAAGACTGTTAAAAGACGACTCATAAAACAACCTCCTGGTCAGGCTGATCTAAACCCCAAGGAATAAGAAAGGAACCTGACATACCTATTACTTTCACATATTTATTTCACTGAGGTAAAATTTTACATATTCGCCATTCGCCAGACCTGGAAGTGAAGGCGACAGGCCACTGCAAGTGGATTTAAATCGTCTGTATAAAATAATATGACAGCCTTATCGCTGGTAGAAGCTGTGAAGATGTATGACATGGGAAAAGCAATCTCAAAGGTCTATGAGAAACGGCAGATAAAGTTGGCAGCCTCTTCGTGCATATAGATATGGAGATGCAAAGAAATTAACTCTGAGTGCGTTTTCATTCCGGCAAGAGCTGTTGCTGTCAGCACTATTGCGTCTGGTTTCTCATGGAACAGCAGTAAAATGGTAAGTGAACAAGACTTAGACTTTAAGTACTTAACGCCAGCATCTCAAAAAGAATTCTCACAATGTATTGTACAAAGCCACTGAGGAATTTTTGCCCAAAGCCTGACAAGTGATGTATTGACATTATCCATACGATGCGATGGAATTGTAGACCGTACGCAATTTGATAAGATTTACTTATTGGCGAGAGTGATTAAGAAAGTTGGTGTAGAGGAACAATACTTTTTAGGTACCAGCGATCCTTGGAGCCGGGGTGCAAAGGTGATTCTTAAAGCACTCGAAGAGGCCTGCAGCAAAACAGTGGGAGTAGCTTCTACAAAGCATGTACTCATGCACATGTACCCTCTTAGGTCGGTCAACACTGGTGAGAGATTTGGTTTATAGGCTCACTTTAGATCTAAAATGAGGGATCATCAATCACCATGTTCGGTCCCTTTCTTGACAATCGTAACCGTAATCGTAATCTGACACACCAAAAGCAATAAAGCAAAGTTGGTTTAAGGGACAATCGTTATTTGGCTTATTTCGGACTCGGCGAACCAGAAGCTTGGTTTAGGCCAAATACTGCATGTCTTTATCTGTATTTTTGCATATAATACCAGTAACGGAAACACTCAGTAGAAGGCTAAAAGTTAATTCACTGCACTTAAACGTGTCATATTTTTTTAGCACTGGCTTCATTATTAGCCATAGGTCTACTTTCGTCGGTTTATACAATTAGGTCTACAAAAAGTAACTGCACAGAATCTGAATTTTAACTGCACAAATTTCTTTCCCAACTACACATTTTATGTCCAGATGCAGGTTAGAATAAGCCCTGGACAGTAGAAGAAGCCCATGGCGTAGATTACATGGAAGCCTGTTCCAGCGTGAAGGTAGACCGCTGCGAAGCTTCCATATCGCATAGTAGCAGCACGGAATGAGGGAGCAACCAGAACACCCTGTGTTGTACAATGAACCATGTGGGGCCTTCTTATTCACTATGCAGAGCAGGCACTGTGCGTAGGGCCTACGAAACTTTCACGGGCCTACCAGGGGCCTACGAAAGTCTGAAAATCTGAAAATGAGATACTGAATGATTGACCGGGAAATGGAAAAAGGAAAATTGCCAATAACAGTAAATTCAAATTTAATAACTGTTGTACTGAAACAGTTCACGTTAAGCTGTGCTAGCCTACATTAAGTGAATTTTGCCGAGCCGGGGTGTGCAGTGGAGTTGGGGTCTACGAATGCAAGTGTGCCTATGGCCTACGATAACCTTAATAGGTTACCACCCAGTCTGCAAGACGCAATGTTGACATGAATCAATCAATCAATCAACCTTTTATTCGGTATCCCAACTGAACAGGTAAACAAATCAATCAAAAAACAGGCGAACCAGTTTGTTTAGTTTGGGTACGCAGGTGACGCAGAAAGGCAGTCTTGTTGTCCTCGAGACCAAGGTCTTAGTCTCGAGTGCACTCGAGTTCGTTTTTAAAAGTCTTGGTCTTAGTCTTGGTCTTCAGGTTCAAGGTCTTGGTCTTGGTCTTGGTCATGAGGTTCAAGGTCTTGGTCTTGGTCTTGAGGTTCAAAGTCTTGGTCTTGGTTTTCCAAGACCAAGACCAAGACTTTTGACAATATGAAGAGTCATTTAACAAAACGCAAGGATTTTAATAATTTATCCAATAATTTCTAATACAATTGCTTTAGTGTTTAGTGTTTTCCGGAGTGAGGCTCTGCTGTTGCTTTTGACATTTATTTTGACTTCCGGTTATTTACCATGGAATGATTTCAAAACAGACTCACAATTTGTACATTTACATCCGGTACTTGAAAAGCTGCTCTGTGTGCCCGTGAATTCAGCACTGTAGAACGTATTTTTCACATGCCAGAATTTTTATGGTCTTAGTCTTGGTCTTGAGGTTCAAGGTCTTGGTCTTGGTCTTGGTCTTGAGGTTCAAGGTCTTGGTCTTGGTCTTGGTCTTGGTCTTGGTCTTGAGGTTTAAGGTCTTGACAACAAGACTGCAGAAAGGTCCGTTGATCCCGCTTAGACAGTACTGTTGCACTTGGGTAGTTTTCCAAAACGTATAAACGCCAATCATTTGTCATATATTTAGGAGATCGTCAAAATAAACTTTATTTTTTAAATCTTAACTAAGGACTCGACAATATGCACTCGGAGCTTTGAACCAAGGATCTAATAACCCACTTTGGCCACAATATTCCCATTCCTATTCGAATGAGACAGATAATGCTATATACGTTCCCTTATCAGACACGAGCGCGTTTTAATTTTAAAAGACCATAGACAGGCGATTGTCAGATGTTTAGGGGTATCTCATTCCAATTGGCTGCCACGGTGTATCTAATAGAGATTAACGAGTGCTAGTATGGTCTGCAAAGGTTCATCTCTTTGATGAAACCTCTGTTTCAGAGTAAAGCAGGGAGGTGATCTGACCGACGTCTCTTTGAGCGTAGACTCGGGCCCGACCTGGGCTGGTGAACCAAAGTCCTCCGTGCCCACCTTCACGTGGTGCGGACCGTTAATACCCTTCATTAGAAGGGGAACGAACGGGCACGGCAGGCAAAACCAGGGGAAGGCAATGGCAAACCACCCCTGTTAATCATGCCAAGAAAATCGTCATGCGACACACCAAACCACGCCGATGGTCGCGGATGGAGGGACTCCCAGGCCGAAGCGCTGAGGAGGGACTCCCAGGCCAAAGCGCGACTCAAGGGCTACTGGGGAAGTAGCAAAACGGCAACGGAGACTGTGTAGCATGACGATCGCTAGGGCTCCTAGAGCCGACAGCACAAAGGGAGACAAAGAGAGTATGGGCGTATGGTTGTTGATGTAGGTTGGAGTTTATTGTATGATACGGGTGTCGATCGGATGTGCGGCAAAAATAGTTATCGTACACTGGGGCCCTGGGGGTAGTAGTTCAAGATCAAAACGGTACATGAATTCTCCAATCTGCATGATTCTGATCTGGTCAATTTTAAGGAGCCTGTGTTCGGAGAAGATTTGCTCTGGTTGGGCCCCATAAGGGAGTTTGGCTATGTATCTAATTGCTCGTTTTTGAAGGGTCACTAATCTTGCTTAACCAGATTTGTAAGTGGAGACCCAGACAATATTACAATAGGTGAGATACGGATATATTTTATAAGGGTGTGGCATAAGGTAGCACGGATCTGAGATGATACTAATTTAGAAGCACGGGAAAGTATTCCTAAGTTTTTTCGCAGTTTCATTAGCAATATTCTTTATGTGTTCTTTCCAATTTAAGTTTGGTCTACATACACCCCCAGGAATCTAGTGGAGACCAAGGGCGGATCCGGGGGGGGCAATCCGGCCATGCCCCCCATTTGATATTTACACAGGACGTCGCCCCCCCGTCAGGAAGTAGACGAGGAAAATTACGAATAATGCCCCCATTTGATATTTACACAGGATGTTAATATAACTGAGAATTTTTTGGAGGTTAATGACTAAAAAAAGGTCATCAATTTTGTTCAGATATGAATTCCTACAAAAGTTTTCTCGTTGTTCCGTTGGCCACCACAAACTATGATCCACAAACTTTTATTATCCTCCCAGAAGAGGGGGACTAGCTTAAACACTGGTTTGTATGTATGTATGTATGTATGCATGTATGTATGTATGTATGTATGTATGTATGTATGTATGTATGTATGTATGTATGTATGCATGTATGTATGTATGTATGTATGTATGTATGTATGTATGTATGTATGTATGTATGTATGTATGTATGTAGGCATGTATTATTTCCCCCCTCTGATAAACCTTCTGGATCCGCCCCTGGTGGAGACTACTTGGGTAATTGAAGTATCCTCAATTTAAATCTTAAGTGGCTTTGTTGGACAGTTATTCCTGTGGGACTTGAAAATAATGTAGTTGTTTTTTTCTATTTTAAGCGTTAGTTTATTGGTGAAACCATTCTACTATGGATTCCAACTCAGTATTAACTATGCGGTATAGTGAATCTAATGAAGCATGAGAACAAAACACATTAGAATCGTCGGCAAACTAAATAAAGAACATGCTCGGAGAAACAGTAGGAAGGTCATTGATATAGATTAGGAAGACCCTTGGGGGACTCTATGTTTTATCTCCCGCAGATCTGAGAGGGTTCCATTGGTAGGCCTACTTATAATTTGGGAACGGCTATCAAGATAACTGGCAAACGATTTTAATTATGTGCCTCTTATTCCATTATCATTTAGCTTATTTAATAAAATGTTATGATTCACAGTGTCGAAAGCCTCAGCTAGGTCGAAGAAAATTCCTAAGGCGAATTCATTAATTATTCTTTACTAGCTGGTTTACCCGGCGTTGACCGGGGTTATAAATTTCAATCCCTGTAGCGAATTCGCAGTGTTGTATACGCCTTGTCGCGTCTTGCGACCTCTGCCGTGGACTGACTGCTTCGCAATCGCCCTCTGGCGACGACTGCTTCGCAGTCTCCCGTGGACTGACTGCTTCGCAGTCGAAGAGGGTGAACCCGGCGTTGGCGGGTTAAAGAAAACGCCAGAAATCTAGCCCTCACTGCCCTTAGTAAAGCAGAGTCTTTGAACATACAAGTTTGCTGTAAAGCGATGAATATAGTTCTAATCGATTGTAATTAAATTTTGTGCGAAAGTAAACAACGTCGTTATGCGCATTATTAATGACGTTGGGGAATACCCGCTCCATAAATAGAACCGCTTGGCAGTGGAAGAGCGTTATGCGCATTAGGCCTATTAATGACGTTGGGGAATACCGGCGCCATAAATAGAAGCGCTTTGCAGTGGAAGCGTGAGGGACGGTCGGTTGGGGAGAGTTTTTGGGGATTTTCACCATGTTAGCGGTGAAAAGGGGGTACGCGAACCTCTCCACTGGGTGTCCGATGCCGAGGCCGACACAGTAGTGAAGGTTTCGAGTGAAAAGATGCAAAATTGTAGAAGTTAAGCCCGGTCAAACAGACAGACAGACAGACAGACAGGCAGACAGAATTCTCGCTTTATTTATATAGATGGTTTTGAAATTTTATCTTGCAAACTAAGTAGGCCTATAGCCATGTAGGAGGAATGCCCAGATTGAAAACCATGTTGGGTGGAGAATAGTAGGCCTTTTTTCTTTAGTAATAAAAGTATTAAGACGCTCATACATGATCTTTTCGAAAAAGAAATGAAAAGAAAGGTTTAACTGAGATAGGCCTGTAGTTAGAAACTTCTTCTGTAGAACCCTTTTTGATTACCGGGACAACCTTAGCAATTTTGAATACTTGGGAAAAGACACCCGAACTAAAGGACGAATTAATAATTTCTGCGAGAGGAAGAGCTATACTAGGCAGAGATGGAAGGGCAAACGATTGGGTCGATGTCGTCGACTCCTTTGCTATGAGAGCAACGAAAAGAGCGGTCCAAACTTAAAATTTCTCCCGGAGAGGTTGTACTAAGACCAAAGGAGCTCGTTAGGGAAGGATTCACAAACGTCTCAAAGGAGTTGGAGGTATTACGAATCTTATCAGCCAGGGATTGTGCAGTGCCAGTGAAGTAGTTGTTAAACTTATTTGCTATTATTTCGGGGTATGTTATTTGTTTCCACATTTATTATCAGAGAAGCAATTTTAGAATCCTGGGTGTCTCCCTATTTCTATATTAAATTTAGTAAGTTGCCTTTTTATTAATTTCGGTTGGGCTTTTTAGATAGGCCCCCTATTTCAAGTACAGTAATTTTTTCTGCAGGATTTAAGGAGACCTGGAGTCATCCATGGTTTCTTCGGGGATGTATTAGGTCTAGAACTTGTAGTCATTACAGGGAAGGATTCGTCGTATGCGCTTTTGTACATGAGTAGGAAGAAATCATAGGCTTTGCTCGTATCATGTTCAGCACAGGCTGCAAGGACCGGAGGAGATCAATTGAGGAGGGCGATAGACTTAAGGAATGCAATTTTCCTTTCAGTTGTGATGAGCCTATGGCTCTCAGAAGGAGGTCTTCTGGGGTTGGCGCGGGCCATAGTCGAGGCTGTGACTGGTAGGCCCTAAGTGATCAGATAGGTCAGCTGCAATGATATTGGAGATAATAGCTCTAGGCCATGCACTTGTGAAGATGTTGTCTATGAGTGTATAGAACTTTGGCTGATTATTCTTGTGGGCCTAGTTATGAGTGGTAGGAGGTGGTGGGATTCATGCAGTTATAAAAATCTGGAGTTCGTTTATGGTCATTTATTCATAGTAGGTCTATATTAAAATCTCCCGCAATTATTATTTCATTTAATTTTTATAATTCTGGTAAGGAGATTATCAATTTCACAATAAAATTCATCGATTTTTAATCCAGGCGGTCTATAAATAACTCCCAATGTGGTGGAGCCCATTCGCAGAAACAGACCCTGGAATGTTTGGAAGGCTGTGGAGCTATAGAACCTGGGTTTTCTAATAAATCATAGGATACCCCTTCTTTGATAAGGAATTCCATTCCTCCCGCTCTGGCAGTTTTTCTCGATTTATGGGCAAACTGGTATCCTGGCACCTTAATCAGGTCAACAAGATTGTCATCCAACCAAGTCTCAGTTAATGCCATTATTGATACAGGTAAGATTTCTAGGCGGTCCCTAATTGTGTTTAATTTTGGCAGGAGGCTTCTACAATTGATATGAATTACAGAAAATGACGGTGCTGTTGATTTAAGTTCCTGGTTAAGTGAGTGGGCGGTGGAATAAGCGCTATTTGCGTAAAATCATTTAAATAGTTACAATCAGGATTATATAGGGGCATCTCAAATAGTTACAATCAGGATTATATAGGGGCATCTCAAGAGAAACGGAACTGCAAGAACTGGTGTCTCGATTGGACAGAGAAGGACGAAAGAAGGGCCTGGAGATCAACATGAGCAAAACAAAGTGTATGGCGCTGACAGGGAAGCAGTGCAACATCAAAGTACAAGGCAGCAAGATAGAACAAGTGGGAACTTTCGTGTACTTAGGCTCACTCATAACAGAAGACGCGGAGTGTAGCAGGGAGATAGGTATAAGAACTGCAAGAGGACTGGGAATAGGAGCAGATCTGAATAAATTATGGAAAAACCATAATATAAAAATTACCACAAAGTTAAAGTTAATGAAGACACTTATATGGCCAGTGATGATGCATGGCTGTGAGAGTTGGACAATCAAAAAGAGGGAGGAGGATAGAATAAAGGCATTTGAAATGAAATGCATACGAAAAATCCTTGGAATATCATGGACGGAAAAGAAAACAAATGAATGGGTACTGGAGACGGCGGGTGTGGAAAGGAACCTATTGGAATCAATCAAAAGAAGAAAGATGTCATACTTTGGGCACATAATGAGGAAACAGGGGGATTGCCTAGAGAAAGAAATTATGCAGGGAACGGTACCGGGAACAAGAGCTAGAGGAAGACCAAGAAAGAAGTGGATGGACAACATTGGCGAATGGTTGGGATTATCAACAGAGAGGTTGCTGCGAGTAGCCGAAGACAGGAAGGGATGGAGAAGAATCGTCTACAATGCGACCAACCCTCGTATCGAGGACGGTTAAAGAGAGAGAGAGAGAGATCTCAAGAGAGGACGGTATCAGGGTCATTTGTTAGTACACCTACACGCGGGCTAATAAGGCTACTTTGAAGTAGAGTGGTATTGGCTTTAGCAAATTCCATAGACCCAACTCTCTCTAATTGGAGTTCTTCATCATCCGTGGGGTGAAAAGGGAGTTTACAAAGGGTACACTTGGGACAGCAACACATTATACATTGACATACAGCGTATAGTCAATTGTACTACAATTGGGGCAAAGATCCTTGTTTCGTCTTGTATTAGTGGGGGGGGGAGTAATGGATAACACACTGGTGTGAAGTATACTCTATAGTCTATACCAGCGGTTCTCAACCTTATCAGACTCAATGACCACTTATAAGTTTTATGTCGCGGACCACCACTGAAAATTGTGCCACTAGCGCACATATGCGAGTCTATAAAATTCAAAATTTATATAAACAATAGTATAAAATAATAAATTTGATAAGATTAAGTATTTTATTTATCATCTACAATTAATTTTTTTAAATGTTTAAACTTAGAAAGTACAATAATTATTTGTTTAAAAATTGACAAAATTTGTCTGTTTGCATGTTTTTAATTTTAGAGAAATATAAATTGTAGGCCTTGCTCGCGGACCACCAGGTAGATGGCTGCGGACCACCAGTGGTCCGCGGACCACAGGTTGAGAACCGCTGTGTATAGGCCTACATGTATGTAAGGCGCCCTGCGTGGCTGCCGTTTCTACTATATGTATGTTCACTGTACAGCGCAGTGCGGTTTACAGGCAATTAATTAAAGAAAAGATATTATTATTATTATTAGATAATTGAATATTCCAGTTCATCGTCAGTGCAATACTCAGAGTGAGTAAATCACGTATGGTTGTATGGTGAGGCAAAGTGAAAATGGACCTGAGTTCCAGTTGGGATTTGACCTTGTGATTTAGTTGCATGGATATCAGGCTATCAGCTCCAGTGGAAATTTGACACATTGGGAGGTGGGCGTGGCTATAATGAGATGAAAAAGCGTGTTGCTAGGAGAGCGGCTCGATTTTGGTCGTGCATATTTTTACCATTTTACAGCCATAATTCCTCCTGCAAAAGCTATTACAAAACAGAATTGTTGCATATATTAATTAGATACAATATTCTTGTGTCTAATCATGGGCGTCCGGAGGGGGGCGCAAGGGGGCGCATTTGCGCCCCCTGGATTTTGAAAATATTTTATAAAAATAAAATCTTTTGATTATTATGATTATTACAACAGTCCCAACACGATTTTCAATGCGAAGAAACAATTATTTAGGTAAAGTGCTTGACCATCATTTATTTTTAATTTTTTTCTAGGCAAATTTTTTCTAGGCAAAAGTGTCATTTTGCCCTCCCCAAAAGTTTCTTCCCCCCTAAAAAGATTTTGCGCCCCCTTAAAAAATTCCTGCTGTGTCTAATAAATAGTTTCTTGTCATTCTCAAAGCAATTACAAAACAGAATAGTTGCATATATTTATTAGATACAATATTATTGTATCCAAAAAATATCTATTTTGTAGTAACTTTAAAAATCACAGGAGTATTAACAAGTATCAATACTTAATATTATATACATTAAAAAATACAGTAAAATTACTATGGCAAGCCCGGGGTTTAAGAAAATTACCAACAGGGCGACCACTCCGGTCCCGTGTAGGGACCTGTCACTTGAGACTGCGTGGACAAGGCTTCCGTGGTCTACCAGAAGACTATTTGTCGTTTTAAATCCGTTAATCAAACAGACAGAAACACAGAAGAAACCGTAGGAAACGGAATTGCTCCATATGTTCATCCACCACGTATGAGTCTAACCTAGCTATCGTTCTCTAAACAATCTCTGAAAGACCTCAGTGGCACCGCTCTACTGTGTGTCTTGCCTTCTATTACACACACTTTTCTACACGCTGTTCTTTTACTGTCCTCTGTCCGACTGTGACTCTTTCTTACTGTCCGTTCTTACTTAGGCCTATATAGAGCCGGACCGCTGGCCAAAGTAGCCACGGCTGGCGAAGTAGACGTTTAAAAGCAGCTTTGTTAATCGATGCATCTTTAATTATATCCAGTTGTAAATGTGTGACCATAAGTTAGCTGCTCCTGTTATAGTTTTGTTTTCAAAATGTATTTTATCATTGTATACATGTAATGCATGTGCGCTTGTCATATGCAAATAAAGGCTACTTACTTACATACTTACTTAAGATGGCCATGGCAGACACGGCTGCCAAGACAGGAGAGGTCGAAGGTTGCCACAGCAGACACGGCTGCCACGGCTGTCGAAGGAGAGGATGAAAGATAAGGACGTCTGTCAAAAATGTCCCTCAAGGAAAACACCTGGGGCACAAAATCGCCAACTACTAAAGCTAATAAATATATGAAAATATTCCCCATTGTAGGCCCTAATACCTTTGAGAATCACAGGAGTAATTTTGACTATAAAAGGCAAAATGCATCATAACATTTACACATCAACACATTGTTCACAGTGATGCATAATAGACATTTGCTTGACAGGTTATATTATATTCATTCTGGTTTTCATTGTATTTCAGATTACCAACAACGACCTCAACTCATAAGCACTGTTTCTAAGAACCAATTCGGACAATGAAAAAGGAGGGATTCCACGTTCTACTTTTTGTTTTGGTGTTATCAGTGATTGCCAGTCATCGGCTTCTCAGCACATATGTTTTTGATCAACAAACGCTGACAGCTGTGAACTTAGAGGATGTTGTACCCCTACCGGTTTTCAAATCAAAGCCGCTCGTTATCTGGACCAGTGACTTTCATTTTGCACCCATTCACGATCTGAAAACTTTTCTGAAACCAATGGGTGTCACAACGATCGATAAAAATCTTGACTACACCCGATGCCACATAACAAACACCTGTCAAGGAATGAATTCGTTGAAGCTTATCAATCCACACAATGCGTTGCATCTGGATTATAATCTCATCCCTAAGTTTTACGATGCTTATCAAAACGATACAGAAATGCAGTCGGTAGATGCCTTTGCATGTTTTCATGCGCCATCACTCTGTGAGTTATATGAACCGTTTAACAAGAGTCTAATTATACTTTCTACAATACGATACGAACTTGGACGATTTGGGAAAGAAAGATGGACGAAATGGAACCAGAATCTCATTCGCTATGCATCGATGCCATGGAATGTCATCGCTGCAAACAACCTATATGATGTCGAATACATTAAGTACTTCACTGGAATTCAGCCACTGTTGTTGCCAAGTTTTTGTGGCTACACTAATCAGTCATACAATGCAACAAGACAAGGATTTCTCATTGCTCAAAACCACGATACCAATTTCTTTGCAATCATTCTTAGAAATTTTGCTGAAGCGCACAAATTGGCGAATAGTTCATATGAAATATGGCCAATAAGACATAAGTATCCTCATTACAGATATTCTGACATCGCGGCTCATCAGGGAATTGTATACGTGCCGTATCAAGTGTCGACGATGAGCTTTTTCGAGCAATATCGAATGAACATCCCTCTGTTTGCCCCAACAAAAGAACTTCTGTCTCAGTGGGTGCACAAGTTTCAAGCAATGACAGGTAGAAGGTGGAATTGGTTCAGCGGACTGCATGAAGCCAAATCATCTATTGAACCACACCCTTCCCAACATTCCGTTCCAGACCCGAATTCTATGGGCTTACATGCTATTCGCTACTGGATAAAGTTCTCCGATTATTATCACTTTCCTCACGTTACCTATTACAAATCGATACCAGATTTAGTTGAGATTTTAAGTAACGTAACCACAAAAGACTTACAACAAATTAGTGAACGAATGAAACTGTTCAATATTCAGGAAGAAAGAAGACTTCGAGTTCAATGGAAGAACATACTGTTAACGATTGCCCAACGTAGCATTAATAACCCATACTAATTTCTAGGAATCTTGAGGAGACAATCTTTACACCCGAGCAATAGGTACAGACTACTTTGGTAATTGAATAGTGGTGTTTTATATGTATTTTACTATTGCAAAGAGTATTAAAGCTACATGATTAGGAATTTATGTTGGCCATACAAGATATATTATACTAAAATGGATATTCTGTGGAATGAAACGTGCACGGTGGCAAAAAGCTATATAATCTGGAGTTTATACAGGATATAAACAGGGGGCCCGTAGAGTAATGGATAACACACTGGCGTGAAGAGCAGTAGGTACCAAGATCGATTCCCGTAGACCCATAAGGATTTATTCAGCCTTCCACTCGCTAGGTGGCGGCGGTGGTTAAATTAATAGTCGGCCGTGATTGGCCGCCGTATAAGCAGTTATATTCGACTCCTGTAAAACTGTTATCATGTGCTTCTACTGTATATATGTATGTAAGGCCCCCTGCGTGGCTGCCGTTTCTACTATATGCATGTTCACTGTACAGCGCAGTGCGGTTAGCAGGCGCTGAAATAAAGAAAAGATTATTATTTTTTGCCCGAGGTACACATGATCCCTCGGGGACTTAGATATTAGGCTATTTATTGTTATTTCCGGAAAATCAGGCCTCGTCCTCCGCTAAGTTGTTGTTGTTGTTGTTATTATTATTATTATTATTATTATTATTATTATTATTATTATTATTATTATTATTATTATTATTATTATTATATTATTATTATTATTATTATTATTATTATTATTATTATTATTATTATTATTATTATTATTATTATTATTATTATTATCATTATTATAAATATCTTTGCGAAAGCTCCATGATCTTGTATTCACGTGGACATAAAGATATATACTACTAAATTGGACTAGATAAAGTGGAATTAATCGATGTAGGCCTATGTAACCAGCATACACACAGTGTGGCAAATCTACATGACCTGGCATTCAGGTGGACATAAAGATATGAGCTCATACTACTAAAATGTATTTTATAAGTGGAATAAAACGCATACGTGTATTCTTTCATTGTGTCTAAGCCACATGGTCTGGAACTCATGTAGAACACAAAAATATCGTGACAAAGCATAATTTCCTTTGAGCGATATACTCAGAGACCTCTGTGGATCGTATTTCCTGACATTAACGTGTAAGCGGCCTCTTTGATGTCTCTTTCTTTCATTTTCGTAAACTAGTTACGCTAGTTGGCATGCTAGGATAAATCTTGCACCAAGGCGTAAACACAACTATAAAATTATCGCTGAAGTAGATTCTTAAGTTCACATTTGATGAGAAATACTCTTTCACCTAGGTTATACCCAAAATTCTGCTCTTGTTGTTCGAACTATCGATGTATTGTCATTGGGGCTACTGCTGCATTCTCTCTAAATATGTGTATTTTTATTTAAGCATACGAGCTTGAAAAACCTGATTCATTCGTTAGTAAAGTCACGACCAAGTATTCTCGAGCTTGAATTCAGGTTATGGCAATGAAAAGGAGTCAAGCGAAGATTCAACCGAGGCTCTGAAATATTTTTTGTTGCAACTGTACAACGCAGATCATAGATTCTCTTTTGACTTTGTTTATACCATAATAGGTCTTGAGCAGTTGATAACTGAAGACATGACAGGCCTTCAGTTTTCATTCAGCGTGTCATAGTGTGAGAAAATGAATGAATAGGAATTGTCCAGTGCGTCGCATTCACTCACAACAAACCATAAGCCTCTGTGAATAGAATGTTTACTATCTTTTACTGCAGGTGTTGCTGGTGAGGTACAGTTGAATTTAAAGCATTCGGCTCTCGAGTCAAAGCCTGTGGGCAATGTTAACGTATCTGACCACTTAGGCTTAGGTCAGAGGGTGAAATTAATTAAATATTACAAATACAGCATTAGTGATAATAATACGACGACGACAGTGATGATTTTGATGTGCATTATCTATACATAAATGCTTACATATATATATATATATATATATATATATATATATATATATATATATATATATATATATATATATATATATATATATATATATATATATATATATATATATATATATATATATAAGCATTTATGTATAGATATATATATATTATATATATATATATTATATATATATGTAAGCATTTATGTATAGATAGATATATTATATATATATATATATATATATATGTAAGCATTTATGTATACATGTAGATATGAATTTATGTAATGGACATCACGCAGTTTTTGTTGTTTGTTAGTGTCTGTTGATTAGCTGGCAACGTGTGCTTCACGAAACGTCGCTGAGCGAAGGCACAGGCTTTTATTCACCTGTCAGCTGCCTTTGACAATGTAGAGATTTAAATCTATTCTTATTTATTGTCTCAGAAATGGTCCTTTGTCTGTTGATTTGCCGCTAACTAATGAAGACCGCTCACTGATCGGGTCTGAATGACCAATCGGAACGACAACCTTAAAAAACCTCGTTGTAAACTGTATTTGTAATATTTAATTAATTTCACCCTCTGACCTAAGCCTAAGTGGTCAGATACGTTAACATTGCCCACAGGCTTTGACTCGAGAGCCTAATGCTCTCCCGTAGAATATATATATATATATATATATATATATATATATATATGTATATATATATATATATGCATGAATACATACAAGCACGCATGCACCAATATATATACGTACATACAGACTGGCATGAATACATACATATATATGTATATACTTACACGCATGCATACATAGCCTCTCTATACCTGTCCACCTGACTGGGTAGCATGAATGAGCCCGTGACGTGAAGCTGTCACCCTAATCGTAGACTGTGAGAGCTCAGCTGGATGCTGTGCTAATCTTTCATTTCATTCGTTGCGTGGCAGCATTTCTACAGGTAGGCCTATGTTTTATTTATTTTTATTTTATTTATTCCGGATATTTCTATAGCGCCTCTCGAAGTCAACAACTACTCAGAGGCGCTCCCGACTACGGCATTGATACTGTGCCGGAATTTTCACGCTGAATCGCCACGAGCAATTGCGAGTGAAGGACTTGCCCAAGGTCCGTACGCAGCGGCTAGAGTGGGATTCGAATCTGCAACCCTCCGGTCACAGGGCGCCGAACTTACCACTGAGCCACCACGCCCCACTATGTCATCAACTGCTTTGTAGTAAATTTTGACATAATGACAATGCACATCAAAATCATCACTGTCGTCGTCGTATTATTATTACTAATGCTGTTAGTAGCTATGATCCTTCAGGTTCATAACGCAATTGCTGTAGAAAATAAAACCAACATCTCGAACGGTTTGTAACTCGTTAAGTTTTGGCTGAGCAAAAGTGCCACGGAGGGCAACGACATTGAAGCGCTGAATGGTATTATTGCCCGACGTTGAAATAGATTGTAAGTTAATAATAATAATAATAATAATAATAATAATAATAATAATAATAATAATAATAATAATAATAATAATAATAATAATAATAATAATAATAATAATAATAATAATATGAATAATATGAAGATGAAGATGACCGTTAACTCCAGAAAAACAAAGCTATTCGGATAGTTTCTTAGAGCCTGAGGGATTATTTTTACCTCGGGCGATAAAAAAAATAATAAAATAATAATAATAATAATAATAATAATAAAAATGATAATAATAAAAATACAAATAATAATAATTATTATTATTATTACACATTCAGCATGGGCGTCCGCAGGAATTTTTTAGAGGGGGCAAAAAGTTTTTGGTGAAGCAAACTTTTCTTGGGGGAGGTCGTTTTTGATGGAATATTCGTGAACACAGAACACGTGACAACTTTAGAAACGGATAATAGTCAAGAACGTTTCCCAAATAATTAATTTTTTTTCATTGAAAATCGTGTTGGGACTGTTGTAATGATCACAATGGTCAAAAAATTTTATTTTCGAAAATTATTTTCAAAATCCAGGGAGGGCAAATCCCTTTTCCCCCTTTGACGCCCATGGCGTTCATTATTGTTTCCTCTGCTCCGCCGCCTTTCTAACAATAAACAAGCTAATGAGTATTTTCAGGGCTGCCGATGACATCCAGGCCTTTTGGCAGCCTGCTATCTAATAACTCTGATAGGCTTTCAAAGCTTTTCAAAGTTGGTGCCCTACATTGCAATCTTCAATAAATTTCTATAGGAGCAATGTTGTCCTCTATGTAGGAGCAATGTTGTCCTCTATGTAGGAGCAATGTTGTCCTCTATGTAGGAGCAATGTTGTCCTCTATGTAGGAGCAATGTTGTCCTCTATGTAGGAGCAATGTTGTCCTCTATGTAGGAGCAATGTTGTCCTCTATGTAGTCAGGACAAGCTCGACGCAGATCAGCCACGCCCGGATAGAGACGCACGCAGTATTTCCAAAAACAAGTGACAAACATCCATTCAGACGACATAATAAGCACATCTCACAAAAGAGACAACGCCTGTTTATAACATGCTTGAAGCAGGCCGTGACAGACACGCTTGAATTCTTACAGCTTACCAACAACAAGCCCAGGCGGCATTCTTGTTTGACAGTTGGGGAACACTTTATGATGGGTCAACATCGCGCGAAATGTTTTTGACCTTTTTCTGTGCACGAAAAATGGGTTAAGATAGCAAGGGGCAAGCAATTTGTAACGGCATGCACGTATATATATATATATATATATATATATATTGTCAAATTGTATAATCACATGCAAACTAATTCAAATCTAAAGTTAATTGATTTTTATTAGCTAATAACACTTTAGTCTACTAATTAGCTAATAACACTTTAGTCTACTTACGAATATCACTTAATGTGCTGCATGGACTCACTATACTACAGAGCATAGGCGTAGACTCTGGGATGGGGCAGCCGGGGCACGCCCCCCCCCCCAATAATTGAGACGGACTATACTCCCAATGCAACAAGTGTACAATGAATCATCAAATCCTCACCCCTCCCCAATATTTTGGACAAGTTTCCGCCAGTGCTACAGAGTTTTACTTTTTCGCAAAAGAACCAAACAAGTTCTTCTTTAAAAATCGGGGGAACTGTATACTGTGTCCCTCTGACTGTATAGGGTGGAAGGGACTTGTTCCTTTCGTTCCACCCCGGGATCGCCGCCCCTGCCAACGAAACTCGCAAAGCACTTACCAAAAAAATTCGACATAAAGCAAGATGCGTAACACAACCCAGCTAATGCACTTCTCATTCCTCAATCATTTGGACTTAGATTTGGAACCGGATCTGATTTAATGTTTGACTAAGCGCCTGTTAATACGCCAGTGTTGGTTTACATGATTTTTTTCGAGGCGTTTAGAAAATCAGGAGATTCAGAGAACTAGAATTAATTAAAATTCTATAGTTACGACGCTACTCCTTTGCTCTGTATCCGGTCACTGAGACAATGTGGCCTACGACTCGTAGAAGAATGTTTAAATAAGTTTAAGATGAATTAACTCTGATAACTATAACTGAGGTTGAAGATTACGATAAGATGATTTGTGCTTCCCAAGTTTGACACCTTAGCATGTGCCCTGCGGCTGACTCAGACTCTGGTCCTACACAATACTCCTCGACTGATCGCCTTGAGATTCGACCACTCACGCTGATATAAATGTCAGACGTGATCTGTATTATAGTCTACCCCTTTCGTCTTTAATCGGCAACGATGGGCTAACGGCCTTCTCGCGATAGTCCCTCAGTACTTGCAGTTCAGATCGATCAAGTCCTCCCCAAAGGGTTCCTCTCATTTATGTAGGCGCACCGGCGGCACGTTGATCGCCCCATCCAATCGGCATCCACCCCCACGGCCATTCACAGGCAGTGATGGGCACTAAACTATTTTTTTTAGTCAAACTAAAACTATTTTCCAACTAAAAAAATAGTTTAACTAAAGTTGGCAACTGATTTTGGAGATTAGTTAACTAAACTAAAAAAAGTAGTTAAACTTTTTCCAACTTTTTTCCAACTTTTTACGACAAACATTTTCACAACAAAAGATGTTAAGTAAACTGTAATAATGCAGAGCATCAATGACAATTTCACCTTCGAACTATGCAATGTGCACTGTTCTGGCATACAGTTACATGTGTACTGTAAGTAGTGTATGAATTTGAAAACACAGGCTGTTAATGCTAAAACCACGCAGTGCTAAAATGTTCACTGTGGAAAAATAGTTGCATATTGCTGATTTTTTTAGTTAAACTTTTTAGTTAGCAACTAAAATTTTTAGTTAGCAACTAAAATTTTTTAGTTAAACTAAAAGTTAGCAATTTTTTAGTTAACTATTGCCCACCACTGTTCACAGGTAACCCTCTCATCTGGCTGCTGGTCTTGTCACGTTTCATCGGGTAGCGACTGGCGCGAGAGGGCGCCCCAAGCATTTAGGTGCGACGTATCCGAATGTATACTTGGCGCCTCTATTAGTGAGGCGTGGAAGCCAGTACCAATCATAAAAATGTGTCTTGTCGCTTGTCTTCAATGGTTTTATTTAGCGCTTTAACACAATTGACCTTAGCGCAATGCTTCTGTGGATTTTATGATGATGGGGGAAATAATAAATGGGCTACCTGTAGATGTTGGTTTACATTTACATGTAGGTCCCTACGTTTTCATGCACGAATGTATAATTTTTTATTTGAATATTTCGGTGAATTTACACTGTTCCCTAAAATAACCTTTGACAGTCGCTTGTAAGAACGCATTAAGCTGGACCAGACAGACAGGTGAGAGCTTCGTGCGGACATTAGGCCTACATAGTCGCAAAAGAACTGCACGCTGAGCCACTCCTTTTTGCTGACAGGCGTTGCAACCTCTGAACTGAGGCTGGTCTTTTGTTGCCCAATCGATAACAGTCGAGCTATAGAAGCACTCGACCGCGTCAGTAACGTTACAAAAACGATCGATTCTGCAAAGGCAGGATCTGCAATTAGCAGAGATCCTTAGGGCGACTTTCTTTCCAATGCCGGTTCTGGCTGTTGAGAAACACAACCATGACCGGTATTGTCGATGCCGGTGCACCATTGATGTCTAACTGCAGAATGCAGCTTAGGCCTATTGAGCCACGCCATCGTCTGTCAAAAGAACACGTTACCCATAAACAACAAAACGAATCGAATTTTCACCTAGATCCAAATGGCGAGAGCTATTTTATTGTGAAAAAGCTCCCCGTGTTGGCAGCCACTAACTGCACTCGCTTGTAGGGTCAAAGAGTCTTGATATGAAGGTATATGTTATCCTTCATTTATTTAAACCTTCATCTTTTATATATTTCAATCGTAATCGTAATTTAGAGATTTCTACAGCGCCCAAAAAAGCGAAGTCGCGGGAACCAACTTATTCACAGGCGCTTAGTCAAATGAAAATCGATAGGCGGAGGGTTCGAATCGGTTCCAGGTCTAGATCCAAAGGAGTCGGTCAGTCAGGTGGACGAGTGACAGAGATACCGTTAGAGAGATACAAGGTGAAAAGAAACTGGAAATGGAAGAAATGTAGCCGAATAGGCGACTGATTGTAATCGTAATTTTATTCATATGTGCTCATTTATATAGCGCGTCTTCAAGAAACTCATTAGAAATCCTCCTAATCTGATTACACGAGACAACTATCAACTTCGTCCTTAACCACTTGCCAGGGAGAGGCATAGACAGTAGAAGAAGCTCTGGCGTAGATTACATGGACGATTGTTCCAGCGGGATGGGGGGGGGGGGGGTAGACTACTGCGAAGCTTCCGTATTGCATAGTGACAGCGCGGAATGAGGGAACAACCGGAGCACCCTCTGTTGCACAATGAAGAGATCTGAAACAGGTGATGATGCTGATGATGATGATGATGATGATGATGATGATGATGATGATGATGATGATGATGATGGATGGTGGTGGTGGTGGTGGTGGTGGTGGTGGTGTTGGTGGTGGTGGTGGTGGTGGTGGTGGTGGTGGTGGTGGTGGTGGTGGTGGTGGTGGTGGTGGTGGTGGTGGTGGTGGTGGTGGTGGTGGTGGTGATGATGATGATGATGATGATGATGATGATGATGATGATGATGATGATGATGATGATGATGATGATGATGATGATGATGATGATGATGATGATGATAATATTAATAATAATAATCTTTTTCTTTATTACTTCAAACCGACAAACGCAGTAAGATTTCATTGAGACATGACAGTACAATTATCAATGTCTTAACTAAACACACATTATGACAGCCATGCAAGGCGCCCGTCCGAGGGGGTTGCGGGAATCTAACAGCGTACTGCTGCTCTCCTGCTGCTCTCCTGGCCATGAGTGTTACCATTACTCTATCCCCCTCCCAATGATGTCATTGGAATCTATCTATCTATCTATCTATCTATCTATCTATCTATCTATCTATCTATCTATCTATCTATCTATCTATCTATCTATCTATCTATCTATCTATCTATCTATCTATCTATCTATCTATCTATCTATCTATCTATCTATCTATCTATCTATCTGTCTGTCTGTCTATCAGTCTGTCTGTCTGTCTGTCTGTCTGTCTGTCTGTCTGTCTGTCTGTCTGTCTGTCTGTCTGTCTGTCTGTCTGTCTGTCTGTCTGTCTGTCTGTCTGTCTGTCTGTCTGTCTGTCTGTCTGTCTGTCTGTCTGTCTATCTATCTATCTATCAGACTTATATAGCGTCCCTTCAAGGAATCTACTCAGAGGCGCTCAATGTATATATGACAGAGACCATATAGATGATGTAGCAGTGGTGCATTACTATAGTTTCGTATGGTAAGGCAAAGAGAAACTGGACCTCAGATCCAGTTGGGAGTTGACCTCATGATTTAGTTGCATCGATAATGTGTCAGCTCCAGCGGGAGTTTGACCGATTGACCGATTACAAATAGGGGAGACGGGTGTGGCTATAATGAGATGCTAAAGCATGGGCTTGTTAATTTACTTCAGAAGTCAAGTAGGGAAACGAACAAAGACCCATACAGACACACTGACACAGGACCGTATGACGCACACACACACACACACACACACACACACAAACACACACACACAGACAATCAGACCCTGGGTGAACTTGGCTGCACAGGAGCCTAGTAACGGCGAAAGAAAACAACAAGTTGAAAGGTAAAACGAACGCTGGAAATAACTTACAATGAGATGAAAAGTAATGCAAACGATTGAGCTAAGCAGAATGACACACTGCGGAAGCACTAACAAGTAATGGGACCAGCGTAGGTACCTCCCTATGGGTATGGTAATGCGATGTAGGGACTTAGGGAGATGTCCATAGGTGAAATTATTCAGCTAACAAGGACTGAGGTAGAATGTAGGCCACGTGTAGTTAATAAAAGACTGACCTTCGGTGGTTCGTATGTGTCTGGCCCTTGCAAGAGACGGGACAAGGATGGAATTTTAGTATTAATATTATTACAGAGGTGTCATAGAGCGCCCCTTCAAGGTTATCTATTAGTACCGTACTAGTTGTTGTTCATTGGTATACGTACTGTAATTGATCTAATAAAAAAATCTGTAGATTCGCAGTCCTGCGAGCTGCTTCGATATCTTCTGTAATGCCAGTGACTAGTTCTCTAACTTCACCCTCTGATATATAGCTCCCTAAGGCAGATATGAAGGATACTAGATACTACATATAGAAAACACCAAGGCGCTGACAAGGCTGAGAAGATACTAAGGCATTGGTACGGATGTATTTTCTTTGGAACAGCATTCGCACGACATTTCACCGTCGCTACTATGTTCATAATTTATATAGAGTTTCTTTATCGGACAATGAACACGTGTTTGGAGGCAGAGATTAGTTTCATCTGTTTCATATGTCTCATCGAACACCAAATAGACTTATTCCTTTATATATACCTCTATATTGCTTCCTCCGTCCTTTCCTCGTTTCTTTCCATCTGTTATAGGCCTATCTGTCCCTATCTGTCCCTCTAACTGTATCATTCTCTTTGTCTCCCACTTACTAAATTCATTCTTCTAGCTGTCTGAATAATTGTTGTATGTCTATATATATCGCCTTCGGGCGCCTGAGTTCTCCATTGTTTCCCTGGACTGGGTTTTACCTGGTGCAGCGCTCCACAACGGAACCACAGCACAATTCAAAAGAGCGTACTCTTAGTGACATTAAGAATCACTGCAGCATCGGCCACTGTTTCATTAATCGGACGACGTTACCCGTCTTGCGTTGTGCAGACGGAGGACTTTAACGCGTCCAATGCGGCTACACTAGATGCTGATGCTAATCGATTGGCTACCATGACAACGATACATGGATGCAGATATTTCGGACGACCACAGTGCACTGCGACTAACGAGAGGATAATTCAATACTGCAGGCTGCATCCAGACAACCAATGCGCTTCTTAGAAAGATGAAGGAGGCAGCAGACACGTGCAGGTGCAAATATCGAGTTCAGTACGAGTCGTTGCAGAAACGTTGAATCGGTGAGAAAATACATTGGAGTTTTTAGCACATCTATTGCACTAGGCCTATCATTTCGAATGATCGGATGATCTAATCTGATGATCTTCCTCCGGATATACCTAAAACCAGGACTGCTTTTGGTGAACGAGCTTCTTCGAGTGCTGAACCTATATTCTGGAACCAGTGTCGGATTCAGCCGTAAGCTAAAATAAGGCTACAGCTTAGGGCCTCACCATCCACATGACCTACAAATTCAGAATTTTGGGGACTTTTTAAAGTTTATGTGTACTGTATATTATATATTATAATATAGAACCTGTTGTAAATTCCGCATCGTCTTACGTGTAGTAAATGCATTAATTTGAAAATAATTTGAATTTTTCACTTTAAATGCCTTGCTATTAAATAAATAAAAGGCACGTATGTTTTCAAGTTTTGTGAGACCTTCTGGTGTAATTTTTTTCTAACAAGGGGATTCCAATCTTTGTATAGCTTAGGGCCTCACCAAGTCTGAATCCGCCCCTGGATCAGAGCTAAGAGTAATTATTAACACCTGTGTCTAATTAATTGCGATTCTTGCAAATTTACAATGAGGCAAATATAGATAAAATCAAGAATAGTATACGTAACCATACCTGAGCAAACCCTTAACTAAATAGGGAAAGTTATTTCTCGGAAACGCACTCAGAAGCCAAGTAGGCATCAAACAAGACGAGAATAATTTGTACTTTTAACATTATTATTTCTTGATGTTTTCATATACAGTTTAGCTAAGTGTTTTTAGTTCGGATTTTATTCGGATGCACTGCAACAAAAGCTCAATTGATGGCATACCACCAGCAGCTGTCACTTTTCTCGATAATATTCACGACTCAACCACAGCAGCTACTTAGCTATAATAGCTACGATAAACTTTAGCTCGCGATTTCTCAAATGCAGTCTACTCAGACGCGATGCTTAGATTTATGGGGAGGGAATGAAATGCAGCTTGATTTCAATCAGGGGCGTAACTTTAGTCTAAAAAGTGGGGGTGCAAATACTCTGGTCTAAAAAGTGGGGGTACCAATAATTTCTTCTCCACTTTCGATTTTCTCATTAATTTTGGCTCTCGGTTTAACTGTGTATCTAAGTACTTTCGCACTTTGGCGGAGACTGCATTCTCTGGGAAGGCACAATAAAAAAAATATTGATTGACATTGTTTAAAAAGTGGGGGTACAGTACCCCCAGTCCAAAAAGTGGGGGTACGGGTACCCCTCGTACCCCTCACAAATTACGCCTATGATTTCGATATGTCTAACGAACGTTGAATGGCCTTCAACCGTTTAGGAACCAGGATAAGTTAGCAACTGATGAGCTGCATTGGTATTTCGAAAGAGTTTTTAGAGAAAAGTCAAAGGTCAAGGCCTGAGAAATTTTGCAATTCTGGCATCGGCCGGAAGCCGGTATAGTGTGTCCTCCTATATTGCCAAATGCATGCAAGAGTTCTGGGAAGTTGGCGAAACTGCAATGGCTCGGGTGAAGACAGACTGTACCCAGTGTTTAATCTAGTCCCCCTGGGAAATTTCATCCGTGTTCCAACGTCCAAACGTTTTACGTTCTTTGGGAATTTCATCTTAATAAAGTTGATGACCTTTTTTCTCTCAAAAACTTTCATATGTCTTATTCTGTTCTTTTATATTACTCGTTTACTCGTCTCTGGGCGGTAGCGCAACATGTATCCTGGGGGAGAATCCCCCAAAAGGTGTCTACATTAAAATATTGCTGGGGGAGGGGGGAATTCCCCCCCCAAAGGTGTCTAGATTAAACACGGACTGTACCTTGCCTATCCAGAGCTTCGGTAAGAGGTCTGCATGGCCAGCGTTCCAGTAGTTAACGTGCGTTACAGTTGAACGAATGACGCTGGTCTGACTCTTCCACAAACGATTGGCGTGAGGCAGTGAACTTGCTAGTGGAAAATATTACGAGAACAGGACAGTGGTAAAAAATCAACGGGTTTACTGAAGGGTAATACAATTCATTACTTCAGCAGTGCCGTTACGAGGGGTGCTCCAGCGGTGCCATGGAGCAGAGCGCAACTCAAGAGGGGGGCGCAATTTTTGAGACGGAATGATTTAATTACTAAACTAATTACCCTATTTTGAAATATAATATCCACTTAAAATGAAATAAATGTAGTAAAATTAAATGACAACTAGTAAAAGTGTATAGGGCCTATAATAATCTTTTGCCAATGTATGTATTGTGGTTGTAAATTATGAGCGTTTGTCTTGTACTAATAAATAATTATTAATTACTGACTTAATTAGGCTATGGGTAATATTAATAGATTCTGACAGCGCATGCTCATTTTAAAAATTGTCGTTTGAACATATTTATAGGAAATATTATAATCGAGATAACAAATTTGGTAGTTATTGGTCAAGTTGATCTGGGGGTGGGCGCTATATTTATGCTTGCAGAGAACGCAATTATAGTTTGCAACGTTCAATACTTCTACCCATCATCAGATCGTTCACAGTGTTGCGTAATAGACATTTTCTTTACAGGTTATATTATATCCATTCTGGTTTTCATTGTATTTCAGATTACCAAAAACGAGCTCAACTCATAAGCAGTGTTTCTAAGAATCAATTCGAACAATGAAAAAGGAGGGATTCCACGTTTTACTTTTTGTTTTGGTGTTATCAGTGATTGCAAGTCATCGGCTTCTCAACAAACATGTTTTTGAACAACAAAAGCAGAAAACTGTGATCCTAGAAGATGTTGTACCACTACCGGTTTTCAAATCAAAGCCGCTCGTTATCTGGACCAGCGACTTTCATGTTGCACCAATTCACGACCTAAAAACTTTCCTGCAACCAATGGGTGTTACAATGATCGATAAAAATCTTGACAATGCACGATGCCAAATAACAAACTCCTGCCAAGGACGGAATTCGCTGCGGATAATCAATCCACACAATGCGTTGCATCTGAATTATAGTCTCATTCCTAAGTTTTACGATGCTTATAAAAACGATACGGAAATGCAGTCGGTTGATGCCTTCGCCTGTTTTCATGCGCCATCACTTTGTGAGGTATTTGAACCGTTTAACAAGAGTCTAATCATACTGTCTACCATACGATACGAACTTGGACGATTTGGGAAAGAAAGGTGGACGAAATGGAACCAGAATCTCATTCGCTATGCAGCAATGCCATGGAACGTTGTTGCTGCCAACAGTCTATATGATGTCGAATACATTAAGTACTTCACTGGAATTCAACCACTGTTACTACCGAGTTTTTGTGGCTACACTAATCAGACATACAATGCAACAAGAAACGGATTTCTCGTCGCTCAAAACCACGATCCCCATTTCATTGCAATCTTCCTCAGAAATTTTACTGAAGCATACAAATTGGCGAATAGTTCATATGAAATATGGCCAATTAGACATAGGTATCCTCATTACAGATATTCTGACATCGCTGCTCATCAGGGAATTGTATACGTGCCGTATCAAGTGTCGACGATGAGCTTTTTCGAGCAATATCGAATGAACATCCCTTTGTTTGCTCCAACAAAAGAACTTCTGTCTCAGTGGGTGCACAAGTTTCAAGCAATGACAGGTAGAAGATGGAATTGGTTCAGTGGACTGCACGACACCAAATCATCTATTGGACCACACCCTTCCCAACATTCCGTTCCAGACCCGAATTCTATGGACTTACACGCTATTCGCTACTGGATAAAATTCTGTGATTACTATCACCTTCCTCACGTTACCTATTACAAATCGATACCCGATTTGGTTGAGATCCTAAGTAGTATAACCACAGAAGACTTACAACAAATTAGTGAACGAATGGAACAGTTCAATATTCAGGAAGAAAGAAGGCTTCGAGTTCAATGGAGGAACATACTGTTGACGATTGCACAACGCAGTAGTAACAGACCTCACTAAGGGTCCTGTAGCTACAGAGGTTTGTTAAGTTAGGGTATTTACGGTGACCGGTCTTGTCCTGGATATTTATATATATAGGCCTATATTCGATGCGTTCCGTGTATAATGAAGAAGAAGATGTCAAGGTAAAAAAACTGTACTTGATGTAGTATTGTTGTTGCAATTCTTAAGCGTCAGCTATTATTTGTCTGAGCGCTTCACTAACATGTTTCTTTTGTGGTAATATTGAACAGTCCAAACTACAGCTTCATTCTAGTTGTAAGTAGACATTTACATAGCCTCATTTCAAGAGAAAACCAACCACAGGAGCGTTCTACGCTAGCGTCAAAATGTCATCAGGAACGGATAGTTCATCATTAGGCAAAATGATGCAGTATGAGAATTGTAGAAAAAAACTGGGGGGTTAGACCTTGATTCACGTGGAGTTGGGGTATGCAATGAAGACTTAGCTATGGGGTCCTAAGAAAGACTGGGGGGTTGAACCCCCAACCCCCCGACAATTCTCACCCTGAAATGATGTACTCGTACCAGTGACGTCTACCAATAGGGTGGGGTTTGGAGAACGATTTCCCGTGATTGCCAGAAGTGGGGTGGGGGGGGTAGCGATGTGATCAGAGCACAGTTATAATTAAAACATAATTTATAGTATAATAACTTCTTATTTCAGTTTTTAGTTTGTATTAATTTCTGTTATGGACTATACATGATGCTGATGTATATAATAAAATTTAATTTACAGTTCTGAGTGACTTTTGATCCTCTTGTATATAAGTCGGCCAGAGTGATTTTTCTTTCGTTCCAGGTGGGGGTGAGGGGGGTTAGATGCCACTGCAATGCACAGTCACCAGTGGTAGCCTCGCGCACACACGAGAAGCAAAAAACTCCGATTCAACGTTGGCAGATCGCAATATCTTCGGAGTCCCTGGGCCAATTATATATATAGTCTGAGTGAAAACAGGTGGTAGCGTCCGCGACACACGACAACGCCACCACCCGCCAATCAGTCAGTCAGTCGATTAAAATGGAATGCAGCATGGAACTTAAACTTTGATGAACTGACGCCTCTAAGTTTAGTAGCAGACCCGCGCAAGACTAATTTGACATCCCTAGTTGGAAGGAAACAGGGATTGTGACAAGGATTTCACGCTTCCTAGGCTGCCACGGGAATGATGCAGGTTGAGAATTGTCGGGGGTTGGATTGTTCAACCCCCTAGTCTTTCTTTGAACCCCACAGTTAAGTCTTCATTGCACACCCCAGGGGTCGTTTCCCACCCATCAGTTGTGCTAGTGTCATTTAGCATTATTTGACTCAGTCTCTGAAAAAGAGAAAAAAAATTTAATGGTGTATCGTGTATGCATTTTTGAATTTTCGCAAGTAAAACTTGATTTTCATTCGAATCTGACTTGCAAAACTGCTAGTGTTGAAATCTGCTGTTTTAAAATTTCGTTGACATCAGTTTGCAAATTACGGATGTAATTCCCCATGGGGCGAAGTCTAAACCCCCAGTCTTTTCTACAATTCTCACACTGGTATGATGTCTTGTTATGGCTGGCATCCGCAAACATCTGTAACTGTAACAAGCCGTGCATGGGTCAATCTTGATATGTAATAAACGATTTATATATTTGAATTGAATTGAATTATTGCATTTAAGAAATCTGCATCTTTCATGACGCAGTTCTCGCATACAAAACGAACCCGCTTATGGAAACTTTTTTCTCATAAAACTTGAAAACATTTAAGCCTTTAAAATTATTTAATATTATTTAATTATATAAAGTGAAAAATTCAAATTATTTTTAAATGAATGCATTTACGCAGGCGAGAAGGAATAACCTACACAAGCCGTTTAAAAGGTTCCACAATATATAAATACATATATATACATATTATATATAATATTTATATACACTAAACTTTAAATTTAAAAATCCCACAAAATTCTGAATTTTTTAGGCCCTTCGTATTATCCACATAGGCCTATTACGTATGTAAAAAGTCTTTTTATACCCATTCCCCTGTTGCATTTTATACATTTTGTGGACCCCTTCTTCATGCGTCCGTATATATCTAAGCTTCCCCCAACTTTACAAAAGTTAATTAGCTAAAGTCATCTACAAGAGATTTATTTTACCGTAAACTACTAATATTTTGTTAAACATCATATTTTGCTAGCTAAAATTTGTTAACTGTTATGATGAAATAAAATACTAACAACACTAACACATTTTAAAAGTTTAATACTACATAAAATTGATAAAGCAGGAACATAGTCAGTGATTTGGTTTTTAGTTCTGATTTTAACAATCAGAAATTTATTTTGCGTACGTAGGCTACACATTTTGTCGAGACCCGTCGCCCTCGCCCCTCTCCTCACTGCTGACGTAATATATGAATGGCCCCTTTAGGCAAGGGTTGAGTGGTTTTAAGAGCATGATTTTCATCCGTTTGAGTGGCTCTGCACTCGTAAACAAGAGTGGACCCGAGTACAATCGATTGTACGCCATCCACTTTGCACTTGGTTCTCAGGTCACCGACCGACGGGAGATGGCGATGCTAGATCATCTGCTTCTCATGTCACTAGTACGCGTCAAACAGTCGCTCAAATCACTTTTAGTGCAAGGGGTCGTAAACATTTATGGCTACTGTGAAAATAATTCCCACCATCTAATTTCCCACCATCTAATTTCCCACCATCTAATTTCCCACCATCTAATTTCCCACCATCTAATTTCCCACCATCTAATTTCCCACCATCTAATTTCCCACCATCTAATTTCCCACCATCTAATTTCCCACCATCTAATTTCCCACAATCTAATTTCCCACCATCTAATTTCCCACAATCTATTTTCCAACCATCTAATTTCCCACAATCTAATTTCCCACCATCTAATTTCCCACAATCTATTTTCCAACCATCTAATTTCCCACAATCTAATTTCCCACCATCTAATTTCCCACAATCTATTTTCCAACCATCTAATTTCCCACAATCTAATTTCCCACCATCTAATTTTCCACCATCTAATTTCTTCAGAGCAGAACAACCGGATCGACAGCTGGACTTTTTCTCGCAATCGTAATCGTAATTGTAAACTCCAAGCTTCTAAAGCGCCGCTTGAAAGCTAAGCGCAGGGCACCAGCTTATTCACGAGCGCTGCGTCAAGTCAGAGGGGTTTTCCAAAGGATAATCAAGCGGAGGTACGCGTCCAGTTTCCGGGGAGTCCAGGTCAAGAGAGCAGGCAGTGCAGCTGCTAAGGCGGATGTCGTTTAGGTTCGAGAAGTATTGGAAGGCGGAGGATTAGATGAGTCAGGGTAGGAGTTCTTGAAAAGGTGAGACTAATTTTGAGTGGAAAGCCCTCTATCGTTCCCCCTGATGCAGATGATGGCGGGTGGCAATGATTGTGGAGAAACAGAGAATCTGCGGAATTCCGAAGGGAGATCGTTCCAGAGTTGTGGTGCAGTGTGGGATATGGTTCGGTTGGATCAGTTTCAGCTTTATGTACTTTTCCGATCACTAAAATTCAGAATAGGTTATGCCAAAATTATACTGAAGAAAAGACACGTAGACGTTTCTATAATATAGCGTACCTTATTGTCCTCGACTCTGCTCGGTTTTCAATGAATTTATCGGGTGAGATCCTTCGCCACAGCTGTCTGTTTGAAAGCGCGCCACGCCGTTTAAGATCTTCTTGTACCGACCTTGGTAGCCCGAGATTAAAATCTCTGAAATAAGCCACCATCGCGAGGCGAACTGGGGCCACAAGCACAGAGATCGGTACGGGACTTACACTCTAACCAATGTGGCTAACTGGGCCAGATAAGTTGGAGGGTGAACCCACGTACACTTTAATCAATATGGCTGACCGGACCAGATATTAAGAATAAAGACACACCTCAGTATAAACAACCATGGATGACTAGTGGGTTACTGAGATCGTGTAAGAAAAAATCTAAATTATATAAAAAATATTTGAAAAATCCAACCAACTCTAACAAAGAATCATTTACCAAATTTCGTAATATATTTAAAAAGACTAAAATAGCTGCAGAAAAAAGATACTGTGCTAATAAGTTTATGGAATGTGGGAATGACTTTAAAAAAATCTGGAAAAATATTATAACTTTGCTTAACTGTGGTAGTAGGTTCAATTTCCCTGAAGTCTTCACCACAGGAAATTCGAGTATCTCTGACAAATTTGAAATTGCAAAAAAATTCAAGGACTATTTTGTAAACATAGGACCTGCCTTGGCCTCGAAAATTGATATCCCAGAAAACTGCCCATCATTTGGTAAATTTCTCAAAGACTCGCATGTATCTTCAATGGGTATGCTGCCAGTTACACAGAATGATGTTATCGAAGTGGCTAATCAAATACGGATAACATCAAGCTGTGGAATGGATGGTATTGACCCTTCAGTCGCCAGGGCCACTATTGAAACCATTGCTAAACCTTTGGCATATATTATTGACTCCTCGATTTCCTCAGGTCAGGTCCCCAATGATATAAAAATAGCCAAAGTCATTCCTCTCTTTAAGACTGCAGATAAGTCCAGTTTAAATAACTATAGGCCAATTTCAATCCTTCCTTATTTTTCAAAATACTTTGAGAAAACTGTTTATAATAAACTCATGGATTATTTAAATAAGTTTAATTTATTATCATCTAATCAATATGGCTTTCGTAAGGAACACTCGACCTTTGTGGCGCTATTAGATATGCAAAATAGTATCACAGAATCACTGGATAAGAATGAATTTTCAATGGGTGTTTTTCTTCGATCTGTCTAAAGCCTTTGATACCGTGGACCATCGTATTCTAATAAATAAGCTTGAGCACTATGGTATCAGAGGCAATATGCTTAATTGGTTTACAGACTATCTTGAAAACAGGTTGCAATGTGTGAGTTTTAATGGCGTACTATCTCCATTGCACACTATTACATGTGGAGTCCCTCAGGGCTCCATATTGGGACCATTACTTTTTTTAATTTACGTGAATGACTTACCCAATACATCTAAGGTCTTCAACTTTGTATTGTTTGCGGACGATACAAATGCATTTTCCTCTGACAGGTCATTGCAATCTCTGTTTAACAAAGTCAATTCCGAGCTTGATGTAATTGGCCTATGGTTCAAGGCCAATGGATTATCCTTGAACATTGACAAGACTAATTTCATTATCTTTCGCCCAAAGCGGAAGATAATCAATGTTTCTGATTTAAAAGTTACTTTAGATGGTGTAAATATTAACCTTGTGAATTCATGTAAATTCCTCGGAGTCTACTTGGATCAGTATTTAACATGGAAGGATCATATAAATCATATAGCTAAGAAGATAGCCAAAAGTATTGGTATTATATCCCGTGTACGACATTGCTTATCAAGCACTACATTACTTAGTTTATATTACACTCTTATTTTCCCATATTTATCCTATTGTAATATCTCATGGGGCTCTAATTATCCATCGTACTTAAAACCTATAGAAATTCTCCAGAAACGAGCTGTTAGGGTAATCTTTCGGCTTCATTGGTTATCTAGCACCAAGCATATTTTCAATAAATATAGGATTATGCATCTAGGTAGTATAAATAAACTTCAAATAAGCTTGTTTATGTTTAGGTTCCACAGACATTTATTATCCTCAAATTTTAAAAATTTCTTCCTTATGGGTAAGGATATACATGATCACAATACTAGAACCTCGGTTTGTTATAGAGGTGATTATGCGAGAACTAGATTAAGACAATTTTCTATTAAATGCTCAGGTCCGCGAACATGGAACTCGCTCCCAGAAAACTTACAAATTGTTGTAACTCTAAATCAGTTCAAATCTAGATTGAAGATGTTCTTATTACTGACAGAGTGAAAAGTATTTTGGCAGCTGCTGCCTCATGCTTATTGTTCTGCCTTATGTTTCTATTCCATGTGATGAGATAAACTGCTTGTGTGACTGCATTGAGTTAACACAAATAGACTGGTAAATGAGCCAGCCGAGTTGTTAGCGGGTCTATTGATCCTTTTCGGCTGACTCATTGTCTCGTACTGTAAGCTCAGGTTATAAATGCACTTTGCTACAAAGAGTTTGTACTATTTTGTTTAACCTAATGTGTTTTGTTTATGTAATGATTGATGAGTCAATAAACTGATTGATATTGATATTGATATATGTTGGCGGGTGAACCCACAAGAAGCATCAGTGTTCATTCCGAGGCTGCATGGGGCGTCCAGTTTCTACATTTTAATTGCTGACGGTAACATCACTTCAAATTATATTTTATCATAGAAAAATAATGTGATATTTAGACGAGCAGTTGAAGAATTAAGCAAACTGAGAAGACAGTTAGGTAGTGAGTCCCAGAAAGCAGTTCCACAAATAAGGATAGAATACTGTCTTATATATTACTGTGCGGAAAGTTTCCTCGGTACTTAGGTCTGCTCACAGATCTGTGCAAGTTTGAGTTCGGACTGAGAAAGAAAACAGATTTTACAGTATGTTTTCGTTCTATAAAAATTAGTAACAGGATTATATAGTTTATGCAAAGTAACGAAGACACACATTCCTAATGCGAGAAGTGGTTGGGTTCGCTGGATCTTTGTAATTCTTACAATTTTATGAGTTGTGTTAATGCAGTTACTACGCCGACAATACAACGACACAATTTTGTCACGACAAATCTGAGTACCAGACAATTTCTTGCACGAGTCGAGCTAATTTCTGTTTTTGTCTGGTTTGCCGGAGGAGACGCTTTCTCTGCCATTCATGTGAGCCCCGCCGTTAGAAGGCTTTCATGTTGACAGTAGACGGCACGATTTCCATAATGTCCTCCATCTGCGGGGTAGGGTTCCCGTCCCACCCTGGGACACCCCACCGCCCAGCCTCACGGTTGTTGTTGACATGCGCAGCCGAGCGTGTAGACTGCTGGATTGTGTAATATTCTCGATCAATTAGTGTCGGTGCGTTGAGGGTCCTCAACGCCATCACCCTCATTCATGCCCAGGTGACACGGGTGTGGTGACGCAATGCTCTGCTTCGTCCCTCGGGTGTGTGCGACGACCAGTCTTCGGGTTTCAGCATCGCTGTCGTTCGATTCACGAGATGACAGACATAGTCGTGACATACAGTAAGGCAAGATCAGAAAAGATAAAGTAAGGTAAGGTAAATTGCACATTCAGTGACCCATGACCAACACTCACGTAGGCCTAATATTAATGTAACAAGAAAATCTACGGTAATATAGAGACTTCTACAGCGTCGTTATGGTAACGTAAAAGGCATCAAGTCGCTTCAAGTGAAACAATAATAATCCGCTATAAAATGCGCGGTCGAATCCGATAATTAGTGAAGAAACCCAGAGGTCAGGCTGTGGCCGGTTTGCAAGTTCAAAGAAATGAGTCTGGAGCTTGTATTGAGGCCACTGAAACCACCTGACATGTCCAAAGCCCAGGGTGAGAAATTATGGGGGTTGGGGCTTTTTTCACAATTCACTTTGCGGTTTACTAATAAAGTAATATTCTGGTTTATTTTAGGATTTGTGACCATGTGAATTGTATACTAATAAATTTGGTGATGTCATCGCTTTAAGGAATTTAAGCTTTCTGTTGCTTTTTGAATTTCTCAGTTTGCAAAACTGATAAAATATTCAACTTCACTTTGATCAAACTCATCAAACTCATCAAATCCCCAACCCCCCCCCCCGTCTTTTACAATTCTCATACTGCAAAAGCCCAACGTTTCCTGGTTTGACGCACAACAAGTGTCAACTATGCCAGCATGCCAGTGAACATTAGATTGGACCCAGATGGGCCTCTTCGGGGTCCCATATAGAAATTATATGGGTCCTATGTGGGATTGCTGAGAGATAAAGTGTCCGTTGATTAAATGCAACATTTGTTGGTAAGAGGGATGAGCAAGGAGAAGTTGGAAGGTTCATTATTTTAAGTATAAATGGATTGTGAACTGTGGGGCTGATCTGAACTAGAATCTGCTCCATGGACACTTTTGACAGCCAATGACGTCTTAGCCATCTGCGTTTCCAAAGCTGATGTGCTGTGGCCGCCTTATGCAACCCATTGTTACTACGCATGTGATCAGACGCGGCTGTTTTTGGCTGTCTGGCTGTGTGCCTCTTAGGCGAAGTGTTTTGTCTGAAAGCAGCTTGTGCTTTAGAGTTCTGGTGTTTTGGACATTTAACGATGTAGCCGAGTCTGCGTATCAGATTTATTAGCCTATTTACTGCGTTTCAAAGAGGTTGCTTTTATTGCTTGCTGTTGTGTCATTCCTGAACAGAACTGATGTACCTACTGTTACAGAGGAAGGAGGGTTTCAGCTGAACAATCAAGTCTTAGATCTATAGACATATCCCTGCCAGCATTTGCATGAGAAATAGATGAAACCCTTATGGGTTCCATATGGGTCTAATATTAAAATATGGGTCCTATATGCGCTTCAGCTGGGTCTCATAATGGAAAATGGGTCCCATGTGGGCTCCATGTGAGCATGCTGGCTGGTCGTACGCTGTACATATATGCTGGGAAACTTTACACCCGGTAATTTCAAGGGGGAGTCTTTGGAACGGTACCGACCGTTAGTCTCGACTACCTGCCCGTTGATTGGCGACAAAATAACTGTTATCCTGCGCACAGGGGCGGATCCAGAAGGTTCATGGGGGGGGGGCAAAAATAATACACAAAATTTTCTTCAATTCATCTCCGAAAAAACTGATGACCTTTTTTAAGTCGTTAATCTCCAGAAAAATAAGTCCATATTTCGTCATTTAGGCCTACTCCTAAACATCACGGGGGGGGGGCGACCTCTGTAAATATCGAATGGGGGCCATTATTTCGTCATATTCCTCGTTTACTTCGTGGCCACGTCCTGTCTAAATATCAAATGGGGGGCCATGGCCGAATTGGCCCCCTTTGGATCCGCCCTTGCCTGCACATATCCCGTGGTTCGAGGGATTATCTGACGCAGCGTCGTCTGCCATCTACGAGGGACTGCAGGACGGTGAGACAAACGGGTGGAATTTAGTGACGGTTCATGTCGCCTATGGTCGTACCTCCTTTTTTGACAGGTGGGGGTACACGGGACACTTTTCAACTGATCTGGTCAAAAAAGAGGTGAATAAATTTGTTGAACTTTTGGTGATTCTTCAAAATGTGGGGGGGGACAGCTGTATACTGTGTTCTCCACTGTTAAAGGTTGGGGACTTGTCCTCCTCGATAATTTTGATGTTTTCAACAACATTTAACATCGCTAAAGCTCTCGTCTTCGTGGCTCAGCTGAATAATCTTCTGATTAGTTTCTCTTCAAGTGTCGCCGCAAAATTTGTAATGGGGGGGGGGGCTACAATTGCAACTGGTATTTTTATTAACAGCTTTCTGAAAATTGGCGTAGGCCCTATTAGCCGACGGAACCTATTCTACACGGAGGACTCTGTTCACCATCACTGAATACAGATTCGATTCATACATGCATAGGCGTAATTTGTGAGGGGTACGAGGGGTACCCGTACCCCCACTTTTGGAATGGGGTACCGTACCCCAACTTTTTGGACTGAAGGGTGCCGTACCCCCACTTCTTAAACAATGCCAATCAATATTTTATTATTGCGCCTTCCCAGAGACCGCAGTCTTCGCCTTGCTTCGTGTATGTAATAAATTGTTACTCCCACTTTTTGGACCAACGTTACACCCCTGCATACATATACATCAGATAATGACCTGGCCGGTGTCCCGTGATATTCTGTCCGTCCTAAAACTATCCGGTGCTGAATAAATGTATCCCCACGGATCGAATATATGGATAATATGGCTTTGCCCATGACCATGACTGACATCGTTTTAAATTGACTTAAATCGCTCAATTTGTAATTACATTGCAGGGGATATTTTTTAAAGGGGTATAACATCGTAAGACTCATGGGGGATACTTTTGCACGAGAGGGGATAGTCCCTCCCGTTCACATTCATCCGGCCGGACACTCCATTTTGCCAGGCGGATCTAATTTTATGGCGGATACTTTATTTTGTCACACCGGCAGCTTGACGTAAGCATTATACTACTCCTCTTAGACGAGTATAATTGGTGACTGATGCACGGATGGCCTACAAGAAACTAAGAAAAAAGTGGGCCCTAGTTTCAGTCAACAGACGTGACTGCGTCCACTCAACCTCAACGCTCTATTATTGGGCGTTGATGCGGTCCTAATGCATTTAGATAATAACACTTTGTCCGGCTGCACCTAACGGGCGGAATACTTGAATAGCTAGCAATTCTTGTATTAGAAAAATCCGTTCTTTTCTATTCATAAGTTTATTCACATTCCACTCAGTATGGTTCAGTAATTGGATTTGCAAGCTTCTTTACGTTCTCGTCTTCGTGGCTTTTCATCACAATCGTAAGCTTTGATAAAAGTCTGCGTTAATTTATTCAAACTGACAAGTACGCAGTGAGATTACACGATATAGATTAATGGGATGTGACTGTGTGATAATTGCCCGTTGCAACGTACAGGGGCGTAACTTTATTGTAAAATGTGGGGGGTACCAATTTCTTACATACACGAAACAAGGCGGAGACTGCGATCTCTGGGAAGGTACACTAATAAAATAAAATATTGACTGGTATTATTCAAAAAGTGGGGGGGGGGGTACGGTACCCCCCAGTCCAAAAAGCGGTGGTACGGGTACCCCTCGTACCCCCCACAAATAACGCCTATGGCAACGTAGGACATTTTCTCAGGCTATATTCGAGAAACCTCGTACCCCCACAAATAACGCTGGACATTTTCTCAGGTTATATTCGAGAAACCTCGTACCCCCACAAATAACGCTGGACATTTTCTCAGGTTATATTCGAGAAACCGGGAATTCCTTATAACCTTTGGTGTTTTAATACGAACACTGCGCGGTAGTCGAGTGGTTAGCGTGCTGGGCTGTCAACCGAGAGGTCGGGGGTTCAAATCCCCACCAGGACAGAAATTTATTTCGTGATTTCTGCTCAATTGAACCCCTAGAAAACTCAGTTATAATTAACTATACACTGACAGTTCTTATCCTGCATTTCTAACTGTCAGTGGGAAGGTCCTACGGTTAGGGAGTGAGCTGGTCATCCGCCATAATATGCCGAGGCTGAGAAAAATTAAGTCGCTAACACTTCATACCCATGGCTGCCTTTCGGCTCTGCTTAATTAAATTAAGCTTCACAATTCTGCGCGTATTAGAATAGTTAGGTCTACTGTGCTGATAATAACATGGGCGGCGATCCCTGGGGTTCGAGGGGGACAAGACCCCTCACATTTAAGAGTCGGGGGACACAGATGTTCCCCCAAATTTTGAAGAAACACCCAAAAAGGTGAAAAAGTTTCACCTCTTTTTCTGACCAGATAGCTTCAACAGTGTCCCGTTCTTCCACCCCCCCCCCCACGTGTCAAACAAGATCGCCGCCAGCGGATAATAATCAACGTTCAACCCATGCCTTCTATAACAACATCAGCTTCTCGAGTCACTTTCTGCCTACAAGGCATCGATCAAGACCTGCTAAAATATTTAATGCAGCGCTGACGGACAACGTAGTAGTCGATAAAAATTCATTTATTAATAATCATTATTGAGCCATTTTAGCAGACGACATCGCGAACAAATTTCCCGTAATGAACATCGATTATTTAAAAGCCGACCAACCACTTTGGTACACTAGAAGGCCTCGTGAGTATTTTTAGTTTCATCGAGCATGACAACATGTCATCAGTCATATTATAGTCGAGATCACTAGTTTGCTCTTATATTTTTCATTATTTGCTTGCTGTAACATGTTGCGGTGTGTCAACACGCGATGAAAATAAACGAATAATCAAGATCAAGTCATTAGAATGATTAAATAAAATGACCTGCGAATTCCCTACCTTCTGAGATTTATTATTATAACTATTATTATTAAGAAGTTATTATTGTTCTTTCTCTACCCGAGGTATTTATGATCCCTCAGGCGATCAAAACTATGTCCGGAGTTAGGAAGGGTGTTACTCTGGAACGGTTATTGTTGTTGTTTAAATTGTTACTATTATTAACAAATTAAAAGGTTATCGCTATTATTACTTTTAAATGCCTCAACGAACACGCATAGAAAAACTTGAGGATTTAGATGCCAATTAAAGACAGAGAAACATCTGGAATGGCCACTATTCGTCAAGTTATTATTATTGTCAATGCAAATTTATATAGCACCACTTCATAGAGACTCGCCAAAGGCGCTCCAGACCGAACCCAATGAAACTCCGATCGAAGAGAATGGTTTGCAAGCGTTGCAGAAAAGAGACAAAGAGACGCTGCAGAGTTCATGACGCAGGTTCTTTGGGAACATATTCCAGAAAGATGGGCTGACCGCCGCAAAACTTCTCTGTGGGTCCTTGGAAGTTCGGGCCGGAAGAACAACCATGTCGCCTTGCGTGAAAGAGTGAAGTCTGCGACCAGGTATGCAAGATACTAAGAAACAAAGCAGAAACTGTAAGACAATTATTACCCCTTGGTCGTTCTGTTCTTTCTTCTCCAGCAAAATTTCTACCCTCCGTCTCTCTCTCTCTCTCTCTCTCTCTCTCTCTCTCTCTCTCTCTCTCTCTCTCTCTCTCTCTCTCTCTCTCTCTCTCTCTCTCTCTCTCTCTCTCTCTCTCTCTCTCTCTCTCTCTCTCTCTCTCTCTCTCTCTCTCTCTCTCTCTCTCTCTCTCTCTTCCATCACTCGTTTCCAATACCCCATCGAATAACCTGCAAATGCTCCCTCCTCTACTCATGACTCGCTGGCTTCCCATCCTCGGTCATCATTTTCTGCCTTCCAACCAACATCAGAGACTGAAGTACCTATATATTACAATCTCTTCCAAATAAGCAATGCGAACTTGATCCTATACCTACCTCCTTACTGAAAGACTGCGCATCTATCCTTGTTCCCATCATCACCAAAATAATCAACCTCTCCTTATCTACTGGCAATTTCCCCATCCTTTTCAAAAACTCTTTAGTCACTCCACTCCTATAAAACCATCATTGGATAAAGAATTCCTTTCCAACTACCGACCTACCTCTAACCTGTCATTCATCTCTAAACTTGCTGAACGCATAGTCCTGTCTCGGATCAATGATTACCAGACTTCCAACTCACTCCTCAACTCACACCAGTCTGTTTTTACCAAGCGGCACTCAACTGAAACCCTACTCACTTCCATCTACAATAAACTTGCTTCTGCCATCTCCCATCAACAGGTCTTTTGTCTCTGCCTCCTTGTTTATTCTGCAGCCTTCGATACCATTGACCACAATATCTTGCTCCAAAGACTGACAACCTGTTTCGGTTTTACTGACACTGCTCTCCTCTGGATTCAGTCCTATCTCTCTTCCCGCTCATTCTCCGTTAAACATCGGTCATCCAATCACCCATTCACTTCTCACCTGTGGTGTTCTGCACGATTCTACTCTTGGGCCCCTTTTGCTCATCCTTTACACTACTCCACTCAACTCACTCATCAAAGCAGTGTGATTTCCTTACAGATTTTATTTTAGTTATAGTTACAGTTATAGTTAATGGTTTTTTATTTTAGTTATAGTTACAGTTATAGTTAGTATTATTTTTTAGTTATAGTTATAGTTATAGTTACTGGACTTTTATTTTAGTTAATTTTAGTTAGTACATGATTACAAGTGACCCCAATGGCACTCCTCCTGGTCCATATAATAATATATTATGGGGTCATCGATTAATTATGTCAGCAAATTTTAGGCTGTTTTTGATCTCCTCCCCTTGTCATCAACTGTCAAACATTCAAGGACCCCCTAACAAAATTATGTCAAAGAAAATTATCCCACCCTCAGAATGTTTCTATGACTCTAACATGCAAAAAACTGAAATTGACAGAAAACAAAACGTTGCTACTCAGATTTTAATTTGATACTTAATGGCTACAGTACTTGTGTAATCACTGTCTGTCACAGATATTTAATGGATTTTTCCCGTTAAAATATATAATCTCGTTTTCTTTTAAATGTGTATTCAATTTGATTTTTATTATGAACATTTCTAATTTGAACATGATGACTTTTTTTATAATATTCCTTTTAACATAGAAAATTAAAATCAAAATAAGTTTCTCACTCTAAAACTAACAATCGAAAGAAAAAATATCTTTCTATCAAAAATAAACTCGAAATATTAGATTTTCGAAAAGAAACCAGAATATTCGGAAGAAGAATATGCAGCACAATATCTCATTTTATCTCGGAACAATAAACAGGCTATAGTTTAAAACGAATAAAATATCTCGTTTGATTAAATTCGCCATGTTTATCGATATTGCACTTTTTTTTATTTCATTAACGAAAATAGCGATGAATTTTCGTTAGTGTTATTTTCGTTATAGTTATAGTTATAGTTAATGATTTTTTTAGTTACAGTTATAGTTATCGTTAACGAAATCATTTTTGGTTCGTTAACGAACATTCTCGTTATCGTTAACGTTAACGAGAATCACACTGCATCAAAGCATCCTCAGTTGATCGTCACTTATATGCTGACGGCTCCCAACTATTCATCTCTTTCTCTCCAAACAGCTTCTCCCATTCCTTACAACATCTTCTCACGTGGTTACCCAAATCTTCTTTTGGATGACTTCAAATCTCCTGTGTTTGAATCCGTCAAAACTGAATTTATACTTCTAGGTCTACGTGACCAACTCAAGAAAATTCCAGATCCCTCTATCTGTGAATGACCTGGAACCGATTTTACCTCCTCCACCCCCCCCCCCCTCTATCGATTATGATTTGACTGAGCGCCTGTGAGTAAGCTGGTTACCGCGACTTCGCTATTTGGGGCGCTGGAGAAATCTCAAGATTATGATTGCGATTACGATTACGGATGAGCATGAAGATCTTAAACTCAATGCGCTTTTGCTTAGGTAACCAGCGCAGATCCGCTCACATGAGCCTGAATATAATTTTACGACCAAATTTAGGAATGCGGCCGATCAGCCCAGCCGCAGCGTTCAAGACTGACTGCAGCCGATTAGTAAGACCTGCATAAATGGCAATGGCCAGAGTGAACCCTGGAGCATAGGAATGCATGCACGAGGGTTGTTGCTGCTCTGGGTTGCAAGGGAACGGCGTTTAGTGCAAATCTGACGCTTGTTGTAGGCCTAATAGCATGTTAGACATACATTATCATTGTTGTTATTGTCACTGCTGCATAGGCGTAGACACACTGAGGCAAGAGGAGGCAGTTGCTTTTTAGATTTCACAAATTTTCCGTGGGTTATACCTCCCCACCTCTACTACACCTGGATGTCTCCCGGAGTTGCCTCCTCTTGGCTGCGTTACTGCACTGCAGTTATTATTTATTTATTTTATTTATTTATTCAGGATATTTCTATAGCGCCTCTCGAAGTCAACTACTACTCAGAGGCGCTCCCGACTACAGCATTTGATACTGTACCGGAATTTTCACGCCGGAGCGCCACGAGTTTATAAATAAATTTAAAGTTTAAAAATAAATTATTGTTGTTGTTATTATTATTATTTTTTTTTGCCCTGAGGTAATTCGTTCCTTCAGGGTCTTAGAGATTAAATTTATTTTATTTTTTATTTTTTTAAATTTATTATTATTATTATTATTATTATTATTATTATTATTATTATTATTGTTATTATTGTTATTATTATTATTATTATTATTATTATTATTATTTTTTTTTTTTTTTTTTTTTTTTTTTGCCCCGAGGTATACAGGATCCCTCAGGGACTTCAACATTATTTACAGAGTAGATTTGTCCGGAATGGGCCCTTATTATTATTATTATTATTATTATTATTATTATTATTATTATTATTATTATTATTATTATTATTATTATTATTATTATTATTATTATTATTATTATTATTATTATTTTTTTTTATTTTTTTTTATTTTTATTTTTTTCCCCGAGGTACATATGATCCCTCGGGAGTTCAAAAATTAGGGGGGCATTGTTCTGGAATGGCTAGTCTTCGCAGATGGTTTTATTATTATTATTATTATTATTATTATTATTATTATTATTATTATTATTATTATTATTATTATTATTATTATTATTATTATTATTATTATTATTATTATTATTATTATTATTATTATTATTATTATTATTATTATTATTATTATTATTATTATTATTATTATTATTATTATTATTATTATTATTATTATTATTATTATTATTATTATTATTATTATTAATCACCTCATTGAATGGGCTGCCTGTGCAAGCGGGATGACTAAAGAAGTACCAGCTTGCTGACTTCCTGTGCATGGTTGCGTTGACGCCTCAGTGGATTAATCTATCGACCGTGGAAGTTGTGTTTCTGGGAAGTTTCCTTAGAAACGCACAAAAGCAAGTGTTACTTGTGCGATTTCCCATACTGAAAGAAAGTACCCAATTCAAGTTTATCACTGATGGCACTGAGCAACTGTGAGTGAAGGACTTCCTCAAGGTCCCTATGCAGTGACCGTACGTCTTGGGGAGGCTCGAACCCGTACTCTCTGCGTTACAAGGCAAGCGTTCTAACCATTCGGCTACCCGTGTCGATTGATCCTATTCACAGAGCGCAAGGTTAGGGTTAGTTTAGATGTATTGTCGCCATCTGGGGAACATGCAGTGAATGCAAAAGAGAAGTCAAGAGTTCGTCACTGAGTGAAGTGGTTGACATTTCGTTGAAGATGATACGGATTGGAGAAGAGTAAGACGCGGATAAAGGTTGATACGTTATAAATTTTGTCTCCTTTGTGACTTTCATCCAGACAATTTTGTCGGATTTAGGCCTAAATAACTAAAAGAAATTGCTGATTCGCATGGACGTAAATACCTACTGTAAAGAGAGGCATGCAGGCCAAGGCGCCATCGTACGTACGGTACGTACGTTATTTTTTCCATAACGTGCGTACGGTACGCGTACGTTATTAGGCCATGCGTTACCGTACGTTCACATCAGTTCATGACGAAAATAAATACATAACATTAGGCACAAGAAAAGTCAATAATAGTTGGTGATTGACGGTCGTAAGCAATTTTAGCCATTAGGCCTACATGAGTCATCTGTGGCTGTTCAATGATCTCTACTTTCAAACTTTTCAATCAATCAATCAATTTTTATTGTTCACTGCCTCATTTCCAAGTAAACAATGTTTACATATTACATCAAAACGAAAACATGTACAGTTTCAGTGACAAAGGGTAATACCCTAAGGAACCGAAGGTTCCGCTAACAAAGTAGCCCTAATACAAGTGTATAACAGTCAGTCTAATTTATACAATCATTAGCAATTACACATCGTTTTGACAATATTTATATTTCACACAGATTTTAAATATGAAACATGACCATCAATGTTGTTTATTTAAAAAGAATTTCTTTAGTTTGTTTGGCAGAGAAATTTTTTTATTGACCAGTTCTACAATCAGGAGCTTTAAACCTGTTCTTAAACTGATGCGCAGTGAGGAGAAGGGTAAGCTATTGACCAGTTCTACAATCAGGAGCTTTAAACCTGTTCTTAAACTGATGCGCAGTGAGGAGAAGGGTAAGCTGTTGACCAGTTCTACAATCAGGAGCTTACCAGCACTTTACTCGATTCAACAGGAGAGAAACTTGCTTAACACGGTTCAAGTCCAATATAATCTCTAGTTTATTTTAGACATAAGATGCGCTTTAAACCTGTTCTTAAACTGATGCGGAGTGGGGAGGAGGGTGAGCTCATTTGGCAGTGAATTCCAAAGCACCGGTCCATACTTTCGAATACTGTATTTCCTGATGTTAGTGCGTATGCAGTGTTGGTGATATTTGTTTGAGGAACGTGTTTGATGAGTGTGCACTGTGGAGTTTGTATAAAACCAGCCATGAAAGCTTTTGGGTAACAATTGCATATGGAACTTATACATAAATAGCCTTACCTGTAATTTGTTTATAATTTGTTTATATTTTCAAATTAAAAAATAAAATATATTTTTAAATTCCAAATTGCTAATATTCTGTCTAATGTATAGGCCCCCCCACGCCCTCAGTGTGAAGAATATTAAGATCTTACGGCACACTTTATAGGATGGTCAGTGCCAGTGGTCATTTTATTGGTAACACTAAATTTCGGTACCGTTCGTAAATGACCAGGCCTGCGTACGGGGAGACTAATAGCCTACTGTAGAGCTAAACTGATCATTTCTAACGTACGCGTACGGTACGCGTACCTTATACGACTATAGTTATATTGAGGTTCTTCGTGAATGACCAGATAAATTTGTGGCATTTTTAACTTACGCGTACGTTATTTTTTTCGATAACGTACGTACAGTACGCGTACGTTATTCCGGGAGGTAACGTACGGTCGCACTATGCTGCAGGCCGTATCACCGTCCCTCCCAACAAAGAGCTGTTATGAAGGGGTGTATGAATGGGTGATTTAGGTCATGCCCATAATAATAATAATAATAATAATAATAATAATAATAATAATAATAATAATAATAATAATAATAATAATAATAATAATAATAATAATAATAATAATAATAATAATAATAATAATAATAATAATAATAGGGGGCTCTTTCGATCAGCACATGGGGGACGAGAACCTCTAACTTGATATAGTTTCTTAGAGCCTGAGGGATCCTTGGTACCTCGGGCGAAAAAAAAATTAATAATAATAATAATAATAATAATAATAATAATAATAATAATCCAACGCTTCAGCGCTGTAGCTTTCCGCGGCACTTTCCCTCTCTCGAATCCTGAGGAATAGAGGCCGTTCCAGATGATTTATTTATTTTAATTAATATTTAAGTCCCCAAGGGATCATATGTACCTTGGGGCATAAAAAAAATAATAATAATATTATTATTATTATTATTATTATTATTTTTTATTTTATTTTATTTTTATTTTTTATTATTATTATTATTATTATTATTATTATTTTTTATTTTTTTATTTTTTATTATTATTATTATTATTATTATTATTAGGTAAAACGAATTCCTCAGAGGTTTCAGCATCATTTAGAGGAAACGCAGAATTGTCTGTAATAGGCCCTATTCATCATCATCATCATCATCATCATCATCATCATCATCATCATCATCATCATCATCATCATCATCATCATCATTACCACCACCACCACCAACACCACCAACACCATCATTATTATTACTATTACTGTTGTTTTTATTATTATTGTTATTCTTGTTGTCGTTATTATTATTGCTGTTATTATTACGAACATTTTAATGCGCGCAGTCACACAGAAATGCGACTGTGAGGCGGTATTAGTCAGTTTGACAGGACTGGTTACTTTTTAATGACTTCTAATGACTTCTAATGACTTCTAATGACTTCTAATGACTTCTAGTGACTTCTAATGACTTCTAATGACTTCTAATGACATCTAATGACTTCTAATGACTTCTAATGACCTCTAATGACTTCTAATGACTTCTAATGACATCTAATGACTTCTAATGACTTCTAATGACCTCTAATGACTTCTAATGACTTCTAATGACCTCTAATGACTTCTAATGACTTCTAATGACATCTAATGACTTCTAATGACTTCTAATGACCTCTAATGACTTCTAATGACATCTAATGACTTCTAATGACTTCTAATGACCTCTAATGACCTCTAATGACTTCTAATGACTTCTAATGACATCTAATGACTTCTAATGACTTCTAATGACCTCTAATGACTTCTAATGACTTCTAATGACATCTAATGACTTCTAATGACTTCTAATGACTTCTAATGACTTCTAATGACATCTAATGACTTCTAATGACCTCTAATGACTTCTAATGACTTCTAATGACATCTAATGACTTCTAATGACTTCTAATGACATCTAATGACTTCTAATGACTTCTAATGACCTCTAATGACTTCTAATGACTTCTAATGACATCTAATGACTTCTAATGACTTCTAATGACATCTAATGACTTCTAATGACTTCTAATGACCTCTAATGACTTCTAATGACTTCTAATGACATCTAATGACTTCTAATGACTTCTAATGACCTCTAATGACTTCTAATGACTTCTAATGACATCTAATGACTTCTAATGACTTCTAATGACATCTAATGTCTTCTAGTGACTTCTATAGCGCCGTTATCATAATACACGAAGCATTAATCGACGTTGGCTTATGGTTAACCATAACCAAAGTCTTGATCCATTAAAGAAGCCAGGTCTAAATCTGACAAGCCATACACAGGAAACAGGAGTCAAGCTCTAAATGGTAAGCAACTGAAACAGAGAAGCAGCTGAATGATTCGTTATCTTCAAGCGATTAGCTACGTCTTAATTGGTAACAACAGGCAGAGGCTTTTGAATATATAACAGGATTTCCAGTCAATCGCCAAATCATCTTCTGCGTGGAACAATTCAAGTATAGAGTTGATTGAGATAAAGATTCTATATGGGCCAAGTATAAAACGTACGGAATAATGTTTGCAAAATTTATTAATGACAATGACAACATATATTTAGGATATACTTCTTCAAGAAAAATAAATAAAATATTAATAGTGTCTGCATAGTTCCAGGGTATTTAGCCCCAACAATATGAAATCCATCAAAACTACTTCATACAAATTAACAATACCAAAGACGATTGATTTAAACTCTAAATTCTGCTTAAAGCAACGTTTTAAAATATCACAAAAACAATCTATATATAGGCCTAATAATTAGTGTCCACGCAGGCGATCGGTTGCATCTATAGCATTGGAATAGGAATAACAGTCAGTTACTTAGACCGATCTGATATTGAAACAACGTCACTAACAAATCTATGACTGTAACAATAAGAAAATTAGTTCATTTGTTTAATAAGAAAACATGACAACATTAACAGCGTCTGCACACTTCCAGGGCATTTGCTCGACAATATAGAATCCACTACTAGAACAACATTGAAATTGAAATGCGATTTTACGAACAATATAAACTAGCAATGAACATAAAAGAGCTTCATCATTATCACATTAGTCCAAATTCTTAGCAAAGGCTGCCGATAATGAGAGGTTGGACAGCGAGAAGCTGATTTCTGCCATCAACCACAAACGACTGAATCTTCATCGTTCGTTATGTATAAACTCTCTTATTCAAATCCAGTGAAAAAATGGTTTTATTGCTAAATTCTGATCGATTATTCTGAAAACTGTTTTGGAGTCATAATTTTATATTCGATCAAATTGCCATTTCAGAGAACGCTTACTTCTATTATGCTACAGATATTAATTTTTTCTGTTAGAACCGTTTAACGTGTAACCTAGAGCAGGGCACTCAGTTATCATGAGCGCTTCGAGATATCAAGATAAGTGGTGCAGGACAAAAATATTTTAACGGGTGAAAATATTAGAATCACAGACAGAAAGCTACTTTAAAGTTCATTCATCTACTAACACAATACTCACCTAAAGATCACGCCATGGGTTCATCCAGTGCTTTTTTCTATAAAAAATGTTCCGAAACCGAACAATAGGTTTCGGAACTGAACAATTACGGAAGGACTAAAATCTCTAGAAAAGCAGGATTCAGGGTTGGGAGGGGTCTCAATAAACACCTAAAACAGATCTCAACACTGAAATTAAAATAAAATAAGTAAATTATTGGTTTTATTATTAAAATAAATAAATTATTTTTTAGTTGCTGAAAAGGTGCCTTCGTCATTCTAAGCTTCAGGGATTTATTTTCATTTCCGTTTTGATTATTCGACACAAGGAAAATGTCTGCCACAGGATTCCGTCAAGATATGTTATGCCATTGAGGTGTGACTGAGCGCAATCGCGGAACCACCAAGCTCCGCGATAACTATTAGCGCAGTTGTCAGTAGAGATATCATGATCCGCGTCATAGGTGCTGAACTGACTGCCATTGTGATACGAGAGACTATCACCTGAATAAAAAGAGAATAGCTGAGAATCTGGTGTTCAAGTGGAAAGTCAGACATGTTAATATTATGTCGTAATGCGGTATAACAATCGCCATAAAGAAAAACCTAAGGGCGAAGAGGCTTAATATAAACTGGTCACCGATTTCTTTTCAGGGGATGGCTGCTTCCATATGACGTCAGCCGGGAGACAATCACTACACGGCAGTTATGATACCGTCCCTCTCCAAAAAAGACTGCGATGTCCACAGCCTTAAAGGAGGCTGGGGACACGCAGTCTTTTTAACTTATTCCGTTAAAGGCCTCCTATAACGGAATAAGTTGCCAAAGAACCCGCTACTTGAACTCCTAAGCCTTTCTGTGTCTCCTTTCCGCAAGCGCTTGAAGACCGTTCTGTTCGATCGTCGTTTCATTGTGTTAGGTCGGAAGCGCCTCTGATGATCTCTCTTGAAGTGGCGCTTCATAAATGTGCGATTACAATTGTCGCCCTTTTTTGGGAATGCCATGCTACAGAAATCATCAATATTTCACCCCAGGTGAAGCTGCTTTTGCGTCAACGCAACATCGCGTCCTTTCAACTTTTGTATGATCAACCCACCTACCATTTCTCTGGATCTGCGCCTCGTTCTTCCCAAAGACGCTGCATCGATGTTTTAAAACTGTCTCTGTTGCCGGGATTTAGATGGGGCGCTTTTATTTAAGAAAGACAAGATGATGAAATTCAGTATGGCTATTATCAAGAGTAATTGCCTCAGTCAACTACTAAGACATTTTGGTGTTCTTCCTCTGTCAGCAAACGATTAGTGACTAGTTTACTGGATATATCAGAGAAATATATTTTAAAGAGAAATTATTCTGAATGATTAAACGGCAAAGTAATTAGCTCTGACAAAACTTCTGTCACGCGAAACCCTACCTAGATACTAACCGTGGATTGCTGCAGCTCGTGCTTAAAGGTAATCACAAACTGATGAGTGATCGAATGCAGTTGTGACTTAAATTCCTACCCTAGTCCATCAGATTCTCCTCCATTCAAGCTTCCTAATCCTTAACGAAACCTTCGGCTCTGCCTCTTCTCTGTGGTCTCTCTAACAACCGGACTCGGATATATAATATAGACATCGATATCTGGAAATCCATCTGATACGACTCAGCGCTCGTGAATAAGCTGGTGCCCTGCGATTAGTTTAAGGGTAACGCTTTAGAAATTTGAAGTTTACGATTACGATTTAACGCGAGTAGAAAGTTTGCTCCACACTTGCCTAATACTAATGGAGAAAAAGATGCGGACTTCATGAGATGTATTTCTGTGACGTCATACTGAACCTTGTGCTACATCTCGGTCGTAGCCGCAGGATTGTAGTCACAGTGTTAGATAGTAGCAATAGTATCAGCATGGCTTGAATGATGGCTAGAAGTTACTGTTAGAAATAAAGCTTTGTAACTAAGGAAATACGGTATATAATGATGTACTAAAGGCTACCTGCAGTGCCACTGTATTCACCAACGCTCAATCTGTAGTTATCGCTGGATGAAGCGATGGAAAACGTCGCGTATTCTGCATAAATTGTTGTTCCATTGCAAGCTGTCATTTCAATGCGCAGCCTGTAGTTCCTGTTGGTCAGCAAACTATGCAGGATTTCATTACCTAAAATACAAATTTCTATTCGCATCTTAGAATTAAAGGTTTAGAAGGATTAACGTGAACCCTCAGAGTTAATAAGTTAATAAGCCTCTCCTGATCTGGTACCTTGAAAATCGGACTTGGACCTCTTTTGGATTACTCTCTGGAAACCCCTTTTCATTTGGTTTGGCCTCCTGGAAATCGGACTTGGACCTCTTTTGAACCACTCTCTGTAAACCTCCTGATCTGGTACCCTGGAAATCGGACTTGGATCTCTTTTGGACTATTCTCTGGAAACCCCCTTTGATTTGGTTTGGCCTCCTGGAAACCGGACTTGGACTTCTTTTGGACCACTCTCTGGAAACCCCCTCTGATTTGGTTTGGCCTTCTGGAAACCGGACTCGGACCTCTTCTGGACTACTCCCGGGAACCCCCTCTGATCTGACGAAGCGCTCGTGAATAGGCTGGTGCCCTGCGCTTGGCCTTCGAGTGGCGCCTTAGAAGTTTGGAGATTACGATTACGATTACGAGAGATTCAGAGTTCGAATATATTCAGCAATTCGTTTTCTATAATTATGGTAGAACATAAAGCAATGAGCAACCAGTTGTGCATCACATAGTCATCTTCACCATCATGTTCATCAGCACCAACGCCACTATCAGCACCATCAGTTTGTCAGCTAAACGAGTGACTTCAATTCTCTTTGCGTTCTTCAAGTACAGTATCATTCGTATTCTTGACTGAAATAGTCGTTATGTCCTCGTTTATGTTGCAATTCCAATGATCTAATATTCTTCCTCCGTTAGTTTTTCTTTTGTGATATGGTATTCACCCGAATAATTATATTGGTCACTCAGCGAAGCCTTTAAGGGTTTGGCGCAGCTAGAAGGAAAGTCTATTGGCTGAAGAAGACTAGAACTTTGCATTGCAACAATAACGTCTCTCTGGCAACTGTAGGCCTACTCGAACCTCCACTGGACATCTATCTCTGGACAACCTCTGTGATACGACGTAGCGCCCGTGAATAAGCTGTGCCCTGAGCTAAGCTTTAGAGAAGCGCTTTAGAATTTGGAATTCACGATTACAATTACGATGATTGTACATTTTCTCATTGTCATATCCAGTATTTAATTGGCTGTTTGATGCAAGGTCATCTCATACAATTTTTCAAGTCCCTTTTTGCTATCTTCATATCTCATTGTTTCATTCTTAATAATAATAATAATAATAGCAGAGATTTAAGTGCCATAGTTCGTAAACAGTCGAAAGGAAATCGATGCAACGATTCAGAAGCACTTCGAACTGCTTGCGAAGGTCATTTAATTCTTAGTATATTCTTTCACCAATTTTGTCAACGGATTCAATTACCCTGACAGATGGGCAAACTCCCCAAATAGCTCAGTATTATTTAAACACCAATATTCATATGCATCTCTATGAAACTGTCGCTAAATTGGAAACCATGTAGTGGTCTGTTTCTGAAAATATAGCAATGACCATAGAATGATTCCTTGAGCCAATAGGCCTACGAAGGTTCTAATGAAGTTCTCAGATTAGAGTAATAAAATCTTTCATTGTGCTTCTTGAACAGGTTCAACTGTGTAGTTTGACTACAAAATCAGCGCTTTAGAAAGTTGGTCTATAAATAATAATGCGTCATTTATTTTATGGGTCACTATAATGATGATCCGGCTGAAAGCGCTGAGCTACAAAATTTCTGTTTCAGCTGTTCGTTTCAATGAGGCTCTCAGTGCTGATTGACACAGTGCATGAAAGTCCAAATACATGTATATATCTGTAACCAGTTGTGCTATATATAGGCCTACCTAGCCAAAATTCTCCTGTTAGATCACCGAAGCCATTCGCATAGTGGGTCCAAACTTCGCAGAAACCAACGATTCCTCCGTCTAAGCGTCTCTGGAACACCTGAAAAACATGGAAATTCTTAAGTCCGGTTAAATATTAGAAACACACATTGTCCTCTAGGGCATCCTCTGACACATTCTATGACCGCATGAAAACTGTACTTCTGGGCCCATGCTAGAGTCAGGAGCGTCTCTAAGTAGTTCTCTGGCAGAGGCGCTAAACAATGAATAGTGTCAACTTGTGTTTGGCGAGGACAGTAGTCGTCTATTTCAGACTCATCTTTACCACCACCAGCCCTTCCAGACGACGGACCAGCCATAAACCGAACAGCAGCTTTTCAACGTATCATAACAGACTACATGCATTCAAACACAGAAAAACAGTTTCACAAAACGCACAGAGTTTCCAGCTCCAAACCCGCAGAATAAAGCCAATAATTTAATCATCGTGCCACCAAATGGTCAAAAACAATGAAGAAACAGTGCCACATTCAATAAAATTTAGCAAAATTTGGCAACTTATAGCTACATGCGGTTGGTGGTTTCTACCTAATATCTTCGAAATCTATAGGCCTAAAAGAAAACCTATTAATTTTATTCTACTTTGCATACCAATTACATCACAGTTCAACTACACTTCAGCGTTTTCAAAAGGCCAGAATACAATACAGTATGATACAACTGTAATTTGGTAATGACCTCCTTACAAAGTTCAGAATGCACAACACAGAAAAGGCGTAATATAACTGTTCAGATACAAGCAAAAGTTCAGTCATATATGAACAACAAGCTCATTAGCTTTTATTATACAGCTATTAGTATACCGTCTTGTTATGCAATTTTTCTACAACTACAAGCCTCTAACCCAAAATGAATTGGATCAGAAAAAACAGCGATGGTCATTTCCCTAATATCTTACAACATACCTCTAATTTTCTGCGTTCCAATAGGCCTATAGCCTACAATAACGCTACATATGTGTGTGTATATGAAAATATATATCCTCTCTGGCTTTTCCTGATTGGTTGGAGCAAAGTACAATCGCTGAAAAATATGGGCGTAACCAGACGCGAGCTTTGTCCTAAACCTAGATGCTCCTTCCGTCGCTACTCTTCCACAGATCCTCTCCTGATTTCGACTGTTATTCTTACCCTTTTGCCTATCGAGTCCGTTTTGACTGAGCGCAAATGAGGTGCTTGGTTTGTACGGCTTAGCTTTTAGGAAACTGTAGAAACCTTGAGAACCATTACGATACCCTGATCTTACCAGCCAAAACCTGACCTTAAAATTCGCTTCAGCTTCAATTCCTCATACAATCAAAAGAGACGACCAAACTCGAGATCCTGTGATGCAGTAAGTCATTTTTCGCTTAGAATTTCTCTTCGGCCGACGTGTGACGAAGTCAGTAACCGACGAACATGGTTAAGACATTTGGTAAATCTTGGATTTTTGTAATAACACCCGTGAGGTTGTTCATCAAAAAACGCAGATGTACATTAGAAATCTCGGCTTACAAAGATAATACGTTGCGATGATCAGTAAAATCTGTTAATAATTTGGATCACCTTGGACTGTATGCATGCTACTAAAACGAACATCTTTATTGTTCAAACATGACCGTATAGTGTATAGTCATTTACTCCAAAACATTAGCGTATATGATGATGATGATGATGATGATGATGATGATGATGATGATGATGATGATGATGATGATGATGGTGGTGGTGGTGGTGGTGGTGGGGACGACGACGACGACGACGACGACGATGGTGGTGGTGGTGGTGGTGGTGGTGGTGGTGGTGCTGATGATGATTGTGGTGGTGGTGGTGGTGGTGATGATGATGATGATGATGATGAAGATGATGGTGATGATGATGATGAAGATGATGATGATGATGATGATGATGATGATGATGATGATGATGATGATGATGATGATGATGATGATGATGATGATGATGATGATGATGATGATGATGATGTTGATGATGATGAGGATGATGAATTCTCTGCCCGAAGGCAGGTTCATTGGCTTTATGCCAACCGAGACGAAAAAGGTAGTTTCACGTTGTCTTTCTCACAGACAATTGTAGGTTAGCAACTTGTCCAAGGTCGCTACGCAGTGGCTTGAGGTAGATTCGAACCTGCGAACCTCCAGTTACAAGGCACAGTACATGCCGCTACACCATCGCGTCCCATTCGGATAAGATAGTCGCTCATTTATTACAAGCATCCATTAACAGAAACAAATCCTTCATGCAATTGAACATTGCGGCATTTACATGCTACCTGCAATGAATACAGATACTATTGTGTTTTAATGACAGTGAATTACCAGCCAACTTTCTGAGTTATTCATGTCGCAGTAGACGCTTGACTCGTTACCGCTATCACCGACGTTAATCAGATAAACGCCGCTTTCTGTGTGTCCGGCTGCTCTTACATCCATACAGTTTCTCAACGGCGTCTCTGTTGGTGGCGGCGAAGAAGGAAAAATACCTGCGTCTAAGATACAAGCAGAAAGCATAAATTCATGTTCATCAGCACTCAGAAGTTTTACGGTCAGTATCTGTGTTACTATTGGCTAACGAAACATGACATTATGATATCGTATGTAGGCCTAAGTTTACCTGTAGTAGGCCTACCGTCGTCGTCAACAACACTCAATCTGTAGTTATCACTGGATGAAGCGATATTAAATATCTTGATGTATGCGTGTATAGCCTATAGCAGTTGGTTAACTAAACAAGTTCTTCTACTTGTTTTTGACTTCTTGTCGTTTTATAGTATTATTCTTGACTGAAAGAATCGTTATTTATACAAAATGTTGCATATCTAAAACTCTGCATATAAATATACTTTCATCAACTCTAAGTAATTGTTAAGGTCAGTATTTGAGTTCATTTAAAAAAACGAAACATGTAATGTTATTATAAAAAGATTAGGCCTACCTGTAGTGCTTTCGTGTTCACCAACACTCAATCTGTAGTTATCACTGGATGAAGTGACACGAAACGTCGAGTATTCTGCATTAGTTGTTTCTCCTTCTACAAAGTTTCCAAATCAACGCATAACGTGCAATTTGTGTTCGCGATCAAACTATGCATGGCTTTATTACCTAGCATACAAGTTTCAATTCGCAACTGAGAGTAAAAGGCTTAGTTCGGGATATGTTGTTTACGTTCATCAACTGTCAGTTATTGTCAAGTTCAGTATTTGTGTTCACTTTAGCCAACGAAACAAGTGATGTATAAAACATTACCTGAAGTGCTTTCGTCAATACCAGCACTCAATCTGTAGTTATTACTGGATGAAGCTACAGGAAACGTCGAGAATTCTGCAGAAGTTGTTTCCCCCTCTAAAAACGATTCCAAATCAACACATAACCTGTATTTTGTGCTCGCGATCGAATTATGCAGGGTTTCATTACCTAAAATAAAGGTTCAGTTCGCAGCCGAGAGTAGAATTTATAAGAGCTTTGAGCCTTTGACACTTTAACGATGAGCTGAATTGGTTTCCCAGTCGCCTTTTGCAAACCGTCGTCGTTAAAGTTCTAAGCTGACCACATGAGACGACAGTGACTGAGAAAACGTTAGCCACTTCACCCTTTATCATCCAAAGCGCAAATTAATTTAGCCATGAGTTGCGTATAAAATGTCATTCTCAATATCTTCATCATCACAATCACTCATCATCATCGTCGCCGCCGCAATAAGCATCATCAGCGCTTTTTAAGGAACATACATGTACAATTGTACATGCGCTATATTTCACGTTCTTGCAGCAGTTTGTTAACTAAACAAGTAATTTCATTTGTCTTTGACTTTTTGTCGGTAGGCCCTATACGGTATTATTCTTGACTGAAATAGTCGTTATGTCAAGAAAATGTCGCATATTCAAAACCCTGCGCCTAAGAAAGCATAAAATACTTTCATCAACTCTAATTGGTTGTTAAGTTTAGTATTTGAGTTCATTTCAGCCAATGACAAATGTATTGTTGTATAAAGGATTACCTGTAGTACTTTCGTCTTCACCAACACTCAATATGTGAGTATCAGTGGATGAAGCGACGGGAAACGTCGAGTATTCTGCATTAGTTGTTTCTCCTTCTAAAAGTGTCAAAATTAACGCATAACCTGTACCTTGTATTCGCGAGAAAATTATGCAGGATGCCTTTGCCTAAAATACAAGTTTCATTTCGCAATTGAGAGTAAAAGGTTTAGATAGAGATATCATGGATCATCAGAATTTATCAGAGCTTTAAGCTGACCTCACGAGACGGGAATGAGTAAGAAAATATCATCCATTTCGCATTTATGAACCAACGCTCAAATTAATTATCTTGGCAATGAGTCGCGCATCAAATGTCATCCTGAGTATCTTCACCGTCACAATCATTCATCACCGTCATCATCACTGCCACCAACAGCATCATCAGCGCCTTTTGTGAGGAAAATAAATGAACTATGTTAGTTCTCTTCATGCATGCATGAATGCATCAGTTGGTTAACTAAACAATAGATTTCATTTGTCTTTTACTTCTTGTCAGCTATAGTATTATTCTTGACTCAAATAATTGTATTGTCTACAAAATTCATTCATTCATTTCGGGCATTAGCGGGATGCTGCCTGGTAGAGGTGCGGGCAAAAGGAAAAAAAGAAGCCTTGCTCAGAGATTGAGAGCCCCGTATGATGAGGACGAGGCAGCAGAGCTAGTGAAGGTAGACCGGAGTGAGAGCCAAAAAGCAACGCCAAACCAGGGCGGCCAGCAAATGTAAAAAATGTCGCATATCCAAATTTCCTACGCAAAAGATAAAAGGAGAAAGCATCAATTTACGTTCATCAACTCTCAATTATTCTCAAGTTCAGTGTTTGTGTTCGTTTTTGCCAACGCAACATGTGATGTTTTTCAAAGGTTAGGCCTACCTGTAGTGCTTTCGTCTTCAACAACACTCGACATGTAGTTATCATTGGATGAAGCGACGGGAAACGTTGTGTATTTTGCATAATTTGTTTCACCTTCTAAAAAGTTTCCATATCAACGCATAACCTGTATTTTGTGTTCGCGATCAAACTATGCAGGGTTTCATTACCTAAAATACAAGTTTCAATTCGCAACTAAGAGTAAAGGGTGTTGATGGAGATATCATGGATCATCAGAATTTATCACAGCTTTAAGCTGACCACACGAGGCGGGAATGAATAAGGAAATGTCAGCCATTTCACTTTTATGAACAAACGCTCAAAATAATTTGGCAATGAGTTGCGTACCAAACATCCTGAGTATTTTTCCCATAACCGGTTTGTGGGAGAGATTACACATTTCTATCCTACACTGCTCCATTTAAAAGTAGTGTAGGCTCTATATTATGCCGATTCTAATTTGAACGTAATCTAACAAGCTTAATAAGAAAGAAAAACCAAAGCGTGAACCGCTACAAAACGTATACTAGTCTAAAATTTAATAAACTGAGACAAAGTTTGGAATACCACATTCTGGTTGGCTACATGCACATCTCAACTTGCGATCGTTAATCTAAAATTACATGAACGTATTTATTAACGAAGCTTTATTACAGCTGTAACATTAATTGTTACAAGAGAGCTATCATATAATTTCAGGAATGCAACTGACAGAACGTGTAATTCAATAAATACAAGTAAGTAAGTAAGTAGGCTTTAAAAAGAGGTAAATGAATGAATGAATGAATCACCATCTGTCCTTCAGTGAGTCAATGTCTATATTTCAACCAAGCTACGAGTCTCTCTGTATATCTGTGTCTCTGCGAATTTATTCTTAATAAAAATGCACTTTTCAGTTTGCGTCTGAATGTAACTTTAAAAACGTTCACTTGACGTTTCAGCTTGATGTCCTGCATTGGCTTCCTGCCTCGCTGCGCATCTCCTATAGCATTGCCTCTCTTGTCTGGCGTCTCTCTCTCTCTCTCTGTCTCTCTCTCTGTCTCTCTCTCTGTCTCTCTGTCTCTCTGTCTCTCTGTCTCTGTCTCTGTCTCTGTCTCTGTCTGTCTGTCTGTCTGTCTGTCTGTCTGTCTGTCTGTCTGTCTGTCTGTCTGTCTGTCTCTCTCTCTCTCTCTCTCTCTCTCTCTGTCTCTGGTGAAGCTCCGTCTAACATAACTGATATCTGCTGTTCGCTCTCTGGCCTAATTTCCCGTCGAGTTCTGCGTTCTGCAGCTCGGGGTGAGCTGTTGGTCCATCGCTCGCACTCCTCAGTTAAACAGCGTCGCGCCTTCCCGCTGCCTGGCCCTCTACGTGGAATGGGCTCTCACCTTCTTTACCCTTATTTCCGCGAGGCAGTTCACCTGCTTTCTACAGCTCCTTAACAGTGCCGTCTTAAGGCATGGGCACGCTGGGCAGTCGTCAGGTCCCCACGACCCTAGGGGCCCCAAGTTTGTGTGCATTAATCTTCGCTTTACGGTATGTTTCTTCGTGATTAAACATTCATTTTGTTGCAAAATGAATGCTGAAGCATCAATAAATCTACAGGTTTAATTTTACTGACCGTTTAAATTTTCTATCCCCGTGGGTGGGCAGTGTCCAAGTGCATTGCTTTGGCCAGGACCTACAATACTGCTAAGACGGCTCTGCTCCTTAAATCTTCTCTGTTTAACCATAGCTGGACAGAGAGCTTTTGATGAGGCGCTATATAAATTTTCAAAATGAATGAATGAGCGTTCAACAAACAAATTTAATTGAGTTAAAAGTTACCCGATAGCTTTTACAGAATTCTACAATCTGGTAATCAAGGGATAACACGGAATGGCAAGTGAATATTTCACAGGTAGTGTTGTCGTAGAGATTGAAGACGACGCATTCTGGATTGTCATCGCACAGTCTTAAGCACTCCAGGGTCGCCATGTTGGTCGAAAGACGGACCTCGTCTGGCTGACCAACTGTGCACATGCGTTCACCGTCATCATTGTAGACTACGGAATATTCGGTGCAGTTGCCTAGCACACAAACAGCAGCCACAAGAGACAGTAGGATCACAGTTCTCCTGCTCACATCCATCAACCTATGAACAAACGTATTAAAGACAATCCAGGGTTAATAACTAGTTATATGTCGTGGCGCATGACAAATGAATTTGGATCTTAATTGAAGCGCAATGAGTCACGTGGGATTTGCAAGTAGCTCCCGAAATAATATTCCTAGGTGAGTTTGTGGTCGCCTACTTGATGATCACAGTGAGACGTAGGTTATTCCTACGATGCTTCTAAAGAACAATGCTGATTAGTGTGTGTAGCAATTAAGAGAACATTCTTTAAGTTAATTTTACTTTTACGGTTTTACCTTTGTTTCAATTTGTCATTGTTAGTTACGTTTCTTAAACTTTGTAAGGTTCTCTTAATAGGCTAACTACACACATTTATCTTTGTCAATCTCCAGAAAGTAGAAGCATGTTTGCTGGTATGAAGTTCTTCAGGACTGAGGTTATCCACATGCACGATACACTTACACTTTCAATATATTTCCCAGTATTTCTCGTCTTGCATGATTTAATTTATTTCGGCGATCACCGTGCAGTTGCATTCAGCCTACCCTGCATTGAGATTGTATTCGTCAGAATATTGTTGCCGTTGTTTTGTTGACAACACTACCGTAACTACATCCTGTCGAGAGTTTTCAATTAAACGAAATGTCATGAAAAGGTTAGTTGTCGATAAAAACCCCCCCGACAATAGCAGAAGTTATTGTATCTTAAAAAGAGAACGCAATCAATAATTTAAATCTTTTAAAGATTTCCTTCTTTACAGGCATACGCGTAGGAGACGGGGGATTAGAGGGGGACGACTGCTCCCCAGAAAAAATTTCGGGCGTTCCTGTTTTTCGAGCAGTTAGGCGTGGGTGACTATAAAAGCACGACGCCAATTATTCGAATTTTAAATTTGTTTCGATCGGAAGTAAAATCTTGCACCCACCACTGAAATTCCCCTACGCCTATGTTTACAAGACAAATAAACTTGCACAGCTGCGAAGGCTCTTAATGAACATCAAACGACAATGCGAGTCATACTTGCTCATTGGCGACGACTGTATCGTTGTCCTTCGAAAATGAAGCGAAGTGACAGACTCTCCTGTTACTGTCCAGTTTTCGTCTTATCTCAAACGTCCAATCAAATTGGCGTCCCACACCACGTGTGCGTCACGTGGTATAGCCTACGATTTGTACCTCGCACCACGTTAGCAACCGAAGCACCGCTTCATTTTATGCAATTTGATCTGCCCTACATTCAGCATCCGTTACCAAAGCGCAACAATACACTGTTCGATTCTATTCTGGCGAAGCGATTAACCAGCTTATGTATAGATATCAGATGAGTGGCCTACAAACCAAGGACTGAACTGAGCAACAGGAATTGTTTATCTGTTGAACTCGATGACTTCTCGATGATACAACTGAGGATAACATGCAGGAAACTGAGATCGATTGTCATTGAAGAACTGTGGTCGTCGGGCACGTTATGGCGTAGATGTTTTCAAATCTAACAATAATAGTATTAATTTGACGCCTATGATGACGTGCAACCGTAATCGTAACCGTATTACCGTAAACATCAAATTTATAAAGCGACACCCGAAAGGTAAGCGGAGGGCACCAGTGTATTAATAAGCGCTGCGTCGAGTCAGAGGGGGTCGTCCAAATGGTAGTCAAAAGGACATACGAGTCCGGTTGCCAGAGGATCAGAAATAATCACAAATAGAATTGATTGAGACAATAGGCCTAAAGGTCTAGTCCAAAACTCACGGAATAATTTTGTGCAAAATTTATTAATGACAATGACAACATATATTTAGGATATACTTCTTCAAGAAAAATGAAAACATTAATATTGTCTGCATAGCTCCAGAGCATTTGCCCGACAATATGAAATCCACAGTAGTAGTCCATACAAGCGAACAATACCAAACACGATTGATTTAAACTCGAAATTCTGCTTAAAATAACATTTTGAAATAATCACAATAACAATCGATATGTAATTAGTGTTCACGCATGCGATCGGTTGCATCTATAGCATTGTAATAATAGTAAATTAATTAGATCGAACTGAAATGAAACAACGTACCGGTACCAAAGAAACTATGACTGTAACAATGAGGAAATTAATTCATTTGTTCAAGAAAACATGAAAACAGCGTTTGCACAATTACAGGGCATTTGCTCGACAATATAGAATCCACTACTAGAACAAGATTAAAATTGAAATGTGATTTTACGAACTGGCAATGAACATAAAAGAGCTTCATCATTATCACTTTAATACAAATTGTTAGCAAAGGCGGCCGATAATGAGAGGTTGACAGCGAGAAGCTGATGCCTGCTATCGATGGGGTCTGTGTTATAAAGCACATACGACAGAATTCCAATTCGTCGTCCGTTATGTACGCATAAACTCTCTTATTCGCATCGGGTGCACAGGTGTTTTTATTGCTAAATTCTGACGGATTATTTTTATAACTCTTTTGGAGTTCGATCAAATTGGCATTTCAGCGAAAAGTCACATTTATATTATGCTGCAGATATTTTCTGTTGGAGCCGTTTCCATCGCTAACGTGTAACCTACGGCAGGGCAGTCGTTTAGCATGAGCGCTTCGAGATATCCAGATAAAGTGGTGCAGGACAATAATATTTTAACTGTGGGAAATGTTAGAATCACAGAAAGAAAAAGCTACTTCAAAGTTCATTCATCTACTAACACTCAACCTGAAGATAACGCATCGGGTCATCTTTCTAAACTTTAGGAGTTATCTTCATTTCCGTTTTTTTTAATGGACACACAAAATGTTTTCCACATGGTTTCAAATTCACAATAGAATGTTGGGTTATTATTGAGCTTGCCATTGAGGTTTGACTGAGCACAATCGCCGAACCACCAACCTCCGCAAAAATGATCATTCGCAGCGCAGTTGATAGTAGAGATATCATGATCAGCGTCCATGGTGCTGAACGGACTGCCATTGTGATACGATAGACTATCACCTGAATAAAAAGAGAATATCCCAGAATCTGGTGTTCAAGTAGAAAGTCAGACATTTTTATATAATGTCGTAATGTGGCATAACCATGGTTCATAAAGAAAACCTAAGGGCGAAGAGGCTTAATATAAACTGGTCACCGATTTCCTTCCAGGGGCTGGATCCTTCCATCTAGCGCAGTTATGATACCCTCCCACTCCCAAAAATCTCCGACGTCTCCATCGAGGATCTTCTTGACCTTTCCTGGAACAAGTTGCCAAAGAACATGCAACATGCACCCTCTTTTTGTCTCTTTTCGCAAGCTCTTGAAGACCATTTTGTTCCATCTTGTTTGGTCGGAAGCGCCTCTGTTGAGTCTCTGATCCGATCCTCCTCTATTCAATCTTTCTCGTCCTCAACGAAACCCAGCTCTACCTCTTCTATGTTGTCTCTCTAGCAACCGGACTTGGATCAGTAGTGGACATCGATCTCTGGAAACCCCCACTGATACGACGCAGCGCTCGTGATCATGGTGGGGTCCTGCGATTAGCTTAAAGGTACTGTAGCGTTTTAGAAATTTGGAGTTTACGATTAAGATTCAATGCGAGTGGAAAGTTTGTTCATCACTTTCCTAATACTAATGGAGATGTATTTCTGTCACGTCATACTGAACCTTGTGCTACACGGCGGTCGTTGCATCATGATTGTGGTCACAGTCTTAGATAGTAGCAATAGTATTTAGCACAGCATGCATGCTAGCAAGCAGTTGCTGTAAGAAATAAAGCTTTGTAACTAAGGAAATGTGTGATAATGTACTAAAGGTTACCTGCAGTGCCACTGTATCCACCAACACTCAATCTGTAGTTATCGCTGGATGCAGCGATGAAAAACGTTGAGTATTCTGCATAAGCTGTTGTTCCATTCGAAGCTGTTATTTCAATGCGCAGCCTGTACATCCTGTTGGCCAGCACACTATGCAGGATTTCATTACCTAAAATAAAATTTTCTATTCGTATCTTAGAATTAAAGGTTTAGAAGGATTGACGTGAACCATCAGAGTTTGTAATAGCTCTAAGCTAACCACAACGAGTTAGAAAATATTAGGTAATTCGTTTTTTATTTAGTAGAACATGAAACAATGAGCAATTAGTTGTGCATCACATAGTCATCTTCACATTCATGTTCGTCAGCACCAACGCCACTATCAGCATCATGCCTTAATTTGCAACACCAACATCTCTCTGGCAACTGTACTCGGACCTCCATTGGACATCGATCTCTGGAACCCCTGTGATACGACGCAGCCCTCGTGAATAACCTGTACCCTGCGCTAAACTTTAGAGCAGCGCTCTGGAAACTTGGTGTTAACAATACTACTACGATTACGATGATGGTACATTTTCTCATTATACGTTTACAGTATTCAGTTGGCTGTTTGATGCAAACTTGCAAAGTCATCTCACACAATTTTAAAAACTCAATTTTGGCTAGCTTCATATTTCTTTGTTATCATTTTTAATCTTCAAACTTCTTGTTCCTATAATAAATAATGCGTCATTTATTTTGGGGGTCACTATAACGATGATTCGGTTGAAGGCGCTAAGCTAAGCAATTTCTGTTTCAGCTGGTCGTTTCATTGAGGTTCTGAAGGCTGATTGACACAGTGAATGAAAGCCCAAATACTTACATATATTTGTAACCAGTTGTGCTATTTAATACCTAGCCAAAATTCTCCCGTTAGATCACCGAAGCCATTCTCGTAGTCGGTCCAAGATCTGTAGAAACTAAGGCTTCCGTCAAAGCGTCTCTGGAACACCTGATAAATATGCAAATACTTCAGTCGGATGAAATATTTCAAACACACGTTGTCTTCTAGGTCTTCCTCTAATAGGCCTACATTCTATGACCGCTTGAAAACTGCTCGTTTCGGCCGTGCTAGAATCAGGAGAGCCTCTTAGTTCTCTTGAATACGCGCTATATAAATCTATGAATGAATGGATAAATAAATAGTGTTAATATGTGTTTGGCGAGGACAGTTATTGTCTATTATGACTCATCTTTACCATCACCAGCACATCCAGACGAGGTACCAGCGCAGGCCGACAGCAACCTATCATAACAGACTACATGCATTCAAACACACGCAAATCAGTTTCACAAGACGCACAGATTTTCCAGTTCCACAAGCAGAGAATAAACCCAATAATCATCATGCAACTAAATTGCCACAAACAATGTAGTATCAGTGACACATTCAATCAAATCGAGCAAATTTGGCAACTCATAACGACATCTAGTTGGTGGTTTCTAGCTAATATCTTTAAAATCTATAATAGGAAACATATTAATTTTATTCTGCTTTGCATGCCGAGTGCCACGCAGTTGAATTGTACTTCGGCGTTTTCAAAAAGCCAGAATACAATACAGCTGTAATTTGATAATGCCAGCCTTTCAAAGTTCAGAAGTGCAGAACACAGAAAAGGCGTAATATAACTGTTCAGACACAAACAAAAGTTTTGTCGTATGAATAACAACTTCGTTAGCTTTTATTATACAAGTGTACCGTCTTTTTATGCCATTTTTCTACAACTGCTAGCCTCCAATCCCAATTGAATTGGAACATAAACACGGCGACGGTCATTACCATGGGCGCAGTTTAACAGGGGCTAGTGGAGGGCTAAGCCCCTCTGAACCCACAGACTTGGGTCATTAAGGTATAGTGATGCTTGGCGAATGATAATGACATAAATATTCAGTGAGCAGTGACAGACAGTGAAGTCTGAAAGATATGCATGCAAATAGTTTAAACACGGATTATCCTAGCAATTTACTAAAGCGTCCGGTAGTCAGTTTACTTACTTATAATTGCTAGCGGAAATAGTTGCAGTGGACTACTGACCTCATGTTTCTTGCGAATAAATTTGTGTTGAGTTTGATTTTTATGTGGACAGTTCTCGTAAACTTATAGTTACCATATAATTACAATTGTCAACTGTTAGTTTGAGTAAAAATTGACTTTTTATTGGTTTTTCATAAACTTCTTGTCGACCGTCCACCTGTTTGAACACATTCACACTTAGAAGTCTATATCAATTAATGAATCAAAGAATTTATTAGCTTGCAAAGACATTAAAACATAGATAAAACAGTAACAGAATAATACAATTTACAAAAGCCAAGCCGTCGCTGTGATGGACCTGCGCAGGATGGCAAAACAATGGCACAGCCCATGTGCCATTGTTCCTCCTCATGTACCTCCATATCAAATTTGAACGCTGGCCCAAACCGCTCATGCGATATTCAATACTGACATATCCCACATGGCCACCGACCTTCGAAGGTCACGTCAACGTCAAATCTGACAAGATGCTTCATATGGCCTGACGCCGCGGACGACAGGCCTATGGCATAGTCTCGGCTTACTATGCGCGCTGGTCCAAAATTATTTTACATCATAACTACAGTTAGCTTATAAAAAGGTGTTACAATGAACGCAACGCAAATGGAGCCAATCTGCTGCACGGCCCATGATTGTGCTGCCAATGTGGTTTCTTTCGATCACATTATGTATTTTTAAGCAGTAAATTCCTTCCAAATCTCACCAGAAGGCCGAAATTAATACCAAGTATGCTCAAAATGCATTTGGCGGCTGGGGCTTCGTCCCCAGACTTCGAGTGCGGGCTCAAATCGCCCCAAACCCATTTCTGCTACTTCTCGCTTTCTTAAGACTTTTCTTTTCTCACGGAGCTCCTCGCACTGGGAGCGCCTCTGAGTAGGTTGTACTGCGAGAGGCGCTTTATAAAATCGTACATTCGCATATATATATATATATATATATATATATATATATATATATATATATATATATATATATATATATATATATATATATATATATATATATATATATATATATATATATATATATATATATATATATATATATATATACACTGAGATGGGAAGGTCCTTCCAGACATCACCGAAAGAGAGTTAGTTGATAGATTGCCAGTACTGGTCTCAGGATATGAAGTGGATCAATTACTCGGAGTGCCAAAGTTAAATCATGGCACCGGTGAAGAAGCCAGTCAAGCTGTTGTGAGTGTGTTGAAGGATGGAAGGGGGAGACAGGGTCAAAGTGAAGTGCTTTGACACTATTTGGCATCAAATACACGATGTCGAGCAGGCGCACGTTCTCTAATCGAGACTAAAGTTGGAAAAGACCTACTGCATCTTGCTTGTCGACACCATGTGCACCAAGCCATCCTTGGTGATGTTTTTAAACATTCATTTGGATCATCAAGTGTTCCAGACAGGCACTTTTTAAGCAGTTCCTTGAGAACTAGCCATAGATGGATACAGATAACTTCAAGACAGCACTTCAAGATTCGAAATGTTCAGAGATTCTGGTAGCGCACAGCAACTCAGACTTTATATATGCCAAGAACGCTTTACAATTTAGCAACGAGCCTTTAGATGACTACCGCGAACTACTAGAACTCGCTGTCATCTTTCTTGGTGATATTCCCCCATGTGGAATCCGATCGATGGCACCCGGTGCAATTAATGCATCAAGCCAGATGGATGGCAAAGATATTGTATTCCATCCAAGCCTGAATGTTCAGAGAACAATTCTGACTTAAAGTCCGGGAAGAAAGTAACTTAGAGACGTCAGCCTCTTTGCTAGTCTGGTATACACAGTGTATATATATATATATATATATTAGGGTGGTCCTCAAAAATAAAAGTTGTTATTTTCTTCATGGTACCCTCTCCATTTGTTACCTTGCCTTTGTAGTGAATAAGTGTTAAATTTTAGCTTGATTGATTTATATTTAGAGGTCGCTCAGTGCTCATGACTTTTTACTATTCACAGTAGCACACACTTCTTTGCTCAGGGAACTGAGCTCTATGCTCCGATACAACCTGCAATAGGTATTGTTTTTGCTCTTCAGTTTGAATGATGGATGAGTTGAATCTAGGGTGAGTTTTACACCCTGCTCGGCAAATGTCGTTCACAACCCTGAAAATCTGTGCACACTGTTTCGCCGTGGTCCATGGTCGAAAAAAGGCCAAGGCTATTATCTCCTCACTCACATACTACAAGTGCATGGAAAGAGTCTTGGTGGCTGCTGCAGAAATGATGTCATTCATCTCCTTGTACTTCAAGAGAGACTTCACAAGCGGAAGGTCATTGAAAGGCGCTGTAATTGGGTTGGGGCAAGAAATTCATGCTTCTGTGTATACCAGACTAGCAAAGAGGCTGACGTCTCTAAGTTACTTTCTTCCCGGACTTTAAGTCAGAATTGTTCTCTGAACATTCAGGCTTGGATGGAATACAATATCTTTGCCATCCATCTGGCTTGATGCATTAATTGCACCGGGTGCCATCGATCGGATTCCACATGGGGGAATATCACCAAGAAAGATGACAGCGAGTTCTAGTAGTTCGCGGTAGTCATCTAAAGGCTCGTTGCTAAATTGTAAAGCGTTCTTGGCATATATAAAGTCTGAGTTGCTGTGCGCTACCAGAATCTCTGAACATTTCGAATCTTGAAGTGCTGTCTTGAAGTTATCTGTATCCATCTATGGCTAGTTCTCAAGGAACTGCTTAAAAAGTGCCTGTCTTGAACACTTGATGATCCAAATGAATGTTTAAAAACATCACCAAGGATGGCTTGGTGCACATGGTGTCGACAAGCAAGATGCAGTAGGTCTTTTCCAACTTTAGTCTCGATTAGAGAACGTGCGCCTGCTCGACATCGTGTATTTGATGCCAAATAGTGTCAAAGCACTTCACTTTGACCCTGTCTCCCCCCTTCCATCCTTCAACACACTCACAACAGCTTGACTGGCTTCTTCACCGGTGCCATGATTTAACTTTGGCACTCCGAGTAATTGATCCACTTCATATCCTGAGACCAGTACTGGCAATCTATCAACTAACTCTCTTTCGGTGATGTCTGGAAGGACCTTCCCATCTCAGTGTACAGTTGGTTCTAGGACTTTTTCATCGCTAATCCAGCTTCCGGGGGCGAATCTTCCGGGGGCGAAATGTTGGGGGCGAATCTTCCGGGGGCGAAATTTCCGTATCCTGTACAGTTAGAGGTACATACTGGTACATCTCGCGGACTAAATTCGAGTTTAACTCTGCCAGCAATCCTTGCTCTGCGAATTGAGGCTCGATTGATAGCAAACTCAGAAGATATGACTAACTTTAGACAAAAGGTTTTATTTTAAAAATTTGTCTTAAAATTTAAAAAACACTGATTTTGCAACAAAATGGGCCAAATGGCAGTCCTCTTATTTAACAAATTAAATAAGAGTGTAAATTAAAAAAGTATGTACTAAGTTATTCAATTAGATCTTACAGTTTTACAATCAAAGAATCAGTTGCACCGGTGTGAATATGAAACCGCACAAAGAATTTAATACAAAAATGATTTCAAGAACTTTTACTTAGTTGAGCGACCTCTAAAGTTTGTGCAATTTCCATAAAACTTGGTAGGAATCATTGTTGCATGAAGCATAACAGAATAAAAGGGTACCATAATGCATTTTCAAAACTTTATTTTTTTACATAGCTTTGAGGACCACCCTAATATATATATATATATATATATATATATATATATATATATATATATATATATATATATATATATATTGTCGTGGTCTACGCGGGTGCATGCATCAAGGGAAGAAAACCGACGCGTCAACAAGCTTGTTTACAACGCACGGAAAATTCTGCAGCAAGCTGTCAACATTAATTCGGTGCATGCAACAAGGATATACGTGTTCAGTAGGACTTTCCAGGGAAAAGTACAGTGACGTCACAGAACGTTCTGGAATCCGGGAGAACTCTATATAAGATAGACCTGATGTACATTGGGGGCCTTTTGACGAAGATTTGTAAACGTTGAAACATTGATCGTATAACGTTCAATCGAGACCAGCCAACCTGTGTGCTGTCTACGATTGTGATATTTGATAGACGAGTTGACTTACTCTACACTTAATCGACTTTATTTTTAAATAAAGATCTTTTAATAGTTCCTTCGTTGGTTCGTCGTTGCGATCGAAGGAGTCGACCGCGACATTATTGGTGTCAGAAGTGGGATCATCGGTGTTGGATCCGGTGAAGAAGACGCGAGCCGACGGAGGAAGGAGTCAACCCGGAGGATCAAGAGACGGTCTGTTCCAGACAGCGAGCGGATCGAGACGCCTTTCTACCGTGGGAGACGGGTGAATCGGCATACGACAGTCGGACGGACGAAGTGCGTCGTTCGGCTGAGACAGCAGAAGACAGCAGTCAACATACGGGTAAGATCCTAGGTGTTGTCGTGGCTGAGAAGGAGAAAAGAGAGTGGAGTTGCAGCCGAGTGGGAGGCAGCCATTATTTCTCTTTCAATATCTGCTGATTATTTCTTTGAAATTTGATCCATTGTTGTGATCGAGGCCAGACTTGCGTGAGCTTGTATAGTTTTTGCGTACTTGGCGAGTGTACTTCTTTGGATACTGCATAGTTGCACTTTGGGTTGTGGAATTTTCCTTTTGTGTGGCGGGTTTGCCGCGTGGTGTCTGTTTTTTTTTGTTGATTGTTGTTGACTGACTGTTTGTAAAAATGGAAGCGTTGACAACAGAGATGCAAGCGAATATTCGCAAAATGTCGTCTGAGCGCCTTAGGGTGTATCTTATGAAGGCAGGAAGGGACGATGATGATGTTATGTCATGGGATCGAAATCAATTAATGGAAGAATGGGCCATGGAGATTGGAAAAGAGGAAGAGGAATTTAAGGGTAGTCCAATATCTCCAACAGGAGTGGATTACGAGCTGCAGAAGCGCCGTCTGGAGTTCGAAATCCGTAAATATGAAGAACAAAGGGAGGAACGGAAGGAGAAGGAAGAAAGAGAAAGGGAGGAACGGAAGGAGAAGGAAGAAAGGGAGGAAAAGAGGAGAGAGGAAGAAAAGAAAGAACAAAGGGAGAAGGAAGAAAGAGAAAGGGAGGAACGGAAGGAGAAGGAAGAAAGAGAAAGGGAGGAACGGAAGGAGAAGGAAGAAAGGGAGGAAAAGAGGAGAGAGGAAGAAAAGAAGGAACGGAAAGAGAAAGAAGAAAGAGAAAAGAAGGAACGGAAAGAGAAAGAAGAAAGGGAGAGGAAGGAAAAGCAGGAAGAACGAAATGTTAGAGATTCTTTAGCAAGTCGTACTAAGCGTTATAGTGATGCCCTTAAGAATATTCTTTGGAAATTTCCTTCCGACCCTATAGAAATTCCAGGTTTCTTTGATCACTTGGATGGTTTGTTTAATGTGTATGAGGTGGATGAAGATGTTAGAGCAAAATTATTGCTAGCCATTTTAAGTGAAAGAGCTAAGGCATTAACCATGCGCCTTACTGAGGCACAGCTCCATGACTACAAATTCCTGAAGGAGTTTTTGCTAAGGGAGTTTAAGATAAGCCCTTCAAATCTTAGAGCCCGATTTTGGTCGTTGCACAAAGCATCGGACGAATCATTTACGATCTATTCATCCAAATTGCGTGTGGCTCTTATGTATTATTTGAAAAGTAGAAAGATAACTGATGAGTTTGATAAACTTGTAAGTTTATTGGTTGCGGATCGGCTTAAGGAGTCCTTGTCGAAGGCTTGTTTAGATTATATCTTGGCCCAAGAAAAAGAGGAGTGGTTGAGCTGTGAAGACATAGCTAATGCGGCTGACATTTATGTAGCGTCGCATGATGGTGGGAATGACTTAGTATGCCGTAGTCATCCGACACCGAAGTATAACAATTGGACGAAAGGTCAACCACATGTTCAAGTCAATAACCAGACAGCTCAACCCAAGTCTCCCAAACCGGAAATAAGGGGTGAAGCCAAGATAGGTGCGAGGGTGTCTCAGGAGGAGGCCAAGGTAAAGGGTCTCTGTTTCCTATGTCATCAGAAGGGTCATAGGGCAAGGGAGTGCCAGACCAAACCAAGTTCTAAAAAGGTGAGTACTTGTATATTTGGGAACCCAACTGAAGAAGTGATCGACTTAGTTGTTGAGAAGGTCAACGTGTTGCATGAGATACCTGAACAGGTAAAGCAAGGGAATTTATTGGATAATTCTAAACCAATAGGGTTGGAAACTGCTGTAAGGGTATACGAGAATAGTATTGATGGATTACACGAGAGGTCGTATATCAATGTACAGATTGAAGATCTCCCTTCTCAGCCAGCATTATCTGATTCAGGAGCAGAAATTTGTTGTATTGATAAGAAATTAATTGAGTCACTAAACTTACCCGTGATTAAACGGATTAATATAATTGGTTTTCAGGGAGAAGGATGTAAGGCAGATGTAGTATACCTACACATGAAATTAGCTAATTCAATGGAAGGAACGACAAACATTGCGCCATCTTTGTGCGTCATGTTCGCTGCAGTCCCTGAACTAAATGAACGGATTATTTTGACACCCCATGTTGTGGACCTATTAAGGGATAGTTCGCAATATGTAGTGATGGTAGCTGGCGTAGATCGATGTGTACAAATAAATAAAGGGGCAGAAGAAGATAACTTAGAAGTTAATATCGAGAAAAGTAACAGCAACGAATCCTTGCCGTCAGAAGTGAATGAATATTCTCAGGAGCAACTAGTTGATGATTCAGATAATTTTCTTGATGTTGAGTCAACAGAGTTCAAGTCTGATGAGGGAGTAGCGAATAATGATACTTTATTGCGTGAGCAACAGAATTGTCACAATCTTATATCTTGCTGGCAACAAGCGAGACAGAATAAAAATAATTTCTTTATAGATAATAACCTCCTGTACCACAAAGGGGAAATTATGGGACATAAGGTTAATCAATTATGTTTACCGGAAGATAGAATCGAGGTTGTCTTGCGAGTAGCACACGATGCCCCATGTGCTGGGCACATGGCTTTTAAGGCAACGAGAGCCAGGATCAAATTAAACTTTTGGTTTCCAAGAATGGATGAGAGGATTCGCGAATATTGTGCGTCTTGTCAAATTTGTCAACTAAGAACTCCAGTTAAAGTGGCAGATCGAGTCCCGATCACTCCTATTCCGAGGGCGGATGAACTCTGTTTTAACCATCTAAATATGGATTGTATTGGCCCTATGGTAGTGACTGGAGAATCCAACAAATCGAAACCCCAGTACAATTATGCTCTGGTTCTGGTGGATAAATTTTCTCGTTGGCCGATGGCGTATCCTCTTAGATCGCTGAATGCAAAGGGAGTTTGTGAAGCTCTGTTGCAAGTTTTTACAACTTTTTCTATTCCAAGGATCATCAGTTCTGATTGTGGTACCAACTTTACCAGTCGTTTGACGAAAGAATTCTTGCGGCGAATGGGTTGTAGTCCCAGATTTAATACCCCTGGACATCCTGAGGCAGCTGGATTGGTTGAAAGATGCAACCAAAGCTTGAAAACCATGATCTTTAAGCTTGCTCAATCTGATCCTCGTGGATGGCACCAATTGTTACCGTTTGTTCTGTGGAGCCTTAGAGAAAAACCTTCAGGCACGACTCATATTTCGCCATTCACTATGGTTTATGGAACTCTTCCTCGGGGTCCACTTAGTGTGTTGAAGGAATCGTGGGCTGGCGAACGAAAAGTACCTCTTAACTTAGGTAAATCACCCGAAGAGTATCTCCAATCACTGAAGGAAAACCTCGAATTCGCGAAAGTTTATGCAGATTACTATAGTGATATAGAAACAAAGCGGTATGCAGATTATTATAACTTGCGTAGTACTGACAGAAAATACGAAGTTGGAGATAAAGTAGCAGTATTAGCACCAGATTTTGGTAGTTCTAAATTTTATAGTCGATGGCAAGGACCTGCTACCGTAGTCAAGGTTAAATCCCCATATTCTTATATAGTAGAAATAGAGGGAAAACAAAGACATTTACACGCAAATAAGATCAAGCGATACCATGAACGACTCGAACAAGCGATGATCAATAGCTGTTCAGTAATTGTTGATCAAGATGAAGAATTTGGTATAGTAGAGGTTGTAGATCAGGAAGAACGTGAACAAATAAGCCCGAGTAAGCGAATTGATCCTCTGATTATAGCGCATCTTTCGCAAGAGGAACAGAAGCAACTTTTTGAAGTTTTGGATCGGCACTCGGCAGTATTTGTGGATAAACCTGGGTATTGTCCAGTATTAGAACATGAGATTAAAATAACTCATGATTTCACTCCTAAGCGTTTAAGGGCATATAAAGTACCTGAGCTACTTAAACCTGAAGTACAACGCCAGATAGAAGAAATGTTGGCATTAGACATCATTCGACCATCGAAAAGTGAAATGGCCAGTCCGGTAGTTTGCGTTTTAAAGGGACCCAAAGGTCAAAATGGCGTTCGATTGGCAATTGATTATCGCCATGTTAACAAATATTCTCTAGGTGATTGTTACCCGACCCCAGACATTGCTGACGTCTTACAAAAGGTGGGACGGGCAAAGTTTATTAGTGTTTTCGACGCGAAATCGGGGTATTGGCAAATTCCAGTTCGGAAAGAACATCGATGGCTTACGGCATTCGTATGTGATGCAGGACTTTTTGAGTTCACAAGGATGCCGTTTGGACTCAAGTCCGCTAGCAATACCTTTATTCGTGCTATGACCCAAGTTTTACATCCAGTGCGAAGTTTTACCGAACCATTCGTCGATGATATGGCAGTGGTTTCAATGAATTGGAATGACCATTTAGAACATCTAGAGAAATTCTTGCAAACTATTGAGGAAGCAGGACTCACTTTGAATTTAAGAAAATGTAATTTTGCACAAAACAAAATAAAGTTTGTTGGCCATATAGTAGGGTCAGGTTGTATTGAACCTGATCCAGGTAAGATCGCTACGATCAATGATATCCATCCTCCAACAACAAAGAAAGAAGTTAGAAAGGTTATGGGTTTTTTCAGTTACTTTCGAAATTTTATACCTGCTTTAGCTGAAAAAGCACGGATAATAACTGATTTGACACGAGATAACATACCTACGAAGGTGCCTTGGGAGCAAAAGCATCAAGAAGCACTAGATAAGTTAAAGGATGATCTCAGTAAAGCTACACAGTTGCATACCATTGATTTCACTAAGGAATTTGGTTTAAGTGTTGACGCAAGTGCCACCGCGGTCGGGTGTTGCTTGTTTCAGTGGACCGAAGAAGGTCAAGAAAAACCAATTGCTTTTGCTAGTCTTAAACTTACAGATACACAGATGCATTGGTCTACAATTGAGAGAGAGGCTTTCGCAGTAATTTGGGCACTTAAACGATTCAAGTCATGGATATTCTTATCAAAGATAATCATTTATTCAGATCATAATCCTTTGTCTTATCTCACAGATGCAAGCCCTAAGAGTGCGAAACTGACTCGTTGGGCGTTAGCATTGCAAGAGTTTAACGTGGACTTTCGATATCGTCCTGGACGTCAGAACACGGTGGCTGATTTCCTCTCTCGGTTGTGACTCGGATGGTGAAGGGGGGAAATGGCCCGACACACAAGGATCGAGCCCGCAAATTGTGTGGATAAGTTGACTAACTGATGTGTTTTGTTTTGGTTGTATATGCTGTATCGAGATGGAGTCTGGAGGCCCGGCTTGATCGTGATGACCCGTTCGGGATGGTGCTGAAGACGTGTCATCATCTGAGGGCGGAGGGAATGTCGTGGTCTACGCGGGTGCATGCATCAAGGGAAGAAAACCGACGCGTCAACAAGCTTGTTTACAACGCACGGAAAATTCTGCAGCAAGCTGTCAACATTAATTCGGTGCATGCAACAAGGATATACGTGTTCAGTAGGACTTTCCAGGGAAAAGTACAGTGACGTCACAGAACGTTCTGGAATCCGGGAGAACTCTATATAAGATAGACCTGATGTACATTGGGGGCCTTTTGACGAAGATTTGTAAACGTTGAAACATTGATCGTATAACGTTCAATCGAGACCAGCCAACCTGTGTGCTGTCTACGATTGTGATATTTGATAGACGAGTTGACTTACTCTACACTTAATCGACTTTATTTTTAAATAAAGATCTTTTAATAGTTCCTTCGTTGGTTCGTCGTTGCGATCGAAGGAGTCGACCGCGACATATATATATATATATATATATATATATATATATATATATATATATATATATATATATATATATATAACGTTATTGTAAGCTATATTGGAATAAAGAAACTTAGCGGTAGTTTTAAGATTCTGGGGTAATGACCATTGGCGGAGTTTAGTTTTAGTCCATGGGGGTCTATATCATACCTCCCCTCCCTCTTCCCCGCCGTAAATATAAATATAAATTCGTAAATACAATACAATGCAATATGACACACCAGGTGCATGGGCGTCCGGAGGGGAGGGGCAAGAAGACAAGAAGAGGCATTTCCCCAACCTGGAATTTGTAAACATTTTTCTTAAATTTAAAAATTGATTTTATGATTGTTCCAACAGTCCCAACACAATTTTCAGTGCTAAAAACACTTAATAATTGAGATAAGCCAGCTATTCTATGCAAAAAATGACATTTTACTTCCCCTAAAACTTTCCCCATACAGAGAAAATTTTGCCCCTCTAGAAATTTTGCCCCCCTGGAAAAATTCCTGCGGACGCTCATGACCAGGAGTCCTAAATCACGATGCCTCTGTGCATTTCATTTGCGTGTTCTTCCTAATAGGTATCCTAAAGAGTGTTAGTTTTTGAATTGACAGATATCACGTGTTAAGATGATGATGATGATGATGATGATGATGATGATGATGATGATGATGATGATGATGATGATGATGATGATGATGATGATGATGATGATGATGATGATGATGATGATGCTGATGATGATGATGACGATGATGATGATGACGATGATGATTATGATGACGATGATGATGATGATGACGACGATGATGATGATGATGATGATGATGATGATGACGATGACGATGATGATGATGATGATGATGATGATGATGATGAAGATGATAATGATTATGGTAATGATGATGATGATGATGATGACGACGAAGACGACGACGACGACGACGACGATGATGATGATGATGATGATGATGATGATGATGATGATGATGATGATGATGATGATGATGAAGATGATGATGATGATGAGTTCTCTGCCCGAAGGCAGGTCCGTTAGCTTTATGCCTTCCGGGGATGAGATGAGTGAAGTGGTTTTCCGTTGCCTTCCTCACAGACAATTTGTGGGCGAACAACTTGTCCAAGGTCGCTACGCAGTGGCTTGAGGTTGATTTGAACTTGCGACCCTTCCCGTTACAAGGCACAAAACATGCCGCTACACCACCACGTCTCATTCCGGTAAGATAGTCGCTCATTTATCACAAGCATCCATTAACTGAAAGAAATCCCTAAAGGCGTGCTTCATGCAATGGAAGATTGCGGTATTTCCATGCTACATGCAATGAATACAAATTAGTATTGTGTTTTAATGAAAACGAATTACCAGCCAACTTTCTGAGTTATTCATGTCGCAGTAGACGCTTGTCTCGACATCGCTATTACTGACGTTAATCAGATAGACGCCGCTCTCTGTGTGTCCGGCTGCTCTTACATCCGCACAGTCTCTCAACGGCGACTGTGTTGGTGGCGGCGAAGAAGGAAAAATACCTGCGCCTAAGATAAAAGAGAGCAACTCTAAGTAGTTGTTACGGTCAGTATTTGTTTTCCTTTTAGCCAAGGAAACATATGATGTTGTATAAATGTTTATCTGTAGTAGGCCTACTTTTGTCTTCACCATCACTCAATATGTAATCACTGGATAAAACGCCAGGAAACTTCGCGTATTCTGCATAAGTTGCTTCTCCTTCTAAAAAAGATTCCAAAGCAACACATAACCTGTATTTTGGTTTCGCGAGTAAACTATGTATAGGATTTCATTACCTAAAATACAAGTTTCAATTCGCAACTGAGAGTAAAAAGTTTAGATGTAGATATCATGGACCATCAGAATTTACCACAGCTTTAGGCTGACCCCACGAGACGGGAATGAATTAGAAAATATCAGCAATTTCACATTTTATGAACCAAAGCACAAAGTAGTTTAGGAAAGAGTTGCGTATCAAATGTCATCCTGAATATCTTCACCAGTACAATCATTCATCATGATCAACGCCACTATCAGCATCATCAGTGCTATATGTTTGGTTTCGCGAAGATGAGGCGTTGTGGGGCGTGGTGGCTCAGTGGTAAGTTCGGCGCCTTGTGACCGGAGGGTTGCAGGTTCGAATCCCACTCTAGCCGCTGCGTACGGACCTTGGGCAAGTCCTTCACTCGCAATTGCTCGTGGCGCTTCGGCGTGAAAATTCCGGTACAGTATCAAATGCTGTAGTCGGGAGCGCCTCTGAGTAGTAGTTGACTTCGAGAGGCGCTATAGAAATATCCGGAATAAATAAATAAATGTCTGGAACATTAAATATGCCATATTAAATGTCTTCATGCATGCATGCATACATATATCAGTTGGTCAACAATACAAGTTATTCATTTGCCTTTCACGTCTTGTCTGTTTACAGTATTATTCTTGACTGAAATAATCGTCATTTCTACGAGATGTCGCATATCCAAAAACCCTGCGCTTAAGAAAAAATAAGAGAATGAGAAAGCAAAGGTTAGCCATTTGACATTAATTTTGATGAATCAAAGCACAAAAACAATTTAGTAATGAGTTGCGTATCAAATATCATTCCGAGTATCTTACCATCACAATGATTCATCACCAGCATCATCAGCGCTTTTTGTGAGGAACATAAATACGCTCTATTAAATGATTTGATACATGCATGCTCAACCATCACACAATGCATCACTGTGGATAACAGCATAGACAACATTCTCAATAATTTAGAAGTCATGTATAAATTATTATAACGATGCTGCTGGTGTAAATATGCAATGGAGAATTATTTATTTGCAAACCTGCAGCCAATTTCTTACGGAATGGCAGATTCTTGCAGCAGTGACAAGTATTCATTTAATATATGCATCAAACTCCAAAGCAATATCCCAACATTTGGCCTATGGGCCCTACAGTTTAATAGTCGCTCTACAGTGCAATGGCTTGTCGATATATTCAAGCATTATCTAACAGACCTAATGAGATAAAAAAAAGAAGATATAAAACGTGAACCGGTACGAAACATGAACTAGTCTAAAATTTAATAACCTAAAAGGAAGTTTGGAATACCAACCACATTTTGTTTGGCTGCATCTCAAATTCCAATCGTTTGTCTAGAATTGAATGAACACATTTATTAATAAAGTTTTATTACAGCTGTTGTATTAATTGTTACAATAAAATTATGCATAAATTACAGGAATACAACTGATAGGACATGTAGCTCAATACACGTATATATATATCCTTTATGGTGTCCCATGGTCCCACTAGGTCCCTTGGGTCCCGGCGCCTGTTGGTCTTCCCCAGGACTCCGTCCTTGGCCCCCTTCTATATATTCTTTCTACTGGTGACCTGGATCCCCTGCTTGCCGCCGAGTCTTTTCGTAGCCAATCATATGTCGATGACCTTCAGGCCTATGTCCACTGCGGTCCAGGCTGCTGTTGCAGTAGGAATGATGAGCCTGGCAACTGAGACCCTGCATGCTTGGATGTCATCGAATCGCTTACGGCTCAATTCGGCCAAGACTCAGCTAATCTGGCTTGGCACCCGTCAGCAGCTCGCAAAGATAGACTTTGGATCCCTTGCCAAGAAATACTCGCATTTTACCTACCTAGCTACAGTCCGAGACTTATGAGTCACCTTAGACCAGGAGCTCACATTTGTTCAACATATTAATCTCCTCTGCCGCAGCTGTTACTACCAGCTGCGACAGCTCAGGGTCATATCTCGCTCCCTCTCCTAGTTCAGCATTTACACTTGTGCATGCTTTGTTGTCTCCCGCCTCGATTATTGTAGCGCCATATACGACGGGCTTCCCGCCTGCCGATTGAGGTGCCTCAACCGGATCCTGCGCACGGCTGCCCGGCCCTCGCATCCCCAAGTTTGGCCGGGTCTCGGAGTACATACGGGAGGTGCTCCACTGGCTCCCATACCCGCAGCGCATTGCTTATCGGGTCTTTGCTTTGGTTCGGCGGTGCCTTCAGGGCTTGGCTCCCCTTACCTCCGGGAACTTTGCTGATCAACTGTGGCTGTCCAGCGTCGCGGTTCGCTTCGTTCTGCAACGCAGGCTGAGCTCCTTGTCCCCCGTGCACAGACTGCTATCCGGCAACACCGTGCGATCTCTGTCTCTGGCCCAGCGACCTGGAATGGGCTCCAAGTAGCGCTGCGCCTGACCCCTATTGATCGCCCTTCTCTTTTTCCACTCTTGCCTGAAAACTGTCTTGTTTGACCGGGGTTGGACTGGGAGCGCTCCTGAGTAGACAACCTTGAAGGGGCGCTATATAAGACCTCTGAAATTATAATAATATAAATAAATAATTAAGTTAAAAAACGAATAAATGATTAAATGAATGATTCAACCAGTTATGAAGTCTGTCTGTCAGAGAATAGCAAATGAACACACGAAAAGCAAGATATATACATAATATGACAGTTAGGTGAGATACAATTGAGACTTCCAGATGGGACTATTATCCCGCTAAGAAAGAACCCCAGGTAATAACATCAGAGACAATACATGACGATAAAGGCATGTTAGCAATACCATTATAGGATCCCAGCATCAGTGGTCACAAGACCATTGCAATAATCATTAACATAATAACAAAAATATGAGACTTAATTCAACAAAGCTAAGAATTATTTCAAAAAAGATACGAATCTCTATGTCTACATATCTGTGTGCCTGTAGATTTATTCTTTTAAATGTCCTTTTCAGTTTGCGTCTGAATGTACGTTTAAAAACTTATAATAAACAATAATTTAATTGAGTTGAAACGCACCCGGAAGCTTTTGCAGAATTCTACAATCTGGTAACCAAGGGATAACACGGATGGGCAAGTGAATATTTCACAGGTAGTGTTGTCGTAGAGATTGAAGACTACGCATTCTGGGTTGTCATCACATAATCTTAAGCACTCCAGGGTCGCCGTGTTGGTCGAAAGACGGACCTCGTCTGGCCGACCGACTGCACACTGACGCCTCCCATCAGCATCGTACACTGCCGTATATTCGGTGCAGTTGGCCAGCTCACAAACAGCAGCCGCAAGAGACAGAAGGATCACAGTTCTCTTGCTCACCTTCATTCTATCAACAATCAGATTAAAGACAATCCAGGGTTTATAGCAGGTGATATGTAGTGGCGAATAAACATCAGGTTAAACTTTGATGAATGTATATGGATCTTAATTGAAGCGCAATGAGTCACGTGAAATTTGCAAGTAGCTCCCAAAATTATATTCCTTGGTGAATTTGTGGTCTGTGAACTCCTACTGCATGGCCACAATTAGCCGTAGGATATTTCTACGATGCTTCCAAAGAACAATGCTGATTAGTGTGTATAGTAATTAAGAGAACCTTCTTTATATCAATTTTACTTTTATGTTTATTTCAATTTATTATTTTAATTTATATTTCTTATGCTCTGTATGTAAGGTTCTCTTAATAACTAAGCTTAGGCCTACACACATTTATCAGTGTCATTCACCAGAAAGTAAAGTATAGTTGCGGGTACGAAGTTTTTCAGGGCTGAGGTTATCTATATGTATGCCCACGATACAATTTCAGTACAATTTCCCAATATCTATTGTCTAAAAACTGATTACATTTATTTCGGTGATCGCTATGCTGTGGCATTCTAAACTCGAATGCCCTATTAAGCCTACCCTGCTTTGAGATTGTGTTCGTGAGAAAATTGTTGCTGTTCTGTTCACAACACCACTGTAACATCCAGTCGAGAGTTTCAAATAAATGAAATATCGTGAGAACGTTAGTTTGCTGATTAAAAGGCTGGTCGATAGATATATCTATATATTCGTTTACTGGCAAATCAGGCTGACATACCGCAGCCGATTACCGAGCAGAAGCTATTGTTTCCTAAAATTGATTTCAAAATACTTAAACAGATTTCCTTCTGTACAAGACACATAAGCCTAACCAGAGTAAGGCTGCGAAGGCTCTTAATTAGGCCTAACATCGAGAGACAAGCGATTCATAGTCCTACTGCCCTACTTGTTCACTGGCGGCGACTGTGTTGTTGTCCTTGTTCGAAAACGACGATGAGTCGAAGTCAGAGACTCTCCTGTAACTGTCCAGTCTTCGCCTTACCTCTGACGTTCAATCGCATCGGCGTCCTACACCACGTGTGCGTCACGTGGTATGCGATGTGTACGTAGCACCACGTTAGCAACCAAGCACCGCTTCATGCTATGCAATTTGATCTGCCCATAAGTGTAATTTGTGGGGGTACGAGGAGTAACCGTACCCCCACTTTTTGGACTGGGGGTACCGTACCCCCCACTTTTTAAACAATGCCAAACAATATTTTATTACTGTGCCTTCCCGGAGATCGCAGTCCACGCCTTGTTTTCTGTGGGTAGACAGGGTGAGGAGCATATGTACCACAAAAGTACCAAAGTACTTAGATACACGGGGAAACCGAGAGCCAGACGAACTGAGTCACAGGCAGTTAGACTTTCAGCCACGCAGGTAACCCCGACAGACTGACCGCCGTGATCGGTCAGCAGGCCAGGCGCCACAGATCTGGGCCACAGTGTAATTTTGGCCCAGATCTGTGGCGCCTGGCCTGGCCTGGAAATATCTTACATCATGCACCCTCGCTGACCGTCTTATGGTTGACATCTTAGTCACATCGGGATGTGGAGTTGTAGGTCAAGTCCGTATATGGACCTACACTCATACTGGTGGCCTTGATATGACTCCTCACCCTCGTTCCCCTCACAACTCTGTGTTTGCGTGTGTGTGTGTGTGTGTGTGTGTGTGTGTGTGTGTGTGTGTGTGTGTGTGTGTAGGTGTGTGTGTGTGTGTAGGTGTGTGTGTGTGTGTGTGTGTGTGTGTGTGTGTAGGTGTGTGTGTGTGTGTGTGTGTGTGTGTGTGTGTGTGTGTGTGTGTGTGTGTGTGTGTGTGTGTGTGTGTGTGTGTGTGTGTGTGTGTGTGGATATATATATATAGTGCTTTTTTCTAGGAAAAAAGGTTCCGGAACGGAACAATAGGTTTCGGAACGCAACAATAATGGGCGGGCTAAAATCACGAGAAAACGGGATTGGGGGTTGATATATATATATATACAGTGCTTTTTTTCTAGGAAAAAAGGTTCCGGAAAAACAATAGGTTCCGGAGCGCAACAATAATGGGAGGGCTAAAATAAATAAATTATTTTTAGAAGCTGAAAAAAGGTGCCGGAACACCGTTCCGGCGCGTTCCGGCTGAAAAAAGCACTGTATATATATATATGTATATATATATATGCACACACACGGCTCGGCTATGTTTAACCATGGTTTATCATATATATATATATATATATATATATATATATTTTTTTTATATATATATATATATATATATATATATATATATATGCGTGTGAAGGAATTGGTACCCCCACTTTTTAGACCAAAGTTACGCCCCTGGATCTGCCCTACCTTAAACATCCGTTATCAAAGCGCAACATTAGAGTGTTGATGTTTTGTTCTGACATTTTGGCGAAGCGATAAAACAGTTGATGTATAGAATAGATGCCAGATTTGTGACATACAAAACAGAACAAAAAATTAGCAACAGGAAGCGTTTATCAGCTGAGCTCGCTTGGTTGCCGACGACCTCATAAAGAATAACACGCAGGAAACTGATATCGATCTTCATTTAAAAGCTGCGGTGGTCGGGCATGTTATGGCGTATGTGCTTTCAAATCTAACAATGATAGTATTAATTTGACGCCTATGAGGCGTGCAATCGTAATCGTAACCGTAAAGACCAAATTTCTAAGGCGACACCCGACAGCTAAGCGCAGGGTACCAGCCTATTCACGAGCTCTGCGTCGAGTCAGAAGGGTTGTCCAAAGGGTAGTCGTAAGGACCTAAGACTAGCTGCTAAGGTATATAGGTGTAGCTTAGGTCAGTGCGTTTTTTCTGGAAGAAAAGGTTCCAGAACGCAATAATTATGGTCGGGCTAAAATTCCGAGAAAAACTGGGTTGGGGGTTGGGAGGGGTCTCAATAAACGCTGAAGACAGTTCAAAACACTGAAATTAAATTAAATTAACTAAATTATTGGTTTTATTATTAAAATAAATTAATTATATTTTATTATCTGAAAAAAGCTGCCGGAACGCCGTTCCGGCGCGTTCCGGCTGAAAAAAGCACTGGCTTAGGTCGAGATTTGAAAGAAGGACCAGGTGAGCACAGATTGCCAGCAGTGTGTCTCAGTATCGATTTAGGCTATAAAAAAAATCCCAAACTACACGTATGTCTGCTAATTGGAAAGCTTCTAACGCTCGCTGTCATGGGCGGCGATCTAAGGGGGGGGTCGAGGGGGACATGTCCTCCCACCTTTAAGAGTGGGGGGATACGCCATACATTTGTCCCCCCCCCCAATTTTGAAGAAACCCCAAAAATGGCAAAGAAATGTAACCGTGCGTGAGGGTTTTCAGTGCCTTTTTGACCAGACGAGGTGAAAACTGTATTTTTGAGCAGAAGTGCCCCCAAAAAAAAATTCTGTGAGAGTAAGAAGAAATTCCGAAAAAAAAGTCATGAAAGTTGAAATCTTTGGTCATAAAATTTAAAATTTTGGGGGAAAGAATTTTGAAAAAGAAGGCGATGCATCTTCTATACGAATTAGTCGAATTAGTGAGAAAAATAATAATTATTGCGAGACGAGACCCCCAAGTAAAAGCTGTAAAAGAGGTGAATGACTAAAAAAGGCCATCAACTTTTTTGGGACTTGAATTCCCCAAAAAGTTTAACGTTCTTCTTTGTGGATATGAATTCTTAAAAAAAGGTAATCGACCAGACCATGCCCGACTTTGTTGTCCCCCCCCCACCTCTCAGACAAGATCGCCGCCACTGCTCGCTGTACACAGGAGACATGCATGACGACATACAACTTGCATGGGACTCGTCATTGTGTGCAAGAACTCAGATATGCTGACATTCAGTTGCAAGGCCGTATTTAGGGGGTGTTTTGGGTGTTTGAACCCCCGAAATTATATAATGTAAAAATTAAATAATGCATTTACTAACTCCAAACCCCTTATTCGGTTGACTCGGTTGCTTGTTGGCTTGCTGAAAGACGAGAAAACACCCCCGAAAGAGAAAACACCCACCCCCCCCCCGAAACAAAATCCTGGCTGCGGCCCTGTTCAGTTGTGTCGATTTATTAATTATATATATATATATATATATATATATATATATATATATATATATATATATATATCTGATCGTTGAACTGTGGGTTTCGTTCGCCAAAGTGAAGTCTCGGGTTAGCACGGTCTGTACAGGAGGCCATAAATCGCGTGGAGCTATTCACACGAGCATCTGTGGTAAAGGATCTCACTCGATCAGTTCTTTAACTGAGCAGGGTCCAGGCCATACGGCTGCTATAAAACCGTGTGCATTTACATTTAGTAGACGTTGTTTGGCAGAGTAGGCCTAAATACGTCGTTTGCCCGCAGGTCATATTGGCAAAAGTGTGATGACAACGACCATGAGAGTGGAATGCCTCTCGACTAAACGAAACGCATGCAGGAATTGAGGTGACTAAACGTCGTCTATAATCTTTGGTGCAACTGGAACTGAATTACGTATTTAGTGGGTTAAGTCTAAATCTCTATAGTTCTTTTCTATCAGCCGGATTTAGATGAAAACGACAGACGATTTAAACTTCGGTAAGAAAGAATCAAGAAATTATGTTACAGTGTATTGTTCTAATCATAGCAGCAGTTGTTCGTTTCCCGCGAATGTCGGTAGCGGATGCGTTCATAAGGAGGCATAAGCATACTTGTTACACGTAGGTCTCTATATAGCTATTTTTATAGGTTATTTCTCGAATCTGTTATTATTCTTTCCTTTATGCTAACTTTCAATCAGTGTTACTTGTCCACGGTACATGATCAATAATAAAAACGAATATGATAATTTTGCATTGACATGCAGATATAATAATAATAATAATGGCCTTTAGGGGTGCCTTCAACAACTTTAACCTAGACGAATAGGGCCCATTCCAGACAAATCTATTTTGTAAATAATGTTGAAGTCCCTGAGGGATCCTGTATACCTCGGGGCATAAAAAAAATATAATAATAATAATAATAATAATAATAATAATAATAATAATAATAATAATAATAAAAACACACTTGTTCACAAATAATAATAATAATAATAATAATAATAATAATAATAATAATAATAATAATAATAATAATAATAATAATAATAATAATAATAATAATGATAATAATAACTTGGATGAGGGATAACCGTTCCAGAAAAATAACTTATTTAATCTCTAAGACCTTGAGGGAATGAAGTACCTCAGGGCAAAAAAAAAATAAATAAAAAAATAATAATAATAATAATAATATTCATGCTTATTGACAAGCTCAATTACAAACCGCAGAAAGTTACATTGAAACACCTGAAACATGACGGTGCAATTATCAAGATCTTAATTAACACACGTTTTGACAGCCTGTAAAGTGCGCGCTCACCTAACTGTTTCCTCCTATAAAGTGGAAGCCTGATTCGACCTAGAGGGAGCATTCGGGTATCGAACGGTAGGAAGATAACACACCTGTTCACAAATGTAAGAAAGTGATACATTGTTCACAAATGTAAGAAAGTAATACATTGTTCACAAATGTAAGAAAGTAATACATTGTTCACAAGTGTAAGAAAGTGATACATTGTTCACAAAGGTAAAAAGGGAATAGGTGCCTACACTTGTTCGCATGACTTCACCTTCTGCTATTAGCTACACTGAGCTAGGTTTCACAGACGATTTATAGCCAGGGGCGTCTACCCCCCCCCCAAGTCAATGGAGCAACTTCTTCTTCCCCCTCTTTTCCCCCTCCCTCTTCCTTCCCCATAAAATGGTGTTACACACAATGACAGATTTCACCCCCCCCCCCATATTTCTTGGATGGAGCATTTGCTCCACGGTTTCTGTGGTTTAGATGCCCCTGTTTATAGCTTCACATCGCTTGGCGGATTATTTCACACAGAGTTAAGCTAGGAAGTTTCATATTGCACAGATGCCTCTATAACTACACGTATGTTAGGGTCGTCTCTGAACTGCACTACAGGATCATCACAGGCGATGAGGAAGAAAATATATGAGTCTCTGTTTCTGTGCTTTCTACTGCTCTTTATCCCCAAATGGTATTATAGTAGATACCGAATCGCCACTGTCAGGCACCACGAAATCAATGTCTCATCGGAAGAAAGTTTTTCGTCAATCTTCAAGTCTAAACCACTCGTCATCTGGAGCAGGGGCTTTCTTATTGGACCTATTCACGACCTGAAAAATTATTTACAACCAATGGGTGTTAGGTTCATTGATTAGAGTCTTGACATACTCAGGTGTCAACGCACTCAGACTTGCCAGGAAAGAAAATCCCTAAAACTTATCAATCCTGAGAACGTAATGAATCTTAGCTATGAAATCATTGCCCGGTTTCACACAGCCTACGAAAATGACAGCGAGATATCGTCATCGGACGCTTTAACTTGCTCTCACGTGACATCACTCTACGAAATCTATGAGCCATTCAATAAGAGTCTTATCATAATCGCAACTTACTATTAGATACGAATTGGGGCGATTCGGAAAACAGAGATGAACGACTTGGAACACAAACCTGTTTCGATATGCATCTAAACCGTGGAATGTCGTCGCTGCAAACAACCTATATGATGTCGATTATAGGCCTATCAAGTGTTCACAGACATTCAACCGCTGCTGTTGCCAAGTTACTGCGGCTACACCAATCAGGTATACAATCATTCTAGGAAAGGATTCCCATTTGCCCACAACAGCAACCAGATCAATTTACCATATCAAGATATTTCTGAGGAATTTTACAGACGCGTACTACCTTACGAATTCCACGTTGAATATTATATCCATACGGCAAAAGTATCGAGATTACAAGTACTTCGAAATAGCCGCTCATGAAGGTATTGTACACGTACCGTACCAGGTGTCGGTGATGAGTTTTTCGAGCAGTACCGCATGAGCGTGCCTCTATTCGCTCCAACCACAGGAACTGCTGGTTGATTGGGAATACAAATATCAAGCGATGCGTGATATAACTTGGGATGGAAGTTTTCGCATATTGCGTCCAAGCCGATCGGCAATTGATCCCCATCCATCTCAGCGGCACGTTCCTGATCCGAACAGTTACACCGAGAATGCAATTCGTTACTGGGTGAACTTTTCGGACTACTATCAATTTCCCAACATTAAATATTACGCCTCCATATCTGATCTGATTCAGATGCTGCAGACCATCACATCGGAAGAGCTTTTGAGTATTAGCAAACGGATGAAGTCCTTCAATATTAGGGAAGACAAGAGACTTCGAACCATTTGGAAGAACATCCTGTTACGGATAGCGAACCACAGCAGCAACAAACCATACTAGTCCGTTGTCGGGCACTAGTAGTCAAGTTGTATATATATATGTAGGCCTACCCTGCCAGCATTCCCACGTCCAGCTCATATAGAAACCATATTTCCACATGGGACCCTATAGTGCCCATATGGGTCCTATGTAATACCCATGGACATGCTGGTTACTTCACTGAAATCATATCCTCCGTCTGCTTCTCAACATTTGTCGTTTCGCGTTTCGATCAACTGTACAGTTGCCCTTGCTTTGAACATTGCTGTTTTTTCGCATTTTCAGTTGCTTGTAAAATCGAACTTAATGCACTGTTTTGCATTGTATAGGTGAAACGTATAATGTTCATCCTTTTGGCGGTTCTAGGACAATTCGACGCTGACAATTCGGCGCGAAAAATTAGGAGAATATTTAAAAAAATTATTCAAAGTTAAATTGCAATGAAATCAAATCCTGCTATAACAGGTAATCTAGGCATCTAACAGGTAATCTGACAAATATAATCTAAGACCATACCACTGTGCATAATAAAAAGTCATGAATGAAAAGTTTAAAAAGTTGTTGTTTGTTTTCTGAAAACGTAATTATGTGATTAATTTAATCTAATAAGTTAATGTGGCTGCATCCGCGCAAAGTAAGCAATGCATGCGCGCTTTCCGTCAGCTGGTTATAGGACGTCAGTAAAGGACTAATCATTGCGAAATAGAAGTTGGATCAGTGATACAAATATAACTCGAACTAGGAGTTGGATCAACGATGGAAATGTTTCATACTAAAACTCCAAATAGAAGTTGGATCAGATCAGTGATTCTAATTAAAACAATTAGAATGACTGGTGAACTTTATGAACAGTCCCTTGATGAATCGTCCCTTGACGAACAATCCGCATATAGCAGTTGTTGTATTTTACAGCTAATCCAAACTCTTGAACCTTACGCCAACTACACTGTCCAAAGGGGTCGTCCATAAAAGGACGTCCGCAAAATATGACCCACTTTGGACCCCTCCTCCCCTTGTCCGCATTGGTCCGCATTTGACCTTACCCTCCCTACCCATTGCGGACGTCCGCACGCATAAGCCAATTTTTAATGTCTTCATTATTTTTACAATTATTCCACAGTTCCTGCTCATGTTTAAGTGAGGTTTCATATAGTAGGATGTGCAGTAATAAAAGCCTCTTTAAAGTCGCAGTAAAGGTTATACCATGCATGAAGTTTTAGGCAATCGCTTCACCGACCTTTTCGTCTTTCGGGTAAGGCTGAAACGAGGTGGTGTTTAAAAAACTATCAAATTTAAAAGTTTAGATGCGGACGTCCGCACTGGTCATAACCCTCCCTCCCCCTTGTCCGCATTTGTCCGCATTTCGATGACCCCTCCCTCCCCCTCATTGCGGACGTCCTTTATGGATGACCCCAAAGTGGAAATGTCTACCGTGGATCTCAGTATTGTAGAAACTGGGGAACGCAGTCATTGCAGCCTTTTCAAATCGGTTATGGCTGTCATCGGTTGTAATCTAGGGTCAATATCTGCTAATTTCGTCAACATAGCTGTGTATGTTGCTTCCAGCTTATTTGGAAGCAAAGCGAATATTGATGCCATTACGTGTTCCATGAATGGTGTATAGCCGCGTGTATCCGGGCGGACTGACCCTAAAGGTGCCGTCTGCAAACCAGACTCCACATCCTGTATTATACTTCTCAGATGGAGGTGAGAAAACGATTTTTGATGCCACATATATTCGCGCCGAATTGTCCGGCGCCGAACTGTCCGGTCACCTCTTTAGACAGACATGTTCAAAGCGCTGTTCAGAGGCTTCTAAAATGTGCTTTATAAAAATCCAGCTACATGCATGCATACATGTACACATACATATATACGCACATACATACATATATTACATGGTCACCTTCAATGATCTAGAATGACTAGAAAGTCTCACTAGAGGTGTGATAAATTATTTGTGATATCTGCATACAAAGTATATTTATATCGTCTGAACGGCAAGACTTCAAACTTAAATAGACGAACAGCTTGTCAACAATTCACCTAACAACAGAATGTTACAAAAACTTTCTCAGAAAACTAACAACTTTCAACAGAGAAATAATCTGGTGCGGTTGTTCAAACTTAATTGTACAAATGAAACTCGGAACCCTAACACAACACAAGACCTCGTCAGATCAGAAGCTAAATTATGAAGCTTTCAGAAACTCATAGGACATTTTCTTTTACACTCTTAAATGACCGCCAGATGGCCATGCCAAAACCAGTCAAGCATAGCTACACAGTTTACAGTAGAGTGTTGTGTTCAATGCAACCACTTCAATCCTAAACGCAACAGAATGTTCTGGTCAGTTCAACCACTCCTTCCCAAACAGAGATATATAACAATACATACATGCATACATACATACATACATACATACATACATACATACATACATACATACATACATACATACATATCATGCAGACCCGCGCTTTCTCGGTGGTTGGCCCGACCATATGGAAGGTCTTCCCTCTGAGCTGCGCCTACATCCTAGGTCTTCCTCTGGTACCTTCTATGACCACCTGAAAACTGCTCTTTTTCGCCGTGCTGGAGTCGGGAGCGCCTCTCAGTAGTTCCCTTGAAGTGGCGCTATATAAATTTACGAATGAATGAAAACAAAGAAATACTTCTGGTCATCGCTCTTGATACACATATCTCACCATCACTTCCCAACCTTCAACTACTGGATCCACCAAAGTTCTGTAAATTCAGCGATCGTGAGCCGATTTACTTGAAATTCGGTAGAGCTGACTGTATACGTTGCCGAGCTGAGATCTTCGTCGTACAAACACAAAGAGGACGATCAGAATGGAGGATTTGACTGCGAGGAAGTTTTCTAGGTTGCTTGCAGTCAGCACAGCGTTAGGCCTACTGGTTTTATGTTGCGTAGCTCACGACGCACCCAGTAGAAGGGCAGTGCCCGAGAATGTCTACGAATATTTTTACACACCAAAAAAGCTTATAAAGGGTCGTCACGTCCGCAAAATATGACCTACTTTGGACCCCTCCCTCCCCCTTGTCTGCATTTGTCCGCATTTGCCTTTGTCCCCTCACTCCCCATTTGCGGACGTCCGCACGCCAAAGCCAGTTTTTCATGTCTTCGTCATTATTTTTACAATTATTCCAGAGTGCCTGTGCACTGTGCACGTTTAAGTGACAGTTCAGGTTTAATATCAGGGTGTACAGTAATAACAGCCTCTTTAAAGTCGCAGTAAAGGTCATACCATGCATGCTCACTGACCTTTTTGTCTTTTAGGGAAGGTTGAAACAAAGTGGTGTTTAAAAAAGCATCAAATTTAAAATGCTAGATGCGGACGTCTTCACTGGTCGCAACCCTCCCTCCCCCTTGTCCGCATTTGTCCGCATTTCGATGACCCCTCCCTACCCCCCTCACTGCGGACGTTCTTTATGGATGACCCCTAAACATAAAATCATTGTTTCTGCTAAAATGTTCTAAGACTTTAAAGTGCTTCATTAGGACGATGCAATCGCATTGTTTGTAAATTTACACGAGGAAATTAAACGAAACTTAAAGTTTTTAACATGAAGTGATTTAGATTTTGCAACATATTCTAAAATTATCTCATCACAGAACAATGGCCACATGAAAAACGTCATTAATAAGACTTGATAGCTGTATAAATGTCTTCCAACGTTTTCAGAATTTCTTTCTTAAGAACGAACACGTCTGCCCATTTCCACAAGTTATCAGCTGTCGAACTGGGGGGACGTTTCAGCATCTTTATCTTCTCGTCATCGCTAACTTGAACGCCACGCCGCACACTTGCTTCGTAGGAAGTCCAGTTCTCACTGACGCCAGTCACTTCGACCGAGTGGTAGTTTATGCCAAATTCTACCACAAAATCGCGATAATAGAACCCCCAGTGTTTAGACGGCCAGGAAAAATTGGAACCCCCTCCCCCCTGTTCGCAAGCGTACTTTCTTCCACACCCCCCCGCGTACGTACACTTGACGCACCCCCCCCCGAAGACCAGCTGCAGAAAGTGTCTGAAAGTCTGCACTTTAGGCCAGATTGAAGGATGAGTGAGGGCCAATATAAGACAAATTATAGGTGTCTCGTTCACAGCACAGAATAACTGCACATGGCTTTTATATAATGTAATAAAATGCCATCGGAAAAAGGACAATACAGAGTTATAAATAGGCTAATGTGGACGTCATAATTAGACGTCTATTTTGCGTACGTACACATTTTGTCCCCCCCTCCCCCCTCCGTTCGCACCCGTACGCAAAATCGAGAATTTCCGACCCCCCTCCACCCCCCTAAGTGCGTACGTAATATGTGGATGGCCCCTTATTCACGAGCGCTGCGACGTATCCGAGGGGTTGTCCAGAAATCGATGTCCGTTGGTGGTCCGAGTCCGGTTGCCTGAAAGACCAAAGAGAGGCAGAGCAGCTGTTACGGAGGGTTTCGTTGAGGACGAGATAGCTTGGAAGGCAGAGGATCAGATGGATTAGGAAAGGAAATCTTGAAGAGATGAGTTTTCAATTTGGAGTGGAAAGCCTGTAGGGTGATGAGTAGAGGAGCCTGAGATAGATGACGATGAGTGAGTCCAAAGTAAAGATATAGCTTTGACGTATGATATTTCACAAGTAACTCTAGAACTACACCTATTGTAGGTTCGTCGGTGAGCTGTACTACAGGATCGTCATAGGCGATGAGGAAGAAAAGATATGTGTTTCTTTTTCTGTTCTTTCTACTGCTGCTTGTCACCAAGTGGTATTATAGTAGACTCCAAATAGCCACTGTCAGGCACCACGAAATCAATGTCTCATCGGAAGAAATCTCGCCAATCTTCAAGTCTAAACAACTCGTTATCTGGAGCAGTGACTTTCATATTGGACCTATTCACGATCTGAAGAATTATTTACAACCAATGGGTGTTAGGTTCATCGATAAGAGTCTTGACATATTCAGGTGTCAACGCACTCAGACTTGCCAGGAAAGAAAATCCCTAAAACTTATCAATCCTGAGAACGCAATGAATCTTAGCTATGAAATGATTGCCCGGTTTCACAGTGCCTACCAAAATGACAGCGAGATAGCGTCATCGGACGCTTTCACTTGCTCTCACATGGCATCACTCTGCGAAATCTATGAGCCATTCAATAAGAGTCTTATCATAATCGTCACTACTAGATACGAATTGGGGCGATTCGGAAAACAGAGATGGACGAATTGGAACTCAAACCTGATTCGATATGCATCTAAACCGTGGAATGTCGTCGCTGCAAACAATCTATATGATGTCGAATATATCAAGTATTTCACAGGCATTCAACCGCTGCTGTTACCAAGTTTCTGCGGCTACACCAATCAGGTATATAATCAGTCTAGACAAGAATTCCTATTTGCCGACAACAGCAACCACGCCTTCTTCAAGATATTTCTGAAGAATTTTACAGACGCGTACCAGCTAGCGAATTCCACGTTTCACATAATACCCTTACGACAAAAGTATCGAGATTACAAGTACTTCGAAATAGCCGCTCATCAGGGTATTGTACACGTACCGTACCAGGTGTCGGTAATGAGTTTTTTCGAGCAGTACCGCATGAGCGTGCCTCTATTCGCTCCAACTAGAGAACTGCTCGTTGACTGGGAATACAACCACCAGGCCATGCTTGACAGAACTTGGGAGGGAAGTTTTCGCAAATTTCTTCCAAACCGGTCGGCAATTGATCCCCATCCATCTCAGCGGCACGTTCCTGATCCGAACAGTTACACCGAGAATGCAATTCGTTACTGGGTGAACTTTTCGGACTACTATCAATTTCCCAACATTAAATATTACGCCTCCATATCTGATCTGGTTCAGATGCTGCAGACCATCACATCGGAAGAGCTTTTGAGTATTAGCGAACGGATGAAGTCCTTTAGTATTAGGGAAGACAAGAGACTTCGAACCATCTGGACGAACATCCTGTTAAGGGTAGCCGACCACAGTAACAATAAACCATACTAGTCCGTTGCCGGCCACCAGTCAAGATGTTGAGGATATATTCGTGCTTGTCATTCCTCACATCATCTTCAAAGTCACAACATCAGTATTAAAAGATCACACATTCAGCAAGGTATCGGTAGCTGAGTTGAAAGTTTAGAAGGCTTCCCTACAGAATTCACTTCAAAGATTCGACACCGCTATTGCCGTGTTTTGAGATTTCAATTAAGTTCCATTGTAAACATTAAAAGTAAAATCGGCTTAAGAGTAAATCTGAATAATTTAAGGCAACTGGTTTTCGTGTGCTTTCTGTTATTATAACTACTACTACTACGAGTACTACTACTACTACTACTGCTGCTGCTGCTGCTGCTGCTGCTGCTACTACTACTACTGTTGTTATTACCAATATTATTACTATAATTATTACTATTAGGTAAAAATGATTCCCAAGGGCTTTCAACATTATTTACAGGAAGCACAGAGTTGTCTGTAATGAGCTCTATTCGTCATCATCACCATCATCATCATCGTCATTACCAGTATTACTATAAGTATTATTATTGTTATTGTTGTTATTTTTTGTTATTATTACGAACATTTTAATACGCGCAGTCATGCAGAAATGCGAATGTGAGGCAGTGTTAGTCAGTTGACAGGACTTACGACATCTAATGACTTCTAATGATTTCTAATGACTTCTAATGACTTCTAATGACTTCTAATGACTTCTAATGACTTCTAATGACTTCTAATGATTTCTAATGACTTCTATAGGGCCATTATCATTATACACGAAGAATAAATCGACGGTCGTTTCTCGTTATCCATTAGAGAAGCCAGGTCTATAAATCCGAAAAGCCATACGCAGGAACCAGCAGTTAAGCTCTGAATGGTAAGCAACTGAAACAGAGGAGCAGCTGAACGAAACGTCATCTTCAAGCGATTAGCTGCGTTTTAAGTGCTAACAATAGTCATAGACTTAGGTCTGTAGGTTGAGCTTTAAAATACTGACATCTTTTGAATTATTACAGGATTTCCAGTCGGTCGCCAAATCATCTTCTGCATGGACCAATTCAAATAGAATTGATTGAGATCAAGATTTTATATAGGCCAAGTCCAAAACGTACGGAATAGTTGTTTGCAAAATTTATTAATGACACTGACAACATATATATATATATTTAGGATATACTTCTTCAAGAAAAAACGAATATATTAATAGTGTCTGCATAGTTCCATGGTAGGCCTATTTGCCCCCGACAATATGAAATCCATCAAAACCACTTCATACAATTGAAGAATATCAAACACAATTGATTTAAACTCGACATTCTGCTTCAAATAACTTTTTGATATAGTCACAATAACAATCGATGTGTAATTAGCGTTCACGCATGCGATCAGCTGCATCATTCTATAGCATTGTAATAACAGTCCGTTAATTAAACCGAACTGAGATGAAACAACATAGCGAAAAACAATGACTTTAACAACGAGAAATTGGTTCATTTGTTTAAGAAGAACACATGACAATATTAACAGCGTCTGCACACTTCCAGGGCATTTGCTCGACAATACAGAATCCACTACCAGAACAACATTGAAATTGGAATGTTATTAGACAATATAGAATACACTACCAGAACAACATTTAAATTTAAATGTTATTAGACAATATAGAATCCACTACCAGAACAACATTTAAATTGAAATGTTATTGCACAATATAGAATCCACTACCAGAACAACATTGAAATTGAAATGTGATTCTACGAATAATAAACGCTAGCAGTGCACATAAAAGAGCTTCATCATTATCACTTTAGTCCAAATTTTTTAGCAAAGGCGGCCGATAATGAGAGGTTGACAACGAGAAGCTGATTTCTGCTATCGATGTGGTCTATGACTATGTTATCAACCACATAGGCCTACGACAGATTTCCAATTCCTCGTTCGTTATGTATGTACAATAACTCCCTTATCCGAATCGAATGCACAAATGTTTTTTATTGCCAAATTCTGATGGATTACAATATTTAGAATTGTTTTGGAATCATAATTGGATCAAACTGGTATTTCAGAGAGAGCTAACTTTTATATTATGCTACAGACATTTTTCTTTTACAGCTGTTTCCATCGCTAACGTGTAACCTTGGGCAGGGCACTTGGTTAGCCTAAGCGCTTCGAAATATCCACTAAAATGGTGCAGGATAATGATATTTTAACTGGTGCAAATGTTAGAATCACATATGGAAAGCTACTTTAGAGTTCATTTATGTACTAACTCTCAACCTGAAGATCACGCCTGGGGTCATCTTTCTAAACTTTAGGAGTTATCTTCATTTCCGTTTTGTTTAATGGACACAAACAAAATGTTTGCCACAGAGGTTTAAATTCGCAATAGCTTGGATTATTATAAAGCTTGCCATTGAGGTTTGACAGAGCGCAATCGCCGAACCACCAACCTCCGCAAAAATGATCATTCGCAGCGCAGTTGTCAGCAGAGTTTTCATGATCAGCGTCCGCGGTGCTGAACTGACAGCCACTGTGATACGAGAGACTATCACCTGAATAAAAAGAGAATATCTAACAATATGGTGCTCAAGTAGAAAGTCAGTAATGTCGTAACGTGTGATAACCATAGTTTATAAAGAAAACCTAAGAGCGAAGAGGCTTAATATTAACTGGTCACCAATTTCTTTTCAGGTGTTGGCTGCTTTCATATAGCGTCAGCTGGGAGACATTCGCTACACGGCAGTTATGATACCCTCCCTCCACAAAATATCTGCGTTGTCTCCAGCGAGGAACTCCGTGGCCTTTCCAGGGACAAGTTGCCCAAGTACCTGCAACTTGAAGTCCTCACCCTCTCTTTGTCTCTTTCCAGCCAGCGCTTGAAGACCATTTTGTTCAATCTTGTTAGGTCGGAAGCGCCTCTGATGCGTCTCTGTTTCTATCCTCCATTCAATCTTTCTCGTCCCCACAAAGAAACCCAGCTCTGCCTCTTCTATGTTGTCTCTCTAGCAACCGGACTTGGATGAGTAGTGGACATCGATCTCTGGAAACCCCCTCTGATACGACGCAGCGCTCGTGATTATGGTGGGGCCATGCGATTAGCTTAAAGGTAGCGTCATAGAAATTTCGAGTTTACGATTAAGATTCAATGCGAGAGGAAAGTTTGTTCATCACTTTCCTAATACTAATAGAGATGTATTTCTGTGACGTCATACTGAACCTTGTGCTACACGGCGGTCGTAATTGTAATTGTAATTGTAATTGTAATCGAGGATTTATATAGCGCCACTCATAATCAGAGGCGCTCCCGACCCGTGTCAGTGTCTTCACTGACAAAGAGAAATGTTTTCAGGCGCTTGCGAGACTGGGCAGGAGACAGAGAGAGAGGAGGACAAGCCTAAAGCCCTGAGGGAGGCTGTTCCAACTGGAAGGGCCCACAACCGCAAAACTAAGGGAATGGGCAGTAGCAGTGCGCATCCAAGGAACTAACAAGTGGCCACGGGCAGATGACCGGAGAGAGGCCCGACCAGGCAAACTGGAAACTGGGGTGCAGTAAGCCCCGAGATACAGCGGAGCTGAGCCAACAAGACAGTTACGCATGAGGGAAAGGACCTTAAATTGAATGCGTTGGTGAATGGGAAGCCAGTGAAGGGAATCCCGGATGTAGGAAGAGATATGGGCAAACTTCATGATGCCCCCTATAAGGCGAGCAGCAGCATTAAGGATGGACTGAAGTTTAGATGTGTTAGTAGAGGACAGGCCAATATAGACAGCATTTCCGTAGTCAATCCTAGTACAGATCAGAGCATGAACCAAGGTCGCAATCGCATGCAGCGGAAGAGACTGGCGAATGGCACGATGTTGGCGTAAATAGTAAAAGAAGCCTCCAGGATGCGTTCAACCATAAGAGCAGCTGAGTTGGCTGGACCATGGAGGTATGCCTGTGTGTCATCAGCATATTGGTGAGACAAAACACCCATTGGACCAAGAACCCCAGCTAGATCCGAGGTATACAAATGAACAGAAGGGGGCGAGGACAGAGCCCTGAGGTAGTCCATACGGGATGTGGGTCCAAGGAGAGCGGGTAGGTCCAAAAACAACAGAAACAGAGCGATCAGTAAGGAATGAGCGAAACCAAAGAAGAGCAGAGTTAGCAATGCCAAAAGATTTAGATAAACGGTCTCAGAGGATGGTATGGTCTACAGTATCAAAGGCAGCGCTGATATCGTAAAGAGCAAGTAAAGTGACCTGGCCACGATCAAAGGCTTGAAATACTTCAGCTAGAAGGCGCAGTATAAGCGATTCTGTCGAGTAGAATTTCCTGAACCCAGACTGAAGAGTAGGCATAAGAGAGTTAGAGTCAAGGTAATAGATCAGTTGACAAGAGACACATTTTTCCAGAAGCTTTGAAAGAAAAGAGAGGTCGTAGCCTCATGATTGTGGTCACAGTCTTATATAGTCATCATCATCATCAGGATCCGTGGGCCGAAGACCCGTAGGTGTCCAATGATAATCTATCAGTTTTTCCAAAGTCCCCGGTCTTGTGCTAATATTCTTAAGCTGTGCAGATCTTTTTTAAAACCAATCTTCGATGTCGTCTGTCCACTCTCTGTTGGGTCTGCCCCTCCTCCCATTTCCATCCATAGTTCCCATCATCACGATTTTTATTTTTCTGTTGTCATCCATTCTACATATACGCCCAAATAGACTTAGTTTTCTCTTATTATTGTTTGCATTAGATCTTTCTTTATATTCAGTCTTCTTCGAACCTCCAAATTTGTCACCTTCATTGTCCAATTTAGGTGTAGTATCCTTCTATAGCAGTATATTTCAAATGCCAATATTTTATCCTGGTCCGTCTTTTTAATTGTCCATGATTCACAGGCATAAAGAGCTGTGCTAAACACACATATTTTTAAGATATTTAATTTGGTCTTGTAACTGATTTGTTTGGTCTTCCAAATGGTGTTTAGCCCTGCCATGACTCCCTATGCCTTTGCTATTCTTGCCCTTATGTCCCTTGTGCAATCATTATTCCATGTTAGCAAACTGCCCAAGTACACAAATTCCGTTACATTTTCAATGTAACGGACTTCACCTCCTCTTGCACTCTTATTTCCTTTTCTATTGTCTCTTTGCCAAATATCATTGTTTTTGTTTTTCCCACATTTATTATTAATCCCGCACGTTTGGCAGAAATGTCTTATATAGTAGCAATAGTATTTAGCATAGCATGCATGCTAGCAAGAAGTTGCAATAAGAAATAAAGCTTTGTAACTTAGGAAATATATGATAACGCACTAAAGGTTACCTGCAGTGCCACTGTATCCACCAACACTCAATCTGTAGTTATCGCTGGATGCAGCGATGAAAAACGTTGAGTATTCTGCATAAGCTGTCGTTCCATTCGAAGCTGTCAGTTCAATGCGCAGCCTGTAGTTCCTGTTGGTCAGCAAACTATACAGGATTTCATTACCTAAAATACACATTTATATTCGCATCTTAGAATTAAAGGTTTGGAAGGATTAACATGAACCATCAGAGTTTATAAGAGCTCTAAGCTAACCAGAACGAGTTAGAAAATATTAGGCAATTCGTTTTTTTTATTTAGTAGAACATAAAACATTGAGCAATTAGTTGTACATCACATAGTCTTCTTCACCATCATGTTCATCAGTACCAACGGCACTATCATCAGGTGCCATCGGTTTGTACACTAAACTAGTGACTTCAATTGTCTTTGCGCTGTTTTAAGTAGAGTATTGTGACAATTTCGACTTCCTTTCTGTAAAGTTTTCGTTTTAATCATTAAACTGAGCATTGATCATCAGGCCATTAGATATGACGGTCGATCCATCGATCAATCGAGCAGCGGGTCGATCATTTAACGGGTCGATCATATAACGGGACTATCATCAGGTCATTTTGTGCAACGGGTCGATCTAATAACGGGTTGATCATGAAACGGGTCGATCATCAGGTCATTAGTTGCAACGGTTCGCTCATGCAAAGGGTCGTTCATATAACGGGTCGATCATCAGGTCATTAGGTGAAACGGGTCGATCATATAACGAGTCGATCATATAACGGGTCGATCATATAACAAGTCGACCATATAGCGGGTCCATCATATAACGGGTCGATCATATAACGGGTCGATCATCAGGTCATTAGGTGCAACGGGTCGATCATATAAGGAGTCGATCATATAACGGGTCAATCATATAACGGGTCGATCATCGGGTCTTTAGGTGCAACGGGTCAATCATATAACGGGTCGATCATCGGGTCTTTAGGTGCAACGGAACGACTGCATTAAGGGTCGATCCATTGATCCTTCGCGCCAAACGGGTCGACCATTCGACTCATCGATCATTCGCGCCAAACGGGTTGATCATTGGACCCGTTGATCATTCACGCCCTTTTGGTCGAGCAATCACGTGCACTATATAAGGCAGTGCGCAGAACGACAGTTAGTTCAGAAGAAGTTCAGAAGTAGTCAGTCAGTAGTAGAGTAGTTCAGAATTTCAGATAAGATTATACAGGTTTAGCTGCAAGACAGTTATTTTGCTAGATTAGGTTGATCTACCGGTCGTATAGAGTTGCTGTTGTTTGCGTTTTCAAGTAGTAATCGTTCAGTGATTAGGAACGGACGTTTCTTTAACTAGTGGTAGAACGAACGTTATCTGGTTTGTAAAAGGCGATACTTGTTGCGAACTCTTCTCAGCCTATGGAAGGTTTTTATTAGAATGGGCAGAATTGTTACTTTGCGGTTGTACGACGAAGAATTCAGATTGGTTAATAATAAAGGATGATTATTGAATACACGTGAAGCGAACGCTGCGAATTGACGTATAGTTCTCGGCTGGGCCATCCTGAAAAGCTGACTTTAGCCGAGATCAGTTACAAATTGGAGGAAGAGAGGAAAGACCCAACGGCCAATCACTCAACAATTGATAAGACGACGATCAGCCGGTCGGTCTTCTACCCAACGGCCAATTCCGCCACAGTACCAGTATCATTCTTATTCTTGACTGAAATGGTCGTTATGTCTTTATTAATGTTGCAAATCCAATATTCTAATGTTCTTCCTTCGTTATCCTTTCCTTCATGACAACCATGGCATTCAGCCGATTATATTGGTCGCTCAACAAAGCCTTCAACGGTTTGGCTGCTCTAGAAGGGAAGTCATTTGGCCGAAGAAAATTAGAACTTTGGATTTGGAGCACTAACATCTCTCTGGCAACTGTACTCGGACCTCCATTGGACATCGATCTCTGGACAACCCCTGTGATACGGCCCAGCGCTCGTGAATAACCTGTGCCGTGCGTTAAGCTTTAGAGAAGCGCTTTAGAAACTTGGTGTTTACAATTACGATTACGATGATAGTACATTTTCTCATTATCCGTATACAGTATTCAGTTGGCTGCTTGATGCAGTCATCTCATACAATCTTTAAAAGTCAATTTTGGCTATCTTCATATTTCTTGGTATCATTTTTAATATTCAAACTTCTTGTTCCTGTATAAATAATGCGTCATTTATTTTTTTGGTCACTATAATGATGATCCGGTTGAAAGCGCTGAGCTAAGCAATTTCTGCTTCAATGAGACTCTCAAGGCTGATTGACACAGTGCATGAAAGTCCAAAAATACACACACACACGCACACACACACACACACACATATATATATATATATTTTTTCAATTGCCACCCTGACAGTTGTAACACATATCTATACATATATCAATTATTTCGCAAGGAGTCTAGTAAGGCAAAAGGAAGACCCAAAGGGACAAAGGTCCAAAGTATATATATATATATATATATATATATATATATATATAAATATAAATATATATATATTAGGGTGTTCAGAAAAAATAATTTTGTAGGAATCACATGCATAGGGGCTCAAAATGTGACATTTATATACACAATAAACCAACTGAAATCCTACATCAATATCTCAATGGCAAGTGACCTCTCAACGAGATGTAAATTCTTGAAATAGAGTGAACAAAAGTGATATTCGTGACAAATGTAGTTATTTGTTAAAAATAGTTATTTGCTATTTTTCAGTTTTTCCAATCCATTTTCCTGTTATTCCACAAATACTTATCTTACTTTCTTTTCTTATATTATGTATTTAGTGTTGTATCTTCTATAATTTGTATTTTTCTATTCTGAATTTCAGTCACCATTTTAATTTGCTTATTGCTCAAGAAAGTTGTTCAATAAAGGCAGTAGGTATCAATGTTAATGATCTGACTCTACACAACTTCAGTGTATCAGGCTCATAAGAAGACCATTCCTCTATCGAACAAGGCATTAGAGATGAATTCTGCCCTAAGACACCCCTTATTGTTCAATGATCATTTCGATGGTAAGTTGCTTCCAGATGATGAGTGTGTTAATGTTGATCGCATGGCAGTTGTTGTGTCTGGCATAGGAATTGAAATGCGTCTAGTCATTCCAAAACTGCCTGGCCTTGATGGGGAATCAGGTTGTTGAAATCCTCAGAGAGTGGGAAGGGGTGTAAGAATGGCTGGCTGGGTTGCGTTTTGACACAACCAGTGCTAACAGTGGTGCAATGACCGTTATTCAAGAGGCCTTTGACAAACGCCTTCTATTCTTGGCTTGTAGACACCAACACCATATTATGTTTGAAATAATTGCAGCAGCAGTTTTTGATTTATTCTTTGTCTCCTCTGGGCCACAAATTGCAATTTTCGCCAGGTTAAAAGAACAGTGGCCTCTCGTAGACAAAAGCAACTTTGTCCCTCTTAGTAAGGATACAAGAGGCTGTTCCTTGACTAACAGCGAGAAAATGTGGCTAGAGCAGAACCACCAAGTTGTAGTTCAGTTTCTGTGTGCACAACTGAGTAGAGACAACTAGCCACGGCAAGACTACTTAGAGTTCATAAAGCTCAGTCTTGTTGCACTTGATGAAGCCGATCATATTGGTGATGGTGACAGTATCCACTTCAGTTCACCTGGTGCATATCATCGTGTTAGGTGGATGGTGAATGACATTAATTGCTTGAGGATATTTCTTTTCAGAGAGCAGTTCAAAATGAATGCCAAAGAACTGCAGGCTCTGAGAAGGATCTGCCGGTTTACCTCACCCTGTATGCTAAGGCATGATTCACTGCCACCGTCATCTGTGATGCTTCTTAGAATGATCTGTGCTTACTACAGAGCATGGAAGTATTTCACAGCATTTGATAGCCAAGTTGCAGAAGTAGCCCTCCACAAAATGAAAGGCCATCACTGGTATATCAGTGAAGATTTGGCAGGATTGTCACTTTTCTCAGACAAGGTCTTTGCCGACGAGAATAAACGAATAGGCTAGTTTCCGCATTACGCAAGCCACAGAACAAAATAGATTTAAGGAGGCTTGCACCAAAAACCATCCAGACATTTCAGGAGAAAACTTTATCTGAGTTCGTGACACAGGGCTCGATGCATCTATTTACTACCCTCAAATTTGGTCAAGATTTTCTCTCCTCTGATCCCGAAATGTGGAATAGCTGAGCAGATTACCGCCATGCAAAAGACACTTTTGCTGCACTTTCTGTTATTAATGACTGTGCTTAGAGTGCGGTAAAGTTGGCAGCTGACTTTCACTTGGCACTCACACACGATGAGCAGCAGCGTCAGCTCATCTTCCAAGTAGTCGAACACCACCGAATGCAGGTGCCTACTGCTACACCCAAGCAGATCTTCACTCTTCAGTGACAGTTAGACATTACATGTATATTAATATCAGAAACACAAACACTACAGTTGTATTGCTGTACAGTCTTAACAGATTACTCATTTAAGACTACTTCAACATGTGTAGTGTGCTTATTGCCTGCTGTATTGTGTAACAGTAACTGATATAATACATTAATTCACTGATATTTGTTAATTTTTTTTAAAATCGCACTTTTTGAAAACTTTAATAGCTTTGAGCTGTCACTTAACATGATCCCATAACCATAATATTTCTCTCAGTTGTTCATAACACCAAATGTCACCAATCCAGAGGGTATGCAAAATGAAAATGAGAAATTTTTTTCACCCATATGAAAGTTGAACACTCTAATATATATATATATATATATATATATATATATATATATATATATATATATATTATATATATATATATATATATATATACCAAGCCAAAATTCTCCCGTTACATCACCGAAGCCACTGGCATATGCGGTCCAAGATTGGTAGAAATCAACGGTTCCGTTGAAGCGTCTCTGGAACACCTGATAAACATGCAAATACTTCAGCCGGATTAAATATTACAAGCACACATTGTCTTCTAGGTCTTCTTCTGACACATTCTATGACCGCTTGAAAACTGCTCTTTTTGGCCGTGCTGGAGTCGGGAGCGCCTCTGAGTAGTTCTCTTGAAGTGGCGCTACATAAATCTATGAATGAATGAATGAATAAATAAATAGTTCAATGTGTGCTTGGAAAGGACAGTGATTGTCTATCATGACTCATCTTTACCACCACCTGCACATCCAGACGAGGTACCAGCGCTGGCCGAACAGAAGCTTTTCAACCTATCATAACAGACAACATGCATTCAAACACACGCAAATCAGTTTCACAAGACGCACAGAGTTTCCAGTTCCATAAGCAGAGAATAAACCCAGTAATCATCATGCCACTAAATGGGTACAAACAATGTAGGCCTAGTATTAGCGACACATTCAATAAATCGAGCAAAATTTGGCAACTTATAACGACATCTAGTTGGTGGTTTCTAGCTAATATCTTCAAAATCTATAAAATAATCACACTGTAATAGGTATCCTAAAGAGTGTTAGTTTCTGAATTGACTGATATCACATGTTATGATGATGATGATGATGATGATGATGATGATGATGATGATGATGATGATGATGATGATGATGATGATGATGATGATGATGATGATGATGATGATGATGATGATGATGATGATGATGATGATGATGATGATGATGATGATGATGATGATGATGATGATGATGATGATGATGATGATGATGATGATGATGATGATGATGATGATGATGATGATGATGATGATGATGATGATGATGATGATGATGATGATGATGATGATGATGATGATGATGATGATGATGATGATGATGATGATGATGATGATGATGATGATGATGATGATGATGATGATGATGATGATGATGATGATGATGATGATGATGATGATGATGATGATGATGATGATGATGATGATGATGATGATGATGATGATGATGATGATGATGATGAGTTCTCTGCCGGAAGGCATGTTCATTGGCTTTATGCCACCCGGGGATGAGATAAGTGAGGTGGTTTACCGTTGCCTTCCTCACAGACAGTTTGTGGGTGAATAACTTGTCCAAGGTCGCTACGCAGTGGCTTGAGGTAGATTCGAACATGCAACCGTCCCGTTGCAAAGCACGGAACATGCCACTACACCACTGCTTCCCATTTGGATAAGATAGGCGTTCATTTATCACAAGTATTCATTAACTTAAATAAATCCTTCAAGACGTGCTTCATGCAATTGAAGATTGCGATATTTACATGCTACATAATAATAATAATAATCTTTTTCTTTATTAATTCAAACAGACAAACGCAGTAAGATTACATTGAGACATCACAGTACAATTATCAATATCTTAACAAAACGCACATTATGACAACCATGCCAGGCACCCGCCCGAGGGGGTTTCGGGAATCGTACCGCGTACTGCTGCTCTCCTTATCTTATCTTATCTTATCTTATCTTATCTGAACATTTATAAAGCGCTTCTCTCAGCAGGGCTATACAGAAGCGCTCTCAACGTGACAGGACCGTAAACAAGTAAGTCTTTAGGCAGCGAAGAGAAGCAGGTGTGATCCCCTCTAGAATCCTACTACGGACTGCAGGGAGAAGGTCATTCCATAGTGACGGACCCACTACAGCGAAGGCCCGATGTTGGGTTAGAGAAGTCCGCGATCGAGGGACAAAGAGATCAAGTCGGACGGAGGAACGAAGAGGACGAGATGAGCGAGCAGAGAGTGGTTTACACATCAAATCACAGAGATATTTAGGCGCTAAACCCTGCTGGGACTTAGTTACTAAGAGCAAGACTTTAAATCTGATCCTAGACGCCACAGGAAGCCAATGAAGTTCATTGGTCATGTATGTGGAGATATGCGAGTAACGTGGGAGACGTGCAATAAGTCTGGCTGCAGCATTCAAAACCGACAGCATTGAGGACAGACGCGTCTTTGGAAGTCCGATTAGCACCGAGTTACAATAGTCGATGCGTGTACAGACAAAGGCGTGCATGAATGTTACCATTACTCTATCCCGTCCCCATGCAATGAATATACAGTATATTAGTATTGTGTTTTAATGATAATGAATTACCAGCCAACTTTCTGAGTTATTCATGTCGCAGTAGACGCTTGTCTCGGCATTACCCACATTAATCAGATAAACGCCGCTTTCTGTGAGTCCGGTTGCTCTTACATCCGCACAGTCTCTCAACGGCGACTGTGTTGGTGGCGGCGAAGAAGGAAAAATACCTGCGCCGAAGAAAAAGAGAGAAAGCATGAAAATACGTTCATCCACATTCAGTAGCTCTACGGTCAGTACTTGAGTTCTTTTCAGCCAACGAAACATGAAATTGTGATATGCTATGGAAGATTACCTGTGGTGCGTCGTCTTCAACAATACTCAATCTGTAGTTATCACTGGATGAAGCGATATTAAATATCTTGGTGTATGCGTGTATATATCAGTTGGTTAACTAAACAAGTTATTTTATTTGTCTTTGACTTCTTGTCTTTTACAGTATTATTCTTGACTGAAACAATCGTTATATACACAAAATGTTGAATATCCAAAACCCTGCATTAATATACTTTCATCAACTCTAAGTAATTATCAAGGTCAGCATTTGTGTTAATTTTAGCCAACGAAACATGCGAGGCTGCATAAGATTACCTGTAGTACTTTCGTCTTCAACACTCGGTGTGTAGTTATCACTAGATGAAGCGACAGGAAACGTTGTTTTTCCTTCTAAAACAGTTACCAAATCAATTATTTGCGTACAAATTTCAACCTCAGTATTTCTGTTAATTTTAGCCAACGAAACATGTGAGGCTGCATAAGATTACCTGTAGTACTTTCGTCTTCAACACTCGGTGTGTAGTTATCACTGGATGAAGCGACAGGAAACGTTGTTTTTCCTTCTAAAACAGTCACCAAGTCAATTATTTTCGTACAAACTTCAACCTCAGTATTTTTGTTCATTTTAGCCAACGAAACATGTGAGGCTGCATCTAAGATTACGTGTAGTGCTTTCGCCTTCGACAACACTCAATCGGTAGTTATCACTGGATGAAATGACGGGAAACGTCGAGTATTCTGCAGAAGTTGTTTCTCCTTCTAAAACAGATTCCAATCAACGCATATTTTGTGTTCGCGATCGAATTATGCAGAGTTTCAGTACCTAAAATGAAGTTTCAGTTCGCAGCTGAGAGTTGAAAGGTTTAGATCGATATATTAGGGGCCATCCATATATTACGAACGCATGGAGGGGAGGGGGTAACACAAATGCATGTGTCTACGGAAACGGGGAGGGGTGAAACCTATAATTTGTCTATATTGGCCCTCAAATTGATTGGCCTTCAAGTGAGCCAAAGTTCAGTCTTTTCAGCTATCAGGTACTATCAGGGGAAGTAGGCCTGTGGGAGAGGAGTCACTTGTATGCCACCTTACGTCCTTACCTCTGAACGCTATTATTAAACTATCACACAGCTCAGCATGGATTACTCCATGCTGAGTAATCAATGGATTACTCATCCTTCAATCTGGCCTAAAGTGGACAGCCACTGCCTGGAGCTGTCGAACTGACACATTCCGCAGCTGGTCTTGCGGGGAGGGTGCGTCAAGCGTACGTACGCAGGTGGGGGGTGGAATAAGTACGCTTGCGAACAGGGAGGGTCCAATTTTCCAAAGGTTTTGCGTACGTAATATATGGAAGACCCCTTATTATCATTATTCCAAAGTTTAACGTCGTCACATGACATCATAGGCCGTTGACGACAATTCAAAATTATGTACAATACAGTAAAAACAAAAATTGACAGAGTTCAAAAGACACCATTTAAAGGTGTCAAGAAAGTTCTTTGCAATATCACAAACATTCATTGTTTAACAGCATAAATCCAGGAGCGTCTATCCCCCCCCCCTAAGTCATTGGAGCAACGTCCCTTTTCCCTCTCTTCTTCCCCCTCTCCGTTCCTTCCCCCTAAAATGGTGGCACACACACTGACAGATCTCCCCACCCCCTATTTCTTGGATGGAGCATTTGCTCCAAGGTTTCTATGGTGTAGACGCCCGTGCATAAATCAATACATCTAATAATGTTTACTATACATGCATTGCAATCAGCTGATCTTTGATGCAAGCTAAACATTGCTTTGCAGCAAATGCCATACAAGAAATTCGTTTAAATTTCAGAGAAAGATTCTTAGTGTACATGAGACTCTTAATCCAGCTTTCTTTTGAAACAATAAAATAGCTTTGATTGTAAGTTTATAATATCTGTAATAATTATTACAAGAGATTTTTTATTCTACTTTTAATTTTTTTAAATTTATAATTTAATGCAATCAAACAATATTATGGAAATACATTCAATGATAATCATGAACATTGAAATCCATATTTTCTTTATCATATGCTATATGAAAATAAAATAGAACTGTAGTTTCCTCAATCTATTACTGTTAATATTTAATACATTTTAATAATTATTTATTAACCATATAATTTTCACATGAGATTCTTATAATAGTTATACATTTTTACATAAGTACCCACTCAATACAAACAAGCAATATTAACGTAGCCGAATATATGCAAACAGTTAAAAAATAATACACAATTAGCCTATATTATTTACATATTATAATCCAATAACTAAAAATCTACAAAACCATAAACCAAAATCTATAGACAACACGAGAAACATTATAACATACAAAATCTTTTCTTTACTGACAAGGTAGACCAGAATAAAGACTTCACTTTGTATGCAGTAAACACCAAGCAAGTTCTCAATGTTAAAATCTTGTTAAAATAATTTACACTTAAGACTTATCTCTTAATATATTGAAGATATTTTCTTTGTTACAGTGTAATAATAGATTATTTATATTTTCTCTACCTTGACAAGAACTGCATAATTTATTATCACGTTTCTTCATTAAAAAAAGTCTTGATATAAGATTAATATAGCATGGCCCATCAGAATTTATAAGCTGAATTGGTTTCCCAATCGCCTTTTGCAAACCGTCGTCGTTAAAGTTCTAAGCTGACCACATGAGACGACAGTTAATGAGAAAACGTTAGCCACTTCACACTTTATCACCCAAAGCGCAAAATAATTTAGCCATGAGTTGCGTATAAAATGCCATTCTCAGTATCTTCGCCATCACAATCATTCATCATCATCGCCGCCGCCGCCGCCGCCGCAATAAGCATCATCAGCGCTTTTAAGGAACATACATGTACATGCGCTATATTATATTGGACGTTCTTGCAGCAGTTTGTTAACTAAACAAGTAATTTCATTTGTCTTTGACTTTTTGTCGGTATAAGGTATTATTCTTGACTGAAATAGTCGCTATGTCAAGAAAATGTCGCATATTAAAAACCCTGCGCCTAAGATAAGGGGAGAAAGCATAAATACTTTCATCAACTCTAATTGGTTGTTAAGGTTAGTATTTGAGTTCATTTCAGCCAATGAAAAATGTATTGTTGTATAAAAGATTACCTGTAGTACTTTCGTCTTCACTCAATATGTGAGCACCAGTGGATGAAGCGACGGGAAACGTCGAGTATTCTGCATAAGTTGGTCCTCCTTCTAAAGAAAGTTTTCAAACCAACGCATAACCTGTATTTTGTGTTCGCGATCAAACTATGCGTGGCTTCATTACCTAGCATACAAGTTTCAATTCGCAACTGAGAGTAAAAGGCTTAGTTCGGGATATGTTGTTTACGTTCATCAACTGTCAGTTATTGTCAAGTTCAGTATTTGTGTTCACTTTAGCCAACGAAACAAGTGATGTATAAAAGATTACCTGAAGTGCGTTCGTCAATACCAGCACTCAATCTGTAGTTATCACTGAAGTGCGTTCATCAACTCTC
>OY744610.1:50185041-50362541 GCA_963556255.1 Allolobophora icterica
AAAACAGAGCAAAAAATGAGCAACAGCAAATGTTCATCTGGTAACCTCAATGGTTTGTCGACGATACAACTGAGGGTGGCATGCAGGAAACTGAGATCGATTTTCACTGAAAAGCTGCAGCGGTGGTCGGGGCATGTTATGATGTATGCGCTTTCAAAACTAACAATAGGTCTAATAGCATTAATTTTAAGCCTATGACGTGCAACTGTAATCGTAATCGTAAACATCACATTTCTAAAGCGCCACCGGACAGCTAAGAGCAGGGCACCAGCTTATTCACGAGCGCTACGTCGAGTCATAGGGGTTGTCCAAAGGCAGTGGTGGACGAGTGTCAAAGCGGCCCGGGAAAAAAATTAAAAGCGGCCCTATCCGACATTTATTTTTCTTGGGGATTTGTTTTCAGCCAAGGTAACAGGTAACTTTACAACGAGATAGTCATAACACAACGATGAATCACAAACCTAATTTACATTAGACATAAAATATTAAGAATGCATTTAAAGTTATAAAGAGATTTATCATGACCCACCCAAATGATGGTTATTGTATAAGCAACTTCTTTAAGCTGGGTGCCATTTCAGACACACACACACACACACACACACACACACACACACACACACACACACACACACACACACACACACACACACACACACACACACACACACACACACACACACACACACACACACACACACACACACACACACACACACACACACACACACACACACACACACACACACACACACACACACACACACACACACACACACACACACATATATATGTATGTATGTATGTATATATATAAATAAAGCAAAGACTCTGTCTGTCTGTCCCTCTTTCACAGCGATCTTTGACCGGGATGCATTTCTACATCTTTCGACCTTTTCACTCCAAACCTTCACTACTGTCTCGGGGTGGGCATTACACACCCAGTGTGAGGCTTCGCGTCCCCCGTTTTCACCGCTTCCATGGTGAAAACGGGCGAAAACCTCTCAAAAACCCCCACTTCTTAAAAATTCAAGTCGACCTATTTTCATTCGCCAGATGGCGCCACCCGAGAAGATTCTCTGTGTTTCACCGAAAATTCTCTGTCACCGGCACGCATTTCTAAAGATTCGCCAGATGGCCCAGCCGTCGAGATTTCACTTCACATTAACTGGTGGTGGTGGTGGTGGTGGTGGTGGTGGTGGTGGTGGTGGTGGTGGTGGTGGTGGTGGTGGTGGCGGTGGCGGTGGTGGTGGGGGCGGCGGCGCCGGCTTATAACCCCGGGCAATGCCGGGTAAACCAGCTAGTGATCTATAATTGTTTCATTATATAGTTCACTTAAAACATCGGTTTCTACCGACACGAGCAAAAATGCTTCAAGATTTGTAGAAGACAACGAGCTTAGCAAGCGATTTTTAATGTACGTCAGTTTTGAGAAAGATCTCTCACACGCTACTTGGGTAGAGGACAGAGTCAGAAAGGGGTCATCCATATAGTACGTACGCAAACATCTGGAAAAATTGGACCCTTCCCCTCCCTGTACGCACACGTACTTTTTCCACACCCACCTGCGTACTGACGCTTGCCGAATGTGTCAGTACGACAGGTCCAGGCAGTGGCTGTCTGCACTTTAGGCCAGATTGAAGGACGAATGATCCATGTACTCATTGCTGAGCTTTTTGAATGTTTAATAATAGCGTTCAGAGGTAAGGACCGTAAGGTGGAATACAAGTGACACCTCTCTCACAGTCATACTTCCCCTGGTAGTAACTGATAGCTAAAAAGACTGAACTCTGGCTCACTTGAAGGCCAATCAATTTGAAGGCCAATAGAGACAAATTATAGGCTCCCTCCCCCGTTTCCTATGCGTACGTACATTATCAGTAGACCAATCAATCTTTTATTTGGTATCCAAACTGAACAGGTAAACAACTCAGACAAAAAACAGGCAAATAAATTTCTGTAGTTTGGGTACACAGGTGACACAGAAAGGGCCGTGGACCCCGCTTAAACAGTGTCACCTGGGTAGAATTACAAAACGTATAAACGCCAATCTATTATCATTATCTGGTAGGTCGTAAAAAGACCTTATCTTAACTTTTATCTTAACTAAGGACTCGGCAATAAACACTCGGAACTATGAACCAAGGACTCGATTACCCACATTGGTCATAATAATCCTTTCCTACCCCTCCCCCCCATACGCAAGCATACGCAAGCACATGCATTTGGGTTAACCTCTCCGTGCACCCTCCATGCGTACGTACTATATGGATGGTCCCGAAGAGTTTATATGCACAAAACAGGTGCCTGTAAGTCTGACCAAAGAAACTGTTTTTATGTAACACAGAAAAGCAGCAAACAGGACTCTTTTGCAAGATTTGTATTTCGTAACTTCGTAACTCTTATGCCCAACTTGGTCGTCCCACAGTTCATGTGGAGAATCTTCATTGACGCTGTCCTCTACCTAATCGTCGAACATTTAGTGACGGTTTCTTTGCCTTGAGTAACTTTAAATAAATCGCCTAGATTTTGGCACTTGGCTCCATCTTTAGCAAGAATTTTTAGTTTCTTATCTCTTACCTTTCCGCACCCATCTTTACATTTACGTTTCAAATTTAAATGACTCATAACCGTACATTTTTTCATTAATTTATTAACCAATAATAATAAAAGAATCTTCGTCAAAAACAAACTTATCGAAAGTAGAACCTCGTTTTTAGATTCAACTGTTAATTATATAAGTCTGCCTTCTCAGGCCCGCCGAGAGGGGGTCAGAGAGGCCATGGGCGCCGACTCTGCGAGGCCCGTGAGTGCCCAGCACCACCAGAAATAGGCCATGCGAGGCCCGCCTATGCTTGGGCACCACCAGAAATCAGCCCGCAAAACTGACTTTTTAAGAGATAATTTTCCTGAAAATTGATGGGCAAGCATCAATTTCAGTAGCATAACTATATTTTAAGCTCTATTATCGATTGATATAATAGTTCAACTCGTAGCGATACGCTACTCTAGTTGGCGATACCGTCGAATTTTGGTCTGTATCGTGTGGCTGAGTTAATACAGAGTAACATAGGCCTATAAATAATTATTGTCCTATTCAGGCTATACTTTAACACTGCCAGTAGCAAGGGCTGTAGTGGTAAAATTTGAGGTGAGTATATACGGTACCGGTGACCAGCGGCGTAACAAATTTGAAGACCTTTTTTTAGGAATTCGTCTAAGAAAAATTTCAGACTTTTCACAAATTCCCTTAAAATTTTCTGACTTTTTACAATTTCGTCTCTGAAAAACTTTATGACCTTTTTTTAGTCATTCGCCCTAAAACCTGTCAAAACCTCTCTTTTCCTCCAAATTTCATTACTCAGGTCTCTACAGAGGTAAGTAGGCCCTATACGCTGTATACCCGCGTATACCCTCGTCTAGAGCGCTGAGTATACGCTCTCAAATTTCGCTAGAGGTGAGTATACGCTGTATACCCGCGTATATATACCCTCGACTACAGCCCTGCCAGTAGCACCTTTGCACTCTAAGAATAAAGCATACGATAATGTACAATCCATTTTGCCTACACCAGTAGGCCCTATAAGAAATGGCTAACTAAGTCTTAAATAATGTCGAAATAAGTAAGTAATGACGAGAGCCTAGTGGCAACCTAAACTATAGACAACAGACATAAAAACGATAATGTAAAGCTATAGGCCTATAGTCAATACCTCTTTTTATGCAGATCAAGCCCGGTAATAGCAGTTTAAAGCATTAAATACGCCGGGTGAAGAATTATCTAAGGTCGACCATGCCTGAAAAACGATTGACGCACTTGTCTATGGTACGGTACCCTATGCTGTCGCAGGGAAGAAACTGCTATAGCTTATCGCTTTAAAAATCTGCAATGATTTGATCTCCTTCAACAGCCTTTGCAAAAAGAAATTTACAATTTTTTAAATACCCGGGAGCCCGAGAGAGAAGCGAGAGTTGTGAATCACTGTAACATATAAAGACTCTATATAGTTGTAAAATAAAAGAATTAAGAATTGATACTGGAGAGAACCATGGCTTTTTTAGCATTCTAACATTCCATTGGAATTTTGGAAAGAACCCATTTCAATAATAATTTAGGCTAAATTAGTTTCAAGTTATATCTTTCTGAACTTGTTCTGTTTTTTCAATGCTCTCTAGGCCTATGAAATTTATCTGTAGGCCTATATAGACTGAAACCTGGACCCAATTTAATAATTTGGCTTATGAAATTATTCTGAGAAAATAGTTCATCTGATTTTTTGTGTGCGAAATTTGACTTATTTACCTAATTTGCTGATGGATAGGCCTATATTAAATCATAATTATCCTAGTATCCTAGAGTTCTTTCTGTAGGTAAAACCCCCACGGGCGGCGAACCCGAGACGAGTGGGATAGGCCTAAGTCCCCTCCACCTGTAACAGTGATGGGGCCATAGTATACATTTGTCCTCCATTTCTAAAGAAACTTTTTGATTGCTGTTTTTGCTAAATAATTGCCAAGTGGAAACTTGACCACTGAGACCAGGCAGCTAGCTGACAAGTCAACACGTTGCCACCAACAACTAACAAAAATTAATGAGTTTTGTTTATTATAATTCTGCTTATACTATTTCGCATTATGTTACTAACTAATAAAAATCAGTTAACTTTAGGTTTGAATTAGTTTGCATGTGATTATTCAGGTTGATGAAACTATATAGGCCTATCTACATGCCGTTACAAAGTGCACGCTCCTTGCTTTTTTAACACATTTTCGTGCACAAAAACAGAGTATTGGCCCAGTTCAAAGTATCCCCGTGCCTGTCAAAGAAGATCGCCGCCTCTGTGTAGATTGCAGTGCAAAGGGATAATTTCAATGTGTTCTAACCAGTGTGATTCTCGTTAACGTTAACGATAACGAAAATGTTCGTTAACGAACAAAAAATGATTTCGTTAACGATAACTATAACTATAACTAAAAAATATCATTAACTATAACTATAACTATAACGAAAATAACACTAACGAAAATTCATTGCTATTTTCGTTAATACGAATAAAAAAGTGCAATATCAACTAACGTGAGAACGTGAAAATACACCCGTTAACGAAAGCAAAATGATTCCTATGTTCGCCTTGGATGTCGGTGAATATGGAGCGCTGTGTATTCATGAAGCTGAATGCATCCATTCGTCAAAGCTCTAAGCAAATTATTGTGTAACACGTCTTCATAATTCAGTATGATTTTCATTAACGATAACGGTAACGAAAATGTTTTCGTTAACGAAAGCAAAATGATTTCGTTAACGATAACTATAACTGTAACTAAAAAATAATATTAACTATAACTGTAACTATAACTAAAATGAAAAACCATTAACTATAACTGTAACTGTAACTAAAATAAAATCTGTAAGGAGAATCACACTGGTTCTAACCAAATCCAGCAAAGTAAAAATATAGAAAATCCCCAAAAAATTAAGAATTGACACTGGACGAGAGAAGCCACGGTATTTGATATTATAATTATAAAACAAGAATTGAAAATTGATACTGGACAGAACCACGGTTGGCCCATTTTGTAACATTCTAACATTCTAAAAAAAGTCAAAAAATTTGTTTAGGTCTTTTGGGCACTCACACTTTTTGGGTCAACTCGGCGCCTATGAGAGAGGCAAATGCCTTGGGGCCCAGAGAGTCTTAGGGGCCCAGCCGTCCGGGCCCGCAATCAACTTATGAAAAATATTATAATCAGTTAGCCTATACAAAGTTTATGATTTATGCCTTTTTAAATATAATATTACTGCATAAAATCGTAGTTGTATATATAAACATAGTATCGTACGGTCGTATCCGCACTTTTTATTTAATTTATTTTCTTCAATGTTCTCATGAAGCCTAAAGATATAGTTTAGGGGCACGTGACTGCTCTGCCTATGGGCCCGGAATTTCTGTCGTCAGCCCTGTGCCTTCTAGCGAATAAAAAATAACGCTGTCATAAATACCAGAAAAATTATTAGAAATAACATAACCGATTTTAGACATTGTGTCTAAGAACTTAGAAGCGGCCCAAATATCACCGAACCTGGCGGCCCACCGGATTTTCCCGGTGTCCCGGCGGGCCAGTCCACCCCTGTCCAATGGGTAGTCATAAGGCCGTTACCAGAGGGTCAGAATAGACAGATTAGCTGAGGGGAGGGGGGTGTCGTAAAGGTCGGTAATTATTAGAAGGCGAAGGATTAGGTGAGCATAGATTGCGAACAGTGTGTCCCAATACCAATGTTACAGAAAAATCCCAAACTACATGTACACGTATGTCTGCTAATGGGAAAGCTTCTAACGCTCGCTGTACACAGTGTCAGTAGACATGCATGACGACTTACAACTTACATGGCACTCGTCACTGTGTGTAAGAACTCAGATATATATGCTGACATTCAGTTGTGTCGATTTATCAATTATATATATATCTAGTCGTTGAACTGTGAGTTTCGTTCGTCATAGTTAAGTCTCCGGACAGCACGGTCCGTACACGAGCACCTTTAGGATAATGGCGTCGCAGCCATTCATACGGGCATCAGTGGTGAAGGATCCCACTCGATCAGTTAATTGAAAGCTGAGACTAAGCACGGTCGAGGACAGAACGGCTGCTATAGAAAACCGTGCACATGTACAATTATTAGTAGACGTTACTTGGCAGAATAAACACGTCGTCTTGACCGCAGGATATATTGGCAAAAGTGTGATGACAAAGACGATAAGTGAGGAATGCCTCTCAACTAAACGAAACGTATGCAGGAATTTAGGTTACTAAACGACGTCTATATCTTAGCTCAACTAGAATTGAACTACATAATATAATATAAGTCTCATTCTCCGCAGTTTATTTTCTATCAGCCGGACTTAGATTAAAACGACAGACGACTAACATCTGATCTGAATGATGGGATTATATTACACTTAAATCAAGAATGGCCAGTGTTTAATCTAGTCCCCTGTTCTGGGGGGGGGGAAACAAGGTTTCTCGGGGGGAATTTCCCCCCAAATAGGTCTCTGCCTTACAATATTGCTGAGTTCTGGGGGAAACTTCAATCCTGGGCGGGGGAAATTCCCCCCCCCCAAAGACGTCTAGATTAAACACTGAAGAATGGCGTTTACGGTATTGGTTTTGAGGCTTAGGTCTTGGTCTTGGACCATAAGGTCTTGGTCTCGGTCTTGGTCTTGGACCATGCGGTCTTGGTCGCGGTCTTGGTCTTAGGTTTCTGGTCTTGTGCACAACACTGACTAACACTTCGGTAAGAATGAACCAAGAAATTATGTTACAATGTTGTGTTCTAATCACGACAGCGCTGTCTCTTTACAGCGATTGTCTCTAGTGAATGCATTCACAAGTAAGCAGCATATTTGTTGTACGAAGGTCTTTATCTATAGCTATGCTGGATAGACATCCACATAATATACTACCATGACTACTACTACTACTACTACTACTACTACTACTACTACTACTACTACTACTACTACTACTACTACTACTACTACTACTACTACTACTACTACTACTACTACTACTTCTACTAATGCTACTTCTACTACTGCTACTACTACTACAATTACCACAATTACTACTACAATTACTACTACTACTACTACTTCTACTACTGCTACTGCTGCTGCTGCTGCTGCTAATAATAATAATAATAATAATAATAATAATAATAATAATAATAATAATAATAATAATAATAATAATAATAATAATAATTATTATTATTATTATTATTATTATTATTATTATAATCCGAGAATTCATGTCTAGGTTCTGTTCACTCTCAAAACGAGTTTCCCGCCGCTACCTCCGTTAAGAAGGCGATGTATAAAGACGGGTTTGTTGTTCTTTGGCTCCGGGCAGCTTTGACATAGCGCCTTGGAAGGCCACTGCGTTGAAGCGCTGCACCATCACTGAAAGACTCTTGAATAGGAAGTTTATTATTATTATTATTATTATTATTATTATTATTATTATTATTATTATTATTATTATTATTATTATTATTATTATTATAATTATTATAATAATCGTGTTTATTGACGAGCTCAATGACAAAACACAGTAAGTTACATTGGAGCAATTAATACCTGACGGTAAAATTATCAAGTTCTTAATAACACACGTCTTGGCAACCTGTACGGCGTCCGCTCATTTCAATGCTATCCCTAGGGAGTGGAAGGCTGAGTCGATCTAGAGAGGCTCACGGGTATCGAACCACTACTTTCTTTTCAAGATCCAATGTTCTTCACTCCAGAGTGTTATCATTCATCTGTCCCTCTCCCCAATAGTGTGATGTAACAGTTGTGTGGAGCCCTTATTCGTCTTTCAGAAGAGCAGCTAAATTATAATAGAAATATTTAAATCCCTAAAATTTATCTGCACCACAAAAAGGTCGCATCAAAGAGACCAGTTTAACACCCGTGCTATATCAAACGAAGTCCGCAGGAGCAAAGTTGTTTGGTGGGATTTGGTGCCAGCTCAGAATCTCCGGAGAACGGTCAAGCCAAGACACGACATGGAGCAATGGTGGAAATTCTTGGTGATGATAGTCATGAGAAAGAGGCGTAGGCTAGCGGTAGGCCTAACAGAATAGGATAGCTTGAAAGGTTAGGTTATCAGTCTTGAATGAAATACCGCAGGAGAGAGGACAAATGGGAGTGCTGAAATTGATAGGCGAGAGACAGACAGACAGACAGAGAGAAAGAGAAAGAGAGAGAGGGGGAGCAGAGGCGTAACTTTGGTCTAAAAGGTGGGGGTACCAATTTCTTACATACACAAAACAAGGCTGATACTGCGATCTCTGGGAAGGCACAGTAATAAAATATTCATTGGCATTGTTCAACAAGTGGGGAGTACGGTATCCCCAGTCCAAAAAGTGGGGGCACGGGTCCCCCTCATACCCCCCACAAATTACGTCTATGGGAGGGAGAGAGAGAGGATGAGGGAACTGGCTGAGTTCTTTCTGGAGTGCGTTCCAACGAACGTATGCAGCGCAAATTAACCCTTTGTTGCATTTTGTTGCCAATTGGTAACACTGACAAAATCATGATCCACAGCTAAGTAAAGCTCTATGCTGTATGATGCGGTGTTCAATGCCCATCTAGAATATTTTCTCTATGCAAAGAACTACACAAGAACGTGTGCTAAGCGGCGAAAAACAAAAAGTTTCCTTTCTAAAGTCATAATTTACAAAAGACGAAAATCATCTTTTTCTCAGTGCAGGTTTGAATGTTAATACATAGTTTCAAGAACTGAAAAAATCATACCTATGGCTAATTTATTCTTTATTAAAAGTCCGTTCTAATCAACAGCCAAGACAGTTTAATATTAGAAATTTGCACACGTGTGTGGGACCAACCGTATGGTCACAGTATGCAACTGCCGGGAAGACAGGGTTTTCAAAAACAATACCAATAGGTAACAGCATGCGCTTTCATTGCATTTCCAGCGAAATCTCGTAACTACCAAATGGCAACAATATGCAACGATCAATAATATAAGTATTTGATAGAATAATTGATAATTGATTGCCAAATGGTGACAATATACAACACTGCGGAAAAATGTTTTTGGGGTCATTCCATGTCATATCAACCAGGGGTGTACACCACACCTCTTTGGATCTTTCTGAAATTTTTTGTACATGAACTACATGCAAAATTAGGAATAATAGTGAAAAGTTTAGCAGAATAAATGAACATTTGACCAAGATATTAATTTTTGAAGTTAATACGCAAAAAATGGATCGCGAGAAAACGGCATGATCCACCAACTTTGGACAGTCATATCTCGGCAAGGAAATGAGCTAGAGGGCTGAATATTTTGTTATTTAATCAGTTTGTTGTGCTCTTTCGAAATATGCAAGAATATGGGTGGTGTTACCTTTGGTTTTTAATCTATAAATTTGTAAATATTGCTCGGAGGCCAATTTTTTCCCACGTTCCAGAGATCATGTCAGCAGGCAGGAATGATGTATAGTAATACTTATACTGGTTTTATACTGAGGTACATGGGTGCTCATCAGACATATAGTCAATACCTGATTAGTTTCATTATGTCTCTACTTTCCAATGACATTTTCGTTGCCATGATCGTCAAGTGGGGTTTACAGCTTGCCCAAAAAGTGAAAGTATGTATCTAATGAAGTTCCGGAAAATTTGTACATATATTGAGGTTACCTAGAACTGTCATTGGTGAAATATTCAGGATGGTGTTCTGCTAGGGTTGCCACCTTTCTAAACTAGGAAGTTGGGACGCAATTTTGGAGCACCGAAATCGTAAATGACCTCACGATGTGTGGGACCAGAGGCGTAAATCGTGCAACCCAGTAAATATTTAGGAAAGTAACTATTTATTTTAGAAAGGCGATTCAGATTTATGATTTTGAACACTGTACTGATGTCAAGTCGTGTTTAAATGTCGTTATTTATGATATTTCACTTCGCCTGCGTTACAAATTTATAGTGGTGTTGAACAAACAGCCTATTGTTGGCTTACGGGTAATGTGTTCAGTGTGAGAATTGTAGAGAAAAGACGGGGGGTGGGGGGGGGTAGACTTTGATGAGTTTGATCCAGGTGGAGTTGAATATTTTATCTGTATTTTGCAAACTGAGAAAATTCACAAATGCAATAGAAGCTTAAATTCCTTAAGTGATGACATCAGCAAATTTATTAGTAGGCCTATACAATTCGCATGCTCACAAATCTCACAAGAAACCAGAGCATTACTTTATTAGTAACCCACACAGCGATTTGTGAAAGAAAATGCTTAGATATATGCACGATATAATCACACTAGCACAACTGAGGGGGTTGAAAACTACCCCCTGTGATGAGCAATGAAGACTTAACTGCAGGCTCGTAAGAAAGACTTGGAGAGTTGAACCCCCAACCCCGACAATTCTCACCCTGAATGTGTTTAAAGTCACATATTGTTAGTTTGGAAACAAAAATTACAAATTTGAAAGTAGGGACATTTGAAAGTAGGGACATTTGGCTGTCCCGATTAGGTTAAGTAGGGACGCGGGACCTTTACCTCAAAATCGGGACGGTCCCGACAAAATCGGGACGGGTGGCAACCCTATGTTCTGCTCCTTTCCTTATAAATAATGTTTTGAATTTGTTCAATTTTACAGTGTCGCAAGTTAATGTTGAGAGCTTTTGTGACTTGATTCACAGCTGATTTGCTGACTTGTATATGTCTTTTACAATCATCTATGTGCTTTCTACTATCAACTGAACATTTTTAGGCATGCATTGGCTAGTGATCCACAGGAATTGTATTATTCATAATTACAAGAAGCTTGTTTTATGTAATTGATAGGTTGCATCAATGCTGTAGAATATGTACTATGTTTGGGCCATTTTGTGTGGGGCTGTGCTTTGTTAAATATTTCTGTGTGTCATCTAGTAGAAAATGTGGCAGAAGTGTGTTTTTATGACTCTGCAAGTTGGTATAAATTAGTATTACTCTAATATAAAGGTTTTTCATTTTGTTCTACTGAGCTCAAAAGGTAACTGACCCAATTCCACATCAGAATGTATTCTGATGTGGAATTGGGTCAGTTAGAATCACGTCTAATGAAATTAAACCAGGGAACAGTGGGCATTAAGATGTGATTTATCATTTGCTTAATTTCATGATGCTCAATTTCTTCCTGATCATTTTCTTCTAAGTTAAGCAATTCATGAAGATCAAGGATTCCTGTTCAAGAGCTCATTCTTTTCAGAATTTAACATATTTTATGTGTGTCCAATGTCTGGTAACAGGCCACAATTTTAATTAAAAATTTGATGACTGTTAGTTTGGCAATTTCAACCTTAAAGTGATTTTAACATCTTAATACCACTTTCCATAGAAATATTTCAAAAAAATTTTCTTGTATTCATTAGTTTCAATGGCAAGCCAACTTCCAACATGCACGTTTGGTGAATTATGACAAGAAGAGTGTCACCAATCAGTATACACAAAAAGCACAGGCTTTTGCAGTGTATCAGAATTTTCTGATGAAGTAACACTTAAAGGCAGCAGTGATTCTACCTATGTATTCTGATGTGGAACTGGGTCAGTTAAATGAAAGCATATCAGGCATTGGCTGCACTCTAGTCAAACATCATAGCGTTAATGCACGAGAACAAACAGCATATGCCAAAAGAATGGTTGATCAGGCAAAAGCAGCAATATAAAATTAAGTTTCAAAAGTTGTGCATGTTCAACATAAGAGGATGGCAGCAACAAGCAGAATGTAAGGGATGCCTTATCTACATTAAATGCAGAGCTAAAATTGAAATGTGAGTTGGCAACCAGACAGCAATTTCAATTAAATTACTAATGCTAGCACCAGCAAGCTGGTCACATGAGAAAGTATCAGAAGAATTTGGTGTCAGTAACTACCTGGTGAAGGAAGCAGCTGGGCATGTTTGCTGTATATTATTGTATATTGACCATTGTTAAAGCACAAAGTATGTGTAAACTTGTAACAGAGTTTTATTTGCCTTTAAATCAAGAAAGTTGTTTGAGAACTTTGTGACTCTATCTGACCTAAACGAGTGCAACTTAAGGTAAATAGAACATGTACAACATTCAGGTGAATAACCAGGTATAGTTAGGGCTCCTGATTAAGCTAAATAAAGGTACGAAGGTAACACGCATGTGCACAAAGGTTAGAAGGTATAACTCTTGTTCACAAAGGTAAAAAAGGGAATAGGGGCCTACACTTATCCGCATGACTACACTTTCTGTCCACTGTGGTAGATTTCATAAACGGGTGACAGATTCACATCAAGTGGCGGATTATTTCATCGTAATCGTAATCTCCAATTTTCTAAAGCGCCACTGTAAAGCTGAGCGCAAAGCACCAGCTTAGGGGGCCATCCAAATATTACGTACGCAAAAATCCCGAAAAATTGGAACCCCCTCCCCCCTGTTCGCAAGCGTACTTTCTTCCACACCCCCCCCCCCCGCGTACGTACACTTGACGCACCCCCCCCCCCCGAAGACCAGCTGCAGAAAGTGTCTGAAAGTCTGCACTTTAGGCCAGATTGAAGGATGAGTGAGGGCCAATATAAGACAAATTATAGGTGTCTCGTTCACAGCACAGAATAACTGCACATGGCTTTTATATAATGTAATAAAATGCCATCGGAAAAAGGACAATACAGAGTTATAAATAGGCTAATGTGGACGTCATAATTAGACGTCTATTTTGCGTACGTACACATATGGTCCCCCCTCCCCCCTCCGTTCGCACCCGTACGCAAAATCGAGAATTTCCGACCCCCCTCCACCCCCCTAAGTGCGTACGTAATATGTGGATGGCCCCTTATTCACGAGCGCTGCGACGTATCCGAGGGGTTGTCCAGAAATCGATGTCCGTTGGTGGTCCGAGTCCGGTTGCCTGAAAGACCAAAGAGAGGCAGAGCAGCTGTTACGGAGGGTTTCGTTGAGGACGAGATAGCTTGGAAGGCAGAGGATCAGATGGATTAGGAAAGGAAATCTTGAAGAGTTGAGTTTTCAATTTGGAGTGGAAAGCCTGTAGGGTGATGAGTAGAGGAGCCTGAGATAGATGACGATGAGTGAGTCCAAAGTAAAGATATAGCTTTGACGTATGATATTTCACAAGTAACTCTAGAACTACACCTATTGTAGGTTCGTCGGTGAGCTGTACTACAGGATCGTCATAGGCGATGAGGAAGAAAAGATATGTGTTTCTTTTTCTGTTCTTTCTACTGCTGCTTGTCACCAAGTGGTATTATAGTAGACTCCAAATAGCCACTGTCAGGCACCACGAAATCAATGTCTCATCGGAAGAAATCTCGCCAATCTTCAAGTCTAAACAACTCGTTATCTGGAGCAGTGACTTTCATATTGGACCTATTCACGATCTGAAGAATTATTTACAACCAATGGGTGTTAGGTTCATCGATAAGAGTCTTGACATATTCAGGTGTCAACGCACTCAGACTTGCCAGGAAAGAAAATCCCTAAAACTTATCAATCCTGAGAACGCAATGAATCTTAGCTATGAAATGATTGCCCGGTTTCACAGTGCCTACCAAAATGACAGCGAGATAGCGTCATCGGACGCTTTCACTTGCTCTCACATGGCATCACTCTGCGAAATCTATGAGCCATTCAATAAGAGTCTTATCATAATCGTCACTACTAGATACGAATTGGGGCGATTCGGAAAACAGAGATGGACGAATTGGAACTCAAACCTGATTCGATATGCATCTAAACCGTGGAATGTCGTCGCTGCAAACAATCTATATGATGTCGAATATATCAAGTATTTCACAGGCATTCAACCGCTGCTGTTACCAAGTTTCTGCGGCTACACCAATCAGGTATATAATCAGTCTAGACAAGAATTCCTATTTGCCGACAACAGCAACCACGCCTTCTTCAAGATATTTCTGAAGAATTTTACAGACGCGTACCAGCTAGCGAATTCCACGTTTCACATAATACCCTTACGACAAAAGTATCGAGATTACAAGTACTTCGAAATAGCCGCTCATCAGGGTATTGTACACGTACCGTACCAGGTGTCGGTAATGAGTTTTTTCGAGCAGTACCGCATGAGCGTGCCTCTATTCGCTCCAACTAGAGAACTGCTCGTTGACTGGGAATACAACCACCAGGCCATGCTTGACAGAACTTGGGAGGGAAGTTTTCGCAAATTTCTTCCAAACCGGTCGGCAATTGATCCCCATCCATCTCAGCGGCACGTTCCTGATCCGAACAGTTACACCGAGAATGCAATTCGTTACTGGGTGAACTTTTCGGACTACTATCAATTTCCCAACATTAAATATTACGCCTCCATATCTGATCTGATTCAGATGCTGCAGACCATCACATCGGAAGAGCTTTTGAGTATTAGCGAACGGATGAAGTCCTTCAATATTAGGGAAGACAAGAGACTTCGAACCATTTGGAAGAACATCCTGTTACGGATAGCGAACCACAGCAGCAACAAACCATACTAGTCCGTTGTCGGGCACTAGTAGTCAAGTTGTATATATATATGTAGGCCTACCCTGCCAGCATTCCCACGTCCAGCTCATATAGAAACCATATTTCCACATGGGACCCTATAGTGCCCATATGGGTCCTATGTAATACCCATGGACATGCTGGTTACTTCACTGAAATCATATCCTCCGTCTGCTTCTCAACATTTGTCGTTTCGCGTTTCGATCAACTGTACAGTTGCCCTTGCTTTGAACATTGCTGTTTTTTCGCATTTTCAGTTGCTTGTAAAATCGAACTTAATGCACTGTTTTGCATTGTATAGGTGAAACGTATAATGTTCATCCTTTTGGCGGTTCTAGGACAATTCGACGCTGACAATTCGGCGCGAAAAATTAGGAGAATATTTAAAAAAATTATTCAAAGTTAAATTGCAATGAAATCAAATCCTGCTATAACAGGTAATCTAGGCATCTAACAGGTAATCTGACAAATATAATCTAAGACCATACCACCATAGTTCGAGAATTCGCATTTTACGAATTTTAAGAATTTTTAAAATTCACGAATTTTAACGAATTTTAAAACTACAGTTTTAAAATTCGTAAAAATTCGTAAAAAAATAAAACAATAGAATTTTTTGCCATGGCAACAAATTTTATTATTTGTTTACTTTTGAACTTTTTAAGCAAGTAAATGTCAATGTCATAGGCAATCAATCAGCCGTAAAAGATAGCTGACTAGCAACACAATAGTACTGATATTCAGTTACTGTTCTACTTGGAGTCTTGAACTTCGATTTCTATCATAGTTGGGTGTGTGACTGTGTGTCAGTCAGCAGAACGAAAAACCACCAGTGCCCCATGCAGCTCCAGTGTTACCAGGCAATTAACCTCTAACACAGCTTGCAACCAAACATGGTTAAAAAGGGTTGGCAACGTTCACCGAGCTGTGTCTTCTACTTCATCGTCCTCTGATTCTGAGTCAGGAACAGCCCACTGCTCCCATTCGACTCTGGTTTTTGTATTTTCGCCATGCAAATGCTCCCGAATTCCGGCAGAACAACCAACAAATTTCTTGTCACAAAAACCACACTGTATTTTTGGATTACCTTTCCTTCTCCTCCAAAATTACTACATACTTCCACTCCGGTCCATGTTCTTTCATCTTTAAAAAATTATATTTTAACTGAAATAACTCGTTACGTAATAAACTTTTATATTGAATTTTACTGTTTTTACATTAAATTCTAAACAGAAGCTTAACACAACAAATCATGACGTCATCACATTTGTTGTTGCTTACGCTGTTTTTGCAAAATCCACTGTCAATGTAAAAAAAAGGCCCAACAATGGCCCAACGAATTTTTACGAATTTTTACGAATTTTAAAATAGACCAAAAATTCGCGAATTTTTACGAATTTTAAGACCAAAAGTCACGAATTCTCGAACTATGCATACCACTGTGCATAATAAAAAGTCATGAATGAAAAGTTTAAAAAGTTGTTGTTTGTTTTCTGAAAACGTAATTATGTGATTAATTTAATCTAATAAGTTAATGTGGCTGCATCCGCGCAAAGTAAGCAATGCATGCGCGCTTTCCGTCAGCTGGTTATAGGACGTCAGTAAAGGACTAATCATTGCGAAATAGAAGTTGGATCAGTGATACAAATATAACTCGAACTAGGAGTTGGATCAACGATGGAAATGTTTCATACTAAAACTCCAAATAGAAGTTGGATCAGATCAGTGATTCTAATTAAAACAATTAGAATGACTGGTGAACTTTATGAACAGTCCCTTGATGAATCGTCCCTTGACGAACAATCCGCATATAGCAGTTGTTGTATTTTACAGCTAATCCAAACTCTTGAACCTTACGCCAACTACACTGTCCAAAGGGGTCGTCCATAAAGGACGTCCGCAAAATATGACCCACTTTGGACCCCTCCTCCCCTTGTCCGCATTGGTCCGCATTTGACCTTACCCTCCCTACCCTTTGCGGACGTCCGCACGCATAAGCCAATTTTTAATGTCTTCATTATTTTTACAATTATTCCACAGTTCCTGCTCATGTTTAAGTGAGGTTTCATATAGTAGGATGTGCAGTAATAAAAGCCTCTTTAAAGTCGCAGTAAAGGTTATACCATGCATGAAGTTTTAGGCAATCGCTTCACCGACCTTTTCGTCTTTCGGGTAAGGCTGAAACGAGGTGGTGTTTAAAAAACTATCAAATTTAAAAGTTTAGATGCGGACGTCCGCACTGGTCATAACCCTCCCTCCCTCTTGTCCGCATTTGTCCGCATTTCGATGACCCCTCCCTCCCCCTCATTGCGGACGTCCTTTATGGATGACCCCAAAGTGGAAATGTCTACCGTGGATCTCAGTATTGTAGAAACTGGGGAACGCAGTCATTGCAGCCTTTTCAAATCGGTTATGGCTGTCATCGGTTGTAATCTAGGGTCAATATCTGCTAATTTCGTCAACATAGCTGTGTATGTTGCTTCCAGCTTATTTGGAAGCAAAGCGAATATTGATGCCATTACGTGTTCCATGAATGGTGTATAGCCGCGTGTATCCGGGCGGACTGACCCTAAAGGTGCCGTCTGCAAACCAGACTCCACATCCTGTATTATACTTCTCAGATGGAGGTGAGAAAACGATTTTGGATGCCACATATATTCGCGCCGAATTGTCCGGCGCCGAACTGTCCGGTCACCTCTTTAGACAGACATGTTCAAAGCGCTGTTCAGAGGCTTCTAAAATGTGCTTTATAAAAATCCAGCTACATGCATGCATACATGTACACATACATATATACGCACATACATACATATATTACATGGTCACCTTCAATGATCTAGAATGACTAGAAAGTCTCACTAGAGGTGTGATAAATTATTTGTAATATCTACATACAAAGTATATTTATATCGTCTGAACTGCAAGACTTCAAACTTAAATAGACGATCAGCTTGTCAACAATTCACATAACAACAGTGGCTCTGAATGTTACAAAAAACCTCAGAAAACTAACAACTTTCAACAGAGAAATAATCTGGTGCGGTTATTCAAACTTAATTGTACAAATGAAACTCGGTACCCCGACACAACACAAGACATCATCAGATCAGAAGCTAAATTACGCAGCTCTCAGAAACTCATAGGACATTTTCTTTTACACTCTTAAATGACCGCTAGATGGCCATGTCAAAACCAGTCAAGCATAGCTACACAGTTTACAGTAGAGTAATTATGTTCAATGCAACCACTTCTTCCTAAACGCAACAGAATGTTCTGGTCTGTTCAACCACTCCTTCCCAAACAGAGATATATAACAATACATACATACATACATACATACATACATACATACATACATAAATACATACGTACAAAAAAATACTTTTCGTTATCGCTCTTGATAGGCCTACACATATCTCACTATCACTTCCCAACCTTCAACAACTGGATCCACCAAAGTTCTGTAAATTCGGCGATCATGAGCAGATTGACTTGAAATTCGGTAGAGCTGATTACGCTGCCGAGCTGAGATCTTCGTCATTCAAAGAAGACGATCAGAATGGAGGATTTGATTGCAAGGAAATTTTTCTAGGTTGCTTGCAGTCAACATAGCGTTAGGCCTGCCGCCTACTTGACGTACCCTGTAGAAGAGCAATGTACCCCAGAATTTCTGCGATCATTTTTACATACCAACAAAGTTAATAAACATAAAATAGTTGTTTCTGCTGAAATTTTCTAAGATTTTCATTAGGACGAATCTTCGCGAGGAAATTCAGCGAAACTTAAAGTTTGTAACGTCAAGTGATTTAGATTTTGCAACATTTTCTAAGATGGCCTCATGAAAAGCCATTAATAAGACTTGATAGCTGTATATATGTCTTCCAACGTTTTCAGAATTTCTTTCTTAAGAACGAACACGTCTGCCCACTTCCACAAGTTATCAGCTGTCGAACTGGGGGGACGTTTCAGCATCTGTATCTTCTCGTCATCGCTAACTTGAACGCCATGCCGCACACTTACTTCGTAGGAAGTCCAGTTCTCTCTGACGCCAGTCACTTCGACCGAGTGGTAGTTTATGCCAAATTCTACCACAAAATCGCGATAATAGAAGCCCCAGTGTTTAGACGGCCAGGCTATTTCGACCAAGTGAGACCCTTCTGGCATGAAGACGGCCCACTGTAAACCCGCTCCCTGAACACCGACCAGAACATTAGATGAAGCCGCAACCTCCATCTGATCTTTAACGCTTAACTTTTCGAAGTCAACCACCCTAACATTTCGAAATCCAACAGATAATCCTAATTCACGTAAATCCTCCTCGTTTAATATCCTCCTTCGCTGCCGAGACAGGATCGTCAGATATAGGTCATTTGTGGAGGATTTGTTCAAATTGGGCATAAAGAAGTGTGCGAGAATATGATCAATTGCATCGCGCCGTCGTTTAAGATGGATCTTACTCCCGAAAACAGCTTTCCTGAAGCACGTGTTCGTAGGCAGGCTGTAGAAAACGTCATGCTGCTTTCTCGTATACAGCGTCCTAAGTATCTGTTCGTACCTTTTCCGACTCCCGCAGCTTGAGTCATTACTTAGCTGTGGAGTGCGATACAAAATCTGATTCTCAGCGCCCGGATGCAACCTGTTGGCCAGTTTCACGACGCTATATAGAGGCAGATATTCGTCGATTAAGAAATGGTGAAAATTTCCTGGACATGTTGGCTGAACAAAAAACGCTGTATTCGTGTAAAACATTGAAATGTTGTCGATCGGTAACGGCTCATTTCGAAATTCTATGTTCCAGTGATTCCAACGGGAATTTGCCGATCCTGCTACGGGTACACGGCGCTGACCAACACTTCGACTGTAGTTACCGTAGGCAACGAGTTTCTTTGCCTCACTGATGTTGGCTTCTACGCGCATCTCAGGGACAGACAAATCTTCGATGCATACGTTATCCAAATATAAGACATCGCTCAGACCGTGTAATTTCTCCAGTTCACTTTTCCACCAATACATGTAGATGACATCCAGAAACGCTGTGACGTTCGCATGTTGGACGGAAGACAGAAATAGAATGATCACTACAGCAGAGAAGCAACTACACAAACACACTTTGTGTTTAAGACTCCTCTTTGTTGACATCGTTTCACGGCTGCGACCAACAGCCCCACAGTCGAGCTAATAAAACGTTCCATCTGAGAGACTGTTAAAATGTATGTTTAAGAGTCGTTACTAACTGACGATTGGACGTGCAGAAATCCTGTTCCATTTGGGGCGACTATGCAAAACTCTGACTGTGACCAATGGCAGTCTTTTCTATTTTTATGTTGGCCAACAGCGAAGTTTTTTTTCCTGTAAAAACATGAAAGTATCATATATTATCATGTGTGTTATACGTGTGTAGTTCCTGTTTAACGATGCTGTATCATAAATTTAAAAATGTAAATGTACATGTTTTTATATAGCTACTTATAAGGGCCTCGACCCTGCTCATTTTTCAGTGGGATCCTTCACCACCGCTGCCAGCTCGAATAGGTGCCACACGCCATTTAAGGTCCCCGTGTACGGACCAAGCTAATCCGAGATTTAAGTTCTCCTAAATAAGCCATCTTCGGGAGGCGAACCGTAATACGCATGCTCTCTTACACAGAGGAGTGTGGGACGCATCTCTTACCAGTGTAGCTAACTGGCCGGTACATAACCAAGGTGATCAACGTCGCTCTCCAAAGTACAGTGCAACTTAAGAAATATCATTGCAATTAGATCAATCGCTATAGAGCCTATAAAGCTATACAATTCGTTACAAGCGGTAAGATCCTGTAACCATAATAGAATTGGTTACCTAGTAGAACAATTGTAAAACAATAAAAAAAAGATTTAAAGACCCCATTGCGGCAGCCTGATAATGACCTGTGAAAAATTCAAAATTATATGACCCATTCTCCAATATATCTCAAACCTTTGCACGTTCGCCATCAGTAAGAAAAAGACCCTGTATTGATGAAGTGTCATAAACACGAGAATTTAAATAAGTCCTTAGCCAACGCTGTGTGACTAACCGCCGCCAAGCAGGTACCTGAATCGCGGGAGTGTTACCTAGGAGAGCGGCAACGCCCGGCCGAGCAGCGCCGGCCAGCGGGCTGAAGACAATGTACACAGACGGGCACTATTCACTGAAGCGAGATAAATATCTAACGTTTAAACCCCAACTCTAATCATACTACAGGCCAAAGCAATGGAACAGCTATGCAAACACACCTTGCATAAACATACAGTATAATATTAAGCATACACATCACGGTTGTTGAATAAGCTTATAGCGACGCCAGGTGTAGAGTGTACCGTAAAACGTCAATTGGGTGAAAAGCATATGAAGATATATGAATGAATGCACATAGGCCATAGAACATCTGTATAACTGTAAACGGTATAACTATAAACGGTATATTGTGTATGAATGAATATACACAGGCATAGGCGTAGACTCGGGGGGCAGCAGGGGCACATCCTTCCCCAAATTGAGATGGACTGTACACCCAATGCAACAAGTGTAGAATGAATAACCAAATCCCCCCCCAATATTTTGGACAAGTTTACGCCAGTGTACATCGGCCTTAGAACATCGGTTATAACTGTACAACTGCATAACTGTGAACTGTATATTTGTGAAGAAGAAATTATATTATTAAAAAAAGAAAAAAATATATATACACCCGTGTGAAAGGGAAAACAGAAAATAGAGGGGGAAAAGGAGAAAAAATTATTTACAAAAATAGAAAAAAAATCCCAAAAATATACCCGAGTGAAGGGGGAAAGAGGGGGAATGGAAGGAAGGAAAAGAGGGAAAGAAAAAAATATATTTAAAAGAGGCAAAAAACAATCAAAACCCAACAAAGGCCGACGCCAACAGTATGAAGGAAACAACTGCAAACATCAGAGACCAAAAGAGCCGCAGCATGAAAGACCAATAACATCAACTAGCGCAGGAAAGATTAAAAGAAACGCCAAAAGAGAAAAAAGAAAATTCCAAAACTTTACTGAAGACGACTACGGCCTTAGCCGCCATATATGATGTCGTTAAAACCCGAAGAATCAATCAAATCGCCCTCCTATTTAATCAAGGCTAGGGACTGGCAGCGCCAAAAAGCGGCAGTAGCGGAGTTTGTGTCCATGTATAAAATAATATCAATCTTATTTTATAATAAAGTTTTAATATAATGTATTCGTTTATTAGAATCAGGATGACAGACTGCACTCTGGCACAAAATCGCTCGTTCAGGCTAGGATAATAGTCTACGAATGGTTGTTAGTCATTCTGGTACAGTGGGTTGTTGCGTTTGAGTCACAAATAATAATAATAATAATCTTCGTTTAACATTTTTCAAACTGGCAATAACGCAGTATGATTACAAATCAGTATGAACGGATGATCACAAGTTATTACAGGAGTCGAATTTAACTGTATACGGCAGCCATTCAAGGCGCCCATCACGTCCTACATCTCATTTTAACAACGCGCCATCTAGCGAATGAAAGGCTGAGTGGACCTAAATTTGGGGAGGTTGCGGGAAGCGATCCCGCTACCTCTTGCTCTTCACGCCAGTGATGTTACCACTACTCTATGACCTGGAAAACTGTGGTTTTAGCAGATGGCAGAGGAGGCGGATGGTATACAAAGGAGTTGAAGAATGTTTTAAGACTAAGCTCTGGAAATGTCTCGGCATTTATGGGGCGGGTATGTGAAGAGGAATCATACTGCGATTGTAATGTTTCCATCCTCCAGCTTCGAGGAAACAGCTGCTACTGTTGCTTGGTCACTGCTCTCTGCTGCATGCTCGAGTGTCTGCATGGAAGCACAAGGAATCTCGACAAAAATACAAGCCTGTCACCCGACCAGTTGGAGAAAAGTCGTTCACCCGTTTTTATCGTAGATTACACTGCTATGCATTTTAAAAGAAAGAATCAGATGTCTGATTTATTTTTACTGATTTTATACAATTCTGACATCCTGATTTCAAATATGTTGATGAAATTTGGCCATCACGTCACAATTTCGTACAAATCAAATTATAAGTTTATTGAATTTTTACATTATTGAGAAATTATTTTCTCTTTGATACACTGCAGAAAAAATTATAAGAAAGGTTTATAAAAGTCCTGATGTCAAAATCTTAGAAACAGATGACAGTGCCCAGATGTTTACAATAATTTTATACAAAATATATGGCAAAATCTTGTATACAATGAAACTGAGACATAAACCGTCTTAGGGACAGAAACGTGTTTTCTTAGATTTTCTTGCGTGTTCTTCCTCTGACGAACAATCTCTGTTCATCATCCAGAAATAGTCCATCAAATCAAAGGGGGTTTCCAGAGAGTAGTCCAAAAGTGGTCCAAGTCCGATTCCAGGTTACCAGATCAGGAGAGGCAGAGTAGCTGTCAAGGCGGGTGTCGTTTACGGCGAGAAGAATTCGAAGGCGGAGGATTAGATGAGTCAGGGTAGGAGTATTTTTAAAGGTGAGACTTCAGTTCTGAGTGGAAAGTCCGGGGGGATGATAGATAGAGGAACAAGAGGAGGAGGATGAAGGACGGGTAGCAATGATGATGGAGGCACTGAGAAAGTGCGGAATTCAGGAGGGAGATCATTCCAGAGGCGTGGTGCTGTGATGGAAATGGCTCGGTTGGAGAACTTGAGGTGAGTAGTGACTGGGGGTCGAGAAAGACTGAGATAGGACGATGATCGGGTCTGAATGGTGAAGAGATCACGAAGTTACTTGGGCTGGGAATATTGTAGGGAGTTGTAGGATAGTGATAGAACTTTCTAGTGGATTCGCTCTGTGATTTTTAACCAATGGAGTGATTTGAGGATAGGAGTGATATGATGATGTTTGGGCGTTCTAGTGACAGCTCTGCTAGTGAGTTTTGGATAAGCTGTAGATGCTTGATTTGAGTGGATTCGAGGTTGAGAAAAAGAGAATTGCAGTAATCAAGCTTTGAATGAACAATGGAGGTAGCAATGGTGGAGGCAGTTTTAAGGTCGAGCATGGGTCGTATGCGTCGGAGGTCACGAATGTGCATGAAGCAGGAGCGCGAGAGGTTGGAGATGTGGTTAGAGAAGGAGAGGTGTGGATCAAAAATAACACCAAGATTGCGAACAGGGGAGTCAGCGGTGAAGGTGAGACGATGAGTTAGTCGAAAGGTTTATGGAAGGATCAGGGATTTTCTTGATTTGATCAGGAAGGCCTAGGATGATGAATTCAGTTTTGGAAGGGTTAAGGCAGAGGAGATTGGATGACATCCACTCTTAAATAAGGTTAACCACGTTGAGTAGTTGTGTGATGGCGGTGGAAAAAGAGTCTGGGATGAAGGATATGAAGAGTTGGGTGTCATCTGCATAGAGATGGTGGTCGACAGAGGAGGATTTTATGAGATGGCCTAAGGGTGTGGTATAAAGGATGAAAAGTAGTGGATCCAGGACGGAGCCTTGAGGGACACCACAGGAAAGAGGAAGGGGTTGTGAGCAGTGGCTGGAGTCTTTAACAGAGAAGGATCGGGAAGACAAGTAGGACTGGAACCAGAGTGGAGCAGTATCAGAGACGCTAAACCAAGAAGATAGTCGTTGAAGAAGAAGGCTGTGATCAATGGTGTCAAATGCGGCAGAGATGTCGAGAAAACCCTACGTGATACAGAAAAACGGATATCATTTTTGAAATCAGCAGTCTAAAATCTTTTAGAAAAACATGTTTTTGGCAGAACATCAGAAATCATGCATAGCAGTGTTATAGATTATGGCTTTTACCTCTTCCAATTGGTTGTACAAGTACAACAGCCTCAAAACTGAAGAGGAAGTGGATGGGATTGAGGGGTTCTGTTAGAATCCTGTATATTATAGTAATAATTATAATCAATCCTACCCCGACTCATACGATCCTCCGCCTTTCAATTCTTCCCGACCAAAACGACACCCGCCTTAGCATGCGGCTCTGCCTCCTCTCTTGAACTGGACCAACTGGAAACCGGACTCGGACCTCCTTTTGATTATCCTTTAGAAAACCGTCCTACTTGACGCAGCGCTCGTAAAGAAACCGGTGCATTGCACTTCACTTTCGAGTGGAGGTTTAGAAGTTTGGAGTTTACTATTACGATTATGACTATCTCTGTTGGCCTAGGCGCCTTACTAACCCGGCCTTAGTAATGTGCTTAAGAATTCTACACATAAGTGGCGGATGGAAATGTCCTTCAAACAAGCGTAGGCATCCACTTGTTTTTTGGCTAACTGTGAGTGAGACTGTGATATGTTTACCATAGGTGCGCGGTTGATAAGATCATATGCGGGGATTCAGAGGGGTCGAGGGGCACAAGACCCCCACGTTTAAGAGTGGAGGGACACACCACACATCTGTCCCTCCAAATTTAGAAGAAACTCCATTGTGCGTGAGCGCGAAAATTTTTTTTGCCTCTTTTTGACCACATCAGTTCAAAAGTGTCTCCCCCCCACTCTCACCTGTCAAACAAGATCGCCGCCACTGGATAAGACCAGGGCACGGGCTGCTGTGAACTTGTGATGAGCCCTGCCATCTCTGACACGCAGCCAGTGCCGGATTTAGACTTGGTGAGGCCCTAGGCTACATGTAAGCTTGGAGGCCCTTTGTTTAAAAAATTACACCAGAAAGTCTCACAAAAATTGAAAACATATAATATGCCTTTTAATTATTTAATAGCAAGGTATTAAGTGAAAAATTCAAATTATTTTTAAATGAATGCATTTACTCAGGGGAGGTGAAATTTGATACATAAGCTGTTTGAAACGGTATATATATATATATATATATATATATATATATATATATATATATATATATATCCATAAAATACAAGCATTTAAAAGAAGCCTCCAAAAATTATAAATTTTAGGCCTCTGCGGATTTCGAGGCCCTAAGCTGTTGGTTTTTTTAGCTTATGGGCAAATCCGGCACTGCATGCAGCAGTAATATCGCCCCACAAACGCTGCATGCCTCGCTTGCTTTATGCTAGGTTTGTTGAGGTTCTGAGGATGGAGCCCTGAGTAATCAATAAATCGTCATTCAGGTCATGCCCGAGATACATTTGACCGGGTGCACAATTTTTAACCAACCAGACCAGCTAGGGGGCGTGGCCGACATTTGATCTCTAGCCAGAGATGTTACTGGCCTCTAACGTGCGGTAAAATATAAATGTAAATGTTCACCATTATATAAGGGGACCGTATGGGCTCGACCCTGTCATTTTTCAATGAACTGGTCGGGTGAGACATTCACCATCGCTGCCCGTTTGAATAGGCGCCCCGCCATTTAAGGTCCACGTGTACGGACCGTGCTAACCCGAGATTTAAATCTCCTAAATAGGCCATAAAAGCAGGAAAGAAGTCGAAAGCAGCGGTACTCAAAACAGAACTGTGTTGAAAAACGAAAATCCAACTCAGAAAAGCGTCGATAGGCAAACGGGAAGCGTGCAAAAAACTACTTAAAATCAGTCAACGCCGCAGCAAAGATGATGGCCGCCATCTTGACATTGGGGGGCGTCTCAGAACCTGTAGACCATTATTATTATTCTTATTGTTGTTATTATTATCATAACGGTCTCTTGTACGAATATCGAACAATAATTTACCTGGAGTGTCATCTGTTGTTTCTGTTCTCTTCGTATTCGCAGTCTAATGACTATTCGTTATGACTAGTTGAAAATGGGTCACGTCGTAATATCCTACACGCAGAGAAGCTGGTATAGAAGAAGAGAAGAGCCGGTATAGATTTTGGCCTCCTGATGCGGCTGCGGCCGGCTTGCATCCAGCTCGTATGGTTATAGGCTACGAAGCAGCTAACGCGTAGCACGTGGCTGTGTATAACATGTAGCCTACGCCTGTACGCTTTATCAACCACACGATTAGCAGTCTACGCTACGGTATAATTCGAAGAGCATAACGCTTACTAGACATGCAGATAAATTTACTATAAATATAATTCGAATTTTAAGTACTTTTGCGCTTATTTTTAATCTCTTTTGTTCCTTATTCGCTGAAATAAGGACCGACGTTCACATGTTGACGAATCCTAACTTCTCGAATCAGAATTCGAGTCAGAATCAGATGTGATAGTAATCGTTATCTGGAGATTTCTACAACGCCCAAAAAGCTGAATCGCGGGAACCAGCTTTTACAGGGTCTTGCAAAAGCGGCCCGGGAAATTTGGTCATGGGCGGCCCACATTATCGAGCGCCAAGGCACGAAACCTCTCAGGATAAGGGGTCTGGGTGGTGCCTGCCAATGCTTTTTGTAACATTTAACATAAATGGATGACATTTTTAGTTATTAATGGACTAAATGGCATGATATTGTTAAATGAATATTAAAAGATTTAGAAATAAACACATGCGTTTTAATTTCTGATGTGTCGTAAATTCGTAATTATGTTTGGAATCAACTGTTACGTGCATTAGGCCTATATAGTGCACTGTGCACAATTTAGTTTATTTAAAAAACAAACATGATGGTAGACACAACTTCACACAAACACTTAGTATTGCAGTTTTTTCGTCGTATCACTAGTTGACGCCAAAACGTCAACGATTTCATCAGTATTAATTCTGAGAAGAAGGTCCCTTTCACAATGAAACATGCCATCAGCATGAAAGACTTTAAAGCAAATTTCTGAATCTGTTAAAAATGTATTTCAATTTCCAAAATGACCTCTCACAGGCAACTTGTGATGAAATAATGTGAAAACGAATTTGTATGCCAAAAACAAATTTGAATAAGCCAGACTATGCAAATTGAACTTAGGGAGAACGTGGTAACAGCAAACAATAATTTTTTTGCAAGATTTGCATTTATTTCTGTTCCTGCTGCTGTTTTCTGCTAATGGGACTGTTTCACTTTCTATACATGTAGATTCAGATTGCATGCCGTTTTGTATTGTATATATATGCACATATGTATCTATGTATGTATGCATGCATGTATGTATATATGTATATATGTATGTTTGTATGTATGTATGTATGTATGTATGTATGTATATATGCACATATGTATGTATGCATGTATTTATGTATTTATGTATGCATGCATGTATGTACGTGTGCACTGTGCTTGTATGTATGTATGCATGTATGTATGTGTGCACATATGTTATTACAGAAGTCTTATATAGCGCCCCTTCAAGGTAATCTACTCAGGAGCGCTCCCAGTCCAACCCCGGTCAAACAAGACAGTTTTAAGGCAAGAGTGGAAAAGAGAAGAGCAATTTATCGGGGTCAGGCGCAGCGCTACTGGGAGCCCATTCCAGGTCGCTGGGCCGGAGACAGAGAAGGCACGGTGCTGCCGGATAGCAGTCCGTGCGCGGGGGACAAGGAGCTCAGCCTGCGCTGCGGAGCGAAGTGAACCACGACGCTGGACAGCCACAGTGGAGCAGCAAAGTTCCCGGAGATAAGGGGGAGCCAAGCCCTCAAGGCACCGCCGAACTAAAGCTGAGACCCGATAAGCAATGCGCTGCGGGTAGGGGAGCCAGTGGAGCACCTCCCGCATATACTCAGAGACCCGGCCAAATTTATGGATGCCACCCACCAGCCGGGCTGCCGTGCGTAGGACCCGATTGAGGCACTTCAATCGGCAGGTTGGGAGTCCATCATATATGGCGCTACAATAATCGAGGCGGGAGACCACAAAAGCATGAACAAGTGTAGATGCTGAACTAGGAGAGAGGGAGCGAGATATGACCCTGAGCTGACGCAGCTGGTAGTAACAGCTGCGGCAGAGGAGATTAATATGCTGAACAAATGTAAGCTCCTGGTCTAGGGTGATTCCTAAGTCTCGGACTGAAGCTAGGAAGGTAAAATGTGGGTATTCCTTGGCAAGGAATCCAAAGTCTATTTTTGCGAGCTGCTGACGGGTGCCAAGCCAGATTAGCTGAGTTTTGGCCGAATTGAGCCTTAAGCGATTCGATGACATCCAAGCATGCAGGATCTCGGTTGCCTGGCTCATCATTCCTACTGCAGCAGCAGCCTGGACCGCAGGGCAGTGGACATAGGCCTGAAGGTCATCGGCGTACAATTGGCTACGAACAGACTCAGCCGCAAGCAGGGGACCCAGGTCAGCTGTAAAGAGAATATATAGAAGGGGGCCAAGGACGGAGCCCTGGGGAAGACCAACAGGAGCCGGGACCCAGAGGGACCTAGTGGGACCATGGGCCACCATAAAGGAACGGTCCCGCAGAAAGGACGAAAGCCAGTCTAAGGCATTGGCAGAGAGGCCAAAAGATATGGACAGGCGCTGCAAAAGTATGTCATGATCGACAGTGTCAAATGCAGCGCTCACGTCAAACAGTGCCAGAAGGGTAACCTGGGACTTATCAATAGCCCCATAAATGTCAGAGAGGAGGCGGACAAGAAGGGTTTCCGTGGAGTGACCCTTCCGGAAGCCTGACTGATAGGTAGGGAGAAGGCAATTCATGTCTAAGTAGTAAATAAGTTGGCCAGCTACAACCTTCTCTATAATCTTAGAAAGGAAAGAGACATTGGCTATAGGCCTAAAGTTAGTAGGCTCAGCTGGATCCAGTCCATCACCCTTGAGCACAGGAACAAGGATGGACCTCTTCTGTGAGGCAGGAAGAACACCCTCATCGAGGGAGCGGTTACAGAGTACTGTAATGAAGGGTAGGAGGGTGTCGACGAACTCCTGAAGGATGAACGTTGGAACAGGATCAAGGTCGCAGGTCTTTGGCGGCGACGCCAGGATGATCCTCCGCAGTTCCTCACTGGTTACTGGGCCCAGGGCAGACAGGCCACAGCTGGTTGGCTGGAAGATTGGCGGCGGACAGCCTGCTGTGTCCTCACGGACAGAGCGAACCTTGGCTGTGAAGGACTCCAGGAAGGCATCGGCTGTGAAATGCGTCGTAGCCTGGCAGGGAGCTGAGCGGGAGCGACCCAGGATGTCGTTGAAGGTCGCCCAGAGCCTCCTCGGTTCACCGGCATTCAGGGCAATCTTGCGTTCCCAATAGTTTTGCTCCTTACTCTTGTATTGCCGGTGCATCTCTCGGACATACCCCACCCAGGCCACATGATCCTCAGCTGCCCTCGTCCGCCTGTAGCGCCTCTCAAGCCGGCGGGCGTGTCGACGGAATGCACGACATTCCGCATCAAACCAAGGCGTCAGCGCCGAGCGACGCGCCTTGACCGTGCGAGCTGGAAGCAACGCGTCGACGATGTCCGTAAGGGCTGACCCATAGGTGGTAAATAGGTCAGCGATCGGGACGCCAGCAAGTGAGGTTGGGTCCGCTATGGCCGGGACACCCAGTAGGGCCCCGCGGAAGGCATCACGATCCAGCGCCTTCCAGTTGCGAAGCTGTCTCTCGACACGGATTGGCGTCTCATGGAGAAACGGCACGGTGGCGATGACGAGGCCATGGTCCGAAACAGTCGGCGGATGGACCACTAGGTCGACTAATTGGCAGTCGTCGCGGGTGATAAACACATCCAGCCAACCCCCCGACTGATGGGTTGGCTCAGATACTCGCTGGATTAGGCCGAACTGTTCAGCAATGTGCACAAACTCCTTCGTCGCTGGTAGCTCTGGCTGCTCAAGATGGATATTAAGATCGCCCGCGACGATCAGCTGTGTGTTGTGCAGAGCAAACTGTTCAAGTAGACCAGCAAGCTCGTTGAAGAAGGTAGCTGATGGTGGCTCCGAACCCGGGCGGTAGATGTTAATGACCGTCAGAGGGCCGCGCGGAGAGGCGATGGAGACAGCCAGAACCTCGAAGGTGGAGGGAGGGACAGGTATCTTTATCCGTCGCGTGGGTAAGACAGCCCGATGGTAGATGACAAGGCCACCACCACGCTGGTCACCTTCTCGAACGTCAGCTCTTGGGCAGTCTACGTAAGAGTAACCCAGCGGCGAGGATCGACGAACCGCCACATCAGCCGATGAGTCATGCCATGACTCCGTGACGAGTAGGAGGTCAAGATCTTCTGAGAGGATCGTGTCAGCCACAGCAACATGTTTGCTCCGAAGTGATCGCACATTCCACGTCGCCAGCCGTAGACCGCGTGGAGGAGGGGTTGAGGTGGGAGCAGGGGTTGAGGTGGGAGCAGGCGGCGAATCACTCACGGGAGCCAGCGCCGGAGGAGGAGGAGGAGGAGGAGCAGGTAGAGGTGGACCGCAGGCAGAGGCCGGGTCCGAGATGGGCCGAACATTAGCCCGACAGCATCCCGACCCAGGCCGCCAAATTCCAAGAAGGAAGAGGATTTTTCTCGTAGCGCGAGGTATACGAGGCAGGCGAGTAGATAGAGCACGGATACTGTCCGTGTTGTAGGTGGGTGAGGGCGGTAATGTGTCCGCAGCGAGGTCGGGCCCCACCGTCCGGCGGGACACAGCATCAGCGTCACCACTCGACATCCCACAACAAATCACGAGCCAAGTGCAGGCTTAACGGTCCAGGCAAAGCGTCAAAGATAGGCCCGAACAGACGCCGGCATGTTGATCAAAAAGTGGGCGTTGCCGCACTTCAACAAACGACGTTAAAACTGTTCGTAGTTAACGCTAGCGTCAACGTTTAAGCAGGTTCCAAGTTGCTAAATCCAGTGCAGATATCAAGCAATAATCCTAGAATGGTTTAAAGTTAAATAGAACCCATTTGAAGACTTTAAACAGTGAAACTACACGACCGTGTTGAACTGGCGTAAACACGCCGGAGCGCCACCTATCCGACATGAACCTATGTAGGCCTATGTATGCATGTATGTATGTATGTATGTATGAAAGTATGTATGTATAGGGGGAATTTGTCCGGAGGGAAATGTCCTACTCAGATTCGGGGGGAAAGTGTCCGGGGGAGGTAACTGTCCGGGGGAATATGTCCGGAGGGAATATGCCCAGAGGGGTAAGTGTCCTACATTCGTTTTCTGAGACTGTTTCTATTATTTCAGTGTCAAACAGCAAATTATATGCCTAGTCTTTAGTTTTCACATTTTCTTGCAAAGTCCAATAATTCCCTTTGCAGCTACTCTTTTGTTACACTGTAATCAAATTTTCCGAGCAACTCATTCAGCTTCTGTACGTAGTGCATCACTGGGAATCCTTATCGAAACTTCTGCAAAAATGTTTGGATCTAAACTAGACAAATCAGCAGAAAGATTACCGTGCTCAGAGAATCTCTGTTTCAAACTACTAATAACTTCGTAATCGTAATCGTAATCTCCAAACTTCTAAAGCACCACTCGAAGGCCAAGCGCAGGGCACCAGCCTATTCACGAGCGCTACGTCAAATCAGAGGGGGTTTCCAGAGAATAGTCCAAAAGAGATCCGAGTCCAGTTTCCAAACCAAATCAGGGGGTTCCAGAGAGTAGTCCAAAAGAGGTCCAAGTCTGATTTCCAGAAGGCCAAACCAAATCAGGGGGGTTCCAGAGAGTAGTCCAAAAGAGGTCCAAGTCTGATTTCCAGAAGGCCAAACTTGATTCATTACCATGTTGTGGACATTTACTCGAAATTTATCATTCTCATTTTCATTTAGGTGGTCTTTAGCAGATTCTTCTGGCAATTTCTTTCTTGATCTAATTCTTTTCTGTTTCAAAGCAGTCTCAACATCAATGTCGAGATGTCTTTTATCTAGTTCACTGTGAGCAAGTTCTGAAAAATGTGTTGCTACTTCAAAAATGACATCAAAAGTTCGATGTATTTGTTTAAATTCATTGATGGTATCTTGAGCCATCTTTTAGGCTCGTAGGATGTCAAGGCCATGTGCTTGCAAATATTGAGATAACGGAGTTGTGTGTTCATATACTTTCAAAAACAATTGCACTGTCAAAATAAATTCAAAACTTGTCATAGAATCCAGGAGAGTTTTGTTCTGTACCGGACATCATTGTTAAATTTGTTTGATTCAGAAATATCATGAAGGCATGTCCATGTGCAATAAATCGATAACTTCTGTTTCTTTATTACGTGCGCTACAATCAACGGTAAGTTAAAGTGAATATTGGCACGTAGCCGTACGTTTCACGTGGCAGTACAAGTTTCTTGGTAACAATCATGCACTGCCAATATTTCATAGTTTATAACACTAGAATTAAGAATCAGTCCTGAAATATCCTAATTTTTTTAATTATATTTTTTTCCTTTTTGGAAATATCCTAATTTTTTAAATCATATTTTTGCTTTTTTGTCCAAGCCGGTGTCACAAAATAGAGTATCCCCCATACAAGTATATCCCCTTAGCAGAATGGAGTATCCGGCCGGATGATTGTGAACGGGAGAGACTATCCCCTCTCGTGAAAAGTATCCCCCATGAGTCGTAAGAAATTATCTCCCCGTTAAAAAGTATCCCCCTGCAACATAATTACAAATTGTGCGATTTAAGTCAGTTTAGAGCTACATCAGTCGTGGTCATAGAGAAAGCCATATGCTACTTATTGTTGGCAAGCGCGGGCAAAGAATCAAGTGAAGTTAATGATCCTTTCATTAGGCCTACTCTTTCTCTGCTCTTTACTCTTTTTACTCTTAGGCAAGTTGTGACATTGATATCGTTCGATTTGTATCAGTCGGTACACCAGCAAAGTGAGGAAGACAAAATGTTAGCAGTCACAAACGACAGTGTCATAAAAAAAGGGACTAAGGCGCTAATTAGGTGAATTGATAGCTCGCGCTTGACATCGGTCGATTCGTATCAAAAGGTACATCAGCAAAGCCAGTGAAGCCATTTGAGGCAATGAACCAATGACTCCTGTATTCTTTGTGGTGTTGTAATCTTATGCAAATTAAACAATGTTTATTTGCATTATTAGTTGCTTGGAGGGCTTGTTGCGGTGGATATGTCTAAAACAAGGATGACAAATATCAGAAATCACAAACGACATTATCATGAAGAGGGACTAAGGTGCTAATTAGGTGAATTGGTATAGCTCGCACTTGATATCGGTCGATTCGTATTTCGGCAAATCTCGGCCGACAATTGCGTCAGCGCTACACAATGCACTTAACCACATCGGGGAACCTACATGTTAAAGTCCTCCCCTGCCAGCAGCAAATATACTTCTCTTCCTATCCCTGCCTATCCCTTTGAGATTGCTTCCGGTTCTGCCATGCTGGATGTTGACTTCGGTGAGCCTTCAGAAATGCGAAAATATCTTGAGAAATCCTTCAACGACAAGGTAATGCTATCTTTCCCTAAATTCCCTCTTAAGACAAGGGGAAGAAAGCAGGGCTCTAGTGGTAAAATTAGAGGTGAGTATACACGCTACCGGTTAGTTTTCCGAAACTAATTAGAAGTGAGTACACAAGTTTTGAGGCGAGTATACGGTCTACTGTGTACCCGCGGATATCCTCGACTAACAGCCCTGGAAGGAAGCCACTTCCGCGTGATTTGATTTGATTTGCTCTGAACATTGCTTAGAACACTTCGAGTCACTTGCTTTTGGATTTTGATTACAGCATAGATTTATCAATTATACGCATTTTTCAATAATACCTTATTCCTGTGAATTTTTATCCTCCGGGGGATGGTTTTACACGATGGGGGATAGAAATGGTTTATCCCCCGGATACTCTATACCGGTAGGTTCCTTCCGGGGGGATAAATTTATTCATCCCCCCGGATAGCCTTAGGACGGATAGTCTGTCACGCGACACCGGCCCAAGCCTGAAAGCAGGGATGGCGAACCTAGCAAGAGATGAGGTTTTAGTGAGTTCGTCGGATGGATCTGATATTTCTCGTAGTACTGGTGGGAGTTTGTTCCAGAGTGGTGGGACAGCTATGACTATGGAGCGATTCGCAATTTTAGTGAGGAGGTGATGGAAGGTCGGAGCTACAGTACGAGTCTTTACAACGAGATCATTAAAGCCCGAATGAAGTCTGAGTCTGAGCCAACTGTAGTGGATTAAAACTGCCTTATATAGTATCTGTAACAAAAGTTAGATGTAAATGTATACATTTTGATCGCGACCGTATGATCTTGACCGTGCTCGTTTTTCAACGAATTGATATGTAAGTAAGTAGGTAAGTATATTCTTTATTAAACCGGTTGCAGAAGAGACGCACTCCGGTGCACAAATATGTAATACATATACTAAATCAGTAAGAGTACAGCATTCTTCCTGTAAATGTTTTCCCTAATATGATGGTCAGATCCTTCACCACCGCTGCCCGTTTGAATGGGTACTACGCCATTTAAGGTCTGTCTGTACAGACCGTCTAGTCCAAGATTCAAATCTCTTAAATAAGCGACTCTCTGTATGCGAACAGGGAACTCACGCAAGAGGTTAGTTGGACGTACGCTCTAACCGGTGTAGCTAACCGAGCCATTAAAGTTACTGGCGCTGTGACAAATGCTAATGACTCACAGATATTTTACAAACTTAAGAAAACTAGTGAAACCCTCAGCGTACAGTGGTTGATGTACGATATAATACAATATAAATGCAATAATAAATGAAATATAACTACAATAATAAATACAATATAAATACAATATAAATACAATATAGGTCTAAATACAATATAAATACAATATGAATGCAATATAAATACAATATAAATTGAATATAAATACAATAGAAATACAATAGAAATACAATATAAGAAGAAGAAGAAGAAGAAGAGCCCCTTAAGCTAACACCGAAGCAACCATGGGTTTGAAGTCTTAGCGACTTCATTTTGTTAGCCTCGGCATATGAGGGCGGATGGCCAGTCCTCTCCCTCGCCGTCTCACCTTCCCACAACAGTGTAGGTCTGTATACTGAGTTGGTTAGGGGACTCAGGTGGAACAGAAATCTCGAACCAAATTTCTGTCCAGGCGGAGATTTGAACCCCCGACCTCTCGCTTGACAGTCCAGCTCGCTAACCACTACACTATCGTGCATCCCCAAATACAATATAAATACAGAGCCCGATTAACTTATATTTATATTGTATTGATACAATATAAATACAATGTAATTGCTCTTCAATAAAAACCGCTACAGTATTACTGCATACTTTGACATTTTGCAAACGGTATCAAATCACTATGCAAAATCCAATCGTTGTCTGAATCTTGTTTCGCTGACGGCTGTAAACGAGACTTTTCTCCAGGTGCTTATGCTAACTTTATCAGAAATAGACTTAGGCTATCTTGATTGTGTGAAAGATCACACGTGTTTAGTCCACAGCGAATAAACTTCTACACGGTGAGTCATTAAAAAACGTGTCCCTACATAACTTAACATAACTGATACAGATAAGCAATTATTTTAATGAAATTTCAGAATAATGACACTTGATAGTCTAGCTAAGTGCTATATAAATTATTTTTTATAAAAAGCTGGACCACCCTAAACTATAATTACGTCACGACAACCACGACAAAATGGTGTTTACCGAAGAAGATAAATATGTCAAAACATTTTTAACCCTCGAGTGCCCAAGCTATTTTTTGGTACACGAATGCCCAACGGGGGGTCCGACCGGACCCCAATGTTTTCATTGTGATATCTGGAGAACGGATTGGAATATTTTAACGGGATTTGGCTTGTTATAATCCAAATTCAATTTGCAATCGACTGATAAATGGTATTTCACAATAGCGCCACCTGGTGAAACTTTATTTGAACTTTAATAGGGGGCCTACTCTTTTGTAGTTTCTTTGCAATTTCGGGATTTTTCGCATGTATTCAATTGTACGCATGTAGTTGTTCCCTGGTTGTGGGGTACAGGATTGGAATATTTTAACGGGATTTGGCTTGTTATAATCCAAATTCAATTTGCATTCGACTGATACATGGTATTTTACAATAACTTGCGCTAAAAATTTATTTCAGGGTTGGTAAACCAGATGCCAGTATGACCACCAGCCGCATATCTTGGGGTGTCCTTGGTATATGCTATGGTTGTGGGGTACAGGAATGGAATATTTTAACGGGATTTGGCTTGTTATAATCCAAATTCAATTTGCAATCGACTGATATATGGTATTTCACAATAACGTACGTTAAAATAATTTATTTCTGGGTTGGCAAGCTATATGCCAGTATGACCATCAGCCGCATATCTTGGGGGTGTCCTTGGTATATGCTATGGTTGTGGGCTACAGGGTGGTAGTATAATCACGCAAAATATAACATATATAACGAAGCCCAATTGAATGCTTTAGGATGTCCTAAAAGCATTTCTACAATTTCGTAGCCGTTCTAAAGTTATCCGTGAAAAGCGGGTCTGGGGTCCGGTCGGACCCCCCCTTGGGCATTCGAGGGTTTTAAAAAAGAATAAAAATTACGGTGCGAAACATTTTTAAATGAATTTTCAGATAAAGGGTGGATTCGTGATGGATTAAATGTTCTCCTTTCAAAGTACGATAAAACTGGTTTTTTTATCGTGAACCAGTTAGAGGCCGCCCGCGAACGGCCAGAATGTCGACATTGTTGAACAGGTTGAATCGCAGGTGCTCAGCCAGGAAGATATGTGCCACAAACGCATGGTACGCAGATACAAATAGCTCGAGAAATATGAGTCGGTCAGTCATTGGTCACAAGAATCGTTGAGAGTGATTTACATTTACAATGTGTAAAGAAACGACTCTTTCAAGAACTCACTGGGGCTAACAAACAAGCAAGATTCCAACGTTCCAGTCAGCTATTGAGGTTGTATCCTGCAAGCCGGGTTAATTTCACCTGGTTTACTGATAAAAACTCTTTACTGTAGCAGCACTCAATTACAATTAGAATGATCGCATACATGTTTCCGTCGGTACAAGGTGGAGGGACGTTCCAGCAAATCGTCTTTTGCGCACTCGACCAACTTTCAGCAAATCTCAGAGCTCGGGAGACTGTTGAGTTGCTGCAAACTGAAACACCTGATTTCATTCCGCCTACTTTGTGGCCACCTAACATCCATGATTCAAATCCGGTAGACTCTAAAACATGGAGTGTAATGCAAGAAAAGGTCTACAGATATCGAATGCATGATGTCAACGAGCTGTGTCATCGAATTTTGGAGGCATCGGACGAAATGGATCAGCGCATCATTAGTGAGTCAGCCAAGCAGTGGCGTGTGCGTCTTCGCGCATGCGTGAATACCCAGGGAGATCAATTTGAACACAAACTTTAACTTTCTTAATGCTCAGTAATAAATCTTCAATCTTTACTTAAAATTTCTTTCACATAATCCGATATCTGACGAAGTTATAGCAAAATATGTAGGTACACGTCTTTTTATGACTCACCGTGTACATGTAAATGTCCATGGCAAAAGTTTCACGGGTGAAAGACTCATTTGACACCCTGTATAAAAACTATAGATATGAAGGTTACAAAACTGATAAGTCGATGATCTTGATTAGTTGAACAACTGTTGCTCGCTGTAATAGTGTTAACTGTAACATTGTCTACAATAACAGGTTTTAAATAGCATTTTCAAAATGAGGAGATTTCTTGCAATTCTACTTCTGTTGACAGTTATGTCCTGCTTCACTGCACTAATGCTATCATTCGTTTTCAAAGCAAGCAGCTGGATTGAAAGGAGACAATTTCTCATTCTAGACCAACCAGCGATGACTTACCTTACCTTATTCACGACACTCAAAGAGACCGGACTCATACCACATCACCAGGTGGCCTTTAATATCGTCATGACAAACTGGCCTTCGTTCGCACCTTACGTCCAACCGGTTTTGTTTCTGAATTTCACAAATTCTTCTCTGGCAGACGAGGCGAGACGCGCTGGCTGGGATGTGTTGCCCTTGCAAGGAGTGAACTCGAAGGGAACACCGTTCCTTAAGGACATGTACCGAACTGTATTCGACAGATACGAGTCCGTGTTGTACGGCTTTTCAAACGCGGATATCATATACGATGATAGTCTTCTACAGACGCTGTGGGGCGTACAGAGCAAACTCTACCAGCTGAAAAACAACGTCCTAGTAATCGGAAAACGTACTAACGTTGACGTGAACTTAAGTTTAACTATGGATCCAGAGGATTTCACGAAAAGTCGATTACAGCATACCGCTGCTACAAGAGGAAAACTATTTATTGATGCTGCCATTGATTATTTCTTGTTTACAAAGGAAGGTAAACATTAATTCAATTTAGACGACGTTTTGAAACTTACTTATTATTATTATTATTATTATTATTATTATTTTTTTTTTTTTTAACGCCCGAGGTAAAAAATAGTCCCTCAGGCTTTAAGAAACTTTCGGAAGAGCTTTGTCGTTCTGGAGTTAACGGTCATCTTCACCGGTTAATTACCTCGAAATGCAACGGCATTAAATCGTTACGTGAAAATTGAAAGACGCTGAAAGAGGCCTACTGTCTCCGGGGGGCCCCCGAATACATGGTCAAACGCCGACCTAGTTCTGATCAGTGTGAGTCTCGTTAACGTTAACGATTACGAAAATGTTCGTTAACGAACAAAAAATGATTTCGTTAACGATAACTATAACTATAACTAAAAAATATCATTAACTATAACTATAACTATAACGAAAATAACACTAACGAAAATTCATTGCTATTTTCGTTAATACGAATAAAAAGTGCAATATCAACTAACGTGAGAACGTGAAAATACACCCGTTAACGAAAGCAAAATGATTCCTATGTTCGCCTTGGATGTCGGTGAATATGGAGCGCTGTGTATTCATGAAGCTGAATGCACCCATTCGTCAAAGCTCTAAGCAAATTATTGTGCAACACGTCTTCATAATTCAGTGTGATTTTCATTAACGATAACGGTAACGAAAATGTTTTCGTTAACGAAAGCAAAATGATTTCGTTAACGATAACTATAACTGTAACTAAAAAATAATATTAACTATAACTGTAACTATAACTAAAATGAAAAACCATTAACTATAACTGTAACTGTAACTAAAATAAAATCTGTAAGGAGAATCACACTGGTTCTGATAAGAACTCCCGACCATGGGCATTGATGGGACCCGAGTTTCCAGTGCCACTGGAATGAAAATGTGGGTAGTGGGGATTTCTGCAGTCTTGTTGTCAAGACCTTAAACCTCAAGACCAAGACCAAGACCAAGACCTTGAACCTCAAGACCAAGACCAAGACCAAGACCTTGAACCTCGAGACCAAGACCAAGACCAAGACCTTGAACCTCGAGACCAAGACCAAGACCAAGACCTTGAACCTCAAGACCAAGACCAAGACCAAGACCCAAAAAATCGAAATCAGGTCAAGACTTCTAAAAATTGTCAAGTCGGAATATTCGCTATTTGAATGAAAACATGAGTCTTTTATTTTATTCAAGCAAATTAACTTTAAATGCAAACTGCAGAGAAATCCGAATTTGTATTCAAAAGTCCTTCATGCAAACTCTTATACCAAATGCCTTTTGTATTTTATAAAAACCAATTCGCTCAGAATTTTCTGACCAAGACGTGCATAAAAATTCCGCCATGTGAAGAAATACGTTCTACAGGTGCTGAAGTCGCTGACACACACAGAGAAGCTTTTCAAGCACTGGATGTAAATGTACAGATAGTGAGTCCTTTTGAAATCTTCCCATGGTTTATCTGATACAGAATAACTGTTGCTGCTGCCAATGGGTTTTCCTGACCAACAAGACTTGTATCCATCCATAGATATTGGTCGTATGATGCAAGCAGGCTTGATACAGAATTCTTGAGTTCTGTTAAATGACTGTTCATATTAACAGCCGGTCTTGGTCTTGGTCTTGCGAGACCAAGACCAAGACTTTGAACCTCAAGACCAAGACCTTGAACCTCAAGACCAAGACCAAGACCAAGACCTTGAACCTCAAGACCAAGACCAAGACTTTTAAAAACGAACTCGAGTGCACTCGAGACCAAGACCTTGGTCTCGAGGACAACAAGACTGGATTTCTGCATACTTCGTGGTCCTCCTGGTGGCTGCCATTTCTGCTGCTGCTCCTGGCGTCATGGAAGTCAGGTGTACTTACGAGTTTGCACACGCGTGTGCACTGGTGGCGTCCCAGGTCATGTATTTCCCTCTTGACCACGGGATCAACGTTTCTCCATCTGGTCTTTTACCATCGCTTCGAAATAATCCTGTTGATTCTTTGGTGCTCGGAACTGCAGCTCGCTGGAGGGCTCTCCAGATGATATTATTTATAGCAAAATGCCTGTTTGCTCGCCCTCCAGACAGTCTACAGACCAGTCCATGATGTCCTCCCTGGTCCGTCATCACACCGCACTGGCACTGGAGTGTCTCGCTGAGGTCCAGGCCTAGGCGTAGGCCTATCGCCACCCGGACAGCCTCATCGCTGAGTCACAGCCCACAGGACGCTATTGGGAATACCGCCATCCAATCTCCTGCATGAGCGGAAGTCACTGCCCCCAACCTAGCCCTGCTGAACGGATCTGTCGCCGAGGACCACACTTCCGATATATCTTTATCAATCAGCGGTCTGTCCCAAACTTTATTATCAATGTTATTATTATTATTATTATTATTATTATTATTATTATTATTATTATTATTATTATTATTATTATTATTATTATCCGAGAATTCAAGGTCAAGGTTCTGTTCACTCAGAAAATCGAGTTCCGCGCCGCTGCCTCCGTTAAGAAGGCGATGGATATCGACGGCTTTGTTGTTCTTTGGCTCCGGGCAGCTTTGACATGGCGCCTTGGAAAGCCACTGCGTTGAAACGCTGCACCATCACCGATAGGGTCTTGAATAGGAAGTTTGTTTCGCGGGAGTCATCGGTGGTTTTCGACAGCCGGCGACTAATTTCAGATAGAAAGGCGAGGCCCTCTCTGTTAAGGGGACCGAAAGTTTCCACCGCTACAGGTATGAAGATGTATCTCTTCTGTAGTTCAGAGTATTTGATGTGCTTTCTCGCAGCAGCCACCTCCGCCGTCCCTCCTGCCGTGGCCGCCGTTGCTGTGATGTAAGATGTGATGTATTATTATTATTATTATTATTATTATTATTATTATTATTATTATTATTATTATTATTATTATTATTATTATTATTATTATTATTATTATTATTATTATTTTGCCCTGGGGTACTTCGTTCCCTCAGGGTCTTAGAGATTAAATTAATTATTTTTTCCGGAACGGTTAACCCTCGTCCAGATCCTGTTGGGCTGATACCATCGAGCCGCCGTAGGCCACCGCGTTAAACCGTTGGATGGCAATCGAGAATCTCTGGTGTAAAAAAACTCGTCTCGCGCGGCTCGCCCGTGGCACTAGCAAGGCGTCGACCCAATTATTATTATTATTATTATTATTATTATTATTATTATTATTATTATTATTATTATTATTATTATTATTATTATTATTATTACTGTAAGTAGCGAACTACTTCGAAACTGCTTTACAATGTGCTTTGCATTTACTAATTGTCTAAAAACGCACTTGTAATCTATTAGATAATTATGGGTCCAGGGCTTTCGTGAGATACTTAAAATGAATTATATTTTGTGTCCTATCATACATCGATACATACAATGTCAAATGCCAGCGCAAATTCTGGGCTACTTAGTAAATAGTATCTGTAGGATATCTTATGGTTAGTAGTAGTACATACTTAGTAATAGTATCTGTGTGATATCTTAAGGTTAGTAGTAGTACATACTTAGTAAATAGTGTCTGTAAGATATGTTATGGTTAGTAGTAGTACATACTTAGTAAATAGTATCTGTAGGATATCTGATGGTTAGTAGTAGTACATACTTAGTAAATTGTATCTGTAGGATATCTTAAGGTTAGTAGTAGTGCATACTTAGTAAATAGTGTCTGTAAGATATCTTATGGTTAGTAGTAGTACATACTTAGTAAATAGTATCTGTAGAATATCTTATGGTTAGTAGTAGTACATACTTAGTAAATAGTATCTGTAGGATATCTTATGGTTAGTAGTAGTACATACTTAGTAAATAGTATCTGTAGGATATCTTATGGTTAGTAGTAGTACATACTTAGTAAATAGTATCTGTATGATATCTTATGGTTAGTAGTAGTACATACTTAGTAAATAGTATCTGTAGGATATCTTATGGTTAGTAGTAGTACATACTTAGTAAATAGTGTCTGTAGGACATCTTATGGTTAGTAGTAGTACATACTTAGTAAATAGTATCTGTGGAATATCTTATGGTTAGTGGTAGTACATACTTAGTAAATAGTATCTGTAGAATATCTTATGGTTAGTAGTATTACATACTTAGTAAATAGTATATGTAGGATATCTTATGGTTATTTGTATTACATACTTAGTAAATAGCATCTGTAGGATATCTTATGGTTAGTACATATATAGTAAATAGTGTATGTAGGATATGTTATGGTTAGTAGTAGTAGGCCTACATACTTAGTAAATAGAATCTGTAGGATATCTTATGGTTAGTAGTAGTACATACTTAGTAAATGGTATCTGTAGGATATCTTATTGTTAGTAGTAGTACATACTTAGTAAATAGTGTCTGTAGGATATCTTATGGTTAGTAGTAGTACATTGCTCTTCTTGCACGTCTTGTATTTTGCAGACGCTAAATAAGTTCATTGTCCCTCGTTTGAAACTCACTGTAGGCCTACATACCAACACTCATTCTCACGACTTTCTACGGAGATTACCTTTTATTCAGAGCGTCTGATTTAAGGCGATCGATTGTTCGCTCTTCTTGGTCGCTCGTCTAGCAAAGGTACCAGCGAGCGATTTACCGCTCGCCTAGTCGAAGGCTTCTCACCGTCGGTGACAGTCGGTCGTCGCTCGCTTAGTTTGAGTTAGACTCCAAGGCGACAGACGAACCTGGAGCCAGACCATTATTTTATTTACCTAATCAAGATTACTTTAATATAGCCTAGTCTTACTTGCAGCAGCGGTGAATACGAGCCGTGACCTGTCCTAATTACTGCTGACTGATCACTCCAATTTTGTGCAATATGATTGGCCATAACAACACGGCCGACACCTCACGCCGCGTGATATCATTCATCCGTAACATCACTAATTTCGGAAATTATTTTAACAACAAGATGAGCAAGTCGAATAATAATGTAGGCCTACTGTTACAGTTGACCATGTATCTTCATGGAAATTAGGCAACTCGTTCGATGCCGATGTAGTCTAAATAGAAAACCGTCGGACTGTGAACAAAATTTACTGCACGTCCTGCAAAAGCACGTCGATAAAATTCGAATGGATTGCCGACTGAATGGTCAAGGTAAAAATGAGTGTTCATTGTTCAACATATGTTCATTCATTCATTCTGTGAATTTATATAGCGCCTCTTCAAGAGACCCACTCAGATAACGGAACTGAAGTGAGATAGGCCTACTAGATGAGTACTATGTGCAGCGATAAGAAAAATCACGCATATAATACACAAAATACGCTGTACGCAAGAGCTCCCGAGGTCGACCTCTTATCGCTCGCCTACTCTATCTAGCGCGATCGATTTTAAATCCGCCTACTATTTTCAAATCAGACGCACTGCTTTTGTTCCAAACTGAAACCTATAGAACTATGGGTTCTTAATGTTTCTAGCTTCACGGCTTTCAGAGGCGTTTCTGTACTATGCAAGTGGAACAGTATCAAATTCAGTTGTATTGTATTTGTGATGTTCAATCATATCGGTTATTCTCAAGTCGGAACTGCAGACCAAATAACACACTGCAATAAGACCCAGCTGATGGGGGCGTATACGGTAAACGTTAAGATTCTGATTATTTGAGCTCAGAATAGCATTTCAGTGACGCTGTAATCAGGGTTAAGTTCTGTATACAATATCCATTGCACTATCAACCCTCGTTGCACAATTTCAGATATAGCCTCTCTCTGACTGGCTGGCTGGCTGGCTGACTGGCTGACTGACTGACTGACTGACTGACTGACTGACTGACTGACTGACTGACTGACTGACTGACTGACTGACTGACTGACTGACTGACTGACTGACTGACTGACTGACTGACTGACTGACTGACTGACTGACTGACTGACTGACTGACTGACTGACTGACTGACTGACTGACTGACTGACTGACTGACTGACATTATCATTAATAGCTGAGAAGCACTCACTGGATCCCATCTGGTTGTTGTACTATTATTGTGCTTCCTTGCCTGTTATCAGCAGAAGATTGACCTCACTGTGAGCTGCGTTTGATTAGTGAAAAATAATTATAATCAACAGCGAAACAAGTACAACTTCATCGTCTGTAGTGTTAAAAATTATATATTCTTCCGAAAATAAATAATCGGTTCATATTATCAGCCTCGCCCAGATCAGTGTACTCCAACTGTTGCTGACATGCATTGTAGGCTACTGGAAGCTTGGCAGTCGTTTAAACCTCTATTGAAATCCATTGAACTGCCAGATTTACGAGTATTCATTGTAGCATTCTTGAGTGATTGTTAAATTTGAGTAAGCAAGTATTTTTTGAAGAAATTCTTTAATTTGAATAAGCTAGTATTCTGTATTGAAGAGATTGTTTAATTTGAATAAGCTAGTAAGTAATCTGTATTGAAGGAAGAAAACGGTATGAAGTCAAAGTGAACACATTTCATAAACATTTAATCGATAGATGGAACCACTCTATGACTCTCGGCCAGTAACGCATTCGCTTGGTATATCTGCGTAACGCTGTGTAATAGAGAGTGACACGGGGACAGTCTCGGACAGAAAAGTGTCCCCATCCCACCCCGCATTTGTATTTTTAACCCCATCTCCTCCCGTCCCCGCAGGACCATGTCCCCATCCCCTCACCATCCCCGCAACCTTTATCCCCATCCCCTCACCATTCCCGCATATTGGATTTTCATCCCCGCAATGTCCCCGCGTCTTAAAAGTAAGAAATATAAACTTGTAACATTATAATCGATTACATCTTATTAAAATTTATGACACTGACAGACACTAAATATTCTGCACCTCAGTTTGTTATTTGTGTAATCATTGAATCAAGAAGATCATTTATAGTTTAATTACTCAGCTGAAAATAAATGAATATATGAAATTTATGAAATCTTTAACCATTACCGCGGTATTACCGCAGCTTCCATACCCATCCCCGCGGTACCGTTACCGTCCAGTGTTTCCCCATTACCGTGCTCTTACCGCAATTTTTTTTTAATCTACCCCATTCCCGCGGGATTCCCGCGGTTACCGCGGAATTACCGCGGTAACCGTTACCGTGTCACTCTCTACTGTGTAACGACCTTGCAACAAGTTATTCGCGCGCTGTTGCTTCTGTCACCATGCACTAGAGTTTGTATCTGTTTCGGAAGGGGTCACATGACCCCGTTGCGGCTCAAGGAGCGTGGGGTCTAGTTATCATGATGATGATGACTATGATTATCATCATTATCAGAATCATTACTATTATTATTATTAATATAACTACTACCACTAATACTACTACTACTACAACAATGATTATTAGTATTATGATCATCATCATCGTTATTAGTGTTATGCATGTATTAAGCGCCATTCAATGACCACCTATCAATCCATGAGACTGAACAGTTGCTAGTTAAGGACTTGCTCAAGGTTACAACACAGCAGTCGTCTAAGGTAGGCTCGAGCCTCTACTCTCCGTGTTACAAGGCGAACACTCCAACCAACTGGTTCTAACCAACTGGCTTTAGCCAACTGGCTCTAACCAACTGGCTTTAATCAACCGGCTCTAACCAACTGGCTCTAACCAACTGGCTCTAACCAACTGGCTCTTTCCAACTGGCTCAAGCCAACTGGCTATAGCCAGGTGGCTCTAGCCAACTGGCTGTAACTGGGACTAACCAACTGGCTTTAGCCAACTGGCTCTAACTAACTGGGTCTAACCAACTGGCTGTAACCAACTGGCTGTAACCAACTGGCTCTAATTAACCGGCTCTAACCAACTGTCTCTAACCAACCGCATCTAACCTACTGGCTCTAACCAACTGGCTCTTTCCAACTGGCTCAAGCCAACTGGCTCTAGCCAGGTGGCTCTAGCCAACTGGCTGTAACTGGGACTAACCAACTAGCTTCAGCCAACTGGCTGTAACCAACTGGCTGTAACCAACTGGCTGTAACCAACTGGCTGTAACCAACTGGCTGTAACCAACTGGCTGTAACCAACTGGCTCTAATTAACCGGCTCTAACCAACTGTCTCTAACCAACCGGATCTAACCTACTGGCTCTAATCAACGCGCTCTAGCCAACTCGCTCTAATCAACTCGCTCTAACCACCTCTGAGCAGCCCCCTTGATGAGGTACTATATAAATACTCGAACGAATGAAGGAATGAAAAAAAACTCGAATAAAATGCTCGAATGAAACTGGCTACTGTGTTCCACGTGTTAATCGTCACGTTAGCGCTTTCACTCCAGCGAGATGGTGCCTGACAAGGAAGCTCATGTTTAAGATCAAGATGACAGAAAATGGAATGATTGATGACTTTGACTAAGTAAAGTAGGCCAATAAGTCTTCTGACGTATACGTAATTGTTGACGTCATTTTCCTTTCTTTCTAGGCTGTTCTTTGGACTGGTCCAAACTCAGCAATGTCGTCGTTGGTCGCCCAGCTTACGATAACTACTTGGTTGCCATGGCAGCCAGTCACCGAGTAAACGTTATCGATGCGACGAAGACAATGCTTGCCCTTCATCTGTCGGAGCCAGGAGTATTTTCGCACGGGGCGCTGAACGACGATGCCTCTTACAACAACAAAGTGATTGGGAGGTTTACCTATCAGAGAGGATATGTATCGAGCGCAAGATTAGCTACCGCTTATAGCAAGATGAACAAAGTCATCATAGTAAAACGTGACAAGAAGCCGCCTAAACGATACAAAGGCCGATTGCTTAAACCTATCAATATAATTAATTAATCGTTGTTTATTGTGTGAAATAAATTCACTAATTATTGTGTGAAATAAATTCACTGATTACTCACAATCACATTGCAAAGTTTATAATTAGCGAGGTGGGTAAACTATTATTATTATTTATTATTATTATTATTATTATTATTATTATTATTATTATTATTACTACTACTACTACTACTACTACTACTACTACTACTACTACTACTACTACTACTACTACTACTACTACTACTACTACTACTACTACTACTACTACTACTACTACTACCACCACTACCACTACTACTACTACTACAACTGCTACTACTACTCTTATTATTAGTATTTGGGTCTATCATTGTTATTGGGCCTATTATTGTTGTTATTATTATTATTACTAGAGTATTTTCCCGTCATATATGACGGGTTGTCTCTACATTATGACGTCAGCGAAAGGGCCAGGCTGAACACATTTATCAGAATATGCTATGACGTCAGAAATAGGCCAGGATTAACTTATATATTTGTCTGTATTATAACGTAAACAAAAAGACCAGGCTTAACTCATATATTAGTATGTATTATGACGTCAACAATTGACCAGGTTTCACTTATTACAGACAGTCCAAGGCATTGGTTAGAATGCTCTGATAGCCGTCGTCAAGACGGCAGTACTGACGTCACAAACGGTTTCTGTTTCACAATAGAACAGAAAAACCGTTTGTGACGTAGCGTCCTCCGACAGACGGACTCTATATGGATATTATATATATAGATTATATATATATATTTATGTATATGTATATGTATATGTATATGCATATGTATATGTATATGTATAGATGGATTTATTAAGCGTTACTATCATAAATCGACGGCACTGAGAAATTGTGAGTGACGGACTTTGCTCAAGACCTCTGCACAGTAACTGTCTCAGAGGAGGCTCGAACCTCCTACTCCCCTACTCTCTGCGTTACAAGGCGAGCTCTATAGCTAGTCGGCTGCCGTGTCCTGGTAGACATTGATGAATGTAAAGCCTTCTGAAGTATCTATCAATGGGTCTAAAGATGTAGTAGCTCGTTGAGTCCAGGATGTTCCGCATTCTAAAGATCCTTGTACAATCTTGTGGCCGATTGGTTAGGGCGCTCGACCTGTTACGCAGGAGTACGGGTTCGAGCCTCGACTGAGGCGGTCGTTGTTTAAGGACCTTGAGCAAGTCCTTCACTCACAATTGCTCATCGTCATCGGTGTTCTATCGTATGGTCGTGTCTACTTCTGAGCTTTGGATTTGGTCCGCCATCGGTTAATGCCTGGTGAATGTTACATCAACCGTAAAAACGTTTATTAAAAAATCACCTTCCACAACACTTTCGTTCTCCCAGATCTTGAAAAGGACGGCCGCTCCAGATTGCTATTAGTAAGTGTTGTTTATATGTTGGGCGTTTTTGTGTTATAATGATTTGTATTATTTGGGCGACCGGCGAGATGAGTCCTACAAGACTTCTCCGGTAGCCTGCCACTGCAACTGTATATGTATTATTACTGTGTTTGTTTCATTTGGTGGCAAATAAAAAAAATAAATAAATTACTTACTCCAGAGGTAACATTGCTAATTAGTGCCTTTCAGCTGAGGGATCAAATATACCTCGGGGAAAAAAATAATAATATAAATAGCCACAGTAACAGAATACTCACAAAATGGTCAGAGCCAAGTTACATGTAAGTGAATCCACTCTTGCTGTTGAATTGTTGTCACAGATTTAAAAGCCTCTTCAAGAGAGATTCACAAGAGGCTTTTAAGTAATATGCTGCAGCAGTTTTCTGAAGCAATTAGCAGGTCAGTGCATAGACGTGTCACCAACTTCATTATTTTCAAGCGTTGTAGGTCCATAGAAAGTAGTTTAGTAGAGCCTGCAGACGCTCACTGCGCCCTAGGGTGCACAATAGAATTATACCCAATACCGAGTCCTTGGCCCGTAAAACCTTTGTCATTCGGATGTTATATGCTTAAATTAATTTTGATGAACTATGTACACCACAGTTCGGTTAGCAGTTGGTTTTTAATAAATGATATACTTACTTGCATGTTGTGCTACTCGATTTCCAGTTTATTGATGAATTCGTTGATGTTATTAAGATTTAATAGAAGACCTGCTTGAGAGGCCAAGCATATTAAAATAACGAAGTAGAGATAGGCATTTTATTTATTATTACATGTATTTCTTTATTTTATTTTTATATATTTTCACATTAGCTGTCCAAGTATCGTTTTGTGTTGTCATTTGCTTTAACCTTGCACGTGGAGTAAGGCAGGGTGGTGTCTTTTTTGTGGTTAGCAGGTGGGATCGTTCCCTGTCTCTTCTTTTCTTTTTGTTTGTATTTGCTATCGTGATTGGTGAATAAAGATTCACATGATGATGATGATGATGATGATGATGATGATGATGATGATGATGATGATGATGATGATGATGATGATGATGATGATGATGATGATGATGATGATGATGATGATGATGATGATGATGATGATGATGATGATGATGATGATGATGATGATGATGATGATGATGATGATGATGATGATGATGATGATGATGATGATGATGATGATGACGATGATGATGATGATGATGATGATGAAGAAGAAGCGTATACTCCCTTGAACTAGGTCAGAGGCAGCCATGGGTATGAAGTGTTAGCGACTTCATTTCATTACCCTCGGCATATGAGGGTCGGTGGCCAGTCCTCTCCCTCGCCGTCTCATCTTCCTACTGACAGTGTACGGTCAATGTGCTCATTTTAGCTGAATTGGCTTGGGGCGCAGGTGGAGCGGAAATCACGTACCAAATTTCTGCCCTGGCGGGGATATGAACCCCCGACCCTTCGATTGACAGTCCAGCACCCTAACCACTATACTATAGAGCACATATAAGACATAAAACAAGAGACCTACTTAATTTGGCTATGTCCTTCCTATTTAGCTCTTGTATCTCATAGTTGGTTTATTGCAACTCATAGTTAGTTTATTGCATCTCTTGAGACACCACTGCCCTGGTGCATCTTGAGACATGACATCAGTACCTACAGTCAACTGAAGGTTCTACAAGGAAGTGTGCACGAAATATAAATTTATATGCCATTCTTCAACTCTTCAAGGGTGTCATATATCGATATATTTTAGATGTGCTTAATAAAAGAATCGCCGTTTCACAGCAAAGTCACGTACGCCTTGAAATATCACATTGGTAGTAAAAATTGATAAACTATTTCATGAAACAGTATAACCTACATATTCGATGAATACCTCCCATGTAGGCTACTACCCTTTGGCGTAGCCTAACCCACCCAGCTGCACAAGATCAGCCTAGGCAAACGCTGTTAATTTATATCTTAACCCATCTGACGCGACCCAGCGCTCATGAAAAAGCTGGTGCCCTAGCGCTCATGAATAAGCTGGTGCCCTGCGCCTAGCTGTGAAGTAGCACCTTAGAAATGTCCAGGGCTACAGGCTACGATTGCTTTATCTTCCGTTGGAAATGGACACATCTCATGAGGCATTATTTCGCTTTTCTATTTGCGTTCTGTGGCGTTTTCGACCTCGATTTCCCAATGGATAGTTATTTCTGTATGCGATTTCACTTCAAACGATCATTTGTTGATGGTCATTTACTCGTAAACTTCACATTTCTAAGGAGCTTCTTTAAATATAAGCGCAAGGCACCAGCTTAGTCACAATAATAATAATAATAATAATAATAATAATAATAATAATAATAATAATAATAATAATAATAATAATAATAATAATAATAATAATAATAATAATAATAATAATAATGATAATAATAATAATAATAATAATAAATTAATAATAATAATAAATTAATAATAATAATAATAATAATAATAATAATAATGATAATAATAATGATAATAATAATAATAATAATAATAATAATAATAATAATAATAATAATAATAATGATTTTCGTTTAATATTTTCAAACTGACAATTACGCAGTAGGCCCTATGATTACAAATCAGTATGAACGGATGATCACAAGTTATTACAGGAGTCGAATTTAACTGTATACGGCAGCCATGCAAGGCGCCCAAGCGCTGTCTTTGGCATCATGATAACATCGTTACAGAAGTCATTACAATATATTAGATTAGATTAGATTAGATTAGATAAGATTAGTGGCGTAGCAATGTGTTGTGCAGGTTGTGCAATGCACAAGGGCCCACGGCGGTCAGAAGGGCCTCTGACAGCGAGTAGTCATTTTTAGCCTAAAAATACATCTACATGTAGGCCTACAGCAAGTAATAACAGCGTACACAGTAGCCTACTACACACTCAAATGACTCGACTCAATAGTTTTATTGGCTGAATCTCAAGCTGGAATGTCCAAATGCATGATTTAGTGAACAACCGATGTGCCATAACAAAAATTATTTATACTGTGACTCTATGCAGTCCTTGAAGTTTGGACTGAAGTAGTTTTACTGACGTATAAATATACTGATGTCATGACCAACGGCGACATATTTAAAATTTATAGTTTTCGTTGATATTTTCTACAACGCAGTATGAAATATTATTATTACTTTGTAGTACTTCGTGTAATTTAAATTGACAATTGCATAATTATTTAGCCTACAGTAACTTACTAATGGCGCTATATAATTAACCTAATATAATTCTAAAGAAATGCCTTTGAACAACAATCAATCATTCAATTTTTTTATTGCAACGATATAACATACATCAGTTCAACATTGGTATGTTACATAAAAACGTTGACAAAGGGGAGGCCCAGAAAGGATGAGAATCCCGCTAATAGGGACACCCAATTTTGTCAGTTGATACGTTGAAGATAAGAGTTTCGATCGAGAGACACAGTGTTAGACTTAACTAAGTGATTAAGCATACAATTACGGTGCGCAATGTTTTGCTAATGAACATTATAGTAATTAGGTTAACAGTTGTAAAACGGCATGCAAGCCAGTTTGAATCAGTTCATGAATTGTCATGAATTGTCCGTTAATTGAGAACGCAACAGTTTTTTTTTTGTAAAGATAAAGATTTGGGAACTGTCGAATATTTGTTGGAACACAGCTTCAGATCTGGGTACCGTTTTATTTAGTTGAGAAACAGCGAATATTTGATCTAGCAAAAATAGAGCGATAGGATTTTGCTGCCCTAGTATTATGAAAGTGATAGTCTGACCCGACTTGGTGTCATTTTCCACAGAAACTAGTAGTTATTAATAAACTGCACAGTGAACTATTTGCACCGATCTGACACAACGTATTAATACCGGGTCACATAGAGGTTTCAGGACTGTCAAGTGTGCACAGTCGGACCACAATGATTATTAATAATTAGTATGTTTGACGCCGGCGTATCATGCACAATGGTGATGAATCATTGCGGCGGCTTGAGAACAATGCAGCTTTGTCAGCCACTGAAGGACTAACAGAGTTTGTTTGTGAAGTCGTGAGACATTCACCTGGACGCGCGCACTCATCCATCCACTCGCCGGAAATTGATTAACACTTTGACGACGAGAGTGTACTAAAAGCGACTGAGAAACCAACGAGGCTCGACGTTAAAGCGTTAAGAGGCAAAGCGAGATAAAGACTGATAAGACAAAGACTGATAAGGGTAGGTAATAAATAGTACATCTCGTTGTCTCTTTCCTGTACTTTGGCTGGAGGATCTTTCGGCTCAAGCGCAAACACTACATCTGCAATCGAACAACCCGATAGCAGTTGTAATGTAATGTAATGTGATGGGACATTTATAGAGCGCCTCTTCAAGAGCAAAACAAATCAAATGCGCTGGCCTGTATGATGCTAAGTGTCATTTCAAACCAGACTATACCATCAGTTAGCAACACAATGCATAGTATACCGGAGGAGTCACCAATGGCGGGCCCACGCACACACGGGGAACAAACCACGGATTCCCATCGACAGTTGGCAGCTGGTATGGATATTCAGAGTATCTGGACTCAGAGTCTCAGTTACCACGTGACTACCTGACTTGACCATAAACTTCAGAACAAGGACCAGGCACCTTTCGCAGCGGATCATCTGGCTTGCTAATGAATTACCATTGATGGACCAATCTTTACTTTGTGATCATATGAACGGTGGTAGAGTGGATGGCTTGCTGGAATGTCAACAGATAATTCAGGGTTCAAATCCCCGCCAGAGCAGAAATCTGTGTCGAGATTTCTGCTCCACCTGAGCCACCTAGCCAACTCAGCTATAATGAGTACACTGATCACACACTGCCTGTGGAAAGATGAGACGGCGAGGGAGAGGACTGGCCACCCGCCCTCATATGCCGTGGCTAAGAAAATGAAGTCGCTGACACTTCAAACCCATGTCTGCCCCAGGACTAGCTCAAGGAACTGCTCTTTTTCTTCTGTTATATGCCTTAATACTTAGGAAATAATTTTCAGTTCCGCACGACGTCTTCAAAACCGTATGCCGCTGAAAGCAGACATGTCAACAAAAGGCAATGTAACCTTGCCCATATGGATCCCATATAAGACCCATATTCCCATATGTGATTCATATAACGCTCATATGGGTACCATCTGATGCCCATGGAAATGTTGGCAGGGAAGGTGTGGGACAAAAGATATAAAATATGAAAAGGTACGAGTTTATTACTTCGTTTACACATAGGTATACTTGATCTGTGTGCTAACAGTAATCATTGCCGTTGGTAAACCCCCCCCCCAGAGGTGTGACGGTCGTCGACATGCATGCAAGTAGTAGACAAGTTTCGTATTTATTGACTTCGCTGTAACTTTCAGCTCCACAAGTGACAAGTGGCCACTTGGGCTCAGCTGTTTGTTAACTCATTCGTAATATTAGGTAGCAAGAACATCCTAGTCAGGCACTAGCGATTTTACAACCGTTTCATAAACATTTATCGTATAGGTCAGCGGTTTTCAAACTTTATTTTATCGTACCGCAAGGTACAAAAATCGAATATTGGCGTACCACCAGCAAAGGTCATATCAAAAACAGCAGGCGAGCGTGACGTCCCCTTGCAATCAGCGTAGGACCGTAGGAAGACAAATTTATATATTTACATATAATTTTAAAAAAATGTAATCATAACAACAAAAAGGAAATATAAAATCACTATTAGAAAGTGTAAATATGAGCTGGGCATGAGCTCATTGAAATTTTCTTTAAATTTTTTCACGTACCACTTAGCGACACGTACCGCCGTTTGAAAACCGCTGGTAAAGTTTATTAAATTAATTAGCTTGCAAAGCAGCATCGTCACGTAATAAGCATTTTGAAGATGTAAACACTAAGTAGATTGATCTACTGGATCAAATATGTAAAGGATAAGGGTAGATATTCGCCTGTTATTGGTAATAAATCGCTTATGCTTGTTTAAATAGCCCGATCAAGATATTACCTATAAAACCATTAGGCCCTACGCTTGCTTAAGTAGGCCTAGCCCTTGTCAATTGGATTCAAAGAACACTTGAAGTCCGCCAGATCATCTTGCTATAGGGCCTACTTGTTTTCTATGCCAGACAAATAGCATGCGGAAGATCTTTGCTTAGTTTAATGGTGTAGTTAAAGTACTTAGGCCTACTTGGCATTAGCATGCCATAAAGACTGCATAGTGAGAAAAAATATCGTTTACTGTCAATTTCATGACTATCGGATATGTCTAACTATTATCTACAAAACTTCAATAATACATCCTAGTAAACATGGTTTTCACTTCAGAATTACAAACACTAAATTCGGTTGAGAAATTAAGAGACAAGAACATTCGAACTCGTGCAGAAAACACACAATGTCATTTCAGAATTTATATTACTTACTCGTAGAATGAAACAATTAAATCACGTGCACTAAGTTGCTATAATTATTTGCTATGATACAACTTATATTATAAAAAGTAGACCATTTTCACAATTCGACAAATTTGATTCCAACTTTTTTGCGATTCAAAGCATCTTAAGGACTGGGTAATTTAAGTCTTCTGTGCATACAATGCATAATTTTCATAATGATATATCAATCTTTAAATCACAAAACATTAGTAGCACAAAACAAGAAGAATATGCAAAACAAACCAAAAGCTCAATCACTTATGGTGTTTGAGAGAAAACACATAGAAATCTGACAACATCATTGTCACGTGAAAGGCATTTCTGGATAAATCGCAGTCTTCTAGATAACCGACCGTCTTTAATATTATTTTCATGCATGAAGTGCAGAACCGATACAACACTACAATGACAGATTTTGAAATTTTACATATTGCAGAGCTGTAAGTTTATTCTAAGGAGTTTAGCTAACTGTGGGTAGGCTGACAGCTTCTATCCCATAGAGGGGAGATACGGTTTACAGTGGGCACAAACCAGATGTAACAAAGTAGGTTAACTAAATTTGTATTTATTTATTTTTATTCTGGATATTTCTATAGCGCCTCTCGAAGTCAACTACTACTCAGAGGCGCTCCCGACTACAGCATTTGATACTGTGCCGGAATTTTCACGCCGAAGCGCCACGAGCAATTGCGAGTGAAGGACTTGCCCAAGGTCCGTACGCAGCGGCTAGAGTGGGATTCGAACCTTGCAGGTTCACAAGGTCACAAGGCGCCGAACTTACCACTGAGCCACCACGCCCCAAGTAGCATTTGCTATACAAAGAATTAAATGACCTGTAAACCTTAACGCGCATTTCTTGCATACTAATATTAACTGACATGGCTGCAACCAGAAAACAGCCCAGATATTTGAGCTTGTCCACATAACTGATCTCTACTCAGTTGACACTAATGTTCTTACGCATATTACGGAACTGTGATCCAATCCTTACGACTTGAGATTTGACTACATTTAGCTTCATATCTCCAAAGAGCGAAAAGAGCCGGCCACCTGAGCGACTCTGCACCTGGTGTGGAGCAACTGGTCCGTCGAGCCGACTACGCCTTCCTCTCATACGTGTCGCATAATTCGCTCCATGTGCTCCGTGCCCTATTCCCGCCTAAAGTCAGTAGACAGTACAATTTCCGTACTCGACCGCATGACTTTACCCCCCCCCCCCTAAGGACGATTCCAGTTTTGTCCCTAGAGTTCTGTATGCCACACTAAAATAACTGTTCCTATACTTTAACTTTTTCAACATTCGCTAAGTTCCCAGCCTCTCCCAATCCTCCAAAAAATTACATTTCTATCACTCAGTGTCACTAATGTATTTGCAACATGTTGCGGTTTCTCAATGTGAGTCGATCATAAATGAATAATAATAATATCAATACTTTCTAGTTCAACAGAGCAAATGTCAACTATAGCCTGGATATCACACAGTGACACTGATATTAAAATAAGGTGACTCATCTGCATACATTACGCACCCCAGGTACATAAACAGCAAACAGAAAATGTCAACCATAGCCTGGAGATCACACAAGCATGCTGATATTAAAATAAGGTCATCTGCATACATTACGCACCCCAGGTACGTCTCCACAATTCTACAACCATGGCTGCATCGACTTAGCTTTCAATTATGTCGTTAACACAAACAGCAAACAGAACTGGAGTTAGAAATCATAGAACGTACCCTGCCTAACGCCACAGGTTAGAGTTATCATGTCTGATTATAATATTGTCTCACCTCACGAAAGCTGCACTCAGTTACCAGATCATAACAGTGGTTAGAACTTCACGAGGAACTTGTCTGTCCATTAGCTTATTGAACAACGCAGAGTGATTCACTTTGTCAAAGACTTTTGACATGTCCAATGCACATAGGTTGACAGTGAACCCATGATTTGCAAATAAGTCCACTACAAGGATTATGCTGCTCTAGATTGGTCTAATCGGCAACAGTTTAATGCTGATATGCTGCAGCGTAAAGCTTAAATTCGTAGCATTCAGAGAAAGGATAACTGTTAAACGTAATTATGAGTCTAACTAGAGTATTTTCCCGTCATATATGACGCGTTGTCTCTACATTATGACGTCAGCGAAAGGGCCAGGCTGAACACATTTATCAGAATATGTTATGACGTCAGAAATAGGCCCGGATTAACTTATATATTAGTCTGTACTATAACGTAACCAAAAAGGCGAGGCTTAACTCATATATAAGTATGTATTATGACGTCAACAATTGACCAGGTTTCACTTATTACAGACAGTCCAGAGCGTTGGTTAAAATGCTCTGATCGCCGTCGTCAAGACGGCAGTACTGACGTCACAAACGATTTCTGTTTCACAGTAGAACAGAAACCGTTTGTGACGTAGCGTCCTCCGACAGACGGACACTCTATGGATATTATATGTATAGATGCTGTCAGTGGCGGCGCTACCATGGGTCGCGGTAGGTCATTTGACCTGCCTGTTTTACTCTTGGCCTGCCTTATGACCTGCCTATTTTACTCTTGACCTGCCTTATCCTAGGTACTTCTGTGTAAAATTCTGTGGAATTTTTATTATCTTTTTTACATTTACAAAATCAGCATCTGTCCCGTAACATCACTAGTGCATATATTAGATCTAAACGACTTTTTCTTTACGTTTTATCTAGTATGTCAATAGAAGTCTATGTTGTAAACTGTCCAAATTTCTTCATTTTATTATGCTGCTTGTGTTGAGGTAACGCTGCTTGATGCGTCAAAAACAAACATTAATTTCTTCGACCTGCTGAATAACTCCCATGACCCTAACGCGACCTGCTGAAATTGTATAGCTGGCGCCGCCACTGAATTCTGTGATAAGGTTTCTTTTCTTCAAATGATGGAAATCAAAGAGCATCTTCTTGCTATCCCTACACCGTCTGATTTTCCCTAATGCACATATAGTAAATACGGCGTCATCAAATAATGTGTATAGATAATATAACTATGGTCCTAATATGTAATGATCCCATCCAAGTCCTTCGGGGCCTGACCCCCTCCTCATAGCACCGGTGGTCATAATCTTCGTACTAGATCTCATGACTTCTCTCTGCCGCACAAAGATGACCGCAACTACATTTCACGCATCCTTTATAAGAATGCTTACTGACAATTTCTTGCATGAAACCCTGTTCTCTTGGCCCTAGAATTTGTCTTTTATAGTCTAGTTTGTATAAGTTGCGTCTGTGTCAACTGAATGTTTGAATAAACGAATTTGATTGATTGATTGTCTATAGTAAGAAATGACATAATCAAATAATATTGTAGATTATATAATCATATTAATAAATGACGTCATCAAGTAATTTGTAGATCGTATGAAATATCGTAAGAAATGACGTCATCAAATAAATGTGTTGATTATAACAATAGTAAGAATTGACGTCTTCAAATAATGTGCAGATTACGTAAATAAAGTATAGTAAGAAATTACGTCACCAAATAATAGTTTCCTTTTTGAAAATTCCTGTGCAGCGCGTAAAACTATTTCCTTAGCAATGTCTTCCAGGTTATCGTGCGTTATTCTTGCGTAAGAAATTTAAGAAACAAAAGTATATTAATCTTCGTCTGTAATGTCGACGGTTGGTCCTGCATTGTAGATAGTAAGAGCGTCCGATCTGCACCCCATCTATACCTTTAGCATTCTGCTCTATATGCTGATGATTCTTACTTACTGATTTGATCTTCGCACCTGAGTACTGCCACAGAGGAGTTCAGGCATATCATGGACTGGACCGCAAAGAGCAATCTCCAACTCAATGCAGCCAAGAGCATAAAAAGAGGCAGAAAAAGCGTGGTCCTGCCGTGGAAGTTATCCCTGGAGCAGAAAAGGTCAAGTCCATGAAAATAACAGGCGTCATGCTGCAGTCGGACCTGGGAATGACGACTCATATAGACCGGATCCTCTCCCCCATCTCCTCTTCGGTGTACGCTCTGCGTGTGCTCCGCTCGCATGGTCAGCAGCGCATAACAATGTCACCATGGAAAAAACGGTGGCGCATATTTCATACGCCTCCGCAGCCTGGTGGGGTATACTACTATACCCCGTGATCGATCGAGTCAGTCGATCAAGTTGGTCGAAACTCGGCCAAGTCGAGTTGGTCGAAAAATCTTCGACTCGATCGACTTGCAAGTCGAGTCGATCAAATGTTTTGACAAGTCGAGTCGATTGTGTTTCCTCCACTGGACTCGACTATGAAATATATTACTAATTATTTTTGCGGCTACGTCACACAATGACCCACGTGATGTAATGACGTAATTCTGTGTAAACAAACAACTACAACAGCATTAACCGGATTTGAAGTTAAGCGTAAATTGTGATTCTATTAGTGCATTCGTATAGTGAAAGCTGGAGATAATTTTTGTCAGTTTTACGGGGAAAATGGAGAGATTAAGATGCGTTAAACTAAAGCATACTATAGTGACTACAGTAATCTTGAGTAGTTTAAAGTTTCTTGAACTAACTGTAAACTAGACGCTGCACGTCCTCTACTTCCGCCTTATTTGTTGAGCTGGTACTAATTTCTGTGCCGTACCACAGTATAAATAATTACACAGTACGTCGACTCCCGGCCTCTGCAGCAGTCAGAATGTCTGACCAAAAAACATCTTGAAAGAGAACGTTTCCATGCCGATACACCGGAAACAATCACATCAAATATTTTTTAAACGTTACAACAACATTGAGGACTACACGCCGATATATCGGAATCCATCAAATAAAATATTTTTTAAACGTTTAAACAACATCGAGAACTTCATTAGAATTAACAATATTATTTTTAACGTTAATTTCAGCTTAAATCTATAATTCAGGAGCTCAGATTCAAGATGGCGTCGCAATCACGTGACCACAAAAACTAGTCAACAGCCAGCAATGAGAGTCGACGTACTGTGTAATTATTTATACTGTGGCCGTACTGTAGGAGATTCCCTTGTGGCCTATATAGCTTACCGTGGCTTATACATCAATATAACAGGGCCAAAAATCGCGTGTCTTCTGACACGAGGTGTACAGTTGACATTGTTCAGTGTGCAGTTGACTTGTCTGTAGTGTACAGTGTGTATGAATTTTTGACAGATTAGCTCAAGTCAGCCATACACGATATCATTATGATACCTGAGAATTTACAGATTGAGGAAGAGTGTGCAATTGAAATTCATGAGTAATTTAGGTAGGGCCTACTGGAATATAAGAATGCAACATTCGTCAGCAATTTTGACCAAGAGACTACAATCTAAGTCGCCAAAGTCGACCAAGTCGATCGTTTATTTGCCAAGTCGGTCGAGTCGACGTGAGGTCTCCTAGTCGACAACGTTGATCGAGTCGATCGTCGGCTGAGCCAAGTCGATCGTAGCACTCGACTCGATCGATCACGGGGTATAATACTAACAAGAGGGATAGAGACAGGATTGACCGTTTGTTCAAGCGACTAAGCGTGGTGAATTCCTCCCTGACGATGTTGATGGTGTCAACCAATTAACCAGTAAGTCAGACGAACGACTTTTTCATGCTCTCATGAGGGATCCTAATCATGTGCTGCGTGACCTGCTCCCCCCTCCCTCCGCAGCAGTGGACTCAACCTTCGAGGGAGACCGCATAAATTGACCCTAAGCAAAAAAATACGATCATAATTTCATACCCCATATTCTCTACAAGAATGCCTACTGACGCTAATTAGCTGCTCGTGAGTCAATAACAACCCTTGTAGCTTGTTCTAGTTGATTTATATCAGCGTTGCTGTTCAATTAACGAGTATTCGAATATTCAAGTGCTTTTCATTCGATAGTAAACGGTTCTAAGGAAGTACTCTTGCCTTACCACACGCGTACTTCCGTCAATTACTCGATCAAAGGAAGCACACCTGTTTCTCACGTGCCTCAGCGTTCGCTATACAAAGACCTTTGTTACAAACACTGGCCTTGAATAAGCACAGAGAATAGGCTGATAAAAAATCTTCGGCCTATATATATATATATATATATATATATATAATATATATAGAGAGAGAATGGATCACTGGCCCCCTCTATAGAGCCATCTGTATATCTTGGAAAACAGACAGTAAGTACTGCATAACTTAGTATTAAAGAAAGTTAGGCTGTTGTTCCACAGTTGAGATCCTTGAGATGTTAGTGTACATAATCTAGAAGCCGTCCTTATATCAATATATATATATATATATATATATATATATATATATATATATAATTATATATATACAGTGCTTTTCTCTGGAAAAAAGGTTCCGGGACGGAACAATAGGTTTCGGTGTCACGAAATAGAGTATCCCCCATACATGCGTATCCCCCTTAGCGAAATGGAGTATTCGGTTTAGTTTACATTTTTGGCGGTTTCTAAGTGTATTCAGTCGTACTGTTTGGATTTATTGCACACATAAAATTTTTGAATTGCGTATCTTTAGTTTGTACGTCGACCTGAAATCAATTTACTTTGTTTTTGGTGATTTTGACTGTAATTTCGTCGAGGCTATCGTGATGCGTATGACGAGGGGGGATAGAATGGTTCATCCCACCGGATACTCTAAACCGGTTTATTCCATCCGGAGGGATACGCTTTAGGGGGGATAGTCTGTCACGCGACACCGGAACGCCGTTCCGGCTGAAAAAGCACTGTATAGATGTATATAAAAAGCACTGTATATATATATATATATATATATATATATATATATATGAAAATCAAGGCGCCAGTGATCATGCTGATTAATACCTAATTAACGAACTCTTATGAATAAAATTACGGCTTCTGTGGAGCTAATTCAGTGGCTGATGCATTCATAAATATACATTATATATATTACATATGAATGCATCATATATATATATATATATATATATATATATATATATATATATTTGTGTGGGTGCATCGTGTGCATACATATCTCGTCAGCTATCGCTTATCATGCGGCAAAATGACCAAAGTGTGAGGAACTCCAACGACCACGAGCGGAAATTCGATCACACGCAGTTAAATCTCATACCTGAAAGTACAGCCGGAAGTAGTTTCTACGTAATGGAAATCATTAAAAGTCTGAGTCTGTGAAAAAACCACGAATCAAATACTATCGGATTTCATCATGCATCATGCTTAAGCAAGTAAGTATAAGTCGTACCTTTGAAAATATCAAAATTAAATAATACCAGTTTTCATATTAGATCTTACTAAAATCGTGCAGGGCCCACGAGGGCCACAAACTCAGTCGGTGGATCACTGCCCCCCCTCTAGAGCCATCTGTATATCTTGGAAAACAGAGGGTAAGCACTGCTGAACTGAGTTTTACAGGAAGTTAGGTTGTAGTTCCATAGTTTAGGTCCTTGAGGCGTTAGTGTACATGATCTAGAAATCGTCATTTTTATACCAATGTAACGTGATGTAACAAAACACTTTTATAGCCCCTTCTCAGCAGCTATCAAAGGCTCTGAGCACTCTCCAAAGGCATACTCTGAATGCGGATAAAAGAATATGCCATAAACTTTCGCGAAGCCCAGTTTATCTCGAACCAAGTTAAATTTAACCTCATCAAGCTACATAGTAGTAAATCTCCTCCTCCTTCTCCTCCTCTCTCCCTTTCGTCTCTCCTTTCATACTTCCTCCAACAAGATGGATGACGTCACCAACATACGCAACATAAAACAATAAGTAAGTAAGCTATATTGTTGATTCGTTTATTCGATCAAACAGCTGTCAAAACGCAGCTGTTAACAATAAATTTAAATTTACACTGAAGTACCAATAGACTAATTATAAAGATTTTGTTCTGTATCGGAAATGATACACTATTTCGTCTAGATTACCAACAGAGAGATAATTGTAATCGAGTGAATTCTATTATGGCAAGTGGGAGTTAGCTAGTGGAGGCAACATGTGAAGAATATAAGATTGGCTCGTGAAATTTACTAAGGGGCGTTAGTAAATGCCTCTGAACATCAGTCTTGGTAGGAAGTTCTTATCGTCTTTTTGAGGTAAAGGCAAATGGGTGTGGGCGATGACGAAGATTGTATCCTACATTTTGCCGTTGAGGACACATCCATCGTAGGACATGTTGTGGATCTAGTCTGACCGCCTTGAAGAGCTGTTCGTCGGCCAGCTAACGTGAGAGCATCCATCAGCGTTGAGAAAATGAAATATGCAAGAATAAACCAGCGTTTATTGTCGTCGCTTGAACCAGCTTCAACTGACGCTGTCATGTCGCCAAAAATATTTTAGTACAAGGCCAAAAAGTGACAGTGACTATCATCCCCACTTTTAAAATGATGGTGACGGACACCATCGTCACAGTACAAAGTCAAATGTGAAAGAACTGGGTGTCTTTTCAGCGTGCATCCTGTTCTTAAGCTGCAGATAATAGGCCCTAATTATTGTACCGGTAGTAAGAAAATTAATCATGACGACTGCTATACGTTATCAAGAATATTATCAAGAATGTTTCAGAAGAATCGTAATCTATAAACAGTAATGACGACATCACCGCTAAAGCACGCGTGATCGTACTCGTAACCTCTAAATTTCTATGGCGCTAATCTAAAACTAAAGGCAGGGTACAAGCGCTGCGACATATCAGATAGGTTTTGAGGTCACTTAGAAGGCGAATTAACACTAATGTTTGCGGTTAAATTTAGCAGGTTACCTTAGAAATAAGGTCGGTCTTTGCGTCAGAGCTGATAACATTACCTTGATACTCTTTTTTATCTCCACGGTCTACTTCGCATCTTTACTCATCTAGGTCATTTTAAGCCATATATATATCTCTGCCTTTATCTCGCACGTAAACGAGAATAGTTGAGTCAATAATTTTATCTCAATCGGCGTATTCGGTGGCAGACCGAGTAAATGCAGCCTACAGTTGTCGTATCGTCCAGCTTAATTTGAGCGATCTCATCTTTGTACACCACTGCCTACAGCTTTTGTGTATTCAGCTTCAACTTATATATCGTTCCTGTGTGTATAGGCCGCAGACGGGTCAGTTTCTTTGCAGTATTATCAGAAGATTGCTCAACGTTATAGGTTCCGTACACATAATTATGAATATTTAGGAACTCTATATTCGCAGATTACAGAAGACGATGAATTTGGACTGTTCTCCGTTTTCATGGAGCAAATATCTAAAGATAAAACAGGTTAGTACCGTTTCTGTCCTTATTTTAACTTGAATACCAGTTTTATCCTACTGGTGAGGTGAGTAAGTCTTCCCTCTTACCATTTGATATTAAAATAATGGCGTCGTCATATCGGGATATGCATATCACTGGGACAAACTGTCGCGCTTTGTCTGTCCAGTGGGAGACGTCTGGCCTAATTTCATTTAAGACCAGACTCAAGACACACTACTTCAAGCAGGCCTATGGGCCGTGTTGAACTTGTCAAAGCGCCCTTGTAACGGCATGTGTCGTGTTACGGCGCTGTAGAAATCGTCGTATTCATCATCATCATCATCATCATCATCATCATCATCATCATCATCATCCTTGTGCGGAAGGAAAATTACACATAACCGTCAAGCAGGCCTAATAAAATATCGTGATTAACACGCATGGGCTTGGCTGAAAGAGTTGCGCAGAGAACGACTTTATGGGGTTGAAGTTTACGGTTTGTTTCATCACGTATGAAAATTGATAGATCTCATGGGTTGGAATAAAACAGCCAACTTGAGAAAGACATCCATTGTTAAGCTGTGATAACTCGACACGTTAATCTAACACACATCGATTGAAATTAATCAAATGACTACGAGAAAGTTTTAATGCAATCGAGTATCGCCACTGTAAGGTAGGCCTACACGTTAGTAAAACACGCACTGAGATAGATCGATTTTCAACTCGGTGCGAAAAAGTCTTAATGCAAACGAGCTGCATACCTATTTGTTACATTGGCAGAATGTAATTGCTGCAAATACAGTCGCATTCATCATCATCATCATTAGTTCCTAACGATAACGTTGTGAAATCAGCCGGCACACGTCATCTTACGTGTAATATATATATATATATATATATATATATATATATATATATATATATATATATATATATATATATATATATATATATATATATAACCCAACCGCGTCATTTTCCGAAATAGGCGATCAATCTTGGCTCGATGTCAATGGTAGGTTTCTAGTGAATGTTCATTCATTATTATTCATTCGTTTATTATTCGAATATATATATATATTCGTTTATTCAAAAACCAAATGACAAACCACATTAGGGTACATATAAAAGTCAAGTGAAAACAATATAATAATAATAATAATAATAATAATAATAATAATAATAATAATAATAAATATATATCTGCTCCAGCGTCTCTCAGTTGCCCTACAAACTGGAAACTCTCTCTCTGTTCTAGGCACCTCGGATTTGAACAACAAGGAGACCGCGCAGCCAGGACTGAATGTCGGTCTATAGCCTAGAATCCCTAGATACAGTTAACAATTCGTCTGCATATGACTTTGTTGGTTGGATGAAGAAATAAATTTGTATAATAATAATAATAATAATAATAATAATAATAATAATAATAATAATAATAATAATAATAATAGTGAAAAAAAAAAAAAAAAAAAAAAAAAAAAATAATAATAATAATAATATTAATAATAATAATAATAATAATAATAATAATAATAATAATAATAATCGATTATTTTCAACTCGGTGCGTTCCGGTGCGTTCCGGAAAAAACAACTAATTTAATCTCTAAGACCCTGAGGGAACGAAGTACCTCAGGGCAAAAAAAAAAAAAAATAATAATAATAATAATAATAATAATAATAATAATAATAATAATAATAATATAATAGTAATAATCTTCAAACTGACAATAACGCAGTATGATTACAAATCAGTATGAACGGACGATCACAAGTTATTACAGGAGTCGAATTTAACTGTACACGGCAGCCATACAAGGCGCCCATCACGTCCTACATCTCATTTTAACAACGCGCCATCTCGCGAATGTAAGGCTGAGTGGACCTAAATTTGGGGAGGTTGCGGGAAGCGTCCCGCTACCTCTTGCTCTTCACGCCAGTGATGTTACCACTACTCTATGGACCCCCCAAAGAACAATAAATGAAGTTAGCAATTTATATCAAAGAACAATATCATATTGTTTTCAATATGAAAAATATGAAAAATATGAAAAATCATATTGAAATTTATATCAAAGAACAATAAATGAAGTTAGCAATTAAACAAGATACCAGAAATAAAATTTCTAGGCCTATTATCTTTAGCAGGAAGTGAAAAGTTATGAGGTCTAGGCCGAAGATCATATGGTAATACAGTAGTTGGAGGGAATAGTGAATATAGAACATGAAAAGGGTTAAGTTTAATAGAGCGAAAAAGTCTTTGATCGGCTTGCTTAACAAGAATATAAATCGAAGGAAATCTTGGGCAAGGAAACCGAACCGCTTCATTTTCCGAATTAGGGGATCAATCTTGGCTCGATGTCAATCATGGTAGGTATCTAGTGAATGTTCATTCATTCATTCATTATGAGAATCTATATAGCGCCTCTTCAAGAGACCTAATCATATAACAGAACTGAATTGAGATTAGGCCTACTAGGTGATTATTATATGCAGCTGTACGAACGAATACGATACATAAAATATGCTGGACACAAAAGCTCCCAAGATCGACCGCGTATCGCTCGCCTAATCGATCCATCGCGATCGATTTTCAACCCGCCTACTATTTTCAAATCAATTATGTCTATGTTATCTATCTAGCGTATTCGTGTTCTGCCTTTGTTTCTTTTTCCTTCGAAACTTGAATGTAGTGCATTGCAGCATTGTGTGGAATTCGGTTAGCTGGCATTCTGTGTACACGTCCAAATCATCGGAGTCTTCGTTGAACGACAAAATTTGTCTAGCAGAATTGTTTTGATGCCTAATGATTGTCTTAATAATTATGTCATCGATTCTTACTTTCAGCAGTCTCGAAATTCCTGCGATCTGAAGCGCAGCTAGCTCAATTCTGCTGTAAGAATTCTTTTCTCATCTGGCTTACAGACGCATTATTTTCGAAAAACCAAGAATGTTATTGAAAAGTCTTAATACTGGCTGCCCACAAATTGTACATTATATCAGTGGCGGCGATCTTGTATGACAGGTGAGAGGGACATTTTTGAAATGATCTGATCAAAAAAGTTTTGAACTGATCTGGTAAAAAAGGTTTAAAAAAATTTCGCGGTCACGCGCGAAAAAATTTGATGACTTTTTGGTGTTTCTTCAAAATGGGGGGTCCGATGCATGGCGTGCCCCCCCCCCACTGTTAAAGGTGGGTCTTGTCCCCCTCGACCCCCCATGATCGCCGCCCATGCACATTATGCTATCAACGTCACATATTAGTTTATTATCGGCACGTAAAAATATTGTTCTGACACTTGGTCAACAGCATCTTTGCCAGCAAACATATCAGGCAGGGCGGCATGACACCAGACCCGGCTTTGACTCAGTTACGTTAAACATAATTGGCTCAAACATCTCCGAATTCTGAAGTAGGACCTGAAGCCTGACTGCTGATGCTGATAACAAGATAATGTCATCAGCATATATTATGTGGCCAATCCCAGACTTAATGATACAGCATTCTACATTCTGTTAGCCCAGTGTCAACAATTGATTTTTAAAAAGATATTATAGACAAGTGGGACTATTGGGAATCCTCTGCCGCACCCCATTGTCTACTAGAGCCTACAAGTGGTCACTTCACTAGTGTGGCGTTGTCAGCTGGGCCTTGCCCTGGCATATTTACGCTCTCTGTGCCGGGCTCTACAGGGAACCCAAGGTATACCCACCCACTTCGTTCCTCTGAGAGAGGGGGCTGGCAATGCCGTTCGCCCGTATAGCCAGCGTGCAGAACCGAGCCTTTGCGGTGGTTTGCGCAGCGGTATTGAGCGAGTTACCCTTGGAGATGCGCTTGCTTCCTAGGACCCTATGTGATACTTTTTATGTTAGGCTAAAACCAGTTCTGTTTAGTCGTGCTGGAGCCGGGAGCGCCTCTGAGTAGCCCTCTTGAAGAGGCGCTATATAAATGTCTTAATGAGTGAATGAATGAATGAAAGAATGAATGACTTCTAAAACTAATTAATTAAATGATTCTGACATGCTCCCGTTTCAACGCATTCTACTGACATTCCACTACACAGAAATCAATAAGAATATCAACCACCCACACGTACAACCTGACGTTAACATGCCGTAATTAATAGGCTACAGCTTGTAACTATATACGGTATACATCTCACGCATTACTGCGTTGCCCTTTCAACGTAGTCACCAACAGAGCGAAAGAATAACAGCAGCGACTGACAGAATGATTGAGAGAGTAGTTCAGATAAATAAAGGGATGGTAGCATGTTTATAGGCCGTCCACACCGCCTTCGCGTGAAGGACGGCAACAAAAGGGATGCGCTAATATCCTGTCATGGTTCTCCTGAATGCTCCGTTAAAGTAAAGCAAACTTATGGGGACTTTCAGGAGAAATTGAGTAATCCTGTGGATGGCTCGACATTCGCTGTTGCACCACTGACTAAGGCTGAGAAAGGTTTAATGAGAGACTGAGAGAGAAAGAGAGAGAGAGACAGACAGACAGACAGACAGACAGAGACAGACAGAGAGAGACAGAGAGAGAGACAGAGACAGAGACAGACACAGACACAGACACAGACACAGACACAGACAGACAGACAGACACAGACACAGACAGACAGAGACAGAAGCAGAGACACAGACAGACAGACAGAGACAGACAGACAGACAGAGACAGACAGACAGTGACAGACAGACAGAGACAGGGAAGACAGACAGAGAAGAGATACAGACAGAGAAGACAGACGGACAGAGACAGAAGGACACAGAGACAGAGAGACAGAGACAGAGACACGGAGAGAGACAGAGAGGCAGAGACGGAGACAAAGAGAGATAGAGAGACAGAGGCAGACAGACAGATAGAGAGATAGAGGCAGACAGACAGACACAGAGAAGACAGACAGAGAGACAGACACAGACAGAGATACAGAGGTAATCAGAGACAGGCGGAGAGACAGAGAGACAGAGGCAAAGAGAGACACAGAGACACAGACAGAGAGACAGAGGCAGGCAGACAGAGAGACAGAGGCAGACAGACAGACAGAGAAACACAGAAACAAAGGCACACAGAGAGACAGACAGACAGAAGCGACAGAGAGAGAGAGACAGAGAGAAACATAATGAGAGAGGTCATGACACAGAAAGACAGAGAAGAGCAGGAGAATTCCATGGCTTCGTGTTGTTACCTGATGCAGTGCGTGACATAGAATGACACGCTGTGTCTTAAGTCGACAACACGAACAGGAAGCTCAGGCTGTGTTAAACCACGTGTGGTCATAACTTAGCGGAAATATAAAAGTCTCAGCGTTGCCTGAAGTGTCGCGTGCTGGTTTTAAAGACCTCGTCCGAGAAACAGAACACTCATTGAGATTGGATCAATTACATAGAACGCTTAGTGCTGTTGATACAAAGCTGGGAGGCACGGTGAATTCAAGCAATATCGAGTCCGGTTAGTACTTAATTGGTGTCGTCTGTTTCAGCGGTTCTTAAAGTGGTGGTCCGCGGACCGGCGCCGGTCCGCGGAGCTCTGGTCCGGGAAACAGTCCTTAAAAATTCATAATTTTCAACTTATTCGCGCAAATGTGTAATATTTCAGACGTATTTTAATTAAAGTCAGTAATCATTGACGATATTTAATTAAAATATTAAATATTACAGTATATAATAAATGTGTAAGTTCTGTGTAATTAAAAATAGTCAGTAAACATTCAATTTTATTCGTCGGTTGGCACTACGAAACACTACGAAGTTGGGAATCTGGCAAAGAGAATGAGGAACATTTCATGTTCATTTGTTGCTTTTTGTTCTTTGTTTATAATCGTCAAAAGGGCGATAATTGAGTAGATTATCGTATAATAGACGCCTGTTATTACAAAATTCTTTAAACAAAATTAATCCTTATGAAGATGAATGAACAAAGGCAATCCAGTCTGGACCGTTTTGTAAGTAGTAAAAAACCAGCAAAGAAACGTGATCATTCTGGCTTTGAGAGCGAACAAGAGAGCAATAGTAATTTGCCAAGTGGGATCCGGTTTGGATAAAACATCTAGAGTTTCTAAACCGAAGAAGAATCGACCGCTCATACGAAACTATGACTCCGAATAATTAAAATATGGATTTCTTTCTGCCAGTGATGAAAAGAGCCCAGAACATTTTTTGTCATAGGCATATATAACTAGGCATATACCAGTGTTTTTGCAAAAGCTTAATCATTATAACTCTTAAACGAACCATTATTCAATATGTTAACTGTTGACAGTTATAAGATAATTAAACTGTTTATACTTATTCAAACCATTGCAAGTAGCTGTTAACGTGAGCTGTATCCATGCATAAATTAACATAAGAACATTGTGAAAGGGGTTAAATATTTCAATGACATATGAGAAATACTTAAGAAATAATGTTAAACTGTGAATGACGTCATGATAATGTAAATTATAAAAATCGATTTAGTTTGGTTTAGCAACTTTATCAGAAAACCCACGAATCCCCCATATTTTTTTACGTATCTCTCATGTTGCGATCCCGCGCTTGCCATTAGTGGTCCGCGAAAGCAACATAAAGATGGTGCCTAACTTTGAAAAGTCTAAGAACCACTGGTCTACTCAGTCCGTAATTCTTTGTGGTCGGCAAAGCGAGTAGCTTCAATAACACAAGTTGAGAGGTTGAAAAGTTATCCTGCTTTTAGGTAAGCATTGTCACGCCACAGCCAAAGACTTTACAATCTCGATACTATTCTTCTAATGAGTTTCTATCGAGTCGCACAGGTAATTGTTACCTTTACATTTTTTACCTATTACCAATCACTATCCAAAAAGGTAAATACCTTCGCTTGTGAATTGTTACATCATGTAATTTCGCTTTGAATCACTACATAATAAATGCACAGAATTTCTTTCAATACCCGGGTAGCATCTTTGCAAAACGTGCATCGTTCTTGAGATGCAAGCGCAGACAGGATTCTGACCTGAGGGACGAGCAGGTTTTTATAAGACCAAACTCGTGACTCATAGCCGTGTTGTTATCGGATCATAGCCAGATAACAGGTTCAAACATTTACCACGTGTCTCTGATAATTTGATTATTTTCAGCGTTTTATTCTCTCGTATAAATTGTTAATAAATTTATTCAAAGCGAACTAAATTGCAGAGGAAAACGGAATTGAAATCCTGATACAATCTCGTTTCGTCTCTCGTGCGTTTATGGGACCAATATAGCTTGGTATTTGGTCGGCTAATGAGTATCTCCAAACATAATACAGGCAGCTACCATAACGTTTAGTTAATGTGCAAGATTTGCATGTTTCATGTGTAGTTGATGTGTGATCTACAGAGAAAGATAACTTATCGCAGGACTTAAATCATGCACGGGGGGAATGAGGGTTTAATGATAAATACTGGCTATTATTATTATTATTATTATTATTATTATTATTATTATTATTATTATTATTATTATTATTATTATTATTATTATTATTATTATTATATGAGATAGTCGCAAAATGTGAGGGGTGATATGAAATCATATGGGTAATGTGAAATCCAGAGGTAACTTGAAATTGATATCAGATTACTCCCGGTAATCTGAACGCGATTTCAAGTTACTTTGGTGGGGGGTAATGCGAAGTGGGGGTAATCTGAAATTGCAACACCGGCCTTTCGTATTCGCCTTTAGAGTGTTGGCAAAGCCAGGTTTCTTTACGATCGTGTTAATTAACAAGACAATGACTGTCCTGAGGTACACAGTACTTAAAATTGGCATAGGACCTATAGCTGACAGCCAAAAATCTTACAACTCTGTCGATTACTACCTAACAACAAACTACTGCTTACTCACTGACTCTTGTGCTAACCCATACGCAGATGTCGTGTGCCTACTAAGTCTCAGCCTGAAAAGTACTAACCGTTCAGCTGTTAGTCGGTGTGAGAAGCACATTTTTAACTCGGCTACACTTGACGGCCTAAGTATTAATACATAGAGAAGCGCGCGCCAAGTCTGCATAACTTATAACTTTTCTCATGCAGTGAGAGGATATTACGGCGACTGATAACTACGACTGTAAACGAACCTGGTTTGTTTCAGAATTTTGATCTTTATTTCACTCCGATTGAAGGTTGCTGATACTACGATATAAATTACCCATCGTAGGAGGTTTCAATAATAGTGAGAAGGCCGTGTAGGTAAAAGATGGGATGAAACGGTGAATTATCGTAAAGTAAGGTTAGGTAAGGTAGGCCTACATGGAGGTTAATGTTAGATTAAATAAGTCAACGCGGGTCACATAATTTAAGTAATCGCTCTGTTTTACTCTTCGTAGTAACAAATCTGCTCATTGACGTCAGTTATTACGACGTCGTGACGATAGTAAACAATTAGTCAGCGTTTGATTATGAGTTTCGTGACTTCAGCAATTTTCGATTTCGGGTGAGGCATTGTTTTTCTAGATCCAGGCAAAGAGGATCAAGGCAAACAAATTTGCATCTCTGACAACGAACTACCTTTAAGAGAATGCATTATTGAACGTGCATGGCAATTTTTCGTAGGCTATCGTATAGAGAAATTATGCGCAAATATTTGAGAAGACGTCACGGAGTTAAAAGAAGATCTTAATAGATTGACAGGACGAGCGTTGAATATTCAAAGAAGTCCTGCTCTGAAAGGATTTATAAACCGGTTGCGACTTTAGTCTTTAATCAACTAAGTGTACGCTTCGGGAAACAAGTTACAGTCATTAAAGTCAAAGAAGTAGAAAACTACAGGTGAGCTTTCTGCGAATGGGATAGGTAGTTGTTATGATAGAGAGTGGGGGCATGGTAGCCGCATTGATAGAGCGATGGGCCTATAACGCGGAGAGTACGGGTTCGAGCCGCCACTGTCTTACGCGGTTACTGTGTTGAGAAAAAAAAATGAGCAAGTCGGCGTGATCGATGTTGTGCCGTGCATGCACATCTGAACTTTGGAAGTAGGATAATATCAAATGCAGTTGTATTGTTTTTGATGTATGGCGTTTATGACCTAAAGAGAAAAAGACAGCGGGTAAAATAGTCTAGGTCTCTTGTAAACAGCAACGTCACCTTTGTAGACCAAATGTGACGCCAGGGCTCAAAACCCGTCACAATGTCATGTCGGTTTCTGACCTTTTTATTTAGTCATATTCTACAATTAATCTGCTTCAAGATAATTTTTACAGAATGAAAATATCTTTTTGCTAACTAAAGTTATGCTCGTTTGATTCTTTTTTAATATAAAAATTGAGAAAATCGAATAAAACATTTCGGAATATTCTGGTCACCAAAGTCCTCAGCAACCATTACTTGATTGTACTACAATTTTGCTAGGCAATAAAGTGCTATATCCTGTATCGAATAAAACAAACGGCATCAAAATCGGACTACTACATTCCAAATTATAGCAAATTGATAGGCAATTCGTGAATTGAAGAAAGTTCAATATATTTGACCCCTCTCGCCTATTTCGGCTTCTAGCTCACTATCTAGGAAGCGACAGGCGACGGGTTTTGAGCCCTGGCGTCACAAATGGTCTGAATGCCAGATAAGAAGGGGGTATTGTGGTTTGTTTCAGAATTTTCACCTTTGTTTCAATCCGATTAAAAGTTACTGATACTACGACATAAATTTCAATTCGTATACAGGATCGAGGTTTCAATAATAGTGAAAAGGCTGTGTAGGTAAAAGATGGGATGAAACGGTGAATTTATCGTAAAGTAAGGTTAGGTAATGTGGGCTAAGATTAGATTATGTGACCCGAAGTCAACTCGGGTCACATACATGTATATGCCTCGTGTCATAAGAAAAACATCCCAAATGACGGAATTGATGGTCCGACTAAATCTGTAGGGTTTTAAACTGAAAGTTACTCCGAAAGCAGTAGCGTTCAACTGCTAATTACCTTTTGTACAGTCAAATTCGCTTGTTGAAACCGGTACACTATCCTGTAGTTAATTAAATGTTTGTTACTTGAACAGACAGATTTAACCGAGAAAGATAAAGCAGGTATGACACCGTGAACAGTCTTAAGACATGATAAATATTATTTTTATACAGTGCGCAGTGCAAGTGTATTGTACATACTGTACATATAAAATTGTATAACTCGAATTACTGTATGACTCCAATCACCCTTTGGATCAAACATTAGTTCATTACACGAGTATTTGGCGTTGAGAGGTCATTGGCCGAATTTAGGGAAACCTTCTATGTCTGAGATTTGATCTACTTCCGGAATAAAATTTCAAAACCTTTGAGAATGTCTCTATGAGAGCATTTACAACGCTCAGTAGGCCTATTCAAGTGGCCCACCTCGGTCTGGCCTCAGTCGCACGTTCACAGCCATAATAAAGAAATTATCCCGAGGCCTCTATGACCGGCTCTGACAAAATGAGCCTTAACTTCAACTAGGATTTTTCACATCTATATTTTTATCTAGTGAAATAATGTATTCAGTTTTATCTCAAACGATGTATCGTTTGTATAAATATTCCAAGAATTCCTGACGATATATTAATTAAGTTTAACGTCCTGACGTCTAATTTATAATCCTGGGGCGGGTCATCTCCTTTGCAATCAGTAACCGTTTAATAAAGTCTCCTCATTCGATAACGTCTGGCAAATATTGTACTAGTTGACTAAGTTGCTGTAATATTCGTTTATTACTTGTGAATGTTGGAGTCTGACTCCTTGCAACGCCATAGTATTAATTTACCTGATTCGTCATGAACTCTTTCTGATGATGTTACCTGGGGGTTTCTACGTAGGGGACCCTTTTGGATCTCCGGCTGATACATGTGCATAGCCTAGTATGAGCTCGACCATCACTTGCCCTTTTTTGTTTTTTTCTGTACCTAATGACATAATTATGATGAGATGCAATAAAGAACTATGTTATGTACGTTAAATTCAAACTGACAAGTACGCAGTAAGATTACATGATATAGTAGTAACAGATGATGACAAGTTTAAAAGGAGTCGAATTTAACTGTATGGCAGCCTGCAATGCGCCCATCTGTCCTACTGCTCATTTTACAGTCTCCCCTAGTGAGTGAAAAGTCTGAGTCAACCTTTATGGAGCTAGCGGGTATCGAACCCTCGTTCTTCTGATCTTCGTGCCAGCGTTTTACCATTCAACCACCTTCCCGCAATGTCCGCTCATCACGATTAATGGTAATCGTGATCTTAAAATCCAGTCTCTATGGCGCTACTTAGAGCTGAGCGCAGGGCATAAACTTATTCACGAGCGCTGCGTCTTTTAGGTCCTAAGTCCATACTTCCATACCAAGTGAAGAACAAACGCTGGTTGCCTGAAGACTAGGGTTAGCGGGAGAAAGAGGGTTAACTAATTCGGATCTCGTTTAAGACGAGAGAGATTGTAAGATGGAGGAGTCGATGGATCAGAGGAAAACTTCTTAAATAGGTTAGACTAATTTGAAGCGGGAAGCCTGGTAGTGATAGATAGGGAAGTCTGAAACAGGGGATGGCGAGTGATCGGCGAAACTTCTGGAGGAACTTTGAACACTATCCATGGTGAATAGTCCAACGCAGGGTGAGAATTTTGGGGGTTGGTGGTTCAACCCCTCCCCTAGTCTTTCTTAGGATCCCCAGTTAAATCTTCATTGCACACTCCAGAGGGGTCGTTTCCAACCCCTCAGCTGTGTTAGTGTAATTATATTGTGCACATATTTGAGCATTTTCTTTCACAAGTCGCTTTGTGGGTCACTAATAAAGTAATGCTCTGGTTTATTGTGAGATTATGACCATGTGATTTGTAAAACTGATAAATTTTGTAATGTCATCACTTTAAGGGGTTTAAGCTTTCTATTGCATTTTTTAATTTTCCCAGTGTGCAAAATACGGATAAAATATTCAACTCTGCATGGATCAAGCACATCAAAGTCTAACCCCCGCCCCCAGTCTTTCTTCTACAATTCTCACACTCGTCCAACTGGTCGAAACACGTGTGCCATGAAGTAGAAGATGAGTGCAATGTCATTTTAGTCCGATCATGGGTTGCGGCCGCCACTCGACCGCATAGAAATCTTAAGCCTTGTGCACACAAATAACAGCATCGCCTTCGATTACACAAGCTCATGTGGTCAGCAGTTGCTCAAACTTTGGTACAGAAAGCCAGAGTGCAGCTGCAGTTGACCACGCCTTCACTTTGCAGTCTCGAGATTTCTATATTTGCGCAGAGATAAACCTGCAAGACAGCAAATAAATAAACAATGTTCAACCAACTTAAGCGGACGGGCGGACCTCTGCCATATTTGTTCTCCATCTTACAGTGGCGGCGATCTTGTTTGAGAGGTGGGGGGGGGGGCATTTTGGAACTGATCTGGTCAAAAAAGAGTTTTGAACTGATCTGGTCAAAAAACGAGGCCGAAAAAAATTTTCTCGCTCACCCGCGAAAAATTTTATAACCCGAGTACGAAAAATTTGATGACCTTTTTTGGTGTTTCTTCAAAATTTGGAGGGGTCCGATTTATAGCGTGTCCCCCACTCTTAAAGGTGGGGGTCTTGTCCCCCTCGACCCCCCAGGATCGCCGCCCATGCCATCTTATATTCAGGTGTAAGTTACACCTAAATGTTTTCTATTATATAGCACTCTGTATATAAATTCACATTGTGATCGATAGTGTAGTGGTTAGCGTGCAGGACTGTCAATCGAGAGGTCGGGGTTCAAATTCCCGCAAGGGCAAACATTTGGTACGAGATTTCCGCTCCACCTGAACCCCTAGCCAGCTCAGCTATGATGAGTACACTGGCCGTACACTGTAGGTGGGAAGACGAGACGGCGAGGGAGAGGACTGGCCACCCGCCCTCATATGCAGAGGCTAAGAAAACGAAGTCGCTAACAATTCATACCCATGACTGTCTCAGGGCTAGCTTAAGGGACTGCTCCCTCCTCCTCCTCCTCCTCCTCCTCCTCCTCCTCCTCCTCCTCTTCTTCTTCTTCTTCTTCTTCTTCTTCTCCTTCTCCTTCTTCTTCTTCTTCTTCTTCTTCTTCTTCTTCTTCTTCTTCTTCTTCTTCTTCTTCTTCTTCTTCTTCTTCTTCATCATCATCATCATCATCATCATCATCATCATCATCATCATCTTCATCATCATTATCATCATCATCATCATTTCGACCGACAGAGGTTAAGTTTCCAGATGGCGTTATGTCCCTGACCTGACCTACCTGAGCTGACCTGAACTCACGTGACCTGATCTGAACTCACGTAACCTGACCTGACCTGATTTGATTTGACCTGATCTCACGTGATGGGATCTGACCTGACATGCAAATTAGGTCTTATCTTGCCTCACCTACCCTGTCATACCTTCCTTACATGCAACTTACCTTAAGATTACCTTACCTTACTTTAACTTGCGTACCAGCAACGTTCCTTCACTGTAACTCCGCCACTGCTCCACCACCGGTAGTGCCAGACCCAAGCCTAGATAAATGAGGAGGGTGACGCTAATAATATTTGTTATTACACATCGTCGTTAGACAACAACTAACGCAACCAAATCCCTGTTGCCACACCAGATCTACATTTGCGACAACGGCTGATGCCTGTAAACGAATTAGAGATTGGCGCACAGAAGTTACTAATCAATGATGTACTGTACATATCGTTGTTTATGGAGACTGCAGGCGTGGGTCGTCGAAATCTGTTTCGTAATCAGTTAAGTGCGTTTCTCTCGCAGCATTCATCGAACAAGCACCTATGTAACTAGTGCAGCGACCTTTTTGTAATGTGAAGCATTTGATTTAAAAAATATATCAAAAAAGCTCTGGTTTTTTGGAGCATAGTTGATAAACCTCCGCAAATTCATAACATCTAGTGGATGAGTAAATTCTTTCGTCGAAAGACTTAGAATACGTCTTGTGTAGTCTGGGTATATGAATAGACAACGACTTTGAGATTATTTTTGCTGATGAAGTAGGTGATAAAATTTGTACCGGATGGGTTGAGAAGCAAACATTGATGTAATTGAAGCTATTATTGAAAGGTCAGTGGCGTCGCCAGAGTTACGAGGTTGGGGGGGGGGGCAAGGTAGGAGATCTGAGGGACTTCCAGCGGAGTAAAGGGAAGTACCTTTGGTAGGGGCTGGGGCGAAACACTAAAGCAGTCTTTTAAGCATACCTCACAGGCATTGCTATCAGCAGGGGTCTTGTAGGAACCTGAGGTTGTATCTCAGAGCTCCCTTGAACCTGGTCGAAAGAGTAGCAACAACCGTTCTCTGATCTGAGTCCAACCCCAGTCTACGCGAGGCTCTACCGTTAGTAACTATCCTTGGGTGATGGATCAAGACTAATAGAAGAAAATGTCAAACCTCTTAGGGGTATCCCCTTGAAAACTCACCGGATTTCACGAATCCCAGGACCTAGCCCGAGCAGGGCTGTGGGGAGCTGCCCAAGCGACGCTATAATAAAGGTATTATATACATAGGCCGCTAATGATATTCGTATTTATTAACAAACTCACTGGCAAACTGCAGTAAGTAACGTTGAAACATATGACAATACAATTATCAAGATCTTTTAGAACACTCGTCTTGACAGCCTGTTAGGTGCCCGCTCATTCTACAGCTGCCCCTAGGGCGTTGACATATAGAGAGCTAACGGGTATTGAACCGCGTATTTCAAGATCTTATTTTCATCGAGCAAGATTGTTGCCATTCGTCTATCCGCCCTCCCCAGACTTATCAAGTTGAAAGCGGCAGTCGCTAAGGCAACTGAGCCAGCCATGAAGAGTCTATAGACCTTGAAGTGTAATTGAAGTCATGTAAAGGAAGGCCAGAGTTTCAACATGCTCACACAAATGATGAGTGACTTTGAACCCACTTAAAATACTTTGGTTGTAGACGTTTGGCCATCACGAAATATGATGATCGGTCACCATATTTCGTGATCACAAGTGTAAACTGCGCGTTTTACTGTACAGCGCAGTGCGTTTGCAGGCGCTTAATTAAAGAACAGATTATTATTATTACTATTATTATTATTTTTATTATTATTATTATTATTATTATTATTATTATTATTATTATTATTATTATTATTATTAACATTATTATTATTATATTATTTTACGAAAGATCTGATTCGACGAAGCAGATCATCCGTAAGCGCTTAATCAAATCAAAATGAGTTAGAGATTAGAGTCTGACTTACAATCCCAAAGTTTAGACAACAGATAATATTATTACGAATATAAATTTTAAACTGGCTATATTGGCGACGAAATATGATGGGGAAATTTTGAAAATACTTACGGCAATAATTGTTTGTTCACTACCAACAATCAAGATTAATGATATACCAGAGGTAACGTCATTATTACTGTTATATTTTTTCCTGTTTGTGTAAAATTGTATGTAAAGCGCTGTGCGTTTGCTAGCGTTTATTAAAGAATATATTTACTTTTACTTACTTTAATAAGTTTAATACAAGATGATGTTAGCTGCAATGCTACTACACACAATGCAGTCACACTGTCATAATGAACTCTGCGACGTCATAAGCGTAGACGCGTTGCCATGGAACCGAGAAAGCGGTGATTACGAGTCGCAGAGATGCGCGGGAAATTCGTATTCAAGACGACGGATGTTTACGAGTTAGTATTCTTACACACATTTCTCAGCTGGAAATATTTTTATAGACCGTATGGAGTTAAGTGAGTTCATAAGTATAACGACTTGTGTTATAGCGGATATTGTATGTGATAGACGTGCCTGTTTTACGACGAGTTGATCTCTAGTTAACATGTAACTGATATTTTTCTAATCTGTGAAATTATATCCGCGCGGCTGTATACACGAAGCACAGATAGAACTGTCATTCAGGGGAAAGATTATCTTAGCAATTCGTGTCTGATGAGCTAATTATCAGAGGCTTCTTCAGACGGATTATGTAATCAATATAAATCTGCCACAATCGGTCATTGCCTAGTAGCGGTGTTGGCAAAAACAGATGGCCAGTGAAGACGAATGCATTGAGAGTTAAGTGTGACGAAGAAACTGATTATGGTCGAAATGGCTGTTGTTGTGGAGTCGACGTGGATTACATTACAAACCTTCTAAAGGTATACAAACCAGATAAGAAAGCTAACAGTATTGATAATTTATCGTTTTAAAGTGCCAAATTGTTGGTGCATTGTAGCGTATTGTTTTTAGCGTCCCAAGTTATAACACAGACTACCTCTAGTGAATTAATGTACCAGGATTTCACAATGCGTTAAATATGAAAACGTCGCAAAGGAAACGGTTGTTTATAGTGTAATATTTTTTCCACAGCAAATCACCCATTTCATGTTTTGAACTTAGAAACCATCACCGGAAGTTCTAGTCCCGTTAGCGTCAGCCTGAGAGTCTATACAAGTATGAATCGCGAGGTTTAAGTTAGCTTCCGATTAAATGTAGGATCCGAATGTTGTCGACATTCTGAGTAAGGATTCGCGAGTGACCAGAGTGGACGAAGCCTTGTTGGTGAGCAAAACTGAATGGTTGTAGAATGTAGATCCCTTCTTCTTCCGTGTTGGAATATGCCGTCAATCCATCAGACATAATAATTATGTGTTCCAACTTCCAAATCAACTTGACGCGCGCAGGATACATGATGGGATCTATTGGCAGCCATGCAACTGCATGGTGGTAGATTGTCAATGAGTTTGCTTTTCCACTACGTATGATTTTGAATCCAGGTGTGTCATGTGAAATGGTAAAACCATGTAACTGGTGCGGAGAGCTTGCCTCGTTGCTCAGTTAGGCCTACTGTTATTGTCGTTGCCTTCAGTCGAATTATCGTGCAACTTTATAGAACGATGTTGATAGAGACAGGCTGTGATTGCATGAACACCGTATTCTTTTCTTACCTGACGCTCGATTCCTTAACGTTGCACGTTAATAACTTCAGAAACTGGGTGCTGATATGTTCGATTAGGGAACTGGGAAGGGTTTAGAAAATCTAAGAAATCTAATAGACTATAATTAATTCTATACAGGGGCGCCCGCAGGCTTTCGCACTAGACGCACGTTCCAACCGAAATCCAAACAATGAATAGGCATCGCATCGATATTTTTGTTAAACGGCAATACGCATGTTAAAACATTACATGTTATCTAAATTGAAATTTTACGAGTCTGAGTCATTTTCAGTGTGTGACTATGAGCGGCGGACAAGGGACGGGTGGGGGTGGGAGGGGTGTGCGTCCAATTTTTGTGGGGTGTACGTCCAATTTCTTTAAGCCTGCGGGCGCCCCTGATTCTATAGCGCCGTTTTAAAAATACCCAAGGCATCAGTCGATAGTCGCTTAAAGTTTTGACAAAAAATCATGTTCCGTTGGAGAAACCCGATATCCGATATATGTCACCGAAACCGGAAATAGGGCTGCGGTGGATGGGTCTTGAGTTTAGTCTGAGTGATATTACATAACTTATAGACACGTAGAATTGGGAACCGAGACGTCTATAGATTTGGATCAGCTAGCGAGATAGCCGTCGCCTGAAAACTGTTCCAGTACTATGCAGTAAATCTAAGAAATGTTGCTTTCTATTAGATGCATCGATTAATTCTAACAATTTCGTGCCTTGGTGATACAGCTAGCTATTTGATAGCCCGATAGCCATTCTAACAATTATCTGTCTTCGTGAGAGAGCCAGTTATTAGATAGCCTGATTTTCCAGTCCAAGGCCTAAGTAACTGGGGTCTACTCAAACGCCTGAGGATTTATGCAAAATCCCACGTATGTTTGCGAAGGCTAATCGAATTTGGCTTGTGGAGAGGGAAAAAAAGACGGGGTCGACCAAGGAAGAAATGGATGGATGAGATTCACGATGTAACTGGCATGAATTTGGAAGAACTAAGGGACCTGACTTCGAATAGGAAGCAATGGAGAATGTTTATCATGACGATCGCTAGAGCTCCAGGAGTTGACAGCACAAGGTGACAAGGTGAATCGAATTTGACGAAGCTGTCTCAATTGTAACGAAAACGCCGGAAAAACTGTGCTTGCAAATTATTATCCGTGTTTCAGATACACGTAGAAAGGTTGACGTTCTGAATCGTTCTGTTCGGTTCATTTTATCAATGAAATTTCACCAGAGCGATAATCCGAGTGGATCAAAGGGCAATGTGGACGTTGATAATTCGTGGTGTTGTTCGCTTAGAAACGTCAAAGTTGAAAGAAATACAACGCCGCCTTTCGAAGTGAATTTCAGTTAAGGCGATTTATCATAGGTAGTAAGTGATTAATTACCGTAGGGGGCCTACTTAATTATACTAGTAGTTGAGTCATTTCGAAACGAAACTTCGGTCAGACTTAGCACTTTAACGACGATAGTATCGTATAATGTTTAGAGATTTGTATAGCGCCACTCACAGCTCAGGCCACTCAGCAGCGATCCTAGTGCGAAGGCCCCGTGAGAAGAAAAAGGTTTTAAGTACGGAAAGGGATGTAGTAAGAGATCGAGAAAGTAAGGTTATCCGTAGAGAGGAAGGAAGGGCATTCCACAGGGAGGGCCCTATGTTGGCAAAAGATCTAATTTGAGATAGTGTACCGTACTGAAAGCGACTGGGAAACCAATGCAGCTAGTTGTTAAAGTGCTAACATTGCCTGTGGCCGAAGATCGATTTCGCAGCACCTTTGGAATCTGGTGTTTCTTCACTTAGGACCGGGACATGTGTGGCTTACCGTTTACTTTCCAGCGACCTAGTAACGGATATAGCAACCGGGGATCAACGACTTACCTATGGAGTCTTCTACATCGTACCCCCTGATGAGGACTGAACTGGCCGTTTACAGGTGTCGAGGCAAGCGATCAACCGTGTCGCTCATTTCCGTTTTACATGCAAAGTAGGCCTAGAGGTTAGATCTGTTTCCGCCTCAGATTACCTCAGGTGGTCTGAGTCTATCCCAAGCCAGGATAACGGAGGAGGGTCCTCCGATGGGCTTGCAGCCCACCCGGGTAAAATAAACCTCTAGCAACTTAAACAGTGCAGGAAGAGAGATGAATGGAGACCTGTATCGGAAGTACTAAGTAGGGTCTACTTAGTAAGATTCAATGCGGCAATCCCTTCTGACTAACTGGTCACCCGAGGCTTGCACAATTAGACAATGGATCGCCTGGGTTAGTCGACTCAGATAGATTTAATGTACTTAAGCTTTTGTGTAATTATAGGCAAAACAGTAGGCCAAGCACGAAAGACACTCAACTTGTGATTTCCTTAGAAGGCCATAGAATTTCTCGCTGTGGTATTTCAGACTACACCAGGTATAAACTATACACGTAAACAAGTATGACTCGTTTAATTGTACCCCTCCACTATCTGGAATACGCATGACCTAGTCATAACATTTAACAGTCATGTTACTATGGGAAGGTCACGTCAGGTGTCGGACGCTAAACTGATAATGTAGGCCTACCGTTGCCCCGCTGGGAGGGTCACGTCAAGCGTGTATCCTGAGTCAACAATCGTAGGTTAAGGGTTGCGCGCGAGTTGCACATCATGCAGTCACTTGGTTTACACGCACCATAATTAGTCAATCCTCGGCCGAAATTAAACATAGCTTCGAAAACCTAGTGACGCCTAAGCGGAGATTTGTGAACACAATGCTGCGTATGACCAAACATTTAATTGGTTTTGCTGAAAATTAACTTCGAGTAGGTTAACTAAACAGGTGAAATTACTACATAATCACTCTTTGAATGTTGGAATCTCCTATCAATAAAGAGGCTCAGACCACTATTTAATAAGGTAAGTTGCTATATGTGAGGTACTGAAATGCAAAATTAGGTACGTGCATATAGGTCTATAGGTTCCGATGATATATAGTCTTCTGTCTATGAGGTCGGTCAAGTAGGCACAACGCGCAGAAACGGGACCACACAAAATGCTAATGTGGTATGAAACAAAGACTTCTGATCACGCCTTGGTACATATTTCCACGAAACGTGAGCTAAATTTAAATACGGTTGATTTTTTGGGAGCGGCCGCTTGCTCGTAATCCATGCAGTCGCATTACGAACATTCGAGTAAGCGCTACAATTGAGAGTCGAGCGCTGAAGCAGACTAGAAGTGAACGTTCGTCGTAATACAGTAAGCAGATATTTAATAAAAACGAATACTACTTTATTTATTTCTTTATTCCGGATATTTCTATAGCGCCTCTCGAAGTCTACTACTACTCAGAGGCGCTCCCGACTACAGCATTTGATACTGTACCGGAATTTTCACGCCGAAGCGCCACGAGCAATTGCGAGTGAAGGACTTGCCCAAGGTCCGTACGCAGCGGCTAGAGTGGGATTCGAACCTGCAACCCTCCGGTCACAAGGCGCCGAACTTACCACTGAGCCACCCTGCCCCACTACTGCACCTCGTTTATTTATTTCGACTTGTTTGTGAGATCAGATTCTTCAACTGAGAACTTCCCTTTGACTAACAGCCTCTGAGTAGTTCTTTTGAAGAGGCGCTATATAAATCTATAAATGAATGAATGAATGAGTTATAATTTGAAGATTTCTACAAGTGTTGTGTTCTTCTTTCAGCGTACTCCTGAATAAGCAATCAACCAAACAATAGATTTTCGTCGGCCGCTCGCAACACTTGGGCGTCGCATCTCGGATAAAAATGTCTCGATGGTTTCAGAATAGGATTATGTCAATCTTCGCCTGGACGCTTGTTTCGTTTCTTCTGTATTTCTGGTACTCGTACGCCTACTACGAAAGCCTAATCAACCAGAACAATGACATGAACGAAGTCGAAGAACGCGTCCGACTAGTTTCACGTTTAGACGCTAATATTAAACCTGACGTTAACGTAACGGAAAATTCATCAGTGGACGCAACCTGGCCGACAACTACAACAACGACGTTGACTATGCCAACAACGACGACAACAGCAGAACCTACAACAACAGCAACAACAACAACAACGAAACCAAATCCGATGGAGGAGTATCATTTCGTTGATGCAAAGGTTGCTGATAACGGTTCGGTAAACCCGCATCCGTTTACCTTCACGATGAACCCGTCGAAGCTGTGCAAAAATCGCGACGTCTTTCTCCTGGTGTACATTCACTCGCATCCCGACAACTTCGAGCGTCGACAGATAGTTCGTGAAACCTGGGGTAACGTCACCTTGTACAAGAAGACCGTCGTCGTTCGCGTGTTTGTAATGGGACAGACGCAGAACACGGCGCACAAACATCTGCTCAAAATGGAGAGTCTCCACTATAACGATATCATACAGGAGGACTTCCTAGACACGTACCGTAATTTAACCTACAAAGCCGTCGGCGCGTTGAAATGGGCATCGACGTACTGCAGTCACGCCAAGATGATTTTGAAAACGGACGACGATGCGTTCGTTAACATGTTCGTGCTTTTGCGACACCTCCAGTCGCGACTCAAACACGGGCAGTACGGACAGGGTACGCTGGCCTGCAACGCCTGGTATAACAGTAAGGTGGATCGTAATGGAAAGTGGGCTGTTTCGGTGGCGGAACGGAAGCATCCGGTGTGGCCGACATTTTGCCAGGGACTGGCTTATATCATGTCGCCGGATGTGGTGACCGCGTTGTACAGCATTTCGTTTGACGTTCCCTACCTGTGGATGGATGATGTCTACGTGACGGGGTTTCTAGCGATGAGGCTAGGAATCAAACACCACCAGATCACGCGAACGTTTGTCCGCGAAAAGGAGTTGATAAGGTTCATATCGGGATCTCGTTGGTACAGTTGTCTTTTCTCGCACGTCAAGGACTTAAACGTTACCGTAAGCATGTGGAACGCCTTACTCAGTAAACCTGGCTTACCTCTGTAGAATATGAAGCCGAATTTCCCCTTGGTTCTATATACGGCAAGTATTGTAGCTTCTCGCTTTGAAGAAAAGAGCGCAAAAGAATCAGAAAATTCATTGCAGAAAATGAATTGAAAGTCGAAGTCCGCGAATCTTTCTGAAAGAAGTCAAATGCGATGATATTTTTTTCATCTCGTAATTTAAATCTGTCGCTACCAGACGCTTCAAGCGAAATATTGGCTAGACGGTGTGATCTAACTCTAGCACCGTTAGTGATAATTAGTGATTATGTCAGTTAGTTAAGCGACGGTTGTTCTTTTGTGCATGAACTGCAGTCAACAGCACAGTAAGCCTAGTCTTCTCTTAGTGGCGCTCACAGTGCCGTAGTTAGCGTACTAGACTGTCAATCGAGAGGCCGGAGTTCAAATCCCCACCAGGCTAGAAATTTGGTTCCAGATTTCTGCCTCACCTGCGCCCCTAGCGAACTCAGGTATGACGAGTACACTGTACACTATCGGCGAGGGCCAGCATTGACCACCCGCGTTTATATGCCGGGGTTAAGAAAATGAAGTCGCTAACACTTCATACCAGCGCCTGCTTCATCTTCTTATGCTTTATGCTTTATGTAGATTGAGGTCATGGCGAAGCAGTTTCTATTGAGTCAATTAAAACCCGTAATCAAAGCAATTAAGATTAAACTGAGATTGAAACATATTAGTTTCATTTAGATCAGAATTGATAGAACAGAATTTAATTCAAGTAACTGCTTCAAGTTTAATCTTATCTCGTCGTTGAACAAGACGATTAATCTGGTGAGATTCCAAACCACCGCTGCCCGTTTGAATAGGTGCACGTCATTTTAAGGTCCCCGTGCTTGATGATCAGAAGTATTAAAACTCGTAGGATTACTTTTATGAAACTAAAGCTCTTGCTTTGAGTTAAGCTTTTTTTGCAACACAGCGTTTGATTAGCATCGCTTGATGAATTAAAAATGGATGGGCTAATAATGTTGTACTCTTATAAGTGATATGCAATGCAGTGGCTGCATTGCAAGAAAAGATAGTTTTCCGCGATAACTGAAAACTGCCCTCGGATGTAGGCATGTAGGCCTACTTTAAACGTAAGTCAAGTTTAGAAAATATATTATTCAAGCGCTACTGAGTCTCATTTTTGCCATATGGCAAAACTAACATTTAACATATCTAGAAATTGTCTTATAACTAATTTATATACGAAAAACGAGTTTATGGCGTATTACGGTTGGACGGTTTAGGCTCTGTATTGCCAACGATGCAATATGTTTAACTAATTTAAATTCTTATGATCATATAAATAATTTTGTAGCTTAGTTAACTGCAGTTTGGTTTTTGTTTTGTTGTTCAGTAACGCGGACAATATTACAGAATCGTTTTCTTTAGGAAATCGAAAAACATTACTATATTGTTCAGTTGTATTATATATATGAACGCTAATGTTGTACCAGTCACGGTTTATTTCTACTGATTAAACCGCTTTTGAGTTGCGGCGAGAAAGGATCTGTAACGCGCAATTGTGTAACTGTGTATGAACTGCACGACTTGTGATATCGTAGGGTTCAACTTGCTTATTTAAAGAAACACAAAACAAGTCTCCATATTTTACTTAGATTTGGCGCTACAAGAATTTGAGCTATGAAGAAAGGTTCAGAAGGTGTGTACTAACGCATTCGGGAGATTAAGGAGGGGAGGAGATCTAATCGAAGCTTATAAGATTATCACCGGAAAGGAAACATTACAGTTGGAGAGGCTCTTTGAATTCGCACTAAACAAAGCTACGCGAGAACACGTGAATAAAATATTTAAGAAGCCGAAAAGAACATTAAGAAGAAATTCTTCAGTTCAAGTGTTGTTGATTTGTGGGATGGTTTGGATGATAGGCCTAGTACTATCTCAGTGGACACTATCACAGCTTTTAATAGGAAGCGAGCAAATTGGATTATTAAGCATTACAGGGAATTTGCAAAGGTTCTAACACCAACTACAGTCTTCTGAACCACTTAAAATCCTTGTTATGTTCTGTTATGAGACCGATATCCCTATACAGGTCCTAAATCTGTGTTGTGCCTATGATTACGGTACTGACATTGCATGATATTTTAAGTGTAGTTAGTAAGGCATGTGGTAGAAATCCAAATACAGGTCTCAGTTAAGTGATCTAAACTTCAACTCAAACTGTGAATTGCAACCAGCGCAATCAATCCGGATTATGGGAAACTTGTTAAATGCGTGCATGTTCACAGCTACATACATCTCATTAGTATTAGCCAGAGTGTATTTAATATATTATAAATAAGTAAACTTCTTTTCATGTTAGTCGTTATTAAAAGTTAACAATTTGTTATCCGGCTCTCCGAATTTTTCGGCGTTTAATGTGGCCCCATGTGCAAAAACTTTGCCCACCCCTGTGGTAGATTAACAAGAGACTGTTGGTTGCCCATAGTAACAACGATTTAATAGCATAGCACAATTTATATCTTATTCAGGTTCCTCTACTAGTAATCCTAACACTGATTTCCCTGACCTATTAGATGCTACTTTGGCCGAGTTGAACCCCGCTCTTTGGATTTACAGCTTAGCACACTGACCATTAGACAGTTGCTCATCAAAGCTCTCAACCTGCCTGCATAACCACCTGGAGCCCATTTATGTTCCACATGCTGTAGGACACATGTAACTTAGCGGGTATTTTTGTAGCGCATAGGCTCATCTGAAACATGACCAAGATTACAAGAAATGTTGCAACTTTCTTGAATCGACAGTTGATAAAAATCCCAAGGTGTTCTTAGCTTATTTATTGTGTTCTAGCTTATGTCTTGTGTTCCTATCTTATTTCTTGTGTTCTTAGCCTATTTCTTCTGTTCTTAGCTTATTTCTTCTGCTCTTAGCTTATTTCTTGTGTTAGCTTATTTCTTGTGTTCTTATCTTGTTTCAAGCTTATTAGCTTATTTCTTGTGTTCTTGACCTAATTCTTGCGTTCTTAGCTTATTTCTTGTGTTCTTAGCTTATTTCTTGTGTTCTTAGCTTATTTAGAACCTGGATACATAATGTTCGTTCTTGTCCCACAACGGCCATTCTTGTGCGGTTAATTGCTGTTTTATACATAGGTCATTGTCATTTGTGTGCGTTTTGCACTAACGAAATGTTATGTAATGTTACATCAGAATGCCTAAGTAATCCACCATAATCCATCTTCCAAGCTTGCTCGTCCCCAGCGAAAACCCGCCGCAACAGCTGCTCTGCCCCTCTCTTGTCTCTCTGGCAACCGTTCTCGGACTGCCACTGGCCATCGATCTCTGGACAACTCCTCTGATACGACGCAGCGCTCGTGAATAAGCTGGTGCTCTGCGTTTATCTTTACGGTAGCGCGTTAGAAATTTAGAGTTTACGATTACGATTACGACTAAGTAGTGGGGCTTGGTGGCTCAGTGGTAAGTTCGGCGCCTTGTGACCGGAGGGTTGCAGGTTCGAATCCCACTCTAGCCGCTGCGTACGGACCTTGGGCAAGTCCTTCACTCGCAATTGCTCGTGGCGCTTCGGCGTGAAAATTCCGGCACAGTATCAAATGCTGTAGTCGGAAGCGCCTCTGAGTAGTAGTTGACTTCGAGAGGCGCTATAGAAATATCCGGAATAAATAAAAAAAGTATATGGAATTATGAGTTAAAAGTCACAATCTTATATAGCGCTGTTATTGTCTTAAGATTACATTAGATGTGTTTAACGTTGGGACTTCTAGGTGGCCTATTTATTTTGTTTATTTATATATTTATTTAAGGCAGTTTATTACGCCCGCAAAATCAGTAACTCTGGATGTACGTTCGCTAGCGGGCCAAGACGGAGTCGTGCAGAAGGCAGAGTAGAGTAGTAGTGAGTTTTCAGTGGTGATTCAAATGATGATTACGAACCGGCAAGTAGGACTTGTTGTGATAGACGATTCAAAATATGTGGAACACAACCGCTGAAAGCACTTGATCCTAAAATTTCAGAAGAAAGCAATTAACAGTCCAGGAGGGCGACATGGAGTTGCCAGTATATGGATATGATGGAAGACTGCTACACTGGCCGGTATAGTTAATTAAGACATGGTAATTAAACTTAATACGTCATCCAGCACTATGCCGGTGAAAGTTTACGAAAGCCACTCAATGCATTTCATGAAGAAGCAATCCTAACAATCCTAGAGACTTCTGAACCATCTTTTTTAGATTAAAAGTAACAATAGGGGTCTACCACACTACTAATATAGCGTCTTCAATGCACCTCACAAAGAGTCGCCTACAATCCCTACACAAGTACACAGCCTAAATTGCATGTGTAGGCTCATTGCATGTAAGTTTGTATATATGTATGCGTGTAAGTGTGTTCTTGTATGTATGTACGTACGTATGTATGTATGTATGTATGTATGTATGTATGTATGTATGTATGTATGTATGTATGTATGTATGTATGTATGTATGTATGTATGTATGTATGTATGTATGTATGTATGTATGTATGTATGTATGTATGTATGTATGTATGTATGTATGTATGTATGTATGTATGTATGTATGTATGTATGTATGTATGTATGTATGTATGTATGTATGTATGTATGTATGTATGTATGTATGTATGTGTACGCATGTATATAACATGTAGCCTATGCATGTGTGCATGTGTGTATGCATGTATGCTTGCATGTATGTATGTATGTATATGCGTATGTATGCAAGTATGCAAGTATACATGCATGCATTTATTTATGTATGTATGTATCTGGCGTTTTACAGAGTGCATTTTAGAACTCAAAAAGGCGGGAAACTTGGCTGTCCAAGGGAATCAAACAGATGCGTCTTAACTAACAAACGAAAAACAGAAATTGTACGATTGTGACCGGAACAGTGTTATTGCCTACTGTATGTAGGTCAGGCCCACATTAAGGGGGTGCTAAGGGTGCTGTAGCACCCGTGCCCGCAGTTTTGAGGGCCCCGCATTTTCGGAAGTAGCCTACATTTAAAAAGTTATTATACCTGTAAACGGGCCCAGCGCTGATGGCCATATAGGTAATCACAGCACCCGGGCCCCCACTAGCCTTAATGCGGCCCTGATGAAGGCCCTACAGGCGTCAGTAGCAATTGTTCTTTTAGATGGAAAATATGCTTTGGATGTTAAACTGATCAGCAACAATTGTCCGAACAATACATGAAGAGAATTTGGGTTCAAGTTACGCGATGCGAATCTCTTTGAAATCACATTTAGACTTCAGCATCTATTATAGCGCTATTATACTCTGAATAAAATAGATAATTAATTTTCCGTGTTTGGCGTTTTTCCAGCTGCTTTGAGATCACATTTAGACTTCAGCTTCTATCCTTACGCTGAATTATAGAGTAGATCATAATTTTCTTTGTTTCGCGTTTTTCCACGTCTTCCACTTATGTCTTCCATCATTTCTCGCGTAACATCCTCCATTCCACCATCGTTCGTAGTCGTTGTACCAGTGACTCGCATTTGTCTGGTCCTTCAGGTGTAGCATGGCGCACAGCTGACACCAGTACAGGTCGGGATGCCGTCGTATTGGTTTGAATTGGTGTTTGTATCGAAAGTATTCGTTGTATAGGGTATCGTTTTTATCCAGTAGATTCAGGTACGCTCCTAAATCTTTCGGGCTTTTGAAATCGTCCACGTGTATGTAAGATCCATGGGGTGCAGTGACGGCGTAATCTTCTGGTCGAGCCCCCATCACAATTGGCACGACGTCATGACTGCAAAGAACTCAATAATCGTAATAACCATATTTTTAAAGCGTTGCTTAGGCACCAGCTCATTCGCAAGCGCTACGTCGTGTCAGAGGGGTTGTCCAAAGATGAAGAGCCGAGTCCGGTTGCCAGATATAAAAGATAGAGAGGAAGCAGAGGGGCTGGTTTGGCTGACTTAATGTATAGCTGCCATATGGATCAAAATTGTAAATGTAAGTGCCCAGTTATGTACATTGTACAACCATCTATAGAGCAGTGACACACTGTGAGAGAATAATCTTAGTTGTTATTATTATTATTATTTTTTTTATTATTATTAGTATTATTATTATTATTATTATTATTATTATTATTATTATTATTATTATTATTATTATTATTATTACTATTATTACAGAGGTCTTATATAGCGCCCCTTCAAGGTTATCTACTCAGGAGCGCTCCCAGTCCAACCCCGGTCAAACAAGACAGTTTTAAGGCAAGAGTGGAACAGAGAGGCGCAGTATTGAAATGCCATGCAAAATGTAATCTTTATCAAGCTGTAATCAAGGGCCTTCCGTAAGCCACAATGCAGCACGCTTCGTCGTGGTCAGCCCCTCATTTAGGAACTGGCTTCCACGCAATCTGCGACATGATGCTTGTTCTCCTTTCTGTGGCTGAAGACTATTCATACTGGTCCTGGTCTTGTACAGGCAGGTCAGAAGCACATCTGACGCGTTTTCTCAAGAGGAGCTATATAAATGGACACTTACATTTACAAATATGAGCAATATGGCAGCGGTATATTTGAGACTATAGTCTGTAAGTTGCTCTTCAATATCCTAAGCTTTCCAATAGTCTCGGGGTTATGTCGGTACTTATAACAAAAAGATTCGCCGATACTTAAAATATTAATAATTAAACGAAGGCAACTTGACTTACACCATAACAAGTTGCCTTAGGCCTAGTTAATTTGATTATGGAAAGCAATCTAATTAGTTTTAAACTTTTAAAGGCCACATCTGTCGTCAATATGCCCTGATTTTTCATTTTCATCCAGTGTTCGGGACTTGGGTGTCACCCTTGATAGTACCCTCTCGTTTTCTGAACACCTCTCCCACCTGACACGTTCCTGTTTCTATATCACCTGAGGTGTTTGAGGGCTGTAAGAAGATCAGTTTCCCCTTCAGTGTTCACTACTATGGTCCATGCCTTCATTTGCTGCCGCATTGACTATTGCAATTCATTGTTTGCTGGGCTCCCTAAAGCGCGCCTTTCATCTCTGCAGTCTGTTCTAAATGCGGCTGCCAGGCTCATTGCCCGTTTTCCTCGCTTCTCTCACATAACTACCTTTATGACTGATGTACTTCACTGGCTTCCTGTTGCTTCCCGCATCCAATACAAGGTCCTTCTCCTGGTCTCCAGGACTCAGCTGGGAAAAGCTCCTAAATACCTTTGTGACCTAATGCGTAAACCTCTATCTGCTCTCTCTTCCCGCCCTCTTCGGTCTGCTGACCGCCTTGATCTACTTGTCCCTCGCGCAAGGACTTCGATGGCTCAGCATCTTGCTTTTGCCATCCTTGGCCCTTCCTTATGGAATGACCTGCCTCCCTCTCTCCGTAGCAAGATATTGCTTGGGATCTCGCCCTCTTCTCCGCTGTCTAAAGACCTTTCTTTTCCCTCGGGGCTGACACACTGGGAGCGCCTCTGAATAGTCTATACTGTGAGAGGCGCTTTATAAATAATCATATAAGATAAGATAAGATAAGATACAGCGCCATCATATATTTTGTTATAACACGCTTATTAAAACATGCGTATTTCATTAACGAACCGTGACCAGGGTATGTTGTGACGTTCCTGGAATCCTGATTGTAGCGCAAATTGCAGAGAATTCAATTAAGATTTGTTTAATAACTGATTAATAATCGTAACTCACGTATTAATCAAGCATTATTTTACCTGTATACCAATCAAGCCTTAAAATTGCTTACTTAGAGTTGTTTGCTTCAAATAGGCCTTACATGTGTGTAGTATTACAGATCACGCGGGTTGCAGAAGCTGTAAGTGCATGTAGAGAGAGCAGTAAGAAAAGTTTGAAACAGACGAGAAGAGGCTTCGAGGAAAATGTATTATTATAAGCAACAAACGAAGAAAGTTGGATAATCTTAAAATGTGTAGACCTACGATACTTCAGAATACGCGAGTAGGCCCTAATTAAGTAACAAAGACGTAATGAGTAGGCTAATAATCCGAAAGAGGGTCAAGGGCTGTTGCACATTACTTGCTGATCCATGACTGCAACCGTAATATTTGTTTTGTGCAATAAATAATTCAGTATATTTCAAACTTGCGCCACTCACTCACCTCAAAGCGTTGAAATGCAATTTTTCCGTGATGTAACCAAGACAGTTAGAATTTTCAAAGGATAGATAAAATTTATAGTCTTTCGCCAACATTTCGAAGCAGATCGTCCTGTTAAGCGACTTCTTCTCGGGGCACTTCCTGTCACTACATTTTCCGTATATGTGCACTTGGATGTACTTGTTTAGCTCCTTCGCGTATTTGAGACGTCCATTTCTGTCATTACAATTACTGACGAACATAGCGACTTTTTTTGTCCGCCCCTGCGCATAGTTCCTCACTGAACCGCTGACTGTGGACTCTTCATCAAGAGCCAACCATGAGCCATAAGGCAGAGAGATAGTTGAGTCTAGTCTGTAAGTTGCCGTCCAATTTACCAGCCCGTTTAAAAGTTTCGGGTTTAGTCTGTTGTGGGGTGGAGATTCTTGATGTTGAGCAATCCACACTTGATTAGAAGGCTTCGGGGTGAAGAACTTAAGCTCTTTCTCGTTAAATTCAGATATAACTAAAGCATCGGCTACTCTGTAATGCGAACGATTTGACGTGAAATGACAATTGGTAACGGGGCAGTTAATCTTTTCTAAATGTTCCGAACCGTCTTTCCAGCTCAGATGATTAAAATTGAAATTTCCCACACGAAGAATAATCTTATTCGTTAGATTATTGTTTTCAGTGAACTTTCGTAGATAGCCGATGTCATCAAAAGAAGTTCCTTTAAATCCTCCTAATACAGTCCACGCAGCTTCCGTGGAATTCACAAAGGAGCGTCTTGGCGTCAAGTTATCGTCAGATGTTTTATTTGCAGATCTTGACCAGAACTCCAGAGTATGATTTGATATGCTTGAGTGAATGACGAAGATCGCTATCACTATTAGAACATTCAAGAGTATGAAAGTGTTTAACTTAAAGAACGAACACGCCATCCTATGTCTCTGATGATATCAGACGCATTTGTAGAAAAGAACAATTCTTTATCTTCTGCGCTGAAATTAAACGTATATCTTCATGTAAAAGTGTTCATGGCTTAAATGTAAACATAACTGAAGTTCTAAAATAGAGACCAATTGTCTATGATAAGTACAGACTAGCAGGCCCACTCGAAGGTTTGTAGGAACTCAGAGGAATGTAAAGGTATTTATGTAGCCTATATACATTGTTGCAAAACTGTACAGGCTACATTTAATACTAGATTAAAAACTGTACTGTTTAGTCGTGCTGGAGTCGGGAGCGCCTCTGAGTAGCCTCTTGAAGAGGCGCTATATAAATGTCCTGATGAATGAATGAATGAATGAATGAATGAAGAAATATATTGGTTTATTATAATCAAATCTGGATGACACACCGCACTCAGCGGTAACAGTTACAATTTTGTCTCACCAATACGCTGATGACACACAGGCATACCTCCATGGTCCAGCCAACTCAGCTGCTCTTATGGTTGAACGCATCCTGGAGGCTTCCTCTGCTCTTGATCTCTGGTTGTCCTCAAATCGCCTTCGTCTTAACTATGATAAAACCAAGTACATTTGGCTTGGCAATCGTGTCCAGCTTGCCAGGATTGATGCTGACTCTCTGCGCCTCAGGTTTCCCAATGTGTACTTCTCCTCCTCTGTCCGTGATCTTGGATTTGTCCTAGATCCTACTCTTTCTCTATCTGATCATGTCAATAGTGTCTCTCGCTCGTGTTTTTACTATTTACGCCAACTTCGTGCCATTCGCCAGTCTCTTCCGCTGCATGCGATTGTGACCTTGGTTCATGCTCTGATCTGTACTAGGATTGACTACGGAAATGCTGTCTATATTGGCCTGTCCTCTACTAACACATCTAAACTTCAGTCCATCCTTAATGCTGCTGCTCGCCTTATAGGGGGCATCATGAAGTTTGCCCATATCTCTTCCTACATCCGGGACTCCCTTCACTGGCTTCCCATTCACCAACGCATTCAATTTAAGGTCCTTTCCCTCATGCGTAACTGTCTTGTTGGCTCAGCTCCGCTGTATCTCAGGGCTTACTGCATCCCAGTTTCCAGTTTGCCTGGTCGGGCCTCTCTCCGGTCATCTGCCCGTGGCCTCTTGTTAGTCCCTTGGATGCGCACTGCTACTGCCCAGTCCCGTAATTTTGCGGTTGTGGGCCCTTCCAGTTGGAACAGCCTCCCTCAGGGCTTTAGGCTTGTCCTCCTCTCTCTGTCTCCTGCCCAGTCTCGCAAGCGCCTGAAAACATTTCTCTTTGTCAGTGAAGACACTGACACGGGTCGGGAGCGCCTCTGTTTATGAGTGGCGCTATATAAATCCTCGATTACAATTACAATTACAATTACAATTACAAATTCATTAAACAACGTATTGGGTATGATTGAATACAATTGGCAATTGTGCCATGAATAGATTCGTGTGTAGACGACCCAGAGATGAAATTTCGGTCGTTCATAGCTCTTGAGAAGATAGCCGATGGTAAACGTAAAGGTAAACGTACCATGCAAACCCGAAATTCAGATCTTTTAAATACACCACCATCGGTACACGAACCGGCATTCTCATCAGTCATGCACACGGCAGAATGGGCCTACTCAAACGTCGTGCTTTATCAGCGGCTGTATCGAACACATTTCATCATATCCACCTTTTCTTTTATCTATGGACTTTGCATACACGGTCTGTAGCGATTTTCCTTTTCCCACACAAGACACACTTCTCTATCAGCTGTTATTCTCGCACAGGTGTAGTTAAGCGCCAATTAGATGTGGTATACATTGTCAAGCATATCTAGGCTACATAAGTGTCTTGACCTTATGAATAATTAATGAACCTGGGTTGATCATTGATAACAAGTGACGGGACATATTATGATCAATGTCTGTTCCCTAGGTTATAACTTCAAATAAGAGAATTAGAAGTTACAACGATCCTAAACTGTTGGAGAACAATATCGTCTTTTACAGGTACCGGTATACATGTAGTAAGTGATAGGCTGGGCAAAGGAGGCCGAGACTATGCATAGTATGCACGTCTAAGAAACAGTAAAGACAGCGCAAAGGAAGTAGGTCTAGAGCATCATAACGCTGTTCGCTTACAAGTCAAGCCACGGATACCCTGATGCAGTGATGCATATTTTCATGTGTCCGGGTGGATTATGGTGTCATATCTAGGGCAAAATAGCCGGGTTTATTCGAACTGATGTGTAATAATGCCCTGATAAATAGGTCTTCATAGCGACGATCCATTCAAAGAGTTCTATACAATTCATATAGGCCTACGACATGGTCCAGACAAACAGGCTCAGAGTGCAGTACGATCACTGAACCAGCGGTCACTGAAAAAGCCCGCGTGCTCAACAATGTACTGCTGCTTGGACTATGCACTGGTGGTAGGACAAAATATACTGATGTTAGGACATTGTACTGGTGGTAGGACAATGTACTGATGCTAGAACAATGTATGGTGCTAGGAAAATGTACTGCTGTTATGACAAAGTACTGGTGCTAGAACAATGTACTGGTGTTAGGACAATGTACTGGTGTTAGGACCAGGGCTGTAGTCGAGGGTATACGCGGGTATACAGCGTATACTCACCTCTAGAGACCGTATACTTACCTCACAAAATATTTATATTTATTTATATTAAAATACTGTAGCGTATACTCACAAAATACTGTAGCGTATACTCACCTCTAATTTTGTTTTGGAAAACTAACCGATAGCGTGTATTCACCTCTAATTTTACCACTACAGCCCTGGTTAGGACAATGTACTGGTGCTAGGACGATGTACTGGTGCTAGGACAATGTAGACCCTGCTGGTGCTAGAAATGAAGGACTTAATTAGTATCCGTTGATCAAATGCAATAATTGTTGGTTTGAAGGGAGAGGATTGCTCTCTTGAATGTAATAGGGCCTACCTTGTGACTGTCAGCCAGTGTCAGGCCGATTTTAAACTCGATTTCATACGCTTGATTGACGTTACGAATGCTAGATTGGTTTAATACAGATGTGGGCAACATACGGCCCGCGGGCCGGATCCGGCCCCCGGGGACTTTTCAACCGGCCCTTGACATGTCTTTAATATTAGCATTGTATCTGGCACTTTTATCCGGCCCTACATGAATGTCTGAATCACTGTGCATAGGCCGACCTTAAAACATCTGTTTCTTATTTATTAAGAATCCGGCCTTTTGTCTAGTCAACTAGATCACTACTCATTCATCAATGTAATTACTTTCTGCCTGAAACAATACCACAGAGTGGGTAGGTTCTAAACTTTGGAAGCCATCTTCACTTAGATTTCACGCCCTGAAAATGGTTGCACTGTTTCCAAGCACCTATATTTGTGAACAATTCTTCTCAAAGATTAAATTTAAACAAAATACAGAACCGGATGCAGACTAACAAATGACAATCTTTCTAATGAAATTTGAATTGCCACTTCGAACATTAAATCAACCGTGCTGGATACATTGTGTCGTGACAAGAAGTGTCAGATTTCACATTAATCATTAAATATAGCACAGCAAGCAAATGGATACATTATACACTAACAATTTTATATATATATATATATATATATATATATATATATATTTTAAACTGAAGAAACTTAACATATTTAGTATTTTATTGTAGTGTAGGACTGTAGGTAATTAGGATAATTATATTTTCATTATAAAAATTACATTCATTTAGTTTAACATAAATCTACAGGGACGTAACTAGCGTTGGGCTTGGGGGGCTTAAGCCCCCCCCCCCCAAACGAAGTTGAAGCCCCCCTAAACAAGTCAAGCCGTTGTATGCTTACGGCTAAAATTCGTATGAACACTGTATAAATGTTGCCATGTTCAAGGTTTAAGCCCCCCCCCCCCAAACGAAAAATCCTAGTTACGTGCCTGTAAATCTAACAGTAACGGTTATATCGCAATAGTTAGTTTTAATAAAATTAATATTGTCTTATTTTCTTGGGCAAATGAATCTGCAAAATTAGCCCGCGATTGGCATGCGGCCTCTGAGCTGCCCTTAAAATCTTAGGTCGGTCCTCTGTTAAAAGAAGTTGCCCATGCCTGGTTTAATATGTCGATTATAAATACGCTAGACCCATCGTCATCATAATAGCAAACTGCAAACTTCTCAAACGCTACTCTAAAGCTAAGCGCAGGACATCGGCTTATTCACGAGCGCTCCGTCTTGACAGAGGGGTTGTCCAGATCAATATGTCAACTGTCATATTACCAAAGATTATATAGTCGATTATTATGTAGGCCTATGCTGAATCAACGAAGCACGAATAAGACGTCTTACCCGATAATCGTAAACTCCAATTTTCTAAAGCGCCACTCTACAACTAAGCGCAAAGCACCAGCTTATTCATGGATGTTCGTTTTTTGTTTGCGTGAAATACAACTGACTGGCAATGCTACACAGGCCTAACTAAGCTTAAGTTCTTATACTCGCCTGCATAACTCGATAACGTTCTCGCACGCGCCGGGCTCATTATCCAGATCGAAGAAACTTGGTGTGAGTAGCGAAACCTGGTATTTACAGTGACAGAATATCTGATTTCATGGTCTAACTGCATGCAGTAGATCGAATCAGGCCAGAATTTTGTATCTTACAGAAAGTAGGCCTATATAGGAGCCTATATATACAAACAACAGCACACCTGTCATTGGAAAATTAAATTAAACATAACTGTTAGGCCCTATAGGCTAAACGTGATTAGACATTTTTGAGACACGTGTTTCTGTACAGCGCATAGCAGCAATCTTCAACATACACTTACAACATACACTAACAACATACAATTTCACATTACCTGGAAAGAACGATAAAAACTTTATATCCCGTATGCTTTATAGAACATTTATTAACTAGACATTGAACCTAATTGAGATCTGATTTAACCGCATTTGCTGTCAATGTTTTTAAAGTCAGTGTAATCCCGTTGCGTTTGTGTCAACGGGAATTAGGCCTATTGCAATAAACGAATAGGCCCTATTGATTGATTGATTGACTAATAATTATCAGTCTTGTTGTCCTCGAGACCAAGGTCTTGGTCTCGAGTGCACTCGAGTTCGTTTTTAAAAGTCTTGGTCTTGGTCTTGAGACCAAAAGTCTTGGTCTTGGTCTTGAGGTTCAAGGTCTTGGTCTTGAGGCTCAAAGTCTTGGTCTTGGTTTTGCAAGACCAAGACCAAGACTTTTGACAATATGAACAGTCATTTAACAAAAGGCAAGGATTTTAAAAATTTATTCAATAATTACCATACTAATACAATTGCTTTAGTATTTACACGGTGTGGGTGAGGCTTTACTGTTGTTTTGGACATTCATTTTGACTTCCGGTATTTACCATGGAATGATTTCAAAACAGACTCACAGTTTGTACATTTACATCCGGTACTTGAAAAGCTGCTCTGTGTGTCAGTGAATTCAGCACTGTAGAACGTAGGCCTACTTTTCACATGGCAGAATTTTTATGAGGCCCCACAGCCTCCACAGGTCACGTCTTGGTCAGAAAATTCTGAACGAATTCGTTTTTATAAAATGCAACAGGCATATAGAATAACATTTCGCACGAGACTTTGTAAATACGCATTCGGAATTCTCTGCAATCTGCATTTGGAGTTGTTTTGTTTGAATAAAATTAAAAATTCATGTTTTGATTAAAAATAGCGAGTAGTCCGACTTGACAATTTTTTAGTACAGAATAGAAGTCTGGATATGGTTTATATTTTTTTGGTATTTTTCTCGGTTTTGGTCTTGAGTTTCAAAGTCTTGATCTTGGTCTTGAGGTTCAAGATCTTGGTCTTGGTCTTGAGGTTCAAGCTATTGGTCTTGGTCTTGAGGTTCAAAGTCTTGGTCTTGGTCTTGAGGTTCAAGGTCTTAATTGGTCTTGGTCTCGAGGTTTAAGTTCTTGACAACAAGACTGATAATTATCAGAGAAGAGAATATGGCAGTAAAAATCCTTAGAAATTTTGTAGCTTGGATACCTACTTGTACCCGGATATTTTAGCAATAGACTTATTAACCCAAACACTTTAAATTTCATACATTTATTAGCTTTTTACCAATCACTAAACGCTATAACCGGTTCGTGCCATTGATTAATGTCAATGCTTAGCAGACTTCAACTCGAAAGCGTTCACAGAGCCTACGAGTTTTTAGCAATTCAAGACTAGATGACAGCTTCCAAAGATAACTTTCTTTTGCTAATTAGCATCTAGGCCTATTTTATGTTGCTCTGACTATATCTTCGTCCGTATGACCCGAATCCGTTTTCTGCCTACCTTTCTGAAAGCTCTCTGTCTGTCTGTCTGTCTGTCTGTCTGTCTGTCTGTCCGTCTGTGTGTCTCTCGTTGAATTATAGATATATTGGCGGCACATAAGTCTCTATCGCTGCAGTTTACACATCATCCACAAGACTATAAGTTACACGAGGTTTCTTAGTTTCTCCGGCTCATCAGAAGTTCAAAATGCACCGTTCTAAAACACTCACTAATGAATGCAAGGCCGAAAAACGAATGGTTTGTTCCGCGCGTACATACAGCAGACGATTGTAAAAACACCTGGCCTATAACCAGTGCTTTTTTTCTGCCGGAACGAGAGCGCAGGCCAGCGCTTCGTTGATCAGTGCACGGTCGATCGACGCTGTTGTTGAATATCCGCCGTGGCAACTCAAGGGGTCTCTGTGGCAGGGCATATTTAACTGTATAACTAGTGGGACAAATGTCCCAGTAGTGTTAGGATTTGTCCCAGTAGTTAGGGTGATTTGTCCCAGGCAATGTATGGTTAAAGTATAAGTAGTGGGACAAAATGTTGGAAGAGTTTTAAGATTTGCCCCAGTAGTAAATTCTGAAAAAGGTCATGAACGTTTCCGGGAGATGAATTCCTAAGAAAAGGTCATGAACTGTTTTCGGGAGGTGACTTTTTCGGGAGACGACTTTCTAAAAAAAGTCATGAACTTTTTTTGAGAGAAGAATTCCGAAGAAAGGTCATCAACGGTTTTCGGGAGATGACTTCCTAAAAAAAGGTCATCAACTTTTTCGGGGAGATGAATTGCCAGAAAAAGGTCATCAAAGTTTTTCAGGGACGAGTTCCAAAATTTTGTCCCAGTAGTGTAAATTCCTTAAAATATGCACTGCTCTGTGGACAAGAGGAACCTCCCATCTGCATAGGCGTAATATTTGTGGGGCACTTTTTGGCCCGGGGGTACCGTACCCCATCACTTTTTGAACAATGCCAATCAATATTTGTTATTATGCCTTCCCAAAAGTTCCCAGAGATTGCAGTCTCCGCCTTTCTTCGTGTATGTAAGAAATTGATACCCCCCACCTTTTAGACCAAAGTTACGTCCCTACCCATCTGTGATAAAAGTCCACAGATATTTGAATGGGGACAACGTTCGTTTTGAAATTTACTTCGATCAGCCTCGATGGCTGGTTAGTTGCTTTTAACGACGCTGTGCCATAACAAAGATTTGCCCTCCTCTGTTATCCAGGCTTGAGACTAGCACTACCAGAGTATAGGCAGTGGCCGACCCAGGAGGATGGACCAACCACAGTAAAACTTCCATGCTGGACCATGGAAGTGTATGAGCTATTTAGTATTTACACGGCATTGGGTTAAAACAACACTGCAAGTTATATCACTTGGTTTACATCTGAACAAGATGAAATAATTCACCTTTTATGATGTGCACCACAGAAGCTGCGGAAAATAACGTTTATGATAATGGTTTTCTAATAAGCATACCAGACTCTTCACAATACTAGCCGTAAATCAAAAATTAAAAACAAAAACTGCATCATAAATCAATCTAAACATACTAATATCCACTGGCGTAAACTTGTCCAAAATATTGGAAGGCATTTGGCTATTTATTCTACGTTTGTTGCATTAAATGTACAGTCCATCTCAAATTATTGGGGGGTCACGTGCCCCGGCTGCCCCCCAGAGTCTATGCCTATGCTAATATCAGTGATAGCCTACGGTACTCATACACATGTACACGCATTTACATCAACGAATTATCTCACCATCATCATCGTCATGCAAGTTTTAATAAAAATCCTCACAATTCACTATTTATAAAGTACAGCTCCCATATCCCAAGTGGAACACAAATGCAATGGACGAATCCTAAGGTCTTGGACATGGGGTCCAGTGCACAACAGGACTTGCAGTTTACTTCCCAGCCTACACCAGCACCAACATAATTATGCTGCTTGGCGACACATACATGTGTCAAACAACTTATCCTCAAACTCCTCCCAAACTCCCCCACCTTTTTGCAAGCACCTAAAGTCTGTATTATTTGACAATGATTTCACTGGCTGGGTCGGGAGTGCCACTGACGAGTTTTTTCATGAAATTGCGCTTTATAAATGTCAGATCACAATTACTATTATTGAAGTCGAACCCACACCGCACGATCCATGACAAAGCATGTTATGATTAGACTACCATCACTGATATTAGTATGTTAAGCCACCATGAGTCAAGAGGAGGCAGTTGCCTCCTCTTGCTTTTTTGGATTTAAAAAAATTCACCGTTGGTTATACCTCCGCACCTCCGAGTACCCCCTCCCAAACTCCAGTTGCCTCCTCTTGAATTTAAGTCTGGCTACGTTCCTGACCACCATGTTGCACAATGGATTCGCATTATGGATCCATTAAACCTGCCCGTTAAGGAAGGATTACTTTTCCTTTTGCATTGGTAATCACCATTATTCTTTTATAAAGCATTTGCTCAAGTTAGCATTGCAGTTGCTTAAATAACATTTGCTTAACTTAACAACTGTATTGTGCTGAAGCGCTGGAAATTGATTGTGTGAAACAACTTAGAGGCACCCTAGAAGTGTAAAATATTCTTGTTGTTACATGACAGGTATCTCCAACAATCGAGTACTGCTCCAAAATTCAATTTAGTTTCTTCGGGAATATTAAACAACTGTTAACTATTTAATTAAACAGATGTTTCAGTTGCTTCTTCCTAGAAGTTGCATCCTTCTGGAATTCTTCATACATCTGGAGCAAGTCCGGAGTCGCAGCAGGTTTAATGTCACTCAAAACAGACATAAGGTCCTGACGTGTGATTTCTGTAGCTGAACGATCTTTGATCATTGCCCGCGTCGCGGCTTTATGGAACAATCCAACCAACTATAACAGACACATTACTTATAACAAGCATTCTATACATTTATATACGGATGCAAGTAAAGTATTACAGTATGCATACACAGGGCTGTAGTCGAGGGTATACGCGGGTATACAGCGTGTACTCACCTCTTTAGACCATATACTCACCTCACAAAATATTTTTATTTATTTATGTTAAAATACTGTAGCGTATACTCACAAAATACTGTAGCGTATACTCACCTCTAATTTGTTTCGGAAGCTAAGCGGTAGCGTGTACTCACCTCTAATTTTACCACTACAGCCCTGTGCATACAGGTAGGCACGCATGTATGCAAGTATCTATAAATGCTTGTATAAATGTGTGTGTGTGCATGTATGTGTGCAAGTGTGTATGTATTTTGGCCATTTTACACAGCCATTTATGTATCTCAGAGGAACACGATAGTCTACTGTTTAGTGTGCGGTTGAAATCAAGCCTCAAAACTCTTTCGCTAATCTTACCAATACTGCGAGTTGAAACATAACTGTAATTGCACATTCATATACAGCCCCTTCAAGAGAAGGTCCTCAGAGTTTCTTCTGACAAAATCTTGATCAGACAGAATGGTTTCTAAGGGTTTAAGGGAAAGAGGAAAAGAGAGACCAAAGGCAACCTATTCCAGAAAGATGGACAACCCATTGAAGCTTCTGTATGCCGTGGAAGTTTGGACCAGAGGGCCCTAAGCACGTCTTCGAGTAATATAATTTTGTTTCATGTCAGTAGTAAACTGTCTCAGTTTTTTTATTTAATATTCTTTATTATGTCAAACTGACAGATGCAGTAAGATTACATTGAAACATGAAAGTACAATCAAATCTTAACTAAACACACGGTTTGGTAGCATGCAAGGCGCCGCCCTAGAGGGGGTTATGGGAATTGATCCACCAACCTACTGCTCTCCTGGCCATGAGTGTTACCATTACTCTATCCCCCTCTACGATCCTAACTGGGGGTCTTGCTGCTTCTAGCTGCTGTCTTAAATCTTTGCCTTCGGGGCTACTCGCAATGGAAGAGCCTCTGTGATTAGGTAGTACAGAGAAAGGCACTTTAGAGTTAGACATCTTTGAATACAATACAATACTATAAAATACACCCTCGGGTAAATGAAAAAGTATAAAATTTCACAGAAAAGAATCCAGTTACCTCAGCACCCGAGAATCCCTCCGTTCTCTGGACCAGCTCGTCCAGGTCAACATCTGCAGCAATTGGCCGTCGACGGAACTGGAGTTGGATAATTTCCCGTCTCGTATCAGTATCAGGAAGGCGAACGTAATAACGAATGCGGAACCGATGTCGAGCCAACAATGACTGAAAACAAAGATTTCCTTCGTAATTGTATACAGCATCACTTCAAGAGAATAATCGGTGGCATTAGTAAGTATTTGTAAAAAAGGATAATGCAAAAAATGAATGACATTGTTTAATAAAAGATCAATTATTTTTCACACAACTCTATTCCCCCAGATATGGGTTGTGGAATGTCAGCTACAGTATTAATATCAACAGAAGAATTCTAACAACAATAATCTAATACCAGAACAACACAAGTTTTGCTTACAAGTCACATGCTCTGAAATCAGGGCCAACCTTCGTTTCCCTATGGCTCTGTTCCGCCCTAATTTTGTGGAAGGAACGAATGGATGCGGTTGCAATACTAAATGATGGCATACTTACTGACGAACACTGAACATCACACTGCAAAGTGTAGATGTTTGTAGATTGACCATTTGATAGTGGGTTACAGATTATAGTGAATAGTTCCTACCATACCATCAATTTCAGTGTAAAAAAGAAAATCGCGGCCAAGAATCAGCGTCCGTATAAGGCTGAACTCTTAGAACATGCCTAAAGCATTCAGCACTGAATTCTCCATTCACACAAGGCAGCCTTTAACCATGCTTAGCATGGCTATCATACTGTTCATACAATCATTATTCATTTTAATCACATATACTATAATGCTTAAAGGTCTGCCTTAACAGTTTAACGACAAGCTGCACTGGCTTCCAAGTTGCCTTTAGTACACTCTCGTCATTAAAGGTCCTAAGGTTCAATTTGTCACAAGAGAAATTTTGCAAAAAGGAAATTCTATATCCTGACCGTGTCAACCCTGTTCGGCAAGTTGGTGGCACCAATGACAGCAACTCCGCCCGCGTCGTTCAAATACTCCATCTCTGACATCAATGTCGTGACCATCGTGTCCGTCACCTTATTCTCATTTCTACCACCAAGAATTAAAATTCAAATCCAGTGTTACACAACGCTCAGGTATCACAGATAATGTGCAAGAAAAGCGTTACACGACAAACACTTTTACCATCAGTATTTATATCTGTATACATGTATGGAAGTATACGGTATACCACATATTTATAAATAAGTATAGTGTATGAATGTACGTATTTATGCATTCACAATTTCACATGTCTGAACATTTACACAGAACCTATTGGGAATCTCCAAAGATGCTGATCTAGCTGTTCTGAAAAGGGGCAATTTCAGAGAAGCTGTGAATGTCTATAAAGCTCCTTGTGGCAGTAGATTTCCAATTTCTAAGCAGTATCAACCTTTTCATTTTGTTATTCAACACCAGCAACAAGAATTGTCAATGTGTATTTTCTTCCAAATCCACCCACCATTTTCAATATAAAAAATACACAAGTAAGCATCGTTCTACACCAACAATATTGTCTTCAAAACCAACCCTCTTGATTCTCCAATAGCATCAATCTCGTCAAAAAAGATGACAGATGGTGCTGACTGACGGGCTTTTGCGAACAGTTGTCTGATGTTCCTCTCAGATTCACCGAAATACTTACTTATCAACTCTGGGCCCTGAAAGAACAGCAGAAGAGTTGATTTTCATTTTGTCTCTGCTAATACAGATAAATAACCAGTGTAGTCCAACCATAGCAGTAAGATCAGTATGCGTTGAACTAAACTGAAGTGAATTGTACTGCAGCACCGTTAAAAAAATGACAAGGCTACAAATACAAATATTCAAAAGCTAAACATGACCGAAGAAATCTGTTGCATGGAAAGAAACTGTAATAAACAATACAACATCATCAGTGTTATAACAATATTTTTGTGTGGTATACACAAACTGGTCTTTTGCCATTTCAATGCAACTGAATTTTAGTTACCTCTAAGTATCTGTGAAGAGCAATCCTTGACTGCCTAAATTAAATAACAGTTCGTTCAGAATAACTAGTTCATATTGTAAATAATTTCTCAAATAAGTAGAAAAGTCGTTACTGGAAGGCTATCGCAAACGCATACAACCAAACCATTATTGACATCTGACACTTGCTTATCAACTCATGTGCTATGCTTAGTGTCAATGCTAGTTCAGATCTGATTCAATGATAGACTACATCAGAAACTACAAATAACCATCAAGCTTCTTGTAGACGACAAGGAGAGCTTACTGCAGATGCTGTGGTCGATCCAACTTTCTGGAATAGATTACCTACCACCTTACGACATCAGCTTCTTGGTCTTTCTTTACCTCTATTCCGTAAGCAGTTGATAACCATGTTGTTCAATCCTGGTTTTACATCAGAGGCAAGTTGAGGCTACGTACACTGTACCTGGATGCCTGGAATTTCATAGCATATTAGGGACCCCTTCAAAGCTTGGTGTATCATATAGGAACTGAAGCAGCCAAAGTGAGGTGACAATGGCAATTTTTTTAAGAAGCTACCTTGACCGGAAAGAAGCTCGTGCTGCAGTGAGTAGCAACGGCCTTGGCTATCATCGTCTTACAACACCCGGGTGGTCCATATAACAACACTCCACGTCCACTTCCAGAGTCATGTAATCGTTCGGTGGTGTAGGCGCTTGTTACGACTTCTTCGATGAAACTCTTCAAGAAGTGTTTCAGGTCCTTCTGACCTCCAATATCCTCCCAACTAACCTAGAAGAAATAAAGAGACATTAAAGTAGAGGGACTCCTGAGCATACTACAAAGTGGACTTAATTACGTTCTCCTATGCGTCATTCAGATAAATTAAAGTTACCCTAGCTTGCATGGCAGCTAACCAGTGTAAACTTATTAAAGCAAGAGAGCATATGGTTGAAGTATTCCTTGAAATGAAAAAATGCTGAATTAATTATTAAACCAATAAATGTAGCTATTGCATACATCTGCAGTAGAAGTTCCACACTAGTAACACATTACCCTTTTGCATGCTTCCTAACTGACTGCCATAATAATAATAATGACTGCCATAAAAATAGTCATTGGCACGTTGAACTCACAGGATTAATAACATAAGCCGAGTCATTCATAAGAATTGCTTTCTGTATTTTGACAGCCAAAGTGATGTCCCGTTCGTCAATGGCACAAACTTCGTCTTCACCTTTAGATTTTCTTTTCAGTTTCAAAGCTGCTTCGTTAAGAGCTGAGTGAAGAAATAAAAGCCACAATAGTAGTCAGTTTGTGCAACAGTGAACACGAGAAAATTCTAGCTAATACATCTAAGAATCGGATGAAACATGCTCTACAATCAGAACAAGATGGAATCAAAGTTAGAAGTTTAAATATCAGGAGTAAGAAGCATGGCAAAACAGAAGTCAGAAACAAATGGAGCTAAAATCAGAAAAAAACGGCAATTGGAATGAGAACAAACAGGAGTTGGAAGCAGAAGTCTGAATAAGAACTGGAACCAGATTCAGAACAAATAAGGATCCAAAATCAGAACACGCTAGAGTTAGAATCAGAACAAATAGGAATGGCAACAAAATATATACTGGTAGATGTATGAGGTATGTATGCATGAGATAAGTATGTATGAGAAATGTATGAGGTATTTATGTATGAGGCACGTATGTATGCACAGAAGTCTCTAAAACCAGTGGATCATCCATAGGAGATAAGTATGTATGAGAAATTTATGTATGAGGTATTTATGCATGAGGTATGTATGAGGTATGTATGCACAGAAGTCTCTAAATCCAGTGGAAAATCAATTACCTAAGTCAGAGACCATAACCAAGTCTTTTCCCACAAAGCAGTGTGCTTCCTCTGCAACTTTTTTCAATGTGGATGGTGTCAAAGCACAGGGTTTATCATCTAAGCACTTCTTGAATATCTGCAAATATGTGACAATGATGCACACTATCAGTTTTAAAAATATTCAAACAAATACAACTGCATCAAAAACCAACATCAAGTACATGTTGCACGTCATTCAAAAAGGACAAATGAAATGCATACAAATACAATAACTTTAATATGAAATTCAGCATTTTATCATTTCTACAGCCTCTCTTGTTTTGAATAATTTAATGTAAATAGTTAACCCTTTCCCGCCGGAATTGTTTCGATACCTATTGGGTTAATCGGGTCACGGGTGACCCGGTCCGGCGGGAAAGGGTTAATAGTCTTCAATAATTTAAAATAAAAGCCAGTTCAATAATAATAATAATAAAATACTATTACTGTAAAATGAAACTTTCTGTAGTGTTTTAGCGGTCAGAAAATATGTTCAGTTCTCAGACTTATTTACCATCTTTGCGATAAAAAACATGAAGACATCAAAACACTGGTAAGTATGTAAGAGGTATTTGTGTATGAGGTAGGTATGTTTGTACATAAGTATACATGTATGTGTATAGGTATGTATGCATATGTATGTATATGTATGGTGAATGTATGTATGTATGTGTATATGTATGTATGTATGTATGTATGTATGTATGTATGTATGTATGCATGCGTCTATATATGCAGGCACTCAATTACTATTATTAAAAACCACTACACCAGACCTCACTATAATAAGTTTAGGTGATAACGACTTTATTTTCTATAGCTGAACGAATTTTGGGATGTTTCCCAGTTTGTGTTATACCAGAATTCGTCTAATAATGAAGTAAGTTTGAGTCGCAGATGTAGCAGTCGCAAATACGCTTACTTCCACTCTTTCTTGGATTGAAGGAATGCCAATCTGAACATGAATCCCAAATCTTGAGGTGGTCAAAATTTCACGATCAATGTCAGCTATGTTTCTCGCAATCCCAATGAAATGCACGTTCTTCCTTTTACGCTAAAGCAAAGAATATGAACCCCTTAAGCACGGTCTTAGCAGTCGCAAGCTCAAGAAGTCTGAGCAGCAAATGTTTTTAGTCATCCAGGATGCAAGAGAAAAAATTTGGCAATTACTGTTGCCAAAGTAAACTACAGGATAACCAAATGTTAGCACTGTCTATACATGTAATAAACTATATAAAACAAAATAATTTATACTAACTTACTCAGCATCCTTTTTGAAAGGTTTTGCATTAAGTATTCTGATAAATGTATACATACATGCATACCTATTAGATACAAACATAAACACATGCATACATACAATACATGCAATCATGAATACACACCCTCATACATACATACATTACATACAGTGCTATATATATTTCCAATTAAAATTACAAATAGGTCCAAATGCCTACTAGTTTTTCCATTGCCAGAATGATCGCATCTTTGTACTTCCAGTCAGATCCTTTAGGAAGAGGTTTGTAGTTGGAACAAAGAAGGTCTAGCGATGGAATTACTATGACGCATGGTAGATTAACGGCTGCTTTTGAGATAACTTGAATCACACCTCTTTCCGAAGAGCACAGCATTCTACAACATTCCACTGATGCATTGATACTCATGATTTTTAATGCAATCAATCAACCATACACTAAGATAATAATAACAATAATAATGAGCAGTAATAATAATATTAGCAATAATAATAATATTATTTTATTATTTATATAAGACTACCAATGTTTGTCTGAGTTCTAACTTTTTCTCTTCCTTTAAGAAACACCTCAAATCTCACTAATTCTCATTGGCTTTCAAGAATTGGGATATCTAACAGCTCTTCACCTAGCTGCTGACTAACTGCACATCTGATTCACATTTCTGTGACCTTGCACAAATTAAAAATGTTCATAAAAATATAATAATAATAATGAGTAGTAATAATAATGTCCTTGGGGAATAAAAAATTAGTAATGATAATAAGAGTTATAATAATAATACAATAATATAACACAAATGCGCTGAACTCTGATTTTCATTCAGCAGCCAAATTATGCTAAACTGAAAGTTGGCTTCCAAGGTGAAATTGAAAATAAATAGTTAAAATTGGCTATCCAGTGTATGCAGTGACTCTACTCCAGCACCAGAAATTGAAAGTCGTGAAAGAAAGCAAGAAAATTCTCATAAATCTTATGAGATTCCCACAGTGATTATACAACACACCTCAAATAGGCTCAAATTGCAAAATAAACTTCTGAAATTAAACAAGTTATGTTAATTACAAAACCTTCAGTACATTCTCACAAAAACTGACTTGAATTTTAACACATATTCAATAAAAAAAATACTGTGAATTTCAACGGTAACAGAACTTACGAGTTAAACTCACGATCATAAAATACGAAATGCTTTACATGTCTGATATATCAATCTTCTGAAATGGCACTGATGACGAATTACTGATGGCATCGACAATCTTTGACTTGCCAACCCCCTGTAGACCGTGAACCAGCAAACCAAGAGGACGCCCCTCGCCTACAACAGAATCAAATATTGCTATTCACGAGTGAAATACAATTTAATTCAATACCATCGATTAACTGGAACATCAGTTTCCTACACGCCTGCAGCTGAGAAACATCATTAGAACAGACTTATGCAAATGAATTTTTAGAACAGGCTTATGCAAATGACTCATTAGAACAAACTTATTCAAATGAATTTTTAGAACAGATTTATGCAAATGGCTCATTAGAACAGACTTATGCAAATGACTCATTAAAACAGACTTATGCAAATGACTCATTAGAACAGACTTATGCAAACGGCAGTTTACACAATAACGAAAGCTATTCCAATGTTACTACTTAATTACAAACTTAATAGTAAACATGTTTCAGTGTGCTAATTTTTTAAGTACTTTTAAAATTTTCTACAGAAGATTACTTTGTAACCGCAGAATGAGTAAGTGCACATTGATTTATCTTCAGCAATCATCTTCTTGAACAGATTACAATTGTTTCTTAGAAAATAGAGCAATCTATAGAAACGTTACATAACTTAAGCTAGCCAAAAAAAGTTGATTATGGCTATGCAATGTTTGCAAATTAATTTCCCTGGTAAAAGGGGAAATACTGGCAGGGAATAAACCCCAAGCGTTTGACAACCCATTCATTCGCTGGCAGATCCAGGCATTTTTAAATGGCATGGCAACAGTTGCAAAATGTTTTAGAACCTCATCTGCACAATCAATGACCATTTCTCACTGATCAAAATTTATGACAACTTTTTAGTCATACAACTAGGACTATTTCTAACTTTCACCTCGAAATAGATGTTGTCTTTTGTACCTTTCAAAATGTTCTATCCAATTATTACCTACGTCTAACATCGAGTTTATCCTGTTGGCCTATTTGTTCCCTCTGACTTCCCCCAAAATCGATTATTTCTTTCCTTCCCCTAGTGATTCATATGATGAGTTATACAACAATCCACTCGTTTTTGTTTTCCCATGTGATAACACAATCTAAAATATAATGAGTCAAGGTTACGAGAGGTGTGGAAAGCCACAGGAAAAGAAATCCTTTTAAATTGCCCAGTGAAAAATTCATGCATACAACGTCTGTGTCCTAAACTTTGTTGTCAGACAAACCTGTTGTAGACAAAAACTCCAGAATTTCTTTCTTCTGCGCTTCATAACCAGCCACTGAGTCCAGGCTTTTTCTTATCTGCATTTTCTCGGCTGCCCACATCACTCTTGTGTTTTTTGTCAAGCAAGTGGACAATGACCTCTGCTGATCCAACACTTCTGGAGGTCTGTTCATTTCTCTGACTACCTCAAAAAACCTTTTCCTCTCCCACATCCTGAAATCCTTGTTTAGTGGCATGCTGTCGTTTCCCTCACATGTTGGTTCCTTTGCAGTTTCTCCATTGCCAAAGATGATGCTAGCAATACGAAGCCGATATGACCGTCCCTTGTACGATACCGTTAGTTCTGTTCCAACGGTTACAAATTTCCTGGCTGAAACCAAAAATCACATTTCAGATACGTCACTTAAGGATTCTTATCAGCATAACAGGTCATAGCATGATATAAATGAGAACATGTAAAGTGCAACTTAAGGAAGAACTCGTCAGCAGCGCTAATGGCCGAATAAGGAGAACCCTTGCTCAAACGGCTATCGATTCTCAAGCACTTGTGGAACAGAGAAGATTTGCTGACATGCTCACTTGCAGTTGTATGAGGAAGGCTGTTCCAGGCCACATGACCAACGAAAGCAAATCATCTGGTTTCATTTATTATTTATTTAATATTAATGTACAAAATTAGCAACTTTTAAAGTGCTGCTGTCTAATGCATAAAGCATCAGCCAATGGCACATGAAATCCTTAAATCTTCTTCTAATTTTCATTAGTGCATCTCCAATTTAGATATTTAAAAATTTAGTACACCAAAAAAGAATGGCCTAATAACAATTAACAAGACTGGTTTATTTTCCAAAGATAAAAAAATAGTGACATCTATGTCCCTGACTGTTATATCAGAATCTGTTATAAACAAGGAGGTTCCTGTGTAGTTGTTAACTCATTTAAGTGCAAGGTTAGATCTTCACCCTAAATATACAAACGTTCCCAAAAGTGTACACTACCGCAATTGCAAATTTATGTAGCATGACTTTACAAGCTACTCATTTTGTGCAATTCTATGACATAAATTGCTTTTGATACTATTTGGTTACTAAACTGCTTTTGATACTACTTGGTTACTAAATTGCTTTTGATACTATTTGGTTACTACCTTTCCGGCTTACCGGCAACCTGAATATTGAGTGATAACGATCATTCAACTTACCAAGCAAAGGCAGGAGAGATTTGAGAAAATAATGATCCAAGAAACTCATATCTTCATTTCTGAAAATTGTAATGCCAGTTATAACCATTATAGTAATAACAGAATTATAACATGCATTTTGCACTCAATTCCTGGACACCCAAAATTCATAACATAGATCTTTCTCTGCGCTGAAGAAATTAATGGCAATAAAGACTTATTTTTAGTGCAAAGCAGAGAAATAGTGATGGTGGTGCTCACTGCTCATATTAATTTTTGTCAATGTTTATAATGATGAGGCAACTGTAATTAGACAATTATATATAGCACCTTGTGAACGAGCTGGTGCTTTGCGCTTAGCTTTAGAGTAGCGCTTTAGAAATTTGGAGTTTAAGACTATGATACGATTAGCACCACTCAAAAAGATGTAGGCTTCAACAATTAATTGGTACTGATGATGCGACTCAACAGCATTTGCAAAGCTTGACATACACATGACCATGGCAGAGCAAGTCTATTCACCCCTTTCATCACAGCAATTAAGATGAAAACCCCAAAGAGAAGAAGAGCAGTCCCTTAAGTTAACCCTGAGGCAGCCATGAGTACGAAGTGTTGGTGACTCCATTTTCTTAGCCTTGGCATCAGGCCCTTAGCCAGCCATCCGTCCACCCGTCCTTTGCACGGGTGAAAATTATTTTGGACGGGCATAAATTGTGCATGATTCTCCTCCAGCATCATCCAGCAAACTGGTACGGCGGCGGAACCTCGGGCAGTCGCTCACAGCGTCGGGCGGTCACGACTTCGAATGCCTTAGGACGGGCTACTCTGTATTTCTGGCTAAGGGCCTGCTTGGCATATAAGGGTGGGTGGCCAGTCCCCTCCTTCGCTATCTCATCTTCCCACCAACAGTGTACAGGCAGTGTACTCATTATAGCCGAGTTGGCTAAGAGGTGAGGTGGAGCAGAAATCTTGAACCAAATTTCTACCCTGGCGGCGGATTTGAATCCCCGACCTCTTGATTGACAGTCCAGCACGCTAAAAACTACACTATCGAGCACCCCAAAGAGATAACCCCAAATATGAACGATACCTGAAAGACCCGATCACTGACTTACATAAGCGATATGTGAATTTCCGACGCTGGAAGAAATGGCCTGCGAATCGGCTGAAGAACAATATACTCGGACTGAAATTTCTCCTGAATCTTTTCCATGAATTTCTTCCCCATCTCAACACTTGCCAAAGGCACAGATTCGCTGAAGCAAATGCAAGCAACAAACTGGTTGTTGATGACAGCTGGATAGCCATTGTTTATGCACAGTTCACACATTGTCTTTGGATTCAGATAAATCCAGTCATCGCTTGAATCTGAAACAACCGCTTGACCTGAAGAAAAATGAGACAAAAATAATTGTTTTAGCTTTTAGCAAAACCTAATTCTATCTTAAATGATGCACACATTTTTTGGATTAAATCCACATTGCTTACCACTCCTCCACCTTCCCATTTCTCTCCACTTCTGCACAGTCCGCTGTAACCAGATTCTGACTCAAGACTTCCTTCCATGGTCTTCTTTCTTCTTTGCATTTTACCTCTGACATGACAGAGAGTTTATAAATATGCTTAGCTTTTAAGAAGCATTTCAGAAAAGTTTGAGTCAGAATGCAAATAATGCATTGTTTAAGCAGAATGAATGGATGAATGAAGAATTACAGAATATTTACAAATTTTATAATTACTCTAATTTAAAGTTCACTGTGGGCCTCAATCGCCAAGTGTAGGTCATTTGATATTAGACAAGAAATTTTCTTAATAGGCAATAATGGGCAGCATAGAAGAGACTAAATCAGTGAATGGCAACTTTCAAGGAAATCCCAATCCAAATGGGGTCTAGGACATAGAATCCACTTGGCCAACAGCTTCTGTGTTTTTGGCGACTTCTGCTTCAGTCCTCGCCTCGCCATCTTATCTTCCCATAGACAGTGTACAGTCAGTGTACTCAGGATAGCTGAATTTGCTAGGGGTGCAAACATAGCAGATACCTTGAACCAAATTTCTGCCTGCACAGGGATTTGACCTCCGACTTCTCGATTGACAGCCTAGTGTGTTAACCACTACATTATCGAGCAGCCCCCTTACATATCAAGTCAAGTTTAATAAGTCAAGATTATTTATCAAGTCTCAAAAGGATTTGTAATTTTACATTATTAGCAAGTCAAGCCAAATTCTGTGCAGAACACAAACACAGCCAAAAACAAACTTACTCTGGACGACCTATGAAAAAGAAAATGCAAAAGTAAAACCAAACAAAACATACCAGAAGCAGCCATAACTCTTGCCACAAGTGTGTCGTTGTCAAGTAGTAGCCCTAGTGATGTGTGGACATCTTTAGACAATGGAGAATCTGCAGTACATTGTTCTCTGTGTTCATCTTCTTCAAGATTCAGATATTTTAATCGACAAAACGAACATAGAATCCACTTGGCCAACAGCTTCTGTGTTTTCGGCGACTTCTGCTTCAGAGCAGTTGCCTTTTTTGGCATCTTCGTAGGTTTATACCTGCAGAAGTGAAATAACACTCAATCTAATTTAACAACTTCTATTGACATAATTATTATCTGATTGTTATTAACCAACTTGTATGTATATATGTATTGTAATCTCGATATTTATACAGCGCCAAACAGGCGCTCGGTCAAAACAAAATCGATAGGCAGGCAGAGGCAAAATCGGACCCAGCTGAAGATCCAAAAGAGTCAGACAGGCAGACAGTCAGACGGCTACGGTGAATGAGTGAGACCGCTACGGTGGATGCGATGTATGTACAAGTCTGTTTATAAAGTGCCTTCTCTATCATTTAATTCTTAGCACTTGTGCTGACAATTGATGATATTGTAAAGTACCTAGAGGTAACTCACTACTTACAATGCTATATGAACTGTATGTAGTTACAACATTAAAATTAAAAAAATTGCGGAAAGCACAAGAAAACCTTGTAATATCGCTCAGCAGCATGAAACCATTAAAAGCTTAGTTTATAGGCAGATTTTAGGCGTAGTCATACTTAAATTGCAAGTTTGAGTGTTTGTGCTTAAATTGCGATCTATAAAGTTTTTAAAATACATCAACTTGAACCGGATTGTTATTTAAAAACGCTAACTTTGCACGTGTTTTGCTATGATTATTATTATGATATCATTAACCTACAAATTTATGGTGCGCAATATTTTACAGAAGCATACAATCATGTGCGACTTTGAAAACTCTATAAGGTCCTTATTTCTTGGACGACGTCTTGGTTTTAATAGTCAGCAGTCATTTTGTTCCCGAAAGCAGTTGAAGTCTCGAAGACAAAACAGGTCGTGAAAAAGTTATTAATTAGTCCTTGTCACTTTCGAAGTTGATTTCAAGGTCTCAGGTTGCAGAAAGATAACTGATCACGTTTGTAACCTTTGAAGCCAGTTGCAGTTTCCGTTTTCTACGGTCATCACATATTTTGGGGACTTGAAAATATTCTTTCGGTCCAAAAATTCTCGAGCTCGTCAAAAATTTCTATCTGCAACTTAAGACCAATTATTTATACTGTGCCTGTACTACCTATAATTGTTGCTTATGGGTCCACATCAGCGGTTTTCAACCTATGGTCCGCGGACCGCCATCTACTTGGTGGTCCGCGAGCAAGGCCTACAATTTAAATATTTTACAATTATTACAAAACATGCAAACATACAAATTTTGTAAATTTTTGTTTTATTTCAATCGCTAGTTGGCAGCACGAAACTAATAATACGCGGATTTAATGGCCAAACATTCTTTTGTATTAATTTGTTTTTGGCACAATTTTTGCGGTGGTCCGCGACCGAAACACAACATTTATAAGTGGTCTTTAATTGAGTCTCAAAAGGTTGAGAACCGCTGGCCTAGATGCAATTCGATAACACTATATGGGGGGAGGCAGGGGGCAGTGTTTAATCTAGACGTCTTTTGGGGGGAAATTTCCCCCCAGGATTGAAGTTCCCCCCCCAGAACTCAGCAATATTGTAAGGCAGAGACCTTTCTGGGGGAAATCCCCCCCAGAAACCTTGTCCCCCCCCAGAACAGGGGGACTAGATTACACACTGGGCAGGGGGTCCATAGAGTAGTGGTAACATCACTGGCGTGAAGTGCAGTAGGTTGCGGGATCGCCTCCCGTAACCAGGGCTGTAGTGGTAAAATTGGAGGTGAGTACACGCTACCGGTTAGTTTTCCGAAACAAATTAGGGGTGAGTATACGCTACAGTATTTTGTGAGTATACACTACAGTACTTTAATATAAATAAATAAAAATATTTTGTGAGGTGAGTATACGGTCTCTAGAGGTGAGTATACGCTGTATACCCGCGTATACCCTCGACTACAGCCCTGCCCGTAACCCTCTCCAGGTCCACTCAGCCTATCAATTCGCGAGATGGCGCGGTTGTGAAAATGAGATGTAGGACATGCATGATGGGCGCCTTGCAAGGCTGCCGTATACAGTTAAAAATTCGACTCCTGTAATAATTTATGATCATCCGTTCATACTGATTTGTAATCATACTGCGATCGTCCTCAAAATCTCCCTCCTGACCATAGGCGTAGACTCTGGTGGGCAGCCGGGATACGTGCCCCCCACCCCCTAATAATTGAGATGAACTGTACATCCAATGCAACAAGTGTAGACTGAATAACCAAATGCCCTCCAATATTTTGGACAAGTTTACGCCAGTGCTTCTCATATAGATATAGGCCTACCATATCTACTCTGGAACCTCTCCCTCGTACGTACGTGACATCCGTGGTTACGCCATGTTCTGTTTACAATTCTAGAGGACTCCGATCGGCCACGCGCGAGTGGATTTATCGTACTTCGCACCAACCGGAAATTTGATAGTCGTGCCTGCTCGGCCACAGGAACCCATAGAATGGAACAGTCTTCCAGCTTCAGTCCGTCAATGCACATCTGTTGCTCAATTCAAATCAAAATTAAAAACTCATCTATTCACATTGCGCTATGAATAGGAATGCAGCGCAACGCGCTATTGTGCAAGACTTGTCTTTTTTAAAGCGTGCTATAAGCTTAAATCTTTAGTTGTATTGTATTGTATTGTATTGTAAATTTACGCAACATAATAATAAGTCTGTAAAAATGTTTTCAAGCGTTTTGCACAAGGAATCTATATTTTGCACATGATGTCTATTAATAGCCTACTGGACCTTACAATTAATAGAATAATATCACTAGTTTTGCAGACCAACAACGATTGGCCTTCATATATTACTATAATTAGGCGATGAATCATAGCGACATCTAGGCTTCTTGTTGAACGACACACATTACCGCCGGCGACTTCTGTGACTGCAGAGCCTTGTAGCGGCTGAGCGCTGTCTAGCAGACTTAATTAGACAAGCTCGCTGAAGCTGTTTAGTGCCAAATCGGTTCCGTGCCGAGACTCCTCTCATTTACTAGTAGTAGTACTAGTAGTAGTAGGCTATTAGCATAGGCGTAGACTCTGGGGGGTCAGCCGGGGTACGTGCCCCCCCAATAATTGAGGAGCCGGGGCAATCCCCCCCAAAATTGAGAGGAAAATTTCTTCAAATATTAAAATATTATGTTTCAATATATACAAATTTCTTCAGAAACAGAGACACAGAACTGAAATACTATCAGAAATTCACAATGAAAACAAAGATTTAGTTTTATCTTCAATATGAAACAAAATAGGGGCCTACATGTAAACAAAACGCCCCATTTCATAAGCATTAACGTAACACCGGAAGCCTCGGCTGACTGTCCAGACCAGAGGTGAATAAAGTTTTTCGGTTTTGGTTTAAAACAAAAGAAACAGAAAACCACAAAAATTTTTCTTTAACAAATAAATTTATTATTTTTTTAGAAGTTGTTATAATAACATGATTTAATGATTTTTAATTTTCGGAAATCGCAACTGAATTAAACTGAGTTGGAGCTCTTGTTCATGCCATTTTTCATGATTTTTGTGATTTGAAATCCGAAAATCTTAAAAATAACCAAAACAAAACCATAAAAACAAAACAAAAAAAAAATCAACAAAAAACCCAACTTTCATCTTGAAAAAAACATGTTTTGTGCACCTTTGGTCCAGACCCCATGCCCCACCAATATTTTGGACAAGTTTACGCCAGTGGCTATTAGTATCAGTAGGCCCCTAGTATTTTTTATTCGAAGTGTGATCTTCAGAAAATAAAAAAATGCCTGCAGACTTTAATTATTAGGCTACTATCAGTGCTTTTTTCAGCCGGAACGCGCGTTTCCGGCACCTTTTTCAGCTACTAAAAAGTAATTTATTTATTTTAATAATAAAATCAATAATTTAGTTAATTTAATTTAATTTCAGTGTTGTGAACTGTTTTCCGTGTTTATTGAGACCCCTCCCATCCCCCAATCCAGTTTTTATCGGGATTTTAGCTCTCCCATAATTGTTCAGTTTCGGAAACTATTGTTCAGTTCCGGAACCTTGTTTTCTAGGAAGAAGCACTTATTATTACTTCCATCGCGTGGGTAGGGCCTAGTGTCTATAATCATGCACAAAGCGTACGAAAGCGTACACAGCGTACGAAAGCCACGCCGTAAACCTGGTCAATATGCAGAAGATCTGCAGGCCACTTAATCGTCTGCGGTTTGTCAGTTCGATTTGATATTAAACGAATATATATATATACTTTGGTTAAGGACAATATCATGATTAAGAAGAGATAATGATATCAGAATAAGTTTTAGCACACGCAATGCGTGACGCGAATGTTAAAGCATGCTGCTGCTGTGCTATCGAAACTGCTGCCTAGGCCTATAGGAAACAAAATTGTAGTAAGTGGTATACTAATACTATAAGGAACCTATCAGTTAATCAATCAATCAATCAATCAATCAATCAATCAATCAATCAATCAACTAAACATTTATATAGCGCCCCTTCAAGGCAACTATTCAGAGGCGCTCCCACGGCGAAACAGAACAATCTATGCAGTCTATAGGCCTAGGCCTACTGAGGCAGTCGTAATTAGGAAATCCATGATTGACGAACTCAGTTACAGGCTGACGGCACACATATCTGCGGAACGACTCTGTTTTTATAAACAAACTTCCGCGTCCTGGTCACGTGAGCCAATCACAACATTTCACGGAACTGTTTTAACCCGGTGCGCATTTGGCTTCGCACCAACTCCTGCCAGCCGGCCTTCGTGCTGCCCAATGACAAGCCCGTTACAATGTCACTGGTCAAACTCGTGTCGAGACAATAGGAGCCTGGCTGCTGCAGTTGCAGTAGCCATGCATGTCCATCCTTCTCGTTGTACACTACACGGGTGAGTCACAGAATGAATTATAACAGCGCGAATACGAACTGTGCTACGCCGTTCTCGACCAAAGTCTAGACTGCTTATTATGCTGCGGTGCATGTTAGGCTATAGAACTGGCGCTTCTTTGTAATATTGCGCGTTTAGCTGCGGAGCCTGCGAACGTGGATCCAAAGCGTCAACAGGTCGGATTCGCAAGCAACGGCGTGCATTTCTTACGAGTTCTGGTACGGTAGGTGAATTGACGGCTTGCAGCTGTAGTAGCCAACGTATAACCGCGATGACTGTAGTCTAGACGACTGTGGGTCGGGTAGCATATCATTAGTCAGCAGCCGGTTGCAGTTACATGACCTGTCACGGTAGGTTTAGAGCTGACTTACGCAATGATTATCCAGACAAATTTATTTTGAAATAAATCTGACGTGTTTTTTGTAAAGCTGGAAAAGAGTCAGTTACTCATTCAGGGTTTAGTCTATAGCATTGGAAATGGTTAAGCTGTATCGGCCTGTGCGTACGGTACAACCAAGCTACATAATTAAGCCCCCTATTAAAATGTACACAATGTTATAAGCCTAAAGTAAATTGTAGTATTAGATTTTATAAAGCTATAGTGGTTGTGTTTAATTGTTTATAATAAAATTTATTTATCACTGCAAGCATGCACACGAAAGTTTGAATGGACCCATATGGGCCGTGCATGGGGTCCTGTGTGGAAATATTGGCATTATAAAGGACCTCTTTGTTCTGGCTGGCAGGGTAATAATAGTCAAGTGGTGTTGAAGAAAGGACCAATGCTAATTGAGCTTACAACGAGGCTACAGATACTGACGACTTCATCTTCTTTGTTTCGGAGAAGGCGGCCCTACGGGTGAAGACGGGCGCCCATTCAAACGGGCAGCAGTATAGTCAGGGGCGTCTATCCCCCCTAAGTCATTGGAGCAACTTCCCCCTCTTCCTGCCTTCCCCTCTAAAATGGTGGCACACACACTGACAGACCCCCTCCCCGTATTTCTTGGATGGAGCATTTGCTCCAAGGTTTCTATGGTTTAGACGCCCCTGAGTATAGTGATCACCCGATCGTTTAATTTAAAAATGAACATGGTCATTGCTATATTATCACAGGCATACATTATTTTAGCCAAACGTGTAGGGCTTACATTTACAGTTAGCCTAAAAAGGCCCTAAATAGTAGGCCCTATTTGAAGCCATTCGGTAGAAAGAGTTCATAAGTAAACTGGGGCGTCTATCCCCCCCCCCCAAGTCATTGGAGCAACTACCCCTTTCCCCCTTCTTCTTCCCCTTCCTCCCCCTAAAATGGTGGCACATAACTGACAGATTTCCCCCCCCCCCTTATTTTTTAGATGGAGCAAGGTTTCTATGGTGTAGACGCCCCTGTAAGTAGACAAACCGCAGTGCTTAGGTAAGAATCCCCACTGGCGGGCTCTCACTATCGAGCAGAACCTAATCCACGGGGTCCAATTGAATCCATCACCGAGTGGGAGAAACACCTCGATCGACGTCGGAGCCTGCAGACTGGAAAATGCATCCCAAACGGAGGGCGGGGGGGGATTTCACTGACTGAGCTAAAGAGAGGAGGAAGTTTGCCTTCCCATTTTGACATAGGCCTAATCGACGTCACTGAAGTAAGTACACAAGTAAGTTAGTAAGAAAGTGTTTATAAGTAAGTACTAATTATACAAAAGCACTAGAAAGTACATGTACATGGCGTCAAACGATTAGAAAAGTATAGTTTCACTTGAAGCGACCACAGATCGATTCCTAATCGTAAAACTAAGCACATGGCACCAGCTTATTCGCGAGTCGTATATTTATGTGGAGCATAATGTGCCTGCGCTATAGAAGTGACTGGCCTGGATCATGCACTTAACATTTAACGAAAACAACGGACATGCATAGATAATTACGGTTGAAAATGGCTACGTATGTGACACAGAAGTGTTTAGCAGTAGAGAGGAATTTGGGTCGAGATGAGAACCGAGATGCGTGCCATTAGAAACGATATAGCAGCGGCGTGACTTCGCATACCTCGTCTACATAATAACACGGGCCTCTACGGTGTAGATGCGTTGAGGCGGCCCTACGTACGTTTGCATGTGTTTATGGCCCGTGGGAAGCAGGCGTGGTGAAGTCGACCCAGCCGCGGCGGTTGGCTGTTGTTGAGCGTTGTATAACCCAGTTCCATCTCGACCAGATTTCCATAGATCTATTCGTGCCGTGGCGGTTAATAGTTTAGCAGACATCTATTCGGAGGCGCTTATCGGGTGAGCTGAAAGGTGGGGTACTACCTGGGTCTGGTGGGTAAGACGGTGGGGTCTGGTAACGGCGACTGGACCAGGGAGGGGCCTAATTGCCAACCAGATGAAGGAGATAAGCCTGCGTTGCTGGCCTGAGTTTTGAATGCTGTCAGCTTTCAACGGAGACACTGATCGGTCTAATCAGGCAGGCGTTTAGTCCTCTGTGACCTAATACAGACTATCGTTTATAACTGGCCGTTGTATCTATTTAATGTGATTACTATTTGATAGAGTGGGCCAGCTGCTGAAGTGCTTAATTAGTATATTACTCTGTGGTTAGTTGATGAATGGCATGCCATAAATCGTGCATAGATGACTTAATAGTGGAGGTCTATTATCTACATTTCTGGGTTGTCTAGGTCTACCATATAGTTCATAGCTCTACTGTTGCATTAGAGGAATGGTTTTATGTCTCTGTTGGAAGTGCTTTATACTTCAGTACTGGTAGGTATATATACTGATCGTTATGATCATGTTACTTTCGTGCATGGTTTTGTCCAAGGACTGTGGTTATTAGAAGCAGGTTTAGTTGAAAGTGATGACCAATTAATGCCTTTTGTTTTACGATAACAGGACAGTGGAAGATTCTGGATTTGAGTGAATTGACTTTGCGAAAGTGTTATGCCATGATGATGCTGATGCTGATGGTGATGATGATGATGATGGTGCTAATGATGATGATGGTGATGGTGATGATGATATCACTGAGCACAACATGAACGAAGCATAGCCATCCCAGAACAATGCTCTTCCTAATATTGAGATCCTTTGGGATCATATTTATCTCGGGTAAAAATAATAATAAAAAAATAATTGAGTTCGGAGAATATATAGGAACAGCCTTGGGTTCTTGCTACTGTGTGTGGTTTTACATTTGAGTTTTGTTGATCTTTTTCAGCCAGCAAGCTGAAGTAAGCCTACTGCATGATCTTCAGAAGACTCCTCTTGTGTAAAACTTGACAAAGATTTACTACTAGAATAAGAAGTTACATATTAGGCTGTTACGGGAAACAGTGCTGCGTGAAAAACGTCTTAAAAGCAAAACGGATTTGCAATTCCAGGCAGTTTTCTGACTTGTTTACCATGTCGGAAAATTCCGGTTCGAGCAAGTCTGCCACTCCATCGAGTTCCACCTCGGAGCCGATCTGGCTCGGAATCGGATCTCCGAGACCTCAGTCGAGGGTGAAGCAGAATTCCATGTTCGGACATGTCGTGGACGCTTTCGACGAAAAGTCCATCGTAAAAATCGGTGAGGTCACCCCTTATGAGAAGCGCAAAAAGGCGGCTGAAGAGATGCAGAAGGCTGCAGAAGCTGCTGCTGCAGCTGCTGCTGCGGAAGAAGAAAAGAAAGACGATGGCTTGACAGCGAATACCTCGACTGGTGCTCCGGTAGCTGATGCGGATGCTGGAGAGGCGGAGAAAACAGTGGATTTGGTTGGAACGGTTGAGGCAGCTCCTGTGAATAATTTGATCTCAGAATCAGTAAGTGATTTAAACCTTTTGTAATTCTTTGTTTGAATTGTTGACGAGGTCCTTTGTGTTCCAATTGCACGGATCAAAGATACTACCTTGTCCATGAATGCATGTATATTTGCATGGAGCAGTCTCCAATTGAATCTGCTTGCCCTTCTGGGCAGGGTTCCACACACATCATTTATCAATACTCAAAAGCTGTTCTCTTAGGGGCCAGGCTGGGGCGCCCGTGGGTAGATAGATATCTTGAAAATGCCCTATGCCAATGCCCTTAATGAAAGAATGAGTGAATGAATGAATGACTGAATGAGTGAATGAATGAATGAGGTATTGAATGAATGATTGATTGAGTGAGTGATTGAGTGAATTAGAGCATGTATACTGGGCTTTCTATGAACCTTTCAAAACCATAAATCTATGTGGCTGACTAACGGATATTATGAGTTTAAGGTGAAACTCAATATCCAAGATGTATATTGGACTGGGCTGTTTCAAACAGTGCATTTTTGTACTGGAAGGTTTTCCAGGAAAATGGTCTGATTCATGAGATGTGCTTGAGCTGATTGTGCAAAATCAGTTTGCAGATTACATGAGTTGTAAAACAGAGTTTTATCAGTTTATCACATAGAAATAATGTATACGTTTTGGAGCTAGAGATATAAGTTGGTGGCCTTACAGTAAAAATTGGCTTATAAATGCCTCACTCAGTCATGGTTTTCAGATCTTCTGAACTGGACCTGGCTTACCGATTATCAGTATTAAAGACTTCAAAGCAGCTGGCTAATGATGATAACAACGATGCTGAAATCTTAGCTAGATTAGACGAGATAAGAGTTGAGGTGCTGACGTTTCTTGAAGAGGTGCCTCTGCAGCCAGTAGGAATGCCTTTGTAATACAGCTGTAAGAGGTCATGGGGTCATCACTGGCTGAAATTCAGCAAGCAGCTGTCTCAGAGGAGGAGCAGCGTTCTGCAGATGTTGTTTATTTTGCTGAGTGATTTAAGGGATAAACTTTTATGTCGGACTGATGCACTGAGTAACCTCAACCTGTCTCAGAATAAACAACTTCCTGAGAACTTCTTGGGGTGCATACTATAGGCCTAGTCCAGTGGCTATCAGCTCTTCTTCTCTTTAGAATGTCTTTAATTGCAGACAGACATTTTTGCATCAGGAGGAAAGATATTCAGTGAAAAATGTTGCTCATAGGTCCTGGAAAATATGCCAGGTTTCACCTGGAAGATATACATGTTTCAGACAATAAGTGAGTAAGGGATTCAAAAATGAGCGTTTAAGTGAGTAAGTGAGTGAATTAGTAATTGAGCAAATATGTAGGTAGGTAAGTAAGTAAGTATGTATGCAAGTAAGTAAATAAGTAAGTAAGGAATTTAGTTAGTGTATAGGCAAGTAAGTAGATAAGTTAGTTATCGAGTAAGTTAGTAAGTAAGTCAGCATTTCTCAGAAGGATATATGGCAAACTGCAATTTCTGCTGGCTATTTGGATGGATGTTCGTAATTGCAACAGTTGAGTTCATAGGACTGAGAGCAAGAAATAGACATGATCGAAGCTTACCACTCACGATTTCTGGGAAAACACAATAAGTTAAATAAATTTATAATTTAGTACATGACACTAGTAAATAATTGTTCTTAAAGTCTCTGCAGTAATCACAAGCTAAATACCAGTTATCGTAATCATAAACTCCAAATATCTAAAGTGCGACTTTAGAGCTAAGTGCAGGGCAATAGCTTATTAAGGAATGCTGCAGTAGGGTTTGTGGTTATTTTACTGTAATAATTTGGCACTATCTATACTCGATAGAGTTTAGTGTTGTATACTGTTAACAAGGTCAGGGATTTAGGTGCCTGCCAGAACATAAGGTGTTTACTAAATGATTTCTGCTCCAGTAGTGCCTTCTAGCTATGCGTATCAGCTGCTCTCTTTTGCAGGACAATCCCACTGGCCATCTGCTCTCAAATACAGAGGCAAAGAAAATGAAGTTGCTCATATTTTTTACTCATAATATCCTCCTTTCTTGGCTTCTTCTAAATCTAACAGGAAGGATAAACTCTCCACAAGGCAATTTCCCATAGAAAGAATTGCAGCCTAAGATGGTGATAAGTATATTGGAAGATGTCGCTTTCAAAGAGCCGATCAATATCTTGAGTCCTGGTGGAAGTGAAAGGGAAATGGCCAAATGGATGGAGAGGAGCAATTGTAGAGACTGTGTGTGTGTGTGTGTGTGTGTGTGTGTGTGTGTGTGTGTGTGTGTGTGTGTGTGTGTGTGTGTGTGTGTGTGTGTGTGTGTGTGTGTGTGCGTGTGCTTGTGCTTGTGTGTGCGTGCGTGTGTTTGTGTGTGTGTATGTGTGTGGGTACGTGTATGTTTGAGAAGTGTCCGTGTGCAAGAGATTTAGAATGAAGCTATCACTGCCTGATGGATTACTAATGCAGCTAGAAAATTAACATTGGATAGAGATAAATGTTAGTTTAAAGAGATGAAAAACTCCTATAGAAACCTAAATCTAAACAAACTGTCCTATTAATTTATGATCTTTAGCTTCTTTTAGCTACTCTCGTGTCGCTAGGTTTTTCTCATCTTGACTAAGTTGCTGCAATAGATCATGATTATTCAAGAGCTATACAGAGAATGCCAGCTGACCGAATCCCACACAAAGCACTGCATGCAAGATTCAAAGGAAAAAGAAACAAAGGCAGACAAAGACTGTTGGAAAGAATATAAATGAGGACATGACATCGCTTGGACTAACACGGGGGTGGGGGGGGGAATGGACATGACAAATAACCGAGGACAATGGAGATAATTTATTCATACCCATCGCTGCAAAATGACTGGCCTCAGGAACTGATGATGATGGTTTCAATTCGAAGTGAATGATGCTTAGTGTTTTGTTGTTAATAACGCTATAGAGTCCTTAGCATGAGACCAGATGTGTACTGTTACTAGATGGTACTGAGTCAGAGATATTGTATTACGTATCCACCAGATTTCGATTTGTTGGGCTTTCCCAGTGGATTATGATTCTTTTACTATGGTTTCGGTTGAAGCAACCGTCATTAAGGATTTGAAGAAGAAGAAGAAGAGCAGTCCCTTAAGCTAGCTCTCAGGCAACCATGGGTATGAAGTGTTAGCAACTTCATTTCTTAGTCTCGGCATATGAGGGCGGGTGGCCAGTCCTCTACTCTGCCGTCTCATCTTCCCACCGACCGTGTACGGCCAGTGTACTCATTATAGCTGAGTTGGCTAGTGGGTGCATATGGAGCAGAAATCTCTAACCAAATTTCTGCCATGGCGGGGATTTGAACCCCGACCTCTCAATCGACAGTCCAGCACGCTAACCGCTATACTATCGATCACCCCTATGTGCTTTGTGATGATGCTGCAAATATAAGGCATCTTCCTAGATTAAAATTAGACAGTCTATTTCTGTGAGAGCTGTTCTCACTACACTAGTGTTTGCCGCTACTAGATGTTACTTTTGTGAATATGCATTGACATTCTTGAACTGAAATTTTTCTCTGACTTTTGCCAGCTTGAGAAAACACAGAACCACCCTTGAGCAGATATAATGATTGATACTGTTACATTTTTGTTTTGTTGTTGCATTTTTAACCACGGCATTTCTACTGTTATCACTACTCTCGTGCTTTGCCTTGGACTAGGCTGGACATGCACACTTATATACGTACATACTTTTGTTTTTAGTTTTGCACCATGCTCTGTTTTCTTCTGAAATTATTGGCTCATCTAATTGCTGTTGCCTAGCAACACTTGACCTCTGTAAACCTTCCAGGTAGATCTGTTATCTCATCGTTTCTGGTTCGGCTTCTTGGAGCCTCTGGTAATCGAAGACATCTGCAGCTAGTCAGCGGAAAAGAGGGTTGAGCTATTAGACAGAAATTTACACCTTTTCTACAGGTATCATGAACTTTCTATCCCAGATGGACACACTCAAGATTTATGTACATGGCATATACATACATATATACATACACACACATATATACATGCATACATATATACATGCACACACATATATACATGCATACATACATATATACATACATACATACATACATACTTACATACATACATACATACATACATACATACATTCATACATACATACATATATACATACATACATACATACATACTTACATACTTACATACATACATACATAGTTTACATACATACATACATACATACATACATACATACACACAAGATGCATATATACATTTATGTTGTGTATCTATGAGTTCAATTGAGAAGATAGGCATACAGATATTTCTATGTATGTAGGATAAGGGTACTTGAATGAAGAATGTGCATTGCCTGTATGTGATATATAATTTATATATATATATAACACAGGCAATATATTTATATATATGTCCAACATCCAAATCGAGCATTATATCCATATGTGTGTATAAATATACTTTGCAGGTGTTGGATATATAAACAACATAGGTTCTTGGTATATAATAGACTGCAGTATTGAATTAGCACAGATTTTATCGGATTGATAGAAGGAGCTGGAAAGGTTTTGTTTGGGAAGAGTAGTCATCCATTTGAGTCATCCATTTTTCTGCCGGTTTTGCCACTTTGGTGCCAGTACAGAATACAGACTGTGGGACTTGTTTGACCTTTGACTCTGTGAGTAACTTGAAAGCTTAAACCACATGCTGTTCATTTATAGCTTGCCCAGATCAGAGCAAATTGGAGAGTTAAGGAACTTTAATTGACATAAAAAGGAAAGTCTCTACAAGTAACCCATGTGTTGTGGTTAGGTTTTTCATCCAGGGGTAGCAGATCTCCGAAGCTTTGTGAAGCTAAAAGCTGTGTCGTTCTGGCTAACCTGTAACTGATGCTTGCTGTTCGCTATTAGGCTATTAGGATAACACAGAAAATGCATGAAATGTGATGCCAATCATCAATGATTGCAATCAAAGATATATTCAGGTGATGGGTCTCCTTGTTTGGTGACAGATGTCACAGTTCATGTGGTGGGTCTCAAATGAAGGTACCGGATCTAAGGGCACGATCCAGCTAAATCTAACCATTGGCTATGTGTAGCTGCATTTATGTATAGTTTAGGTTTATGTATAATTCACTTGCACAAGAAAAAGAAAGGGAAAGTTTATTATTACTTTTCTTGTGTGGTAAGTGTGACACAAAATTTGTCCAGAGACAGGTAATGTCATCTGGAAAATTATTATTATAATTATTAATTTTTATTATTATTATTGCTGCTATTATTGTTATTGCTGTTATTATTATTTTTATTGTTATTATTATTATAAACACTTTAGTTTCATTGTTTCTACAGCACCCAAAAAAGCAGTCATGGGAACCAGTTATTCATAGGTGCTTAGTCAAAACAAAATCAATAGGCAGGGTCGAAATCGGTTCCAGGTCAAGATCCAAAATGGGTCAGGGAGACAGAAAGTCAGACACAGGGATACGCTTCAAGGCACTTAAGTACTCTTAAGTCCTATTATAAATCCGTAGCTTGGCTGCCCGTGATTGTGGTTGCCAAGTGGTTTCAGAAGATGGTCCGGCAACAGGAGAACTCTTTGAGCCATATCGTCTAGTTCTCGTTGCTGTATTGTGGAGATTGCCTTGAGTTGCCAACACAAATGACTCCATTTGTGAAGCAAAACAATCGGCATGTGTGATTGGATGAGATGGTGTGGGGTGAAACGGTGAAGATGAGTAATAGCGTACTTAGTACAGGAGTTTATGATTCTAAAATACATGTAAATAAAATTATTATTTATCAGGTTCAAATTAGCTTGTGTTGAAGTTAAAATGTATTTTCTGCAAATTTGATGTTGTTAATTTTATTGTTTGAGTGCTGCTATGTGTGTAGTTGTTGTGACCGTAGTAGCATTGGGTGTAGTAGCATTGGCCATGATAGTAATGGTAGCATTGATCATGGGGTCATGGTAGAATCGGATGTGATAGCAATGCTTATGGTAGCATCAGCCATGATAGCAGTGGTTGTGGCAGCATTGGGCTTGATAACAATGGTTGTGTAGGCATTTGGCTTGGTAACAATGGTTGTGGCAGTATTGGGCTTGGTAATAATTGTTATGGCAGCTTTGGGGTGGTAACAATGGTTGTGGCAGCATTAGGCTTGGTAACACTGGTTGTGGCAGCATTGGGCTTGGTAACAATGGTTGTGGCAGCATTGGGCTTGGTAACAATGGTTGTGGCAGTATTGGGCTTGGTAATAATTGTTGTGGCAGCTTTGGGGTGGTAACAATGGTTGTGGCAGCATTAGGCTTGGTAACAGTGGTTGTGGCAGCATTGGGCTTGGTAACAATGGTTGTGGCAGCATTGGGCTTGGTAACAATGGTTGTGGCAGTATTGGGCTTGGTAACAATGGTTGTGGTTGGATTGATCATGGTGTCACGTATGTGTATGTACTATGTATGTATGTATGTTTATATGTATGTATGTATGCATCTATATATGCATGTCTGCCTGTATGTATCTATAATTATGTTTCTATGTATATACCAAGCTATGTACATATATGTGATTAGATATGTATGTATGTGTTTATGTCAGTATGTATGCAATGCATGTATGTAAGTGTGTATGTATGTGTGTTGGTATGTATGTAGGTATGTGGCTATTTATTTATATAGTGCATTAAGAACATTGCAAACATGCTATGCTAGTATCATGGTAGCACGACCAAGTTATCACTGGATGTGATAACATTGAGATGGATAAACTGTATCTTGAGCTCAATACTGACGATGAAATCGGATCTTCATGACTAAAGCTGCTTGCTTATTGCGTTCCTGCATAAAGGGAAGGATGAGATGTTATCTTGTACTGACTGACTCACACCATGACGATCCCAGATACTAAACAGGTCCAGAATTCTTTTGTGGAGCTGCACTTTCTGATCGAGTTCAAGTTATCAACCAGCGGAAAAAGAATCCTGTTGTGCTGACTGGATTTAATTAAGCTGTGAGTGTTCGTGGTGTTTCATCTTGATTTACCAGTTGGAGCTTTTGTAGCCAATACTTGGGGGTGCTCGATAGTGTAGTGGTTAGTGTTCTGGACTGTCGATCGAGGTTGGGGGTTTAAATCCCCACCAGGGCAGAAATTTGGTTCGAGATTTCTGTGCCCCTTAGCCAACTCAGCTATATAATGAGTACATTGACTGTACAATGACCTTGCCCCCTCTGCTCAAGGTCAAACTAATGACTGGCTTTTCCTCATCGATCTCACGTTCCATAAAGGCGTTTCTGTTTCCCAGGGGCTTCTGTGCTGAGAGCGCCTCTGAATAGTTATTCTGCAAGAGGCACTTTATGAATTTCTAAATACAATACAATGGGAAGATGAGACAGAGAGGGAGAGGACTGGCTACCCGCCTTCATGTGCTGAGGCTAAGAAAATGAAGTTGCTTACATTTCATACCCATGGCTGCATCTGGGCTAGCTTAAGGGACTGCTGTTCTTCTTCTACATGAGCAGGCAGTTGATTGAACTAACAGAATTGCAATTCAGACTAAGAGAGAGTGGTTACCCTGGCAGGAGCTGGTCTTTGCATGCTGCTCTTTTAGAAATATTATAAGTAAGCTGAGCTTTTGTTTTGATGGGAAGCTGCTCAGATTCAAAACCAGCGTACCTGTAGTGACTGCAGATGTTTATTAACCACAATGAGCTACTGTTGCATGGTTTACATTTGTCATAGTTTCTGCAGGGAGTGGGGGGGAGGACGGTGCTGAAGTGAAAGGTAGAAATATTTTAGAGTCTAGGTTGCCTTAATGACAGAAATGTGAATGGGTCAGGTCCTTCAGCTTACTGGTGGTTTGTTTATGACCTAAAGAAAGCCTTTCACATGTTTTATGACTTAAAGAAAGCCTTTGACATGTTGACGTGCAATAAATCTGGCCATTGTTGTCATGACGTATATATGATTTAATTACGCGTTGTGAAATCTTCTATTTGCTGTGTCTCAAGTGGTGTTGTATATTTCTGGAGCATGGTACCTGATTGGTAGGAGCGCTTGACCTTTGACACGAAGAATACAGGTTCAAGCCTCCGCTCAGGCAGTCATTGTGTAGGGACTTTGAGCAAGTCCTTCATGCGTAGTTGCTCAGTGCCATCGATGTTCTGTCGTATGGTCGTGTGTGCAGTTCTGAACTTTGGAAGGAGGGCAGTGTGAAATGCATTATATTGTATTGTATTGTATTGCATATATTTAGCATTAAGGATGATTACGGTAAGCTCACGTTTCTCTGTCAATAAATGTGACTAGTTCATATGTATAATTTAGAAATTTGGCTCCGGTGTGATATATTTTGGGATGATTTAAAGGGGTTTCTTTTAAAAGCCATTTGGATGTTTTCTCTGTAGTTAATTGAAATTTTGAGCAGCTTGTGAATAACATCAATGCATCAACTACTTCAGTATTTCATAAATATTGCAGACAGTAAGGAAAAGTAGTTTCACTACAAGGTATTTTTGTTCACTGTCTTGGTCAACTAGAGAGGAGCATCTCTTTCAATCTGTTAGATACAGGCCCTTAGCCAGCCACCCGTCCAGCCGTCCTTTGGACAGGTGAAAATCATTTTGGACGGGCATAAATTGTGCGTGGATAGGCCATAATGTATAATCCATCCCCTTCATCTGTGTAAGGATGTTCCTTTTCCCACACCAGATACACTTCTCTAGCAGCTATTTATGATCTGGGATAGGTGTAATTAAGTGCCAATTAGATGAAGTTGTATCATGGTAATTGGTAACTGATTTGACTATATAAATACCTTAACCTTATGAATAATTATAGGGGTTGGATTGATAACAAGTAACGTCTGTTCCCTAGGCTATAATAATCAAATAAGGGAATTAAAAAATACAATCTGAAGTCAACAGATTGTTGTTTGTATCATTGTATATAAAACAAAACTGTTACAAAATTTTGTGATCAAAACCCAAAGTCATTCAGTGTAGGGGCATTGCAGACTTTTGCAGTCGGACTCGTATGGTCGCGGCATCGGGCGGTCGCGACTTTATATGCTTATGGCATCGGGTGGTCACGACTTTGAATGCTTTTGGATGCCCTACTCTTTATTTCTGGCTAAGGGCCTGGTTAGATAGCAATGCTTGAGTACATTTGAGGGAATGATGACCAGTGCTATATAAATGCTGAGGTAGATTCATGCGTCCTTACCTACTGTTTCTGTTTGATTTGTTTACTTGATTTTTGGAATTGTTTCAGAGTGCAGAATCCCGACTGTTGATTAAAGGCGGTCGAATTGTTAACGACGATCATTCGTTTTTGGCTGACGTTTACATAGAAGATGACCAAATCAAGTATGCAGACCTTTTATAAATGCTGCTCAGTACAGTGTATAAATTCATAGGTATCTTTCTGAGGACCCTATGGTATCTTATCTTGATCATGTCACATAATTTCTTACTGACAAACTTCATTTAATAGTACACCATGCTACTGTGGACTGGGCAGTGGTAATCTGTAATTATTTGTAATTCTGTAAGAAGTTGCGGCCTTGTCAGTTTGACATATTGAATAAACGAAACTGATTGATTGATTGGGAAAATGGTCTTGTTTCTAAATGCTTTGACAAAGAATCATCTTATTTCTAAATGCTTCAATGAAGAATCGCCTTATGTTCTTTATGCTTATGAAGTCATGGCTTATCAGTCTCACTGGACTGGTCTTCTGGACCAGTGGCTTGGTTTTGGTGCACAATTGGTCAATGCCTTGTGCATCAGACATTAGTGTTATAGAAGTTACTAATTAACTAACAATAAGTTCATTGTAAGCGCTTATGTACTGTAGATTACACAAAGGAAAATACGGCTTTGGTTTTTAATGTGTTATAATAAATTGCTAAGTAATGACCTCAGCTCTCCAACTAGAGGACACCTATAAATTGTAAAACTTAAACCGACTTTAAAAGGACTTTGATTTTGTTAGGATTGTTAAAGCAGACATTCAAGTTCCGGCAAATACCAAAACGATCGATGCCAAGGGCAAACTGGTTCTTCCAGGTGAGTAAACTGGTTCCTCAAACTTTCTCCAGGTGAGTAAAGTGGTTCTTCCCGGTGAGTAAATTGGTTCTTCCAGGGCAGTAAACTGGTTCTTCCACGTTGGTAAACTGGTTCTTCCAGGTGAGTAAACTGGTTCTTCCAGGTGAGTAAACTGGTTCTTCCAGGTGAGAATTCATTCCATCGACAATATCAGTGTAATCGACAATATCAGTGTACAACTGGGCCAATCTTGCACAGAAAATCTAAACTGCTCTGCCAGAAACAGCTTGATCTTATCTTGTGTAATAGCCTAAGTTGAGATTTCCTAGATAGCCATGCATGATACGGTATGTGTGGATGGACGGATTAGTTTACAGCCCCAAGGAATGTGCATGAGATGCCAATGCTGACCTCATTTGGTCACTGTTGGAGACCACCAGAGGTCTTATTTGGACTGATCTGTATTGGATGTGGTAGCCAATTGGTTTGGGTGCTTGTCTTGTAACACAGTGATTACAAGTTCGAGCCTCACCTGAGGCGGTTACTGTGTATGGACCTTGTGTATGTGCTTCACTCGGTATTGCTCGGTATTGCTCAGCACCATTGATTGATGCTTTATCATTAGATAGTGGCACTTAATAAATGTGTAATAATAATAATAAAATAATAATAATAATGATGATCTTGCTGGAATCTGATGAATGTACAACATGTTAACAGATGCACAGCCTACTTAATTAATTCATTTAAATGATGCAAGAGATGAACAAAACAACTTTAATCTGAGTTGCTAAGGTCTCCCTACAGCATTACCTGTTCATGATTGGCAAGGGATTATGAATGTGTTGGTTATTTACAGGGGGCATCGACACCAGCACGCATTTTCAGGTGCCGTTCAATGGTACGAAATCTGTGGATGATTTTTACGTCGGCACCAAGTGTGCCTTGTTTGGTGGCACAACGATGATAGGTATGAACTGCAACTATCTTCTCAGATTCTGATTATAAATTCAGTTCGTTGTTTTACTGTAGCATACATTTGCTAACTGTCACAAAGCGTGCATGTTTAGATCTGTAAGATGGTCATGGGTACAGCAAGGGTACAGTGAGTTAATTAAAATTCGCTATATTAAGTGTTCTCATATATATTGTGGGACGCGGTGGTATAGTGGTATGTTCTGTGCCATGTGACCAGAGGGTCGCAGGTTCGAATCTACCTCAGGCCACTGCGAAGCGACCTTGGACAAGTTGCTCACCCACAATTGTCTGTGAGGAAGGCAACGGGAAACCACCTCACTCATCTCATGAGTGTTGGCATAAAGGCAATGGACCTGCCTTCGGGCAGAGAACTCATCATCGTCATCATCATCAACATCATCATCATCATATATACATACATAATTTGTAAGAGAATAAATGAATGTATTGTGGTGAAATGTGTTTTTGGCAGTTGATTGCGTTATGCCTGAGAAGGGTCAGTCACTACTTGAAGCTTACGACAAATGGCGTGGTTGGGCAGACGAGAAAGTCTGCTGTGACTACAGTCTTCGGGTTTTCGTTCCGTCTTGGAATGACCAGACGGCACTGGAAATGGAAACCCTAACGAAGGAGAAAGGTCAGGTGTATTTCCAGATTCTGTTTTTCTTCTTTTTTGTCATGCATGGATACACATGAACGATTTTCACCTACACCTATGATGCAGCTTTGTAGAATTGACATTTAGCAAGGTTCCAGTGCGTTTGAGAGGTTCCTACTAAAGTGCTAGGGCCAGGGCAGATATTTGGTTTGAGATTACTGCTCCACGTGTACCCCTAGCCAACTTAGTTAAAATGAGTACACTGATTATACACTGTCGGTGGGAAGATGAGACTGCGAGGGAGAGTGCTGGCCACCCGCCTTCATATGCCGAAGTTAAGAAAATGAAGTCGCTAACACTTCATACCCATGTCTGCCTCAGGACTAGCTTCAGGGACTGCTGTTCTGCTAAAGGTGCTATATAAATTCTGTGATGCATACATGCATACGTGAGTTGTATACTACGTGTAACATGCGTCGATGCGTGTGTTGCATATTTCTTTGCTAATGTCTTGGGCATTATGGTGACAGTGCTGTAAAAGTTATTGGAGTAGATTGTCAGCAATTTACACAATGGGTTGTTTTCTAACCGCATCTGTTGATCCTGCGAACTGTCTTACTCTTCGGGAGGTACCCCGACACCCTCTCGTGACAACCTTGTGGTGTTCCTAGGATTGGCAAAAAAACTTTTGATTGATGCACACACTTAATGAAAGGACATGAAGCAACCATTAAGAACGTTTTTAATGTGTGCAGTAGCACAGAAATGCAAGCCTGATATATCGTTAATTAGTTGCCAGGTGAAGAGCACGTACATATCAAGATGTTTGAAAGCCAGTGAGAAATAGTAAGTTGGTAAGAGGTGAGAGATGACTAACTTGAATCTGCCATCATGCCACCTGCAGGGGCGTCTATCCCCCCCTAAGTCATTGGAGCAACTTCACCTTTCCCCCTTCTTCTTCCCCTTCCTCTTCCTTCCCCCTAAAATGGTTGCAAACACACTGACAGATCTTCCCCCTATTTTTTGGATGGAGCATTTTTTGCTCCAAGGTTTCTATGGTGTAGACGCCCCTAGCCACCTGTATATATATATATATGTATTTGTATGTATATATATATTGTATGTTTGTGTGTATGTATCTGCTTATTTCTGTAGCTCCTTTGTTTTACGTTTAGGAGTGAATACATTCGTCATTTCGATGGGAATAGACGAAGCATCGGATGATACTTCTCTCTATCAGATATTTAAGCACTGTAGGAAACTGGGAGCCGTAGCGCAGGTCCGTGCGGAGAATCTAAGTATCTGCAAACAGGTAAACTCTATTTATTTATTGGTTTGTTTTTGATTTAAATTTATGTAATGGTGGCTGTGCAGAGAAAGTTTTCTCCTCAGAAAATATTTAATTTTGTAAAAAAATCCAGTATTGTTTGCAAATCTGTTTAACAATGTGTCATTATTTGTAGATACTGTATCATAACATAGCATATCTTAATGTGATGTAACATAGTGGGGCATAGCATATATGTGTAGAACTGTAGATATTAGAAAAGAGTATAAGGCTAAGTGTTTTTGATATTTCATAGTGTTTAGCTGATAATGTGGACATTAAACTAATTTTTTATGGTTTCTCAGAAGGTGTGGTGTTAATGTACCTGTCCATGTAGCTAACCTCAGAAAGAATTATTAAAATTTTAAAATTATTTTTCCAGTATTTATTTTAATGAATTCTTTGATAATGTTTTTCTTGTAGAAAGCCAAGGAGTTATTTGATGATGGAATTACTGGTCCTGAGGGATACCTTCTCAGCCGACCGGAAGAAGTAAGTGGCCTCTGTAGGTCATAAATATTGAAGCAGACTTGCTTTAAAAGCTTCTGTTGAAATGTTTATCGCAAAAAGCAGTTGCTCTTTTGAACCTTCCTTGGCCTCATTTGTTTTAATTGTGATCATTTTACCAAAAACTGACAAGACAATGCTCACTTAAAAATTGACCATGATGCTATCACACAAAGTTACTTTTTAAAGCCATATCAAGTACCATACTATGATGAGGTTGTGCTTTAACGAGGTGTTGGTTATAGCAAGGTTACATTAAAAGGAGGTTGTATAATAACAAGGTTGTGTTTTAATATGGTAACCCTATAACACGATTGTCTTATTGTGAGTTGATGTTCGCTATCCATATCCCGACTTGCTTGACTTAGCTGGTGCTGTTGCTTGCTTCCAGACTTACTTATTTCAAGTTCTTATTGAATGCAGAGCGTTTGACTATCTTGAATATTTCTTTTCTTTCAGGTCGAAGCTGAGGCAGTGAACAGGACTGTTGCCTTGGGTAGTCAAGCGGGGGTACCAGTCTACATTGCGAATGTCACGAGCAAGGCCTCGGCTGAAGTTGTGGAGAAGAGCCGACGAAAAGGTATAAGAAGTATAAAAATTCATTGCGGATAGGAGATTCCCATATTTTGTTGCAGTGAATGGTTAACTGGTAAAAGAGTCTTTGTAGGAAGTCATTTTAAAGTCATGTACTGATGGTAGCAGCTGCTACTAAAGTTTTAGTGGAGGATACAGGCATTTAACACTTTAACGACGAACTGCATTGGTTTCCCAGTCACTTTTAATATACGCTTGTCGTTAAAGTGTTGAATAACTTGTTCTACCAATTGTGAGTAGATTATGTAATGGCAACATAGACAGAGAAATCCACTAACTGCATATATAACAAAACTACATATTGACCTGATTACAGTTTGATTTTGGTAATTATTATTATTACTATTACTATTCATCTATTAAGTGCAGGGGTGCGCGATATTGTAGTGGTTAGTGACTTAGTGTGCTGGACTTCAGTCGAGAGGTCAGGGTTCAAATCCTGCCAGGGCAGAAATTTGGTTTGAGAATGCTGTGCCCCGTAGCCAACTCAGCTATATAATGAGTACATTGACTGTACACTATCGGTGGGAAGATGAGACGGCAAGGGAGAGAACTGGCCACCCACCCTCATATGCTGAGGCCAAGAAAATGAAGTTGCTAACACTTCATACCCATGGCTGCCTCTCAGGCTAGCTTAAGGGACTGCTCTTCTTATTATTAAGCACAACTATATATTAAGCATCAACCGATGGGGCTGAGCTATAGTGATTGAAGGACTTGCGCATGGTTCCTACACAGTAACCATTTCAAGGAAGGAGGCTCGAACCTTTACTCTTTGCCTTTACAGGGCAGTCGCTCTAACCAATTGGCCTTGTCCCAAATGGTACACCATCAGTCAATGCTTTGTTCATTAAACACCAGCATGATAGAAAGTAATGATTAATTAATGAGAACAAAACATGCTTACATGTATTATTTGTCTTTTTTTTATTGTAGTGCCTTTACAGAGTTTGTATTCTGTTCCACAACCATCTACATGTATGACCAAAAATTGCAAGTGTATTGCTTGCCATTGTATATATTTAACGAATCGAATTTGTTTTATTAAAGGCAAATGCGTTTTTGGGGAGCCAATGGTGGCTTCGTTGGCTGTTGATGGATCGCATTACTTCAACAAATGTTGGCGTCATTCGGCTGGATACGTGACGTCTCCTCCTCTTAGAACATGGCCTAACACAAGCGCATACCTTATTGGTCTGCTTGCAAAGTGAGTTTGGACTGATGTGAATCAGAAGAATTTTGAATGCGTAGCAAGAATTTTAAGGATATAAAGTCTACGTCAGTGGTGCACAACGTCCGGCCCGCGGGCCAAATCTGGCCCCCGACGAGTTATCATGTGGCCCGCGATGTCCAACAGGAAAAGCCACTATTTATGAGCCAGCATTGAGATTAATAGTCTGCAGTGACTTGCGCACTGTGGTCATTGGAAAACCATCAGTATTCTAGTAATGTAGAAATACCACGAGTCCCCTTTATAACTTTTTATACTTATTTTTATACTTGTTTTAGTGCACACACCATCTTCATAGGCCAAAATTTTGAGAATCATTCATCCTAACTAAGCGGAGTCATCACTTGTTTGGCCCCCGAAGGGTTCAAAGAAATTGTTTAGTGGCCCCTGGGCGAAAAAGGTTGTGCACCACTGGTCTACGTGAATGCTGAAATGAGGATAGATGAACGGTGATATTCTTGCATGAAGAACATAAGATCTTGAAAGACGTGGTTTGATATCCACAAGCCCCCTCTAGGTCGACTCAGCCTTCCACATGAAGAACATAAGATCTTGAAAGACGTGGTTTGATATCCACAAGCCCCCTCTAGGTCGACTCAGCCTTCCACTTCCAGGGGGCAGCAGTAAAATGAGCAGGCAGCTAATGGGGCTAACAAGACCACGTGTTCAGTAAAGATCTTCATAAGTGTACTGTCTTGTTTCAATGCAACTTACTGCGGTTTGTCAGGGAGTTTGCGAATAAACATAAATATAATTATATATAAATATAATTTATGTGCTTTTGATTTAAACATGAAGGATCATGATACATAGAAATATGACTGCATATTAACTTATGAGAAATTTTAAGTATATAAAAGTCTGTGTAAATGCTACAATATTATTACTATGTGTTTTTCGTTATATGTGAAAAATCGTGGGTGGTTAGTCAAAATCACAATAAGTTTCTGGTTTAAAATGTGATTTGTGAAGACCTAAACCATTAGAAATGGCAAAAGCACAGTGCAATAACCAGGTTACGAAATAAGAGAGAAGATCTTTTAAAAGCGTCTGCAAACAGAATCTAGACCTTTTCAGGCAAAACAGAATCAGAAGCTGCTACAAGAGATTGTGTATGCTTGAAATTATCATTTGAGTAAAATCTTTGCATTTGGTTTTCAAATTATATGTTTTAGCAACAATTTCATGTCAGAAGAGGATTATCTTAAATAAAACTGAATAATGATGATATTTATACAGATGGGCGCCTTGCAGGCTGCCATACAGTTAAATTCGGATCCTGTTAAACTTGTTATCATCTGTTACTATGATATCATGTAATCTTACTGTGTACTTGTCAGTTTGAATTGATGAACGAAGATTATTATTATTATTATTATTATTATTATTATTATTATTATTATTATTATTATTATTATTATTATGTTATGAAAAAACTGGACTTTTCTATGTTGCTTTGCATGTGTACGATTTTGATTGTGAAACTATGATTATGAATCCATTGCGTGCTGTTTTGTTTGTGATATTTAAAGCGGAGATCTCCAGATGGTTGGGTCTGACCATCAGACGTTCAATGCTGATCAGAAAGCTCTTGGAAAAGATGACTTCCGCAAGATTCCACCTGGAGTGAATGGAGTGGCTGAAAGGCTGTCCATCATTTGGGAGAATGGCGTGGTAAGGTTTTCCCAGTTCAATGGATCCACACTGGACCATGGGCGTCCGGAGGGGAGGCAAGGAGGCATTTGCATTCACCCTGATTTTGAAAACTGTCTCATTTTCTCTGTTCTTGAATAGCTATCCTATGTGAAAACGTTATTTTGCCCCCACAGAAAAATTTGGTCCCCTATAAAAATTTGGCCCCCAGAAAAATTTGCCCCCTATAAAAATTTGGCCCCTCACAAAATTTTTTCCCCCCTATAAAAATTTGGCCCCCAGAAAAATTTGGCCTCCTTATAAAAGTTTTGCCCCTCAGAAAAATTTGTCCCCCCTAGAAAAATTCCTGCAGACGCCTATTCACTAGACCCATAGCTGGCAAACCATCACTGGCTCAAGGCAGGCCAGCTGCATTTCTAATGGTGTGACTGTGAAGGTTGCCAATGAAACAGTTGTAAACAGAAATTCAGTGTCTTATAAGTTAATGCAGTGGTATTCCAGTGTGAATTATTGGTGCTCTTAATGCTACATGTAATCATAATTGTGAACTCCAAATTTCTGAAGTGTTACTCTAAAGCTAAGTGCAGGGTGCCAGCTTACTCATATATATTTCACTTGTTAGGTTTTGTGAAAACAGTCATCCTTTAGATCCTAAAATGGTAATGTTTAACATAGAATGTTTGGTTACTGTGGCCTGCTGAGAAAACGTTGATAAGGTTACTGATAACATTAGCACACAAACGAAGTGTCAAATTAGGCGTAGAATTGATATTTTTTGGATGTAATATTGAAATTATTGCTCTGCAGATCAAGTTGTATTTGAACCTCTGTTTTTATTTGACTTTTGTTGACAATTAATGAAAATGTCCCATCTGTTATTGCAATTGTAATCTCTGTATTCCTGCAACTCCCAAAATATCCAAGTCGTGTGAATAAGCTTATTGGTCAGTGGAATAGAATCAATAGACTGCTAAGGTCAGATTCGGTTCCAGGTCAAGGTCCAAGGCGCAGGCATTATGATGTTCTTCCCGTTTTCTGCCTCAGGCAGGTTCGAATGTGCAATGTCGCCACCCCTCCTGATGCAGGGCCCCTTCCTCGAGTCTGCTGTATCCATCCTCCATCATCTAGTTGTGCTGGTCTTCCTCTTGTCCTCTTCCCCTTTATTCTTCCATCTGTGACAGTTCTTAGTAGGGAGTTAAGATGTAGTTAATCCTACTGGGTAGCATAAAAGCCATGTTGAATTAGCTGAATTAGCCATTTATGTATTACTGTTTAGTTGTTTTGTTTCTCCACATTGTTGATTCTGTTTGCTTGCTTTTAATTGTTCTGCGTTAGATTCAGGGCAAAATGGATCCGTGTCGGTTCGTCGGTGTTACCAGCACAAATGCAGCAAAAGTCTTCAATCTTTATCCAAAGAAGGCTAGTTTGTTTAAAAATTAATTTTTGTGTTCTTGTTAAAATTATGAAAAGGAATTGCAGATCTCTGTCCAAAATATACAGAGTTAACTTTCAAATTTCAGTAAAATGCTAAAATAAGATATGTATTTATTGAGAAACCAGGTATGGCTATTTGTGAGTGATATTGGAATTGTATGTATTCATGTTTCAGTATGTATCCATTCATTCATTCATTCATTCATTACGGAGATTCATATAGCACCCTTTCAAGGCAACTATTCAGAAATGCTGAGTTAATCGGTATGTATCGGTGTGTATGTATTTGTGTACCTGGTATGTTGGTAACCCGGGATGTATGTACCTGGTATGTTTGTATGTAATGTATGTATGTATGCAAGAACATAGCTAAACACTATAGCGGTGTCTATGCTAGGTCTAAATGGTGTCAAAGTCATTAAGAATAAACAGTTATTCAGGAGCAGAGTGCTCAGATAACTAGAAGAATAACCACTCATAGACTCCCACGCACATTAAGAACCCTGTATACGGACTCCCTTCCAAAGTTCCCTGCTGACACCATGTTATTATTATCCAATTTCCCCTTGGACTTTCCTGTATCATGGATTAGTAACTAACTATGATTTAGGTTTATTATGGTACTATCATAGGCATAGGAGGTGAGAGTTCAGCGGGGGCACTTTGCCCCAGAATTTCGGGCATTCTTGTTTTTCCGGGCAAGTAGGCGCCGGGAAAAATGCTGAGCAAACTAGCCCCAACTTGCCCAAATTTCGGATTTATTTTTGTTTCGGTCAGAAGTAAAATCTTGTCCCGCCACCACTGAAATTTCCCCTACGCCTATGTGTACAGTTGATGTTTACACCGTTGTACTTGGGACATGGGTTGCCGATTGTTTAAAGCAATTGCCTTGTAACATGGAAAGTATGGGCTCAGGTCTCCTCCTCTGAGACGGTTACTGTGTAGGAACCGTGAGCAAGTCCTTCACTCACAATTGCCCAACGCCATTGATAGATGCTTGGTCATTAGATAGTGTGATGCTTAATAAATGCGTAATAATAATTATAATAATTAATCATTATTATAGTATAATAATAAATATAATAATTATAATATAATAAATTTTTTATAATAATGCCTTGATGTTCATTCTTTGAATTAGGGTCATATTGCGGCTGGATCCGATGCTGACCTTGTCATCTGGGATCCAGAAGAAACCCAGACGTTCTCTGTCAAGTCACAGCAGAATCAATGCGACTTCAACATATTCGAGGGTATGACGTGTCACGGTGTGGCCAAGTATGTCGTCAGCCGAGGTCAAGTCGTGCGTGACGAAGAAGGCGTAAGTGTGCCTTTATGTCAGACAAGTTTATGCTGTGATATGGACAATAAGTTTGTAAGTGAGGAAGTTTTGAACCATGTTTTGTAAGAGAGCATAATTTTGCAGTGGTTAAATAATCAAGTTTCAACTTTTGAGGTTCGGATGAATTTTGAATGTCCAGAGAAATGGTTGAAAAATCAAGTCACGTTGGTTAAGGATTGAAATTTTAAAAACGTATTAGATATCCAGTGGATGTTGCCGATATGTTTTCATTTTTTTTATAATAATGCGTTTTTTTGGTCAAAATTGTCTTCAACCTTTCAGATTCATGCAAGTCAGGGCTCTGGGCGCTTTGTTGAGAATCGTTGCAATCCAGAATTTCTCTACAATAAAATCTGGACAAAAGAGAAGGTATCAATCAATCAATCAATCAATCATGGAATTTATATAGTGCCTCTTCAAGGGGTCTACTCAGAGGCACTCCCAAGCCAGGTATGTACCAAATGAAATCATCGAAATCCTCCGGTTGTGGTACGGAACTTGCTTGCATTTACTTCACTGCTTGTTACTGTTCCTGTGCTTAGCTGTTCTTGTACTTAGCTATTCCTGTACTTAGCTGTTCCTGTACTTAACTTTTCCTGTACTTGACTGCTCCTGTACTTACCTTTTCCTGTACTTAACTGTTCCTGTACTTAACTGTTCCTGTACTTAACTGTTCCTGACTTCCTGTACTTATTAGGTAACAAGTCTCTGGTGGTAAACTCGATAGCTGAGCAAAGCCTTGCCAATGCTGTGTGCAGGCTGATACACATGGCTATCGGACTGCTGTCCATGGCTAGAGTCCACTTCACCCTGAGTCGACTGCATGGTCTATACCAGTTTCACTTAAATTACTTTTTAGATAATATCAGTATGTCCCTTACGACTGTATTTTGTTACGTGATGTTATATTTCAGGCTGAGCAGTTTCTGCCAGTTCAGCGTGCTCCATATGAGGGACCCATCCCTGGAAGTGGAAGCCAGGGAGCTTCTGGGAATGCTGGGGGATCCCACGATGCAAAGAACCAAGCTGTTTCGCCTCATACACCTGGAGAAATGTACTCACGGCCTCCGACGCGAAGCGGCGGCCGTAACATGCAGGATTCAACGTTTCAGTTTGGAATTGAAAACAGTAAGTTTAGCATGCGATGATGAATTTGGAAACTCAAGTGTAATTTAAGAGGAAAATTTAGGTTATGTCCCTAGCTACTTATGAGTAGCTACCCGAGTTATAGATAATTGTAATTTAATAGTAATAAATAGATTATATGCCTTACTTAGAGTCAATTCTATTTCCATTTATTCTGGAGGCAGCTTGTGTACTTCAGACGGGAGCTCTGTATGTTGCTGTTAGGTTACGTAATAGGGGACTTTCAAGATCAAAAGGAGGTCTAAATGGACTGATTTGTGATGCTGCTTTTCTGTTTTAGACGCCCTTGCCTGAAATTTTGCTGACTATGACATATAAGTTGTCTTCATGTTTTTTCTTATTTCGTACTTATAACCTATTTTTTCATTCTTGAGGGACTAGTTTTATCTCTGGTTAAGTTATATTAGTACTGGTAGTAGTAGTAGTAGTAATAATAACAATAGTAGTTGTAATAGGTTTTGTTCTTAAAAAGTCTGTTGTGTTCCATTAGACATACAAGCAGACAATCCAATTACAGCCAAGAAAGGCGGAGGCACCCGAGTGAATCAGCCACCTGGTGGGAGATCAACACAACTCTGGTAGAGAACAGATTCAACGCAGGATGATAGCACATGCAACTGACCATGTGTGCATTTAAAACTCTCACTACAGTATTTAAATTATGTCATTTTTATGGAAACTAAAGCAGCATTTCTCTTTAAAGCCTGTTCACTGTCACTGACCATAGAAAAAGGTTTCTTTATTGGGCAGTGTGACCTAGCCTTTTTGTATGTGAAGGTGTTTAACAATGTTACAAAAATTTCTTCCAGTTACATGAGAGTCCCTAGTGCCAGATACTTGTAGTTTATTAATGAAGGTCGATAGTTTTCAAATGTCAGCAAGGAAAGTGCTTGCTTAAGGCAATAAATGCAGTTTTGGATAAATGGCAGCTTAAGACTGCTTGTGAAACGAATAAAACCGTTTCAGAGGCTCATATTTTGACACTGCCAAGGATGGCCTTAAAATTGGCAACTTTGGTTTGTACGCCAAGAGTTTTAAGCAGTTTACTTAATTATGGCTTACAGAACTGCTTATTAAAAAGCTGGGTGATAATTAATAAATTGATCAAATTTCTGCCAGTTTTAGTTTGAATGGTTTAAGAATGGCTAACTATTTGAAAACATATTCGTTGGACCCACAGCACAATGTCAGTGGCACAAAATGCTGTGGGCCGTAAGAATGTGACTGTATGCAGGCGAATTGGGTATCCATGTACCTACCATACGTTAAGCATTACCACATTTAAATGGTTGCGCGTTGACGTTGAGTCTCGATTGCAGTAGCATGAATTCTTTTGTACGCTGGCCAGAACTGGCAAAGCAATTTCTGCATCCACGTAGTTATATTTCTGTCTCAGTTTGTGTCTCGATTGTGTGTGAATTATTTGGATATGCTCCAAAGTTATCTCAGATTTATAAACTTGTATTAGACTTCCCACCGAACGATATCACTTTAAGATAACCGAGCAGTTGTCCCTTAAGAACCAGTCAGTTATTCTTTAAGAACCAGTCGGTTAACCCATAAGAACCAGTCAGTTATCCCTTAAGAACCAGGTAGTTATCCCATAAGAACCAGTCAGTTATCCCTCAAGAACCAGTTAGTTATCCCATAAGAACCAGTCAGTTATCCCATGAAAACAAGTCCGTCCTCCCTTAAGAACCAGTCAGAAGTTATTTCTGCGTAGTCAACCAGAAATCAAAAGTAGAGAAGAAACTTTTAAAGATGCCCAACGAACCAAAACAGTAAATAAGTGTTGTCCAAGTTCTAACTATTTTGTTGTTAAGTGTTGTGTTCCAACTGGTTCTGAAGCCCGAACTGGTAACTCTCGGTTCGTTTACGCTTTACAGACTGTTGTTACGCTTTACAAGTTGTGCACTTATTACTATTATTAGTAGTCCTATAAATGTTCTGTAAAATCTTGAAGTAGTTGACTAATTTCTGAGATGATATTAGCTATTTATTACTGACAGTACACCGACTGTTCAAGTAATTTTTTTGTGCTTCTTACATCGCTGAGCATTTTATACTTGTTTGTGACTTTAGCAGTAATCTTTACATTATCTGTTTCCATTTATACGTTACTTTTATGCATTGAATTTTGAAGTAAAAAGAACGTTGTTTTCTTAATACAACAGTTAAGCATATTTTTAGATTATATAGTCCTTAATTACTTAAAAACTGATAGTCTAAAACATTTCCATTCTTCTCCTGGAATGGGAGAACAACCCCCCCCCACTCGGTGTTTTCAACCGTTGATGTCTCTTCGAGTTGGCACAGACTGTACTAAATATGTTACTTAAAGTTAAACTTGGGTTCGTTACTCCAATATAACATGTGTTTTCGATAACATAGCAGCCAGGAAACAGACGAATAGGGCAGACGAATAGGTTCTTTCCAGACACTTTATTTTCTACATTTGTTAATATTTAAGTCCCTGAGGGATCCTGTATACCTTGGAGCATAAAAAAAGAAAAAACATACATACTCCTCAATTAAATATATTATCGGAAATCAACAACAACCCCGTTTATATCCAAAACGTTAACTCCCACTTCTGGCAACCGTGGAAGATCATTCTCCCAACCCCCCCCCCTCATTGGTAGACGCCGCTGTCTGCTAATTAGCATAAAGTTGACACGAACACAAGAGTCAAGGGTCTTTAGCTACATATATTTTACGAAATGTTCTCACAATACCAACATTGAAACACGACAAAGGTCCAGTTGTTATAACATGATTGTATCCTTTCAAAAGTTGTTCACCAAAAGCAGTGGCAGATGCTAATTTATTTATCTAAAGTGTAATGGACATGTGTCCCTAAATCAGGGGTGACCAACCTTTTCTTGCATACAGCCCACTATAATTTTTGGTATGCACACGAAGGCCGACCACAAATGGTTTTCCTCAGCGCCTCGAAAGAAAAAAAATATTTAATTTATATTCTTAAGAAAGTTGAAAAACAGGTACTACTGGGTCACTAGAACTTACAACACTAAATTTCCTTCCAGGTTAACTGTAACAGAGTCATTTAGTCAGTGTTTAGGGCCTAACCTGGGCTTGTTCGCCAATTTTGAGAAGTGGTCGTCTAAGACAAAACCAATAATAAAAAAAGTGGTCTTGCAGACCATCAATCAGCTGCTTGCGGGCCGCACGTGGCCCACAGGCAGCTGGTTGGCCTTCCCTGCCCTAAATGTTGTGGGTTAATTTTTTCCTGTGCCCACTGTTATTTTTCTCTTGTTGTACTCCAAACCAAAACAGTTCTTGGTTCCCAGTCCTTCTCAGTTGCCAGGACAAGACTCTAGAATCAGATGCCTTTTTCTGTCTGCTGCAGAAGTTCCATTGTTTAAGTCCCGACTCATCTTTTATGAATTACGTATCCTCTGCAGGCTGTCTTACAGGCTCAGGTGCCTCAAATTTTTTCACCGGCTTGATCTGTCCCATGGAGTGTGATTTTGGAATGTGGGTTGCTTAGAGGCAAACGACAAAACTGATACCTCGTGCATTACGATAGAGAAGTTTCCAGATTAGATGTTATCAGACACCAACATCAGCAAACAAAAAGTTCTGATTGCAAGCAACCATCGTGATTGCACGCTCTGACACTTGTCAACAATAGGCAGAGTTGGATTCAGCACAGTGGAATTACAAACTAACTGTAATAGCAACAATTTATAGGCCCCTAGAGCACTAAATAACAAGCTGCTTCTAGGTTGCGATACAATGTCAGAGTCAGGCGGACGGACCGAATTGTGAAGGGATGAATGGTAGATGAATGGATGAATGACTGGTTGGATAGATGCACGTATTAATACGGTATTATAACTGGATAAATAAATGAATAACTGTTTTCGTTTCCGTTTTTTTTGCACCAATGAATGAAAACATTTCCTAGAAGAATCTTTGTCAGAATTAGATCTTTGTCAGAATTAGGACATGATCGAGTCGTTTTTGTTTTCGCCAGCAATAAAAGCCTCCATCAGCGTCTCGACAGAGAAGTAGAGTTGAGTCTGCCTTCCCATAACTGTTAACTGATTACTTCTAAGTATGAAAACTTTGCTTCACTGAAATAAAGAAGAACTTTTATTCAGCGTCTCGTTTGGTTTCTGAGTAGCGGCTGTGCTCTTGCGGCTGTCTTTTCATCGACCCCTTGTGATTTGACACCACATCTATCTTCTTCCTTCTGATCTAGTCTTCGGTCATCCTCCTTCTCATCCCTCGGCTCACACACACACACACACACACACACACACACACACACACACACACACACACACACACACACACACACACACACACACACCACACACACACCCTAGGACTTGGTTTACGGGATTTTACGCCGCGCCAGTGACCCAAAAGACCCATGGAGCTTACGGGGTTTTACGCCACGCCAGAGGCTCCATGAGTCTGTTGGGTCACTGGCACAGCGTAAACCCCGTAAACCAAGTCCTAGTGTGTGTGTTAGTCGTAGTACCCCATGGAGCTTACGGGGTTTTACGCCACGCCAGGGGCTCCATTGGGTACTACGACTAACCCGCACGCACACACACCCACCTACCCACACACACAAACACACACACCTACCCATACACACACACACCTACCCACCCACACACACACCTACCCACCCACCCACACATACACAGACACAACACGCACGCGCACACACACCCACCCACACACACACACACACACGCACGCACAATCCACACCATACCGACAACACAGCCAAGTGCAGCCGTAACCTGCATCAGAATCCATCCCATCTCCCATCAGACGGACAACTCGCCGCCGCCAAATCCACTGGTACCTGTCGAAACACAGTAAAACAACGAAGGTTATTTATTAAACGTTACGACAGATAAATAGTATCATGAAGGCAAAAATAAAATACAATTCTCCTTCTGGGAGGGTGGTCTATTGGTCGGCATCGCACTGGCATATATCAGGAGGCAGTATGTCCCACTGTCCCCAGTCTAGAGTCAACCAGGTCAGCTATCGTTGCGCTATTTCTACTCGTGGAGACATGCAGGTGCCGCGCTTCCGTATATCAACTGAAGCCCATTGTATCTAGGAACAGTCCTCAGTTTACATACATGATGATGCTGGTGCATTTAGCTTCGTCCATATTTTCAAAAGGTCTTAAAATGCACTTTAATATCTCGATGAGTTAGATAGTCATGCGTGCAGCGCCTTTGTGACGTAGGCTAGCCCACTGAAAAGGCGCTATATTAAGTGGCTTTATAACAAACAGACAAACAACAAACAATACACACATAGATAAATACACGCACTTCTTGGCCGATTGTGGAAGCAATCGTGTCCTATCTTCGTGCTGAGCCTTTCCAGAAGTAGGCCATTCAGTGAGCTGATGCGACGGACCGAGCGGATAATATCCAGACGTTATTGTACATCAACAGAATGTTTCTTAGATGGCCGTCAATCATCTCATTCACCTGACAAACATAAGAAATAATCAATGCAGAATGTTGACGTTAGACGGAGAAAAAGAACAAGGAGGTGGAAATTGAAGATAAGAAGGAGGAAGAGGAGGACACGGACAAAGGATGAGAAGAGTAGGGAGGAGGAGGAGGAGGAGGAGGAGGAGGTAGGAGGAGGAGGAGGGAGGAGGAGGAGGAGGACAAGGAGGAAGAGGAGGATAAGGACGAGGTGAAGAAGAAGGAGGAGGAAGAGTAGGTAGGAAGGAGGAGGAGGAAAAAGAAGGAGGAAGAGAAGAAGGAGGTGAGAGAAGGAGGATAAGAAGGAGGAAGTTTTCAGAACGAGGTGAAGGAGGAGGAAGAGTAGGAAAGGAGTGAGAAGGAGGAGGAGAGGATAAGGGGGCAAGATGAGGACGAGTACGAGTTTGAAGAAGGAGGAAGACTAGGAAGGAGTAGGAGGAGGGTGAGGAGGCGAATAAGGAGGAGGAGAAGAGGAGAAACAGGAAGAGAAAGAAGGACAGGAAGAAGGAGGAGGAGAGGAGAAGGAGGAGCTTGAGCATTGAACGACAATTTCTCACACAGCGTATGAGCAGTCTTGTTGTCAAGACCTTAAACCTCAAGACCAAGACCAAGACCTTGAACCTCGAGACCAAGACCAAGACCAAGACCTTAAACCTCAAGACCAAGACCAAGACCAAGACCTTGAACCTCGAGACCAAGACCAAGACCAAGACCTTGAACCTCAAGACCAAGACCAAGACCAAGACTTTGAAACTCAAGACCAAAACCGAGAACAATACCCACAAATCACAACCATATCCAGATTTCTATTCCTTACTAAAAAAATTGTCAAGTCAGACTACTCGCTATTTTAATTAAAACACGAATCTTTTATTTTATTCAAAGAAAACAACTCCAAATGCAGAGTGCAGAGAATTCCGAATTCGTATTTACAAAAGTCCTTCGTGCGAAATCTTATTCCATATGCCTGTTGCATTTAAGAAAAACAATTCGCTCATAATTTTCTGACCAAGACGTGACCCTTGGGGCCTCATAAAAATTCTGCCATGTGAAAATACGTTCCACAGTGCTGAATTCACTGGCACACAGAGCAGTTTTTCAAGTACCAGATGTAAATGTACAAATTGTGAGTCTGTTTTGAAATCATTCCATGGTAAATAACCGGAAGTCAAAATAAATGTCAAAAGCAAAGGTAAAGCCTTTAGTTTTAACCGTGTAAATACTAAAGCAATTGTATCAGTAATTATTGGATAAATTATTAAAATCCTTGAGTTTTGTAAAATGACTGTTCGTGTTGACAGCCGGTCTTGGTCTTGGTCTTGCAAAACCAAGACCAAGACTTTGAACCTCAAGACCAAGACCAAGACCAAGACCTTGAACCTCAAGACCAAGACCAAGACCAAGACCTTGAACCTCAAGACCAAGACCAAGACCAAGACTTTTAAAAACGAACTCGAGTGCACTCGAGACCAAGACCATGGTCTCGAGGACAACAAGACTGCGTATGAGAGTTGATGCGATAACATAATGTCTAATTTAAGTAGGGACCTGCGAATCGGAAATTTTCAGTCGAATCGAATCTCGAATCGAATCGGGGGTAAAGATTCGAATTCGAATCGAATCTCGAATCGAATCAGCGGGTACCAGTTTGATATTCATGAAGCTCGATTGCACAGTATCAGTATTTAAATATCTTTTCTGCAGTTTAAAATTAATTAAACTAAACATTAAGCTAATTAACAGAATTAAAAATAACACAAATAATTCATGAGTTAAGTAAGTAAGTAAGTATATTCTTTATTGTACCAACCGCACTTTGGTGTACATACATCTAAGCGCATTATTACCAGAGCTTCTCGTTTGAGGCGAGCAATCGATCGCTCTCCTTGGTCGCTCGTCTTGCAAAGCCTGCATAGACGTAATATGTGGGGTTACTAGGGGTACCCATACCCCACTTTTTGGACTGGGGAGTACCGCACCTCCCACTTTTTGAACAATGCCAATCAATATTTTATTATTGTGTCTTCCAGAGATCCGCCCTGATTCGTGTATGTAATAAATTGGTACCCCCACTTTATAGACCAAAGTTACGCCCCTGCGCAAAGGCACGGGCGAGCGGTTAATCGCTCGCCTAGCCGAAAGCGTCGCACCGTCGGTTGTCGCTCGATGAGTTTAAGTTAAACTCCAAGACAATAGACGGAACTGGAGCCAAACCATTATTTTATTTACCTAATTTACATTTATTTACTTACCTGCGGCAGCGGTGAATGCATGCCGTGACCTAACGACTACTGAGTGATCACTCTAATCTCGTGCAATATGATTGGCCATAGCAACACGTCGACACCTCACGCCGCGTAACATCATTTGTAAAGTCACTAATTATATACGATAAACAAAATACGCTGTACACAAAAGTTCTAGAGGTCGATCGCGCATCGCTTGTCTACTCAATCCAGCGCGATCAATTTTCAAACCGCCTACTATTTTCAAATGGGAAGCTCTGAGTATAACATTCTAATTATAAACCCTTTTATGCCAGAGGGTTTGCTGTTGTCGCGTGCCGCCGTTGCAAGCAGAAATTCAACAACCAATCCACGCGCAGTAAACTATTAAAACAACTAGATTATAACGAGGTGCGTCAATGGCTAAGCCTAATCATTTTTCCGAAAACTGATTCGAAATTTTTCGAATCATGACATCATTTTCGAATCGAATCGAATACCTCCGTCCGATTCGTTTTCGAATCGAATATCGAAGCTTCGCAGGTCCATAAATTTAAGTTACATCGATTGAGCGGATCGAACAAAACTAAGGTAAGACAAGCATTGTTACCCTGGTTCAATTACAAAGGCAAGGTATATATGTGAGATGAGTATAGCCAGGGGTTAAAGTGGAGTGGGAACTGTGGGAACGGCGTTCCCACTGCTCTCGAAATTCTTTGCTTTCGTTCCCACTGCTCACGCATGCGTTCCAATGAAACTCTTCTTTGACGTTCCCACTGCTCACCCAAACCACTTTAACCACTGAGTATAGCAGGGTAAGGTAATGTAAAACTTAGGAAAGTTACAGTAAGGTACGTAAGGTAAGCTAAGTTTAGCTAAGTGGGGTAAGGTAAGGTGACATAAGGTAAAGTAAGGTAAGGCGATATAGGTTAAGACAAGGTAAAGTAAAGCAGTGCAAGGTAAGTCAAGTTATGCTTATGATTAACGCTTCTCACCTTTTCTCTGTCACCTCATAGCAGTTTGTTGCAGTAGACGATTCTTTGTTTGATTTTGCTAGAGAGCAGTGTTCAACGGATCACGGTGCCTTTTCAACAGAGATTTCTTATAGATGAAGCGCTAACCAATTCATTTTAAACTGAGTCGGTTTTCTGTTTCAGTTCACGATCAACGTTTGGTTGAGTTTAATTGCAGCGTCTGGTTGAGTTCCTTTTCAGTTGGACTCTTCTTTCAACAGACGATCGAGAGTTTCTTTGAGCAGACGATCGAGTTTCTTCGAGCAGAGGACCCCAAACACAATGGCGCGTCTTTAAGTCGAAACGAATGAAATCTGTTGCGTTATAACACCAAAGCAACTACGGCAGTAGATAAAGACACAGATTATGACGTCATATGCAAGAAGGAAGTAGATATACTGGAAATGACGTTACCTTAATTGTTACTTCTGAGAAATCTATGATTCTAAGAATAGACTAAGATCTTTGTTTAAAGTTTAAACGGTGTGATTGACTTGTCATGGACCCGCCTGCCATCTGCCCCAGCGCCTATCAGTTGACCTTCAGATAGGAAACTTTAATTCTGTCTGTTTTAGACCCTTCTGTTTGAAACTATCAGGAAAAAGATGGCAACCCAAGACTAAATGATTGACGGTTTATAGGCCTAGGTGGGGCCTAGTGGCCTACACTTTGCTATAGTCAATTTAATTGATCTATCTATCTACATAATAATAATAGGGCCTAATAATAAAAATAATAATAATAATAATAATATCGATAATTGGAATAAATAGCCTACAATAATAAAACAACTGTAGTGATAGGCCTAATAGTGATGTTAAAACTTAAATTAGGCCTATAAAATTAATTCAGGTAAATGATATTTGCACTAGCTGTTTCTGCGGAACCATATCTGAAGTTTCTCTCATTTGTTTGTTCGTTCGATCATTCATTGGTTCATTCATTTGTACTTTTCGTTCATTCGTTCGTTCTTCCTTTCTCTCATTTGTTTTTTCGTTCATTCATTCGTTCGTTCATTCAATTGTTCTTTTCTTTCATTCGTCCGTTCTTTCGTTCTCTCATTTGTCTGTTCGTTCGTTCATTCGTTCGTTCATTCATTTGTTCTTTTCGTTCATTAGTCCGTTCTTTCATTCTCATTTGTTTGTTCGTTCGTTAATTTATTCGTTCGCTTATTCATTCGTTCTTTCGTTCATTCAGTCGTTCGTTCGTTTCGTTCATGTTCTTGTTCTTTCGGTTTGGCATCTCTCCAAGAGATCTTCTGAGATGTGATCCCAGCTCAGTCTTGGAGAAAGAGAAAAAACAATTTCAGGCGTTGCTAGAAGACATGCAAGGTGCAACTGGCCAATAAGAATTCCAATAGACACATGGCCGGATTTAGTGGTCATTAGTTATTAGCCTATATGGCACAGCCTCGCAAGTGAAAATTCCGACTGCAAGCAAGAGCTTCCTTCTTTCTGAAGTTCTGAGCTTGTAATGCAGGGCAAGCTCTGAATGAAACATCACTGACAAGAGTAGAACGGTTCTTCTGGTGTCTTTCATAAAATCTCGCTGCTCGTTTAGCTCTGTATTCCTTTCGCTCTGTCCCTCTCTCATTACCTCTGAACGTCTCTACCTGTCTTTGTCAGTATTCATGTTCGCAACGAGTGGCGGCGATCTTGTCTGAGAGGTGGGGGGGGGGACAAAGTCGGCCACGATCTCGTCGACGACCTTTTTTAAAATCTTGTCCCAAAAAAATTTTTTCCCCACTTCATCTCCAAAAAAATTTCCCTTTCATCTTTTTTTTAGTCATTGACCTCAATTCTCCTACTTTCAAAATTTTTCCCGTAAACTTTCACAAATTTCATAAGATCTCATCTTCCAGAAACCGAAAAAATCACATCTCATCTTCGAAAAAACTTGATGACCTTTTTTTTAGTCCTCGACCTTACTTTCATCACTTTTCCTCAATCACCCTTCCTTATTGTCAACAACCTTATTTTTTCCGAATTCATCTCCACTCCTTTTTTCCCTTCTTTTCTTCTCTTACACAATTTTATCTCTTTTATTCTTTTAATTTTTTTGGGGGGGACACTTCTGCTAAAAGACTACTTTTCTGCTCAAAATGGCACTGAAAACTCGTTTCCGCCCTCACACACAGTTGCATTTGTTGACCTTTTTCGTGTATCTTCAAAATTTGGGGGGGGTCCGATGCATGGCGTGTCCCCCCCCACTCCTAAAGGTGGGGGGTCCTGTCCCCGTCGATCCTCCGGGATCGCCGCCCATGTTCGCAACAAGCATATAAAATTATATAGTAACCAGAGAATTGAAAGTCTGAACTGAACTGATCTAGCACGGTGCAAATTAAACTTAGAGGTAAAGGGAAAACGTTTCTTAATCTATGTATTGTGTAACTTTGCCACCAGTCTGAACGCGAATCCCATTTGCCCTTTAAGCAGGATGCGACGAACCTGCGAGCTGTAAGCGACATGTTTGTAGGACGACGCGCCATTTGAAAGCAAGCTCTGTATGCGATTGCCTAGAGTTTATTTCTGTGGGCTATTCTGAGGTTGAGTGTGCCTCTATTTCTGATAATCGTATATCTCTAACTTTTAATGTTCAAACTCATTTGTTATCTAAGCAGACTACATGATTAAAATATATTGTAAACCTTTTGTTGGCAAATCCCAAACCACTTGGAAGACCTACTGTTGTTAAGACAAATCGGCAACCAATTAGCAACGACCTGAAGGCCATGTTTAGCGCCTTTCTTAGGTTCTTAAAGGTCATTGGGGTCGTCCATAAAGGACGTCCGCAAAATATGACCTACTTTGGACCCTCCCTCCCCCTTGTCCGCAATGGACCTTACCCTCCCTCCCTCCCTCCCCCTATGCGGACGTCCGCATGCCTAAGCCAATTTTTAATGTCATCATCATTCTTTTTACAATTATTCCACAGTTCCTGTGCATATTTAAGTGACAGTTCGGGTTTCATATCACAGGATGTGCAGCAATAAAAGCCTCTTTAAGGTTGCAGTAAAGGTGTGGGGGTTTAAGGTTTGGACTTTATACCATGCACGAGGTTTTAGGCAATCACTTCACTGACCCATTAGTCTTTCGGGGAAGGTTGAAACAAGGTGGTGTTAAAAAAACTATAAAACTGAAAAGTTTAGATGCGGACGTCCGCACTGGTCATAACTCCCCCTCCCTCTCTTGTCCGCATTTCGATGACCCCTCCCTCTCCCCCTCGTTGCGGACGTCCTTTATGGATGACCCCTAACTGACTGCAGCCCAATATGGCATAATATTTGTGCCCCAAACTCGGCTACTTGTGTTCTAATTTTTGTTATAATTATATCACCCCATTAATTAAAATCTGGAGTCCACCCTGGTCGGTATAAATGTACATTGTGTTCTGATTTGCGTACATGTGCATGTATCTGCACACATCTTAGAGCACATTTCACGTACCTCACGAAAGTACTGCACATGACTACTTATGATCTCAACCAATGCATTTTAAGACAGTTTGAAAGTATAAACTGCACAGCTGCAGTTTGAAATCGTACACCAAAAATCAACTCTGCCATATATTCACACAGCCACCAAATACAAACTAAACACAAATCACATGATATATCTAGTTATTATTGATTGGGAAACATTCAAGTAACACGGACTCAAGTGGAATCTTCTCTACAAGTTTAAACTAAAAAAATACACTTTAGCAAAAATAGATTCAAATAGACCTGGGAACTATAGTACCAGTTCAAATCGCTGAGATTCCAATCATTTCCAGACTCATACATCAACTGTTGCACCGTAAAAATCCCATTTGCATCCTGATTTCATGGTACATAAACAGTTTATTTGACAATCAGTTCATATATGTAAATAGCTGTCATCAAACCAAAAGAATAATGGTCCCTTCGAGCAGATCCAATCTACTGTTTGCATTGCCACGACTTCGTAAGTTCCCATAAATTGCAAACAGCATTCAAAGTGTTTGCATTGTGGTCTCAAGTTGGAAACAGTTCCCTGAAAGTATTGCCTTCTGGTTAGAGCACGGCTTCAATTTTCCAAATAGTATCTACCACAGAGGGGAGATTGGAGGGAAGGAGAAGGAGGAAGACCGCGACAGATGATGCTGGGATGGATGATGACCGAAGGATACAGCGGACTGAAGAGAAAAGCACAGCGAAGAGAGGAATGGCGTCATTGGAAGTGGAAACCTGCCAAAGGGCAGAGAACTTAAAGAAGAAGAGAAGATCTATGTTACATTTGTCACAATTCTAAAGAAATCTATAACTATCAAAAGAGTTAACCATACACAAAAACTATATATTTACGTGTGTTTGTGACACTGTGTGTGTTAAACAGTCAGTACAACCTGATCCAGTGATGAAGTATAACAATGAAACAACCTTCCCAAACACTTACACCTGAAACTAATTAATTATACTAATGTGATTAGGTAAAAGATAACAGACAATAGGCATTAAACACAGGCACCCCAATACCGGTAATTACCAACGAGCTAGTTAAAAATACTTGGTAAGTGACATCAAAACACAACAATGCCAGCAATTTTCTTATACAAAATAAATGCTTCTCAAGTGAGTAAATTACAATATGTATTTCAGCTAATTGTACCATACATCAACAGCAGTGATAGGTTTTTTACGATACGCATTTTGTAGAAGAAAGAAAAAAAGAAAGACAGATCTAATACAACCTTCAGGCATTAAAGCACATGTATACATGTTAAATGTGACAAAAAAGCCACAACAACTATGTTAAAAGAAAAAAACAACTACAATTAAAGCGATATGTATCATCATGAAGGCAAAGCTTTTCAAACAACACAGGGGAGAAGCTTCACGTCTAACAACAAATAGAAAAAATAAAACCCAGAAATAATTATGAATGCAAAGAAAAAAATTTAAAGTATTCCATTCTCACAAAAAGCAAACTTTCTTTCATAAATAATAAAAACAGTAAAAGGATTTACAATAAATTAGAAAATTAGGAGAAGGTAACATCTCAAAATGCAACTTCAAGGCTTCGATCAAGGCTGCCTAAGTTTAACGTGTCGTTAAAAGAAAATTACTGCCAGAAATTTAATCCTGCCTAACTCCTATTTTCCAAGTATGCAGTGGGTCATGCAACAGTAAATCACGTCATTTCTGTTTTCGCCTTTGCGAAAACTCCAATCATTTTGCTTGTATGTAGGACTTGTAGGTGCGTTGGTACCTAGACACATACATCACAAAAGCGCTGCCTCTGCTATATAAATGATGTTAAATTCAACGAGAACAAAAAGTTAATCGAAAAGCGAAAGGGTTCTTAGATCCGAGTTTCTCAAACCGTGTGCTGCAGGGTTCTAGGACTTTTCGCCCCCAGAAGATTCGCCCCCGACATTTCGCCCCCATCGATCCAGCTTCTAGTCTTAGTTACATTTTCATCATAGATCCCGCTTCTAGTCTTCTAGTTACATTTTCATCGCTAATCCAGCTTCTAGTCTTAGTTACATTTTCATCATAGATCCTGGAGGCGAAACTTCCGGGGGGCGAATCTTCCCGAGGGCGAATCTTCCCGGGGGCGAAAATGTCGGGGGCGAATCTTCCAGGGGCGATTCTTCCGGGGGAGAAATTTCCGTATCCCGTGCTGCAGCACACCAATGTGGTGTCAGAAAGCCAGAGGTGTAACAGCAAATTTTGATAGTAAAAAAATATTTTCATCTAAAATAACTAAATTACATCGCACTTTTGCCTAGTAACTTTATGCCATTTTATTTGTATAAAAACTTTTGTCAGCCTAATATTTATGAAACAGTGGGTTACTCTGCTGCACATGCTAAACCAAAGAGCCACCAAGCGACTATAAAAATACACACTGTAATAGAATTTGAATATAGTCAACATGGTGTACACTGTAAAATACTATAAATTTAGAGTTTATTACATGAGATTCCTGCATTAAGAACGCACGTGTTCTATGAGAGAAATTTGCATTGCCGACTGTCCAGTCTGAAAAAGTTTGAGAACCACTGGCTTAGATAACTAGGCACAGTAGGCACGTCACCACTGGCAGCTCCCACAGAGGATGCAGGCAGAGGCGCGTTTACACGTAGGCGTACTAGGCGCGCGCCTAGGGCCCCCAAATCTCGGAGGGCCCCCAAATGACGGAAAATATTTTTTCCATTTATAGAATTTATCCAGTACAATTTGTGATGAGTTAATAACAATAGTGGAGACAATTTAAGAGCTTAATTTATTCAAGAAGTAAAAATGACCACGTGAATTTCGCGTTGATTGTTGATTCAACACCCGATGTCAGTTTTTTCCTGAAATCGTTAAATCAAATAACTTCACATTCCTTGAAAATAGCTTCTATTACTAATCATAATTACAGTTTCAATAACACTCAAAAAACCGCTTTAAATTCTACTTTGTGGGTTTTTGCACATGATAGGCTAAACACCACCAGAGTTTCAGACTCTCAGTCTACAACTTCAGAAGGGCCCCAAAAATATTTGCGCCTAGGGCCCCGTTTTCTGTAAACGCGCCTCTGGATGCAGGGCCCAATCGATAGATTGCCACCCACAGTTGATAGACAACTGACCACTCAACGCATTTTCCCATAGCACCACCTAAGCCCTAGGTGCCGAGATTACATAAATTTTATTCCAGATGTGTATTAAAATAAACACCATAAAAATAATATTAACACGCAACAAAAGCAACACGTAAAATTTCAATGCATGTGCAACGTAACGTCATGATACAACGAAATTCTGGAAGGTCACAGGACCGAGGTCATCTGAGAGAAACTGGTGATGTTAGAGCTGCTGCAGCAGATCATATTTATCCTTCAGAGTCATGCCGGTTGCTTTGGCGCCTCTCTTCTTCGACATCTTCTCGCGTGCCTCTCTTGCTGAACCTGGAAACTGCAAGCTGTTGTTCACGTTGCTACCTTGGTTCACGTTATGGCTTTGACCCACACTTCGGACTTGACCCATACTATGGTCTTGACCCACGTTATGGCTTTGACCCACATTATGGCCATGACCCACAGGGGTAGGAGCAGCTGCTTCAAAGTGCTTCTCTGAGGAACTACTTTTGGTGCTGGAAACCTCTGTAACGACAAACTGACAGAGTTAATATTACTTCTGATGCGAATGATAGACTAGTAGAAACTCATTATAATGCTGTTTTGTGTTATTGTTATTATTATTATTATTAAAGCAATTTTATATATATAGCTCCCCTTCAAGATTTCCTACTCAGAAGCACTCCCAGCTCAATCGTGGTCAAACAACGCAGTTTTGAAGACAGTAAGAAACAGGGTGCAATGACCAATCAGTATTTGGCGGAGCTGGGTAGGGAGCCCATTTCAGGTGATGGGGGCAGTCATGAGCCAAGAACCACCTTACAATGACACTGTGTTATAATGAGCGGGAGATTGTCAGAACAAGTGGGAGAATTTCCCCATTTCTCCTACAAACTGCACATAAATTGCAACATGGAACCCTGTGATCTTCATGATGAGCATTCATTCAAAGTCTCAAGAAAGGGGGTAATACACTACACCGCCCCTGTTATCACAACACACTAAGCATCAATTGTTGATGGTTTGAAGAACTGTTGATAATTGCTTGGTTATGTGAAGTAACACAGGTCTTGGTGTTTAGGTATGATAAAACAATCTCCATGTTCAACTAATAAAAATACAGAAAACAATTTAATAAATTATATATGCAATTTTAAAATTTTAACTGCTTGATGTCGTAAGCAAAATGTAGCTAGCAGTTTATCTTAAAACATGTAACAATGGAAATGTTCCTCTAACTCTTGACAAAAATGCCCATACCCAGATACTCAACTTGACTAAGCACCTAGTATACTCTACGTAAACACTGAACCATTTAAACACACTAGTAACTGCTCTGTTCTCGTGACCCTCAGTACGTACCAAGAGTTAACAGTGTGCAATTAACAAGGATATGTAATATACTTTTTGTACCAAATGACGACAGAATACGGTCAGGTATACCTAGTGCCTCTGAATACGGATTCGAAGTAGGGGTTTCACGGGAGTCGACGTTCGGCATATCACCGGTGATCACCATGTTCAGATCCTGATAATACGCATCTCCTTCACGATCGATCACTAGAAGCTTGGTTTCGTTAGCCACGGATTTGATTCTTTCCACGACCTGTCGATGATTCTCGTTGCCAATGTTGACACCGTTCACTTCGACTATACGGTCATCGATTCGAAGTCCAGCAGCCTGAGAAGGAGAATAGTCATCGATAGAGCCCACGTAGTGTCCCGTTTTACCCTTTTCAGCATGAAGGTTGAAGCCGTATCCGTTAAAATCTGGCCATTTTCTCAAATGACACAACCTAGGCCTCGGGGCATCACTCGGAATGGATGTACTCATTTTAACAGAACTCGATAACAAACACTCGACGGTATAAAATGTATTCCGATTTTTCGTACTAGTTAAATATGGAAACTACGCGAATATTTCCGTTGAAATAAAATGAAAAACAAATCTCCGTAACGTTCCTTCGACACGGAAGTGGAATCCTGAGATCACGATCGATCGACCACAGACGTGTAAACTTAGTCATCGCTAGAACAGCTCCGCCGTGCATTGCTCGTGAGTCGTGACTTATTCCATTTCGTGATCCTGTTAATAAACACACAGTTCTTTAGCGTCAAAGTATTGAAATAGGTGGTCATCATCATCTTCATCGTCGTCGTAACCATCGGCATCACCATCATCATCAGTTCCTGACGCCAGCCATTTCCAAATCAAATCCAGAGTTCTCCTACGTTTAGTTATTGAAACCAACGACCTCTTATATGTGATTGAAACAGATCATACCTGCTAACAAACAAATGTTTAATAAGAAGTAGAATCTATATGAATAAGACAATGCTGCATCTAGTTTGACTTGCGAGTAAAATTCCAATCTCCGAGTAAAATTCCAAAAGTTAGACCTGGGACTAACATTAGGCCTAGTCCCAGGTCAGACACCTAAACAAATAGGCCTAAAGATGGAATAAATTCAGAGCACGTTTTGAATTATTTGAGATGTTTTTCGCATTCTTCTTGTTTTGTGTTAACACTGTTTGGTGAAATAAAGATTGATATATAAATGTTAAATAATTTCACGCATTTTCAGTTGATCAGTGAGCTTAAAACTTGTAAACTTGTAATCATGTGCGAATTAAGGTAACTTATCGTATGTAGTGTGTAGCCAATCTATGTGCCGCAAAGAAACTAGATGATCCCATAAGGCCAAATACTACTCATTATAATGGCAAAAAATGCTCAAATTATAGCGCATAGTTACTCCTTATTGATGGAGTTAAATTAGTTAATCATAGAATAGGCCCCACTAGCAGATAAGAGTTTTCATTGGCTGCGCTATTGCTTACCTATTAGACTTATCTCCTACGTTGAAGTCTATGGTAACGTTGGAAATATTTTGGCGCTAGCATTCAATACTTTATTATGGTTTCGTTCTCAATTCGAGGATTTTGTTACTGATTGATGATAAATAGTGCATTTGTAAAATTAAGCCTTTTTATCATGACATATATGTAAATATTTTGTGCTGAACGATGTCTCTTTCAAGCGGCCTGACTTCATCATCTCGCTTTGTTGGTCAACGTCAAAACTATTTCAGCATCGATGATATTCTGACCACGCAGCAACGAATCGCCTGCAAGTTTGAGATTCCTGTGCTGAATATGGGTGCGCAGTAAAAATCTATCCTATGATAAAGTTTGCCATCCTATATTATAATTCCCATTCGATTTCGTATGGTACACGTAGACCTACAGCTTTGAACGATCCTGTACAACGACAGTTTCGTTTTAGGGGTGCGTAGCGAATCCCCAAAACCCCAATTCCCGAAATGGAGTTTCCACCAGATCCCGAAATCTATTTTCGAAGTGAAAATAAAATTCTGGATAGTTTCCGAATATAATATCCAGTGGCTTGACCTTCTAGTCCATGTTAATTTTCGGGATTTCGAACGCATGGTAGAAAATCTTTTTCGGGAATTATGGGTGAATTTTACGTTTTCATCCTATTTGAGGAATCTGGTTTCGGTGATTTAGGTAGATCCCTTGTTTTATTGCAGTTTACGAGTAAATTCAGCAAGCATGTTAACTTTATGGTTTAAGAATTGCTATTGAGAAATAATGAATATTTGATTGCTTGTGTGAACACAGACATCAGTACATAACTGAATTTAATTATAAATAAATTAATGTATTTGGAATCATACAGATTAGTGATTAGGTTTTTATTTCGACGTTTTATTCCTTTCCAAAACAGAACAAACAGACCCTTTCTACAAAACGATTACAAAACAGTAGTAAAATATTTTATTTCACTGACTTGTTAAGGTCATTAAACAAATTTCATGCCGTTATTAGAATAAATCTATGTTGTGGCCCAATGAATGTTATGCTAGCTTTCAGACTTAAACATTCAGTCAGTCAATACCAGTTGGGTGGAAAAGTGCTAAGTGCACCTTTGAATTGCTTAACTTCACTGTACCAACATCTTATCCACAATACCAAGCTGTACAGACCCTATGTAAACTGTAATCTCAAGCTTTGAATTTTGTAGAGCCCAAATAAGGTAAGTCAGATGAACCTGCTTATTGTTTGGTGCTCAGTCAAAGAACCAGTGAAGCAGGTACGATATAGATTATGTGTAGAAACCTGTTTGTTTTGCAGGATATTTAGATCCATGTTCAGAGTCTGAGAACCTAGTGGTGGGTGCGCAGCTTGAGCTGCCGATGTGGTTGGCAAAATCGCTCGGTGGCAGACGGAAACGAACAGTGACAGTCGACCTTCCGAAACAGTACAAAGAGGTCTACCGTGAGATTCTTAACGCAGATGCAACTGTTGTCAACTTGCATGGTCTCGGCCCTCACTATTACGGCTTCGGTAGTCATCTGCTGGAGTTTGAACACGCAGAGCGAAGGGATATTGCCGAGTCTATGCAGAAAGTTAGTTCTTGAAATTCAGCAGTTTTGTAAAATGAAGTTGAAATACAGAATATCTATCTATCTATCTATGATAAAATTATAGAGCACCCATTCAAGAAATCTACTCAGTGGTGCTCTCAACCCAGGCCTGGTCAAAGAGAAAGGTTTTAAGAAGGCCATAGAAAGTGTGAGAGGTCCCTAGGAAGGAAGCGCAGCGAATGGGGAGGTCATTCCAGACGGTAGGACCCACCACGGAGAATGCCCTACGCTGTGCAGATTTTGCTACTAAGCTCAGCAGTCTGTGGGGAAATGTGGTCTGGTGTTTGTGATGTCTGTACCTCAGTTAAAAGCGTCCTCCTCTGAGATGAAATTCCTATCATACCTTATCTTTTTGTTGCCTTACCTTAATTAACCAAATTGGCACCAGCTTGTGTATTTTAGATTCTTCTAGTGCAGGAGTTTCAAAAGGCCGGCCCACAGGCCATTTCTGGCCTGCCGACGATGTTTTTCTGGCCTGCAGAGCCTCGTCTAAATAAAATTCCAAATTTGTCATTTTACCTTCCTTTTGCTCAGGTATCTTCGACACCCTGGCCCGCCACTTGCTGGAAAATATTGCCTCTGGCCCACCATTCAAAATGTTTTGACATCTCTGTTCTAGTGTATCCAAGTCATGTCCCACCAGTTTGCAAAATTTATGTTGTCAGCAAGGTGTCATAATCTGCTCTCTGCCTCAGCTGCTTGAAGAATCTGTGGCTTGACCCCACAACAATCCTGACCCATCTTAAAGTTTTTTTTAAACCTCTATATTTTAGACAATACTGAAAATGTAAAGTTTTCAGCATTGTTTCTTTTAAGTTAACCATCCTGTTCCAGTCATTTTCTGCTATATTTAAAGCAACACTTAACGACGATAGTGTACTGAAAGTGGCTGGGAAACCAATGCAGCTCATCGTTAAAGTGTTAAGTTGTATTCTTGATATATTTTTGGCCAAATTTTTTTGCATTATCAGCATTACATTATACACAGAGTGTAGTTTTGATAAAAACCCAGTGTAGTGCAGCTTTTGTGTTGTGGAGAATTATATTGCATTTAAGTAATATAAAAAATATTTTTTATATTTTAGGCTTTTCAATCTCGACTGCGAACGATAATGGACTCTTCTCAACACGCGACTGACGTAGATTCAGTTTTGTTGATAGACAACCTGGACGAGGCCGAGCGAGCCATCTTTCAGTGCGGACAGACAGGACTCTTAGAGTTTCTACAGTGGGAAACGCGTCAGAGTGAGAGGCTAACGTCTTCGGGGATGGTGACGAACTTGAAGAAACGCAAGAGGGCTCAGATAGACATTGCATAGCAAGCAAAATTATCAGTTTGATGATCTACTCCCATTCTGTAAACTTTTGAAAACTGCTTGTGGTTTTGTGTTTGAGGCCAGATGTCCCTCTTAAGAGTTTCCCTTGAGGAGTTGCTGTGGGGTCGTCCATAAGACCTACTTTGGACCCCTCCCTCCCCTTGTCCGCATTTGACCTTACCATCCCTCCCTCCCCTTTTGCGGACGTCCGCACGCCCAGGCCATTTTTTAATATCATCATTATTTTACAATTATTCTACAGTGCCTGTGCAAATTTAAGTGACAAGTGACAGTTCGGGTTTAATATCAGGATGTGCAGTAATAAAAGCCTCTTTCAAGTGGTAGTAAAGGTTATCCCATGCTTGAGGATTTAGGCAATCACCTCACTGAGTTTTTGTCTTTCAGGGAAAGTTGAAACAAGGTGGTGTTTAAAAAACTACCAAATTTAAACGTTTAGATGCGGACGTCCGCATTGGTCATAACCCTCCCCTCCTTGTCCGCATTTGTCCGCATTTTGATGACCTCTCCCTCCCCCCTCATTGCGGACGTTTTTTATGGATGACCCCTGTTTAAAAGCAACTGATTGTGAAAGGACCCAGTGGTGTACATGTCATCTGTATTGGACCATTTCAGGAAATGAGAAATAACCTTGGTGTGACAATGATTTGTGGGACGCAGGATTATTAATTAATTGTTATTATGAATTAGTAGCTTCTATTGTGCCAATATCTAGTGCACAAGGCATCAACCGATGGCACATCAAAACCAAGCCATAATTGGGTCATCATCCAGAAGGTCAGTCTGTTAGACAGAGAGGCAGCCTGTGGATGATAAGAAGCCCTGCTTGGTTGCCAGACATGACATCTGGTGAAAGCATGACTTGCAACTTCTGTTTGGTAATGTCGGAATGGTATAGAAGTTTTATTTTGCTGATATTGCCCGCTTTCTTCTATGATGGTAATTGAAGTCTGCCAGATTATCTTTTAGCCAACTCTAGAGTTTGATTTGTTAGATCACTTTGTCACTGATGCTTATCTGGTTGGTATTTTTTTCTCAGTTTTGCAACTGTTGTGAATTTGGCTTTGAACTGTCGTATAAGAGATACAGTTATATCCTCACAAAGTTCCTGATGCTTGTGTAAGTAGGTAAGAGTGAAAAATTCTCAGTTGTACCATTTTCTTTCTGCATGAAGCTTTCTTTTGTGTAACAGTTAGACCAGATAATAGGTGAGGTAGTATTTATTATACATTTATTTAGCGCCATGGTCTAATGACCAAGCATCAGTGTATGACGCTGAGTAACTGTTAGTGAATGACTTGCCCAATGTTCTTACACGTTGACTCTCAGGAAAGGAGGCTCGTAAACTGTACTTGAGTTACAAGGCTAGCACTCTAACCAGTTGGCAACCATAGGATTGTAGACTACATACTTGTTACTTGCTCAGATTAGGTAGTTAATAGTACTTGACGGTTATTTCTTTTTTTGCTGGAGCAGAGACGGTAAAGAACTTAAACAAATCAATCAATTTTACCGGTTGTGTTTGCTTAGAACCACCAGTTGCTCATGATTTCTCAATATTTGAATCGTGTTTGATGTTTTTGGTTGGATTAAACTCCAGTTTCTTTAAAATTTATAGAAAATGATCTTGAGGAGGCGGGACGAGGAATAATGGTTAGACTGCCTGTGCTTCTAGCCATATTCCACCGAATTTTCGTGACAATCGGTGTAGCAGTCGCCAAATATAGATACACCTGCATTTGGCGTCCAACCGTAATACTGTAGTAGGCCCCAATCATAATCTCGAGCTTTTTTACAGCGCGTAAAAACGAAGTCGCTTATTCAAAGGCGCTCAGTCAAAGCAAAATCGGTTCCAGGTCAATATCCAAAGGGTCAGGCAGGCACAGTGGCGGCGATCTTGTTTGACAGGTGGGGGACACCTTAGAAATGATCTGGTCAAAGAAAGTTTTGACCTGAACTGGTCAAAAAAGAGGTCAACATTTTTTGCCGCGTTCACGTGCGATAAAATTCATTCTAAACAAAAATATTTGCTGGCCTTTTTTGGTGTTTCTTCTAAATTTGGGGGGGGGAATGTATGGTGTGTCCTCCACTCTAAAAGGTGGGGTCTTGTCCCCCTCGACCCCCGGGATCGCTGCCCATGGGCAGGCAGACGGCTACGATGGATTGTGTTTGGAATTAAAGCCGCGAGAGAGCTAAGGGGAAGAGGAATCCGGATAGGACTTCTGAAAGAGCAGTATTCCCTCCCCCAGCTCGTCTAGACCTGCCTAACGTATCAGCCGTGCCCATCTTTCTGTCTGCCTGCTTCACTGCCTTCCTGCCAGTCTGTATTCTAGCCCTCCTGCGAGTGTGTTGTTATGTCTGCCTGCTTCACCGCCTTCCTTGCAGTCTGTATTCCAGCCCTCCTGCGAGTCTGTGCGTCTGTCTGCCTGCTTCACCGCCTTCCTGTCAGTCTGTATTCCAGCCCTCCTGCGAGTCTGCGCGTCTGTCTGCCTGCTTCACCGCCTTCCTGTCAGTCTGTATTCCAGCCCTCCTGCGAGTCCGCGCGCCTGCCTGTCTAGATCTAGGTCAGTCTGCCTGCAGCCAATAGGTGGATGCGTTTGAAATTGTCCTGTGTTTCCTATTATTTCAGTCCGTCGGACTTGCTTGACCGAAGGCGGTCGACTGGAAAATAGATCCGGCTGTAAAACGGCTTACGTCGTTGACAATAAAATAATGAGCATCAAAATGGCTTCTGGTTCGGAGGCAGGTCTTTCCTTCCCTCTATTCTCCTTGTCGTCTTTTTCCATCCCCGTCGATGTAATCCCGTTCTCTACCCGGAAGCCGACAAATTTAATGACCTATGCTGTTGACTATACAGGAGTCTGAATCCGTGCGGATTGCCAATTCGCGGCCTTTATAGGAGAGCTCAGCATGCCAATCCCCATACATACATACATACATACACACACACACATACACGCATACATGATACATATACCCATTGACATAGATGTATACACACGTGCACACACCAATTCCAACTCCCTGAGAAGGATGATCGCAATTTCATATCCATAATTCTATATAAATAAATTATATGAACTGATTAACCAACAAAGCATACTTACCCACTAAACTAGAATTATTATATACCCAGTGTTTAATCTAGTCCCCACTTCTGGGGGGGAGGTGGGAACAAGGTTTTTTGGGGGACCAACGAGCGTCCGACCCAAGGGCGGTCACAGAAAAATTTCTGAATTTCGGCATGTCAATTTCATCCATCTTTTTTCGAATTTTATATTACAAAACTTGACCTTTTTTGTAATTTTATTATGACTTTTTTCGCAATTCGTCTCAAAATATTGTCATGACCTTTTGGGGGAACTTCCTCTTAGGGCCTACATATAATAGTGAATAATAATTATATAATTACAACAGTTGTTCAACACTTCATATGCCGGTAATATTATAATGTCGTCAAAAAAATCAACACTTATTTTCTGGGTGGGGACACAAATCCTCGGGGAGGACATTTCCCCCCAAAGCTGTCTAGATTAAACACTGTTATATACCGTTCTGAAAAAATTAAGCTTCTCATATCCCACATAATTATTATACTGTATAAGTCAAGGTTTCTCAAACGACAGAAGCAACCTTTCTGTACTGGTCACATTTGCATTATCATTAGCTTATTAATCTCGTATACGCCGGGCTCATTTTTGATGACAGTATATTATTGTAACTACCTTAACTCTGTAACAAGTTGTGCACATGTCAGCTTGGATAGAATAAACGAAGTTGATTGATTGATTGATTGATTGATTGATTGATTGATTGATTGATTGATTGATTGATTGATTGATTGATTGACAGACACATACATGCATATGCACATACATCACGCACACACATATATATACATACACACATGCATAGTTTGCATACACATTACACACACAGGCACATAGGGTCTACCTACATGATACATCCACACATTTGCCTACATAACACATAGTTATGTATACACTTACATAGGGCCTACACACGCATACATGATACATATACCCACTGACATACATGCATTGTATATACACATATGCGCATACATACACACAGATACAGAAGGACTCGGGAAGAGCTGGAGAGTAGATGAAAGAAGGAGGACGGACTATAGATGAGAGGAATTTAAGCGTTACTGACCACGCACTTGGCACGTAGAGCAGGGTGGAAGTAGACTCTTGATAGAAGGAGATGGAGAAAGTGAGGGAGGGGAGGCTAAGACCTATTGTTTGAAATATCTCCCACTAAAATCATATACTTGTCATTTTCAAGATACATGTCACTTATTCTAACTCTCCCTATCACTTGTCACGACTTTCTCACATTGGTGATCAATTCCCACACATTTCGCTTCTATTCATTAATATTACGCATTTATATAAACGCCGCGATAAAATGGCCATGCATCACTCGATGGCGCTGAGGAATAGTGAGTAACGGACTTCCTCGGGTCCCTACACAGTTACCTTTTCAGGGAGGATCGAACCTGTACCCTCCGCGTCACAAGACAAGCGCTCTAGCCAATCGGCTAATGTGTCCCTACAGGTCTTCCCCTCCACCGTTTCAGACTCCCATTGCTGAAGATATATTTATCATTTTACCCAATGCCTTCCGCTCGCTGGTATGGGTTATTATAGGTTATTAGTTATTACCCTTATTACCTCCTAGTCCTAGGTTATTAGTTATTACCTCCTAGGTTATTAGTTATTGCCTCCTAGGTTATTAGTTATTACCTCCTTGGTTATCACCTCATCACTGGCACCACAAATTGTGCTCCAGGGTCCGATAAAACAGTTCCAGCGTCTATAAGCCACTGCGCAAGTCTTCCACCGCATAGATAATTGTCCCCTTTAGGATCCTATACGGTGTCTTAGACGATTTGTCTAGATTGCATGTCGCTTGTGACCTTGATCGTTGCATGGGGGACCTTGATAGTTGCTGGTGATCTTGATCATTGCTTGTTCTGAATGTATCTAAATTTACATACCGTGATTTTTCACGGGTTACAGCTAGTAGATCAATAAACTGCGATTTTGAGTTGAGAACCAAAATAACCTTAATGAAACTTTTAACTTTACAGAGTCAATTGCACTGTGAAGCTATCATTTCTAACTTTAACAGGCCTGTTAGGCCTATGCAAGGAAGGCTCTTCATAGGTTCATTGATTCCTCGCCATATACTATATGATGTCCATTGTGCTCGCCTGTATAGTGACGCATTTGGAAAGCACTTTACTAAAGGACTATATCCTTGACTCAACGTCTCGGCTATAGGGGCCTACTGATATATGATCCAGGTCTTCATTGTTAATCGTAACTGTAAACTTGACAATTTCTGCAGTGCTACTTTTGAGCAAAGCGTATGAGCACCAGCCTATTCACGAGCGCTTCGTCAAGTCAGAGGGTCGTCCACCAATACAGTTCGAAGAATGAGATTCTGACAAATTCAGAGGAAAGAAACACAGACAGACAGACATGCATACAGACAGACAGACATGCATACAGACAGACAGACAGACAGACAGACAGACAGAGAATGTTCTGGTGGGTGTTGTGCTTAGTTTGAGAGAAACTGGAGAAACCTTTCAAAATACGTCGAAAATAATAGACCTATTTGTGTTACAACTTATAAGCTTATGAAGTTATGATCTTTACACGAAATTTATAGTTTAGATTATTGATGCCAATGCTTTAGTTCACTCTACTTTTCCAATAGATTCTTGTTTCTGACTATGCAGTTACATTTTAAACGGCTTTGTAGTTGTCAATATGTTCTGTAATATAATTCTCAGCGGCACACAAAAGCCACGTCAGGGAGACCAACTACTTTCACCGGCGCTATATCAAATAAAGTCCGCAATAGCCATGTCCGCCTTGTCCGTTCCGGTGCCAGATCAGAGTCCGGGGAGGTCACGCCGAAGAGACAGCAGGGTGCTACGGTGGTAATCGTTGATGCTGGCGGTTGTGTGTGGCGCAGGAATGGATCAGGATAGGATAGCTTGAAGAGTTCGGTTTTCAGTCGTGAGTGGAAACGGCGATATAGAAGTTAGATAAGATAAGGTAAGATAAGATAAGATAAGATAAGATAAGATAAGATAAGATAAGATAAGATAAGATAAGATAAGATAAGATAAGATAAGATTAGATAAGATAAGATAAGATAAGATAAGATAAGATAAGATAAGATAAGATAAGATAAGATAAGATAAGATAAGATAAGATAAGATAAGATAAGATTAGATAAGATAAGATAAGATAAGATAAGATAAGATAAGATAAGATTAGATAAGATAAGATAAGATAAGATAAGATAAGATTAGATAAGATAAGATAAGATAAGATAAGATTAGATAAGATAAGATAAGATAAGATAAGATAAGATTAGATTAGATTACGTGGTTAGGCTTTTCTTCAATAATACCGACGTTGATTTGTATCTGCTGGCCGAGACTGAAGCGATTTTCGTTTTTAAAGGACCGATCAATGTTGCAAGAAATTGATTGATTGACCACCTGATTGATTGATTAGCCGGTTGATTGGGTGGCGGGCGGTCGAACATCCGCGCTGTCAGACCAAAGGACCAACCAATGAGCGATAGTCGAACGTGCTAGGCATCCCATATTTATGCATTCAGGTGACCGGAACCCCGCTTCCCCTACTCCGCTCTTCCCTCATTCCACCCGGACTCCCTTCCGCTCTTCCCTCGTTCCACCCGGCCTCCCTCCGTCTCTTTCTTTTTCCCGTCAGATAAATGAGCCTCTCGTTGATCGTTATTCACCATCTGTTCGTCCGGTGAGGGTTGTTGAAGGACGAGAAATTGACTGGCTAGGGTCGATTGACTGGCTGGATGCTTGGCTGGTTCGTTGGCTGGCCTCAGACGTCGTCTCGTCGAGGCATTTGCTAGTCAGAGCGGTTGCTGTGGGAGCAGACTCGATCCTCTCCTGTTGCCGCTTTGGATGTTTCAGCTGTGGGTGTTTCAGTTATGACGTGTTGTATTACGTGACGTTAGTAATATTCCAGGTTAAGTTATGTCATGTCGTATCCGATGTTATATACTATCCTATGTCATGCTGTGATGAGCCTCCTCTCTTGATCTGGCCCCCTGGAAACCGGACTCGGACCTCTTTTGGACTACTCCTTGAAAAACCACCTCTGATTTGATTTGGCCTTCTGGAAACTGGACTCGGAATTCTTTTGGATTACTCTCTGGAAACACCCTCTGATATTGACGTAGCGCTTGTGAATAGGCTGGTGCCCTGCGCTTGGCCTTCGAGTGGCGCTTTAGAAGTTTGGAGATTACGATAACGATTACGATTGCTACGTCGTGTCATGTCATGCTATTTAAAGTCGTGTTATATAAATACTATGTCATTTAATGTTATGTAGGCCTAAATAATGTAATGTTACAGTATGTTGATGTTACGCTATGTTGCGTTAAGTCATCATTTTGGGTCTAAGTAGAATGCTGATGTCAAGCAATTATGGCGTAGGAATATTCTACTTCACCTTTCAGCATATATGCGCTCAAAACGGAGTCGTTTTCCTGGCTCTTCTGGTTTAAGAAGTGTCATCTTCAGCACCGGTATTCAGAAATCGACGCCAAACTGACCACGAGCAGTTGAGCTGAGTAGGGCGGGATAAGACTGCGTGAATTGATCGCATTGACAGCATTCTCGTTAAAGTTAAGCCAGGTTCCCTACATCTATAATACCGGAAGAAAATTCTGCTGATCTTCCAAGAGAAAGAAGAGGAAGAGTAACGGTCGGTTAAAAATTTCGTCGTGTTTGGGAATAGGAAAAGTTCTCATCTAAATTCTAAAAGGATTCGGAGGAACCCCGAAAACGCACCCTTGTCAAATCTGTTTCTTCTACTCCTTCGAGTATAATGCTTCAAAAAATGGACGTCCGCAGGAATTTTTCCAGAGGGAGGGCAAAAATTTCTAGGGGGACAAAAATTTTGTAGGGGAAGCAAAATGACGTTTTTTGCATAGATTAGCTGATTTACCTCAATAATTAAGGGTTATTAGCATTGAAATCGCGTTGGGGCTGTTGGAATAATCATAATAATCAAAAGATTTTATTTTTGCAAAATATTTTCAAATTCCAGGGGACAATTGCCCTCTTGCCCCCCTCCGGACGCCCGTGCTTAAAAGTACTATGGACGAATTGCATCCGAACTATTTCGAATCGTATACACTTACGGAGTAGGAAGACCTTCAGGTCCCATCACAACGCATGGCGGGACAGGAGATTTTCCTGCATTTTCTCCCGTCGTCGCCGCTTTTGTGGCCGTTGAAGGAGAACAATAGGTCTATTGTCTGCAGAGATGAATGTGCACCGTCGAAGAGAGATCAGCGAGAAGCCAAAACTATGTACGCACCGGAAAAATAGAATTAGGTTTCTCGTCGGTCGCTGGATTCAACGGAACGGCAGAAGAAGAAAAAGAAGAAGAAGAAGAAAAAAAGAAGAAGAAAAAGAAGAAGAAGAAGAAGAATATGTACTTAGGCGACTGCATATGGTTCTGTCAGATCTAGCCGCTGAATATATATATATATATATCGATCCACGAAAAACTACACTCGCAAAGGATATGCATGTACGCACGCCTGTATATATAGGCCTGTGTCTCTGTCTCTCTGTCTTTTTGTCTGTATGTATATGTATGTATGTATGTATGTACTATGTATGTATGTATGTATGTATGTACTATGTATGTATGTATGTATGTATGTATGTATGTATGTATGTATGTATGTATGTATGTATGTATGTATGTATGTATGTATGTATGTATGTATGTATGTATGTACTATGTATGTATGTATGTATGTATGTATGTATGTATGTATGTATGTATGTATGTATGTATGTATGTATGTATGTATGTATGTATGTATTTATGGATGTATGTATGCATGCCTGAAGGTACACATGCATGCATGACGTATGTTTATGCACAGTATGTATGCATGTGTGTATTACTATATATGTATGTATGTATGCATGTATGTACGATTGTACGTATTCATGTACGAATGTTTGTATCTTCATGTATGCATTAATGCATCCTTGCATGTATACATATGTATGCGTGTATGCATGTTTGTATTTATGCATGTATTTATGTATGTATGTACGTATCTATGCATTTGTATATATATATATGTATGTATGTATGTATGTATGTATGTATACATGTATGTATTTATGCATGTATGTATGTATGTATGTAATGTATGTATGCATTTACAGATATGTATGTATGCATTTGTAGGCATTTATGTATGCGTTTGTAGGTATGTATATATGTATGTATGTATGTATGTATCAATGTATTTGATGTGCCGTTATGTATGTACGTATACATGGGCCCTATATATCGTCGTCCGTATCGCACCAGTGCTATGCAATTAGCGAGCATTACGTTGAAGTGAGTTGCAGTC
>OY744610.1:50367541-50402458 GCA_963556255.1 Allolobophora icterica
TGTAATATGTGTGGTAATACTACTAGGAGTCATTTCTGGTCAATAGAATTCTCATCTGGTAGTAACAGGTGGTAGTGCCATAAGGAATAATTTATCTTCACTCGCATGGTGTGATTTCTGGTCATTTCCATTCTTTAGTGGTAATACCATTAGGAACGATTTCTCGTCATTTGCATTCTTTCGTGGTTTTACCATAAGGAACGGTTTCTCATCAAACTGTTACGGCAATATTGCGATGACTATACCATAGAATAATTATGTAGCAACGGGAAATCCTGTCTGGAGAATTGCGTTTCCTGGGATTATGTCTGCTATGATAGACACTTTTGTGCCTCAGTGTTGTTCGGATTCAATGTGTGGCACAGTAGCCGACTGGTTAGAAAGTTCGAACTGTAATGCGAAGAGTACGAGTTAGAACCTTGCTTGAGGCGGTTACTGTGTAGGGACTTTGAACAAGTCCTTCACTGACAGTTGTTCAGCGCCCGAGATACTATCTCGTATGGTTGCGTGTGCACCACTTCTGAAGTTTGGACGGAGGTAGTCCCCGGAGTCTGTGGCTAGGGAATTAGCGACTGACTTGATGACTTAGCGACCTAGTTAGCGACTTAGTCGACTGACCGTAGACTTGATGCCAGCGTATTTTCAACGCTACGTTTGTCTAAAGAACAGACACAATTTTCGATGACAACGATTGCGTGACGTAATCTCGAGACTTCTACAGCGCCCAAAAAAGCTACGTCGCGGGAACCAGCTTATTCACAGGCGAATAATGCAGCGTTACAGACACCATTCGGGCGGTTAGTAAGTAAAAAACTGGTGACTTTACATCGACTGATTGTTAGACCGTTAGTCTCTTGCACTGTGACTCGTAGGCCTACCTTGTAAGCAAGTGTTACTCCTGTCCTGCTGCTGATGTCTTCGTCAAAAATCGAAACTCCAAGACCGCGATTAAAAATAATAAGCAAAATATTAACGTGAACGAAGTCGCTAGCAGTCGATAGCTTAGCGACTGGTTTCGACTTAAGGGCTTAGCGGCGGCGGCTGTTCCGGGACTAGAAGGAGGTCATTATGAAACGCAGTTGTATTGTATTATTGCATCGTAATGCCAACTAGGTTTTGAACTCTAGACCTCTGAGCTGTCAGCAGAGAGCGCCAACTACTTGACTACCACTATTTTAATATGCAACTCCATGCAGACAATGAACATCCATTGTCGCAATGACTCCCTGCGCTGAATTGTTCTTTCCAGGCTTGTGTAACATACATAAATCTTAGTATCAGCGCAAAGGATGGTGGGTGGGTGAGGGGAGTCTGGAACACACTGTACAGGGCGTGTTTCCTATTCCCAAATAGGCCATTTCACGGATTTCTGCCTTACTGATGGACTTCCCTAATGTCGTCAGACCTACTGCGGACTCGATAAAAGCCTCTGTGCTTCGTCTGCGGTCTTACATCCGACCCTCCTTGGTCCGTCTTGCATGCAGCAACCCCGGGTGGGCCGGGCGACGGCCATAGATATCCGGTCGTGAAGGGGTACCCGCCCCCAATCCCCCTTAGAGGTCGACACTGGCCATCCGTTACGCCACGCCATGGGTTAAGTCCGCGAAGGAGCAACATAAATTTGGTGACCTTTATGCTGGTCGTACGGGGAGTCAATTAAGACCAGCAGTCGACAGACGGAGTCCAGTGTGGATACTCTTGGAAGTAATGTCTGATCACGGGAGACAATATTGTCTTTCCAACGGACTCGCACAACCACAGTATATCACTATTAGAGGATTGGTTACTCATGAAAGTAATGTGTATACCTGTTTTAACTCGCCCACAGATGTCGCCCCACTTTAAATTTTGTTTTGACAGTTAATACGGTGTTTTAGATTTTCAAAGACAATTTTTTACTTTCCAAACATAATTTTCGTCGATTTACCTTCATAGATATAATTAACTTAATGCATTTTTTATGTAAATAAGATGCAAAATTTTTCTGACCCCCGATTATCGCTCAAAAACTGAATACACGACGTTATATAAGTAGTTTCCAGTCCTTTGTAAAAGGTCCTTGCTCAGAACCAAGGACTTGTGCGTGATTTTTACGGTGGGGACCAGTGGGGTAAGAAGGAGTTTTACGAAGGGTGGGGCAAGTAAGCAAGGTAGTTAACCAGTGTCGTCCCGAAAGATCCTGGCCCCGAATACTTCATTTTATTTTGAAAATCGCTACAAAGGTTACTTTACTGTGCTTTTTCTTTACTTTATTTTGAAATTGATTGGCTTTTACTTCTGCTTTATCTCGAAATTAGACACAAGGCAACTTTACCCTTACTTTGTTTACTTTGAAATAATTTTACTTTTACTTCTACTCTCTTTCGAAATTAGAGTTAGTGCCTACCTTCACTTTATTTTGAAAATACTTTACTTTTAGGCCTACTTCTACTTTATTTCGAAATTAGACACACTAAATTTGAACACTACGCAGAAAAAGTGCAGGAATATCTTCTGGCTTCAGACGATCGAGTTGGGGCGATGACCTTCTGACCCCCCCCCCCATCCCCCGCTTGCAGACGTCTTTGACCAGAACACTCTGCTTCTGAAGGTCAGTAGATATACAATGACCAGCACACAACAAGAAGGTATTTCATCGCAGGAACCTCGCTGTCTAATCATCAGCACAATGGCTGTGCAATAATGTCAGACAAATTGAACTCTATTATTATTTATCATCATGTATATGTGGGGCGTGGTGGCTCAGTGGCAAGTTCGGCGCCTTGTGACAGGTTGCAGGTTCGAATCCCACTCTAGCCGCTGCGTACGGACCTTGGGCAAGTCCTTTACTCGCGATTGCTCGTGGCGCTTCGGCGTGAAAACTCCGACACAGTATCAAATGCTGTAGTCGGGAGAGCCTCTGAGTAGTAGTTGTCTTGAGGGGCGCTTTAGAAATATCCGAAATATATATATATATTATACGCTACCGATCTGACGATTAGGCATCAAGGTCCCTACACAGAAACCTTCTCAACGAAGGCTCGAACCCGTACTCTCCGCGTTACAAGGCGAGCGCCCTAACCAATCGGCTACCGTGTGTCACGTGCTCTACGCTCGACATGGCCACACGAACGTCAGCATGATACTGCGCCATGGCTCAGAAGAGTGAAAAACTCGGTTGATGACATTTTATGGAATGGCCTCAACTGTAAGAAGGTTGGTAACGACTTAAAAGCACAAAAGACCTGCACTCGACTCATCTCGGTGTTCTTTGGCGATGCCCTATATCACCCGGAAGCACGTTTTAATGTCACAACATTTCGGTGGCTTTGATCTGAGGTAAACTAGCATGGGCGTCCGGAGGAGCAAGGGGGCATTTGCGCCCCCTGGATTTTAAGCATATTTAAAAAAAATCTTTTGATTATTATGATTATTACAACAGTCCCGATACGAATTTCAATACGAAAAAAACTTAATTAGGTACCTTGACCATTATTTGTTTTTAACGTTGTCACGTGTTTTGTGTTCATGAATAGCTATTCTATGCAAAAACTTCATTTTGCTCCCCCTACATACAAAATTAAGGAGAATACTGGCAGGTTAATATGTCCAAAACGGTCTGCATGCGAAAAGCGAAAGTGGAGAGGAAATTGATATCCCCACATTTTCGACCAAAGTTACGCTCCTGCAAATTCCCGCCAGGGAGAAAGGCAGTCTATAGGTTTCTGTTCCAGTTGAGTCCCCCTTGCGAACTCAGATATAGAATGTGTATTGTCTGAGTGAACACTGACGGTGGGAGATGCGGCGGAGAGGGAGAGGACCGGTCTCTCGACCTCTTGTGCCGAGGCTAAGAAAATGAAATTTTATACCCATGACTGTCCTTCGTTTTAGTAAAAACAACTTATTTTGTTCTACGTGAAAGAAGAGAATCTATAGTCTATATCGAGAAACCTCTGATGAATTGAGGGTGCGATCATCAGAAACAAATGGCAGTATGAGTCAAGGACACCTCGAAGGTCACCAAGACCTCGAAATGTCGTGAAAGTCTCGATGAATGATGAAGGTGGGAAAATGTTCCGTGACAAATAAAATGATTCCAGGCACAAATATCCATGACGAAATCTCCCGGATAAAAGAGTCCCGACGACATTAGGCTTATTTCAAAGATTTGAATCTTAGGCTGGCATGGTCCGTACACGGGTATCTCATAAATGGCGTGCCACCCATTCAAACGGGCAGCGGTGGTGAAGGATAGATGATAGTGTAATACTTTGTGTGAAGAACATGAGATCTTGAAAGACACGGTTCGATACCCGCAACCCGCCTCTAGGTCGACTCAGCCTTCCACTCCCTAGGAGCAGCATTAAAATGAGCGGGCGCCTAACAGGCTGCCAAGACGTGTGTTCAATAAGATCCTGATAATTGTACCGTCACGTTTCAATGTTTCAATGTAACTCACTGAGGTTTGGCAGTGAGCTTGTGAATGAACACGAATATATATATATACATACATATATATATATATACATATATATATATATATATGCACACGTGTACATTTACAGTGTTCCCGAATAATATGTTCCCGACAAAATATCCCAAGGTACGAGCATAAAATGACTATATGACATTTTATCCTAGTATACTGTTCGCCCCCAATCTCAAAACCGTGCCGACGTCATTGCATGTCAGAGTTTATTGAAGCGCAAGAATATATATGGCACGCATAGGAGTGCAACTACACATTATGGCGTGCAGCTTGATACAATTTCCCGCGGACTTGTTGACCGCAAGAGTCTCGGTTTATCATCGCACCATCCTCGACGAAGTTTCCAGATGTGGGACCCTTGGGCTCCGCGATCTTTTGACCGAAGTACAAGCCATCGCAATCAAACAAATGCGACGAACGACAGGTTTACGATCACACGGATCAGTAACAAACACTCCTTCTCACCCGTGACAATGAGATTCCAACCCACTGTGGTTTACAACCCGACGTGACATATGAACCGCGCTAGAATTCGTCCGCCCGCCCACAATCGTCATTCTCCCACCAGGAGGACCACCCAGGGCGGATTCGGAGGTGAATGAGGCCGCGCGCCTCCATCAGAGCTGCCTTGTTGTCGTCTCCTGCCTCTTTCTAAGCTCCTGTATCAGCAACTGACGACCCCGAAGCCACCGTCACGTCCATCCCATCATAACAGCAACACCACTACCACAACGAACATCACAACAACCAACAAAACAACAACACCTATTATCACTATTATCACTAGGGCTGTACCGAACATTCGCTTCGTATTCGGTTCGGGGCCGAATAGTGGGCCAAAATAGCTATTCGGTCGAATAGTAGCGGTCGGACCGAATACGAATAGTGGTCACGTGACATCTGTTTCTGCATATGCGGCTGCTATAGCGAGTGGAGCGAACGCTAAGTAAGTGACAATTTCGAAGTTTAGTTAAATTAGTTCCATTCCAAGTTTACACAGACTGGCAGAAGGATGCAAAAATTACACGTAGTTAACTGTGTACTTTTAGTTTATTTATTAATTTACTGAACTGAAACTTTTGCTAACATTAGACATTTTTAATGTTGTCGGTAGACCTATTCTGTACACTATTCGTATTCGTATTCGTATTCGGCCGAATAGTTGGTCCAATTATTCGTATTCGGCCGAATAGGTCCAATAATTCGTATTCGGCCGAATAGTGATAATCCCCTATTCGGTACAGCCCTAATAATCACCACTTATCACCACCATCATCACTTATCACCACCACCTATCACCGCCTACTATCACCGTCACCTATCATAACCACCGCCACATATCACCACCTATCATCGTCACAACCACTACCACCTCTACCACCACCACCACCAACTATATAATCACCACCACCTTCACGCAAGCACTCGCTTGTTAATCCGTATACGACACCATCACCAATAACACAGCACCACTACCACAACGAACAATACATACAGCACCAACAACAGCACCTAGTATTTACTACCACCGTCACTTACCACCAACACCACGCAAACACTCGCCTGCTGATCGGTAAACTCGTGTTATTATAGGCCTACATATTATATGTAGGCCGTGATAGAGATTTACGAGATCATCATTCCAAGAACGAACCCATACAGATCGTTTGCCCACGCGGAACTTCAGGACCAAGTACCTGCAATACATTTGTTCTCAACTGCTACGTCTCACTACACAGTGCACATGCATGCCAAAATTCATCAGTCTTTGCATCCGTTAAACTGTATGGTCTCTGAGATCAAAAGTTATTGTGCGGCAAACCCGAATTTTATTGCGTTATTTTATTGCGCTATTTCAGCTCCAGCGGTTTCCTGACCATGGGACGCCGTATGCAGTCAGCTTAACCATGATGTGGACTTGTGGGCATCGGCTTAGACGGAGCGAATCCAATGCATAGGTCCCTAATGTAATTAACCTACGTAAGGCGATTTGACGTTGCTTCAGTTTAATCGTCGAGGTAGTGCCGTGAAAGCCCAGACACTAATGTGGCTTGTTAGACACAGCTTAAAAGAAAGGAGTACAGCGTGGCCTGCGGATGGAGGGCTACTCTGGTCTTTTGAAGTCATCAGGAAGACTGTTTGTCGATGTGCTTCATGTCTGTTGCTTTTGTGGACGTTACTGGGGAGACTGCTAAATTGTTTGATCTTTAGTCGCTTTATGCATCACGTTACCAGGAACGTCTGTCCACATGTCTGTCCGGCTGTATGTCTGTCTATCTGTCTGTCTATCTGTCTACCTGTCTGTCTGGTTGTCTGTCTTTCTGCCTAACTGTCTGTCACATTGTATGTACTTTCTGGCTGTCTATCTATCTGACTACCTGTCTGTCCGGCTGTATGTCTGTCCGGCTGTATGTCTGTCCGGCTGTATGCCTGCCTGGCTGTCTGTCTGTCTATCTGTCTATCTGTCGTCTGTCACATTGCATGTCTGTCCTCTGTATGTTTGTCTGTCTGGCTGTTTGACTGTCTATCTATCTGTCTATATGTCTGTCTGTCTGTCTGTCTACTTGTTTTTCTGGCTGTCTGTCTTTATGTCTATCTGTCTGTCTGTCAGGCTGTATGTCTATATGTCTATCTGTCTGTCTGCCTGTCTGTCCTGTATGCATTTATCTATCCAAACACATTCATCTCTTTCATCGTACCTACCCACCGTAGCCTGGCAGTGGCGTCTGGTTTCTCGGATCTATCAGATTTCAATGGATGACGAATTTGGGATTGCATTCGAGACGACCCTCGGAATTATGAGAACAGCGCTACAGAAGTTATTAGATTAGATGTATGTATGTAAGTAGATATGTATGCTTGAATGTATGTATGTATGTATTTATATGTAGGCATGTTTGTATACATGTATGTATGTATGTATTTATATGTAGGCATGTTTGTATACATGTATGTATGTATGTATTTATATGTAGGCATGTTTGTATACATGTATGTATGTATGTATTTATATGTAGGCATGTTTGTATACATGTATGTATGTATGTATTTATATGTAGGCATGTTTGTATACATGTATGTATGTATGTATTTATATGTAGGCATGTTTGTATACATGTATGTATGTATGTATTTATATGTAGGCATGTTTGTATACATGTATGTATGTATGTATTTATATGTAGGCATGTTTGTATACATGTATGTATGTAATATGTATGTATGTATGTATGCATGCATGTATATGTATGTATTTATTTGTATGTATTTGTATGTATGTATGTATGTATGTATATATTCATGCATATGTGTGTTTATGTATATATAGTTGCACACATACATGCATGTATGTTTATTTATGTTTATATGTATGTGTCTACGTATGAAAACATTTATATTGCGCTTCTTATAATCGCTTGGAGGCGCTACGTAAATTAATGTCCTAATTCACACAAACAGATTGTCTGGCCAAATATATGTTGAACCAAGTTCTACGAAACAGCGAGTGTATCCAACGGAGGATTGTTCAAAGAAAAACGTTCGATTTACGAAAAAGTCCGACTTACTCGAACCGATGCGTGTAAGTGAGCGACTGCAAATCCCCACGGGCAACAGAGCGCAGTGAGATACCGTATTCGTAAGCCACTGGTCAGCGTGCCTATTGCTTGAAAGTTAGCTCTAAGTTTTTCTTAGTTACCTGAAATATCTCGTTGCACTCGGTCTGGGAAGTTCTTTTATAAAGAACGCTTGGCATTGGTTCCGGTACGGTTGCCACTGGGTGATTAAAACAGCATGTGACGTTGTCTTCTTCTTTAATCAAAGGCACGTGTCTTCTTTTACATAGCGCGTCCTTTGACTTCGCTCAAAATGGTGCACATGTAGGAGGTGGACAAATGAAGAGGACGAGGAGGAGGAGGAGGAAGAGGAGGAGGAGGAGGAGGAGGAGGAGGAGAAGGAGGCAGACGAAGAGAAAGAGAAGGAGAAGAAAAGGAGAGGAGGAATTGTTGAACAGACAAGACATGAGCATATAATGCCCGAAATGGTGGAAACGCGGAGGAAGAAAGGTTGACAGAATACGGTGAACGAAACAAAAGAAAGCAGAGCGAGAGATTTGGAGTGTGTCGCGGTCGACTCCTTCGATCGCAACGACGAACCAACGAAGGAACTATTAAAAGATCTTTATTTAAAAATAAAGTCGTTTAAGTGTAAAGTAAGTCAACTCGTCTATCAAATATCACAATCGTAGACAGCACACAGGTTGGCTGGTCTCGATTGAACGTTATACGATCAATGTTTCAACGTTTACAAATCTTCGTCAAAAGGCCCTTAATGTACATCAGGTCTATCTTATATAGAGTTCTCCCGGATTCCAGAACGTTCTGTGACGTCACTGTACTTTTCCCTGGAAAGTCCTACTGAACACGTATATCCTTGTTGCATGCACCGAATTAATGTTGACAGCTTGCTGCAGAAATTTCCGTGCGTTGTAAACAAGCTTGTTGACGCGTCGGTTTTCTTCCCTTGATGCATGCACCCGCGTAGACCACGACATTCCCTCCGCCCTCAGATGATGACACGTCTTCAGCACCATCCCGAACGGGTCATCACGATCAAGCCGGGCCTCCAGACTCCATCTCGATACAGCATATACAACCAAAACAAAACACATCAGTTAGTCAACTTATCCACACAATTTGCGGGCTCGATCCCCGTGTGTCGGGCCATTTCCCCCCCTCACCATCCGAGTCACAACCGAGAGAGGAAATCAGCCACCGTGTTCTGACGTCCAGGACGATATCGAAAGTCCACGTTAAACTCTTGCAATGCTAACGCCCAACGAGTCAGTTTCGCACTCTTAGGGCTTGCATCTGTGAGATAAGACAAAGGATTATGATCTGAATAAATGATTATCTTTGATAAGAATATCCATGACTTGAATCGTTTAAGTGCCCAAATTACTGCGAAAGCCTCTCTCTCAATTGTAGACCAATGCATCTGTGTATCTGTAAGTTTAAGACTAGCAAAAGCAATTGGTTTTTCTTGACCTTCTTCGGTCCACTGAAACAAGCAACACCCGACCGCGGTGGCACTTGCGTCAACACTTAAACCAAATTCCTTAGTGAAATCAATGGTATGCAACTGTGTAGCTTTACTGAGATCATCCTTTAACTTATCTAGTGCTTCTTGATGCTTTTGCTCCCAAGGCACCTTCGTAGGTATGTTATCTCGTGTCAAATCAGTTATTATCCGTGCTTTTTCAGCTAAAGCAGGTATAAAATTTCGAAAATAACTGAAAAAACCCATAACCTTTCTAACTTCTTTCTTTGTTGTTGGAGGATGGATATCATTGATCGTAGCGATCTTACCTGGATCAGGTTCAATACAACCTGACCCTACTATATGGCCAACAAACTTTATTTTGTTTTGTGCAAAATTACATTTTCTTAAATTCAAAGTGAGTCCTGCTTCCTCAATAGTTTGCAAGAATTTCTCTAGATGTTCTAAATGGTCATTCCAATTCATTGAAACCACTGCCATATCATCGACGAATGGTTCGGTAAAACTTCGCACTGGATGTAAAACTTGGGTCATAGCACGAATAAAGGTATTGCTAGCGGACTTGAGTCCAAACGGCATTCTTGTGAACTCAAAAAGTCCTGCATCACATACGAATGCCGTAAGCCATCGATGTTCTTTCCGAACTGGAATTTGCCAATACCCCGATTTCGCGTCGAAAACACTAATAAACTTGCCCGTCCCACCTTTTGTAAGATGTCAGCAATGTCTGGGGTTGGGTAACAATCACCTAGAGAATATTTGTTAACATGGCGATAATCAATTGCCAATCGAACGCCATTTTGACCTTTGGGTCCCTTTAAAACGCAAACTACCGGACTGGCCATTTCACTTTTCGATGGTCGAATGATGTCTAATGCCAACATTTCTTCTATCTGGCGTTGTACTTCAGGTTTAAGTAGCTCAGGTACTTTATATGCCCTTAAACGCTTAAGAGTGAAATCATGAGTTATCTTAATTTCATGTTCTAATACTGGACAATACCCAGGTTTATCCACGAATACTGCCGAGTGCCGATCCAAAACTTCAAAAAGTTGCTTCTGTTCCTCTTGCGAAAGATGCGCTATAATCAGAGGATCAATTCGCTTACTCGGGCTTATTTGTTCACGTTCTTCCTGATCTACAACCTCTACTATACCAAATTCTTCATCTTGATCAACAATTACTGAACAGCTATTGATCATCGCTTGTTCGAGTCGTTCATGGTATCGCTTGATCTTATTTGCGTGTAAATGTCTTTGTTTTCCCTCTATTTCTACTATATAAGAATATGGGGATTTAACCTTGACTACGGTAGCAGGTCCTTGCCATCGACTATAAAATTTAGAACTACCAAAATCTGGTGCTAATACTGCTACCTTATCTCCAACTTCGTATTTTCTGTCAGTACTACGCAAGTTATAATAATCTGCATACCGCTTTGTTTCTATATCACTATAGTAATCTGCATAAACTTTCGCGAATTCGAGGTTTTCCTTCAGTGATTGGAGATACTCTTCGGGTGATTTACCTAAGTTAAGAGGTACTTTTCGTTCGCCAGCCCACGATTCCTTCAACACACTAAGTGGACCCCGAGGAAGAGTTCCATAAACCATAGTGAATGGCGAAATATGAGTCGTGCCTGAAGGTTTTTCTCTAAGGCTCCACAGAACAAACGGTAACAATTGGTGCCATCCACGAGGATCAGATTGAGCAAGCTTAAAGATCATGGTTTTCAAGCTTTGGTTGCATCTTTCAACCAATCCAGCTGCCTCAGGATGTCCAGGGGTATTAAATCTGGGACTACAACCCATTCGCCGCAAGAATTCTTTCGTCAAACGACTGGTAAAGTTGGTACCACAATCAGAACTGATGATCCTTGGAATAGAAAAAGTTGTAAAAACTTGCAACAGAGCTTCACAAACTCCCTTTGCATTCAGCGATCTAAGAGGATACGCCATCGGCCAACGAGAAAATTTATCCACCAGAACCAGAGCATAATTGTACTGGGGTTTCGATTTGTTGGATTCTCCAGTCACTACCATAGGGCCAATACAATCCATATTTAGATGGTTAAAACAGAGTTCATCCGCCCTCGGAATAGGAGTGATCGGGACTCGATATGCCACTTTAACTGGAGTTCTTAGTTGACAAATTTGACAAGACGCACAATATTCGCGAATCCTCTCATCCATTCTTGGAAACCAAAAGTTTAATTTGATCCTGGCTCTCGTTGCCTTAAAAGCCATGTGCCCAGCACATGGGGCATCGTGTGCTACTCGCAAGACAACCTCGATTCTATCTTCCGGTAAACATAATTGATTAACCTTATGTCCCATAATTTCCCCTTTGTGGTACAGGAGGTTATTATCTATAAAGAAATTATTTTTATTCTGTCTCGCTTGTTGCCAGCAAGATATAAGATTGTGACAATTCTGTTGCTTACGCAATAAGGTATCATTATTCGCTACTCCCTCATCAGACTTGAACTCTGTTGACTCAACATCAAGAAAATTATCTGAATCATCAACTAGTTGCTCCTGAGAATATTCATTCACTTCTGACGGCAAGGATTCGTTGCTGTTACTTTTCTCGATATTAACTTCTAAGTTATCTTCTTCTGCCCCTTTATTTATTTGTACACATCGATCTACGCCAGCTACCATCACTACATATTGCGAACTATCCCTTAATAGGTCCACAACATGGGGTGTCAAAATAACCCGTTCATTTAGTTCAGGGACTGCAGCGAACATGACGCACAAAGATGGCGCAATGTTTGTCGTTCCTTCCATTGAATTAGCTAATTTCATTTGTAGGTATACTACATCTGCCTTACATCCTTCTCCCTGAAAACCAATTATATTAATCCGTTTAATCACGGGTAAGTTTAGTGACTCAATTAATTTCTTATCAATACAACAAATTTCTGCTCCTGAATCAGATAATGCTGGCTGAGAAGGGAGATCTTCAATCTGTACATTGATATACGACCTCTCGTGTAATCCATCAATACTATTCTCGTATACCCTTACAGCAGTTTCCAACCCTATTGGTTTAGAATTATCCAATAAATTCCCTTGCTTTACCTGTTCAGGTATCTCATGCAACACGTTGACCTTCTCAACAACTAAGTCGATCACTTCTTCAGTTGGGTTCCCAAATATACAAGTACTCACCTTTTTAGAACTTGGTTTGGTCTGGCACTCCCTTGCCCTATGACCCTTCTGATGACATAGGAAACAGAGACCCTTTACCTTGGCCTCCTCCTGAGACACCCTCGCACCTATCTTGGCTTCACCCCTTATTTCCGGTTTGGGAGACTTGGGTTGAGCTGTCTGGTTATTGACTTGAACATGTGGTTGACCTCTCGTCCAATTGTTATACTTCGGTGTCGGATGACTACGGCATACTAAGTCATTCCCACCATCATGCGACGCTACATAAATGTCAGCCGCATTAGCTATGTCTTCACAGCTCAACCACTCCTCTTTTTCTTGGGCCAAGATATAATCTAAACAAGCCTTCGACAAGGACTCCTTAAGCCGATCCGCAACCAATAAACTTACAAGTTTATCAAACTCATCAGTTATCTTTCTACTTTTCAAATAATACATAAGAGCCACACGCAATTTGGATGAATAGATCGTAAATGATTCGTCCGATGCTTTGTGCAACGACCAAAATCGGGCTCTAAGATTTGAAGGGCTTATCTTAAACTCCCTTAGCAAAAACTCCTTCAGGAATTTGTAGTCATGGAGCTGTGCCTCAGTAAGGCGCATGGTTAATGCCTTAGCTCTTTCACTTAAAATGGCTAGCAATAATTTTGCTCTAACATCTTCATCCACCTCATACACATTAAACAAACCATCCAAGTGATCAAAGAAACCTGGAATTTCTATAGGGTCGGAAGGAAATTTCCAAAGAATATTCTTAAGGGCATCACTATAACGCTTAGTACGACTTGCTAAAGAATCTCTAACATTTCGTTCTTCCTGCTTTTCCTTCCTCTCCCTTTCTTCTTTCTCTTTCCGTTCCTTCTTTTCTCTTTCTTCTTTCTCTTTCCTTTCCTTCTTTTCTTCCTCTCTCCTCTTTTCCTCCCTTTCTTCCTTCTCCTTCCGTTCCTCCCTTTCTCTTTCTTCCTTCTCCTTCCGTTCCTCCCTTTCTCTTTCTTCCTTCTCCCTTTGTTCTTTCTTTTCTTCCTCTCTCCTCTTTTCCTCCCTTTCTTCCTTCTCCCTTTGTTCTTTCTTTTCTTCCTCTCTCCTCTTTTCCTCCCTTTCTTCCTTCTCCTTCCGTTCCTCCCTTTCTCTTTCTTCCTTCTCCTTCCGTTCCTCCCTTTCTCTTTCTTCCTTCTCCTTCCGTTCCTCCCTTTGTTCTTCATATTTACGGATTTCGAACTCCAGACGGCGCTTCTGCAGCTCGTAATCCACTCCTGTTGGAGATATTGGACTACCCTTAAATTCCTCTTCCTCTTTTCCAATCTCCATGGCCCATTCTTCCATTAATTGATTTCGATCCCATGACATAACATCATCTTCGTCCCTTCCTGCCTTCATAAGATACACCCTAAGGCGCTCAGACGACATTTTGCGAATATTCGCTTGCATCTCTGTTGTCAACGCTTCCATTTTTACAAACAGTCAGTCAACAACAATCAAAAAAAAAAACAGACACCACGCGGCAAACCCGCCACACAAAAGGAAAATTCCACAACCCAAAGTGCAACTATGCAATATCCAAAGAAGTACACTCGCCAAGTACGCAAAAACTATACAAGCTCACGCAAGTCTGGCCTCGATCACAACAATGGATCAAATTTCAAAGAAATAATCAGCAGATATTGAAAGAGAAATAATGGCTGCCTCCCACTCGGCTGCAACTCCACTCTCTTTTCTCCTTCTCAGCCACGACAACACCTAGGATCTTACCCGTATGTTGACTGCTGTCTTCTGCTGTCTCAGCCGAACGACGCACTTCGTCCGTCCGACTGTCGTATGCCGATTCACCCGTCTCCCACGGTAGAAAGGCGTCTCGATCCGCTCGCTGTCTGGAACAGACCGTCTCTTGATCCTCCGGGTTGACTCCTTCCTCCGCCGGCTCGCGTCTTCTTCACCGGATCCAACACCGATGATCCCACCGCTGCCACCAATAATGTCGCGGTCGACTCCTTCGATCGCAACGACGAACCAACGAAGGAACTATTAAAAGATCTTTATTTAAAAATAAAGTCGTTTAAGTGTAAAGTAAGTCAACTCGTCTATCAAATATCACAATCGTAGACAGCACACAGGTTGGCTGGTCTCGATTGAACGTTATACGATCAATGTTTCAACGTTTACAAATCTTCGTCAAAAGGCCCTTAATGTACAGCAGGTCTATCTTATATAGAGTTCTCCCGGATTCCAGAACGTTCTGTGACGTCACTGTACTTTTCCCTGGAAAGTCCTACTGAACACGTATATCCTTGTTGCATGCACCGAATTAATGTTGACAGCTTGCTGCAGAAATTTCCGTGCGTTGTAAACAAGCTTGTTGACGCGTCGGTTTTCTTCCCTTGATGCATGCACCCGCGTAGACCACGACAGAGTGCAATAAAATGGAAGAGAGTAAAAGAACGACAGACGCTAGAGTAAGGAAGATGCATGGTGATAGAGAGAGTCACAGAGAGAAAGTTTGTGTATGCATGTGCGCTTGTGTGTGTGTGTGTGTGTGTGTGTGAGTGTGTGTGTGAGTATGCGTGTGTGCGTACGTCTGTGTGTATGTGTGTGCAAGCGCGTGTGTACGGGTGTGTGAAAGAGAAAGATTGACAGTGTTTAATCAAGCGACAAAAGGCGGGAATGAGGGAAAGACTGCGAGAGGGTGAAAGAGAATGAGAGATAGATAGATGGATGGATGGATCGATAGAGTGGTCGCAGAGAGACAGAGACAGACAGAGACAGACAGAGAAAGCAAGAGAAAGCGGCAGACAGAGAGAGAGAGAGAGAGAGAGAGAGAGAGAGAGAGAGAGAGAGAGAGAGAGAGAGAGAGAGAGAGAGAGAGAGAGAGAGAGAGAGAGAGAGAGAGAGAGAGAGACCAAGAACCACGGCGATGTAAAGCATCAAACGGACTTGACAAAAGTCTATATTTAGCATAAAATATATAAATGTTTTTAAATACCAATATCCATCTGACTACATTTACAAATATGTACGAATGTGTTTGTTTTGAAACACTTGCGCTACATCAGTGGAAATAAAAAACCGCAAGCTGTGCAGGTAATCACAGCAACCGCGTCTTCGGTGGCACGTCACAGCAAGACGAGTAACCGATCCATTAGCATTTTTTATCTTGACAAACACGTCGTTAGCGTTTGGTCCATTTACCACTGCCAAGCAGTCCGTGTACACATCGAACGAATCCCATTTCCCTCCGTAATCCAGGACACAGGATAGGATTATCGTCGTACGATCACGACGACACGTATTATCCATCGTCAGCTTAGATGCAATATTCACCAAAATGTGACTTAATATGGTATACTATCTTAACATGGTAGGCGTATATACATGTGCGCGCGCGAGCTTATGCTGTTGTATACAAGGCTTTATCCTTATATGGTCAAATGAAGCTATGTATATATAATTATATATACATATATATATATATATATTGATAGATGAATATATATATATATATACATAATTATATATGCATAACATCTATGTGTGAGAGAGATTATATTGCCGCTATACAAGCAATGCAAACTAGTTAGGCTATATACATTGGGGCGTAATGTAGACCAATGCAATGCAGAATGGGGAACATGGTTACCGATTAACCGACAGACGAGACTACGGACAGACAAGCACAAAGGATTCGGAGATTGGATTACCCACAGTCGGAAAGTAGACTTCAGAACGAGCAAACAAGGAAGAAGGCAGACAAGGACGTAGAGACATACTGACAGAGGACCGTAGGAAAACGCAGACAAGCACGCATACTTGGACAGATACGGACACGTATACGGAGACACATGGAAGAGGGTAGTCAAGTATCCAAGACGGGCATGTTCTAAGTTTAGTTGCTGCGGACATTTGCTGGCCAGCCACTAGAAGCAGAAGGAGACGCAGATGGGAAGCCAGTAGCAAGCACATGCATAGGCTGAATCCTAGCCTGAGGTGATATATCCAGATAGAACTTTTAAGAACATGGAAATGGATACCAACGCTTGGATAGGCTGTCTGGTAGAATGAGCTTGGAGCGATAGCCTATAGCACACCAGACTGGAGAGTGGAGGAAGTGACCATGGAGGATTGGAGATAGCGGCATTGGGGAGGGGAGAGGAGAGATCGCGAGGGAGTTGGGCAGTTGAGTTCTCGCAGTTTTCGAGGTAGGATGCTCGCGAGACTGTACAACATTCTGGGCGAGAATGGACTCAGTCTTATATTCATGTCTAATACCAAGTACAGGGCCGTTTTAAGGTCATCGCAGGCCTTATAAGCACTCCTGCATTCGTAGGCCCTTCCATAACCTATCGACTAACTCATCGTCTCTTACATTCACCTTAGACTACCCCTCCCCCGTACGCGATCTTGGTGTCACTTTTGATCCACACCTGTCCTTCTCGAACCACATCTCCAACCTCTCACGCTCCTGCTTCAGCCACTTTCGAGACCTCCGACGCATCCAGGCTAAGCTCGACCTTAAACTGCCTCCACCATTGCTGCCTCCATTATTCATTCAACGCTTGATTACTGCAATTTCCTCTTCCTTAACCTTTATTCCACACAAATCAAGCGTCTTCAACGTATCCAAAACTCACTAGCCAAAGCTGTCACTAGAACGCCCAGACATCACCATATCATTCCCATCCTCAAATCACTCCAGTGTTTAAAAATCCCAGAGCGAATCCATTTCAAAGTCCTATCACCAGCCTACAATTCCCTAAAATATTCCCAACCCAAGTACCTCCGTGATCTCTTCACCATTCAGGCAACCCGCTCCATCCGATCCTCCTCCTATCTCAGTCTTTCCCGACCCCCAGTCACTTCTCATCTCAAGTTCTCCAACCGAGCCATATCCAACACCGCAGTTACCGCACCACGTACGCCTCTGGAACGATCTCCTCTTAATTCCGCAGATGCTCAGTTCCTCCATTATCATTGCAATCGGTCCTCCATCCTCCTCCTCCTCACGTTCCTCTATCTATCACCACCGGGCGATCAACTCAAAATTGAAGTCTCACCTTTTCAAACACTCCTAGCCTGACTCATCTGATCCTCCGCCTTCCAATTCTTCTCGTCCTAAACGACAGCTGCACTTTTTCCTCTCTTGATCTGGACCTCTGGAAACCGGACTCGGACCTCTTTTGGACTACTCTCTGGAAACCCCCCTTTGCTTTGACGTAGCGCTCGTGAATAGGCTGGTGCCCTGCGCTTTGCCTTCGAGTGGCGCCTTAGAAGATATTGCGATTACAATTACGACCCCAACTACACTGTCAACCCTGGATTAAAGCTGATTGCACTGCTCTCAATTGATAACGACTTAATGCGTGTAATGACATTTGAAGACGTTATAACTTAGGCCTATACATGTGCTTTTGCTGATGCAAAGAGCCGCAAAGTTCACATAATGTAGGCTAGCCCAGCTTAATTTAAACTGTTTAAGTACAAAGTTATTAAATTTGAACTTGCTGATGTTTGCAATTTTCCTTTTTTCATTTCCCCGGTCAACCATTTAATATCTCATTTTCAGACTTTCGTAGGCCCCTGAAAGCTTCGTAGGCCCTAGGTACAGTGCCTACTGTGCCTAGTGGATAAAACGGCCCTGACCAAGTAGATACTACAGCAGTTGTCTCGTATAGAATAGACTTTCAATTCGTTGTAAGCTACGTCGTAATAGTCTCTGTAGTATAACTTAATTGCTCTTTGCGCATTCGAAAGAGTATATAGGCTAGACGTTGAAGTGACAGTTTTGAAGACAATAAACGAGAAAAGGAACATTCGTGTCCGGTGTTGGTCGGAACTAGTCAGAATTAGACGACAATAAACCATCCGATATATGTATGCAGATAGATGCTACATGTAGATAGATAGATAGACAGACAGACTGACAGACAGGCAGACAACAGACAGACAGACAGAGATAGATAGATAGATAGATAGATAGATAGATAGATAGATAGATAGATAGATAGATAGATAGATAGATAGATAGATAGATAGATAGATAGATAGATAGATAGATAGATAGATAGATAGATAGATAGATAGATAGATAGATAGATAGATAGATAGATAGATAGATAGATAGATAGATAGATAGATAGATAGATAGATAGATAGATAGATAGATAGATAGATAGATAGATAGATAGATAGATCGATAGACAGACAGACAGACAGACAGATATTATGATGTATGTATATTAACTTGCTTCCGTAGCATTTGTTTTAGTTTAGACTTTAGAGGATGTTTAGTGCGCGTAAGGATGCAGGAAGAAAGAAAGAAAGACAGACAGACAGACAGAGACATACAGACAGACAGGCAGACAGATAGACAGAGGTATAGACAGAGACAGAAACAGAGACAGAGAGACAGAGATGCTCAGATGGATATATAAAACAGTCTCGTATGCACAGGAACATACACACCATCTAATTAGATACAGTAGAAGACTATGGGTATACATAAAAACGCCTTATAATTTTTAGAATATATATATATATATAAAGTTGTCTATAACATTGTTATGTATTTGATGTAACCATCCTGTTAAGCCAGTCTCATCTCATCCGATAATCACAGGCCATAAATTTTTCCGTCTTCTTGTATAATCGCAGACACGATACCAAGAGCCTTGGCTGAATTTTCAGCCACCGTTCAGCCATGCAATCATCTCAACGTGGCTTTTCGGAGACGCGGAACGTTCACATGCATAATTTCTCTGCTATTTAGACCGCATTTATTATGCCCTACCAAGCATGCCGGTATTTTTTGTCCGCGTAACGTGAAAGGAAACGTAATTACTGGTGTCCATTCAGGCAGATCGAATATTTATTAGCAGGCAGTGTTGGATCTCTTGTGAAGTATTAACACGTGAAATAACAAAGCGTTTGTTAGCTGGTGAAAACTGAAACGTCAAGATGTGAAGATATTTTGTATTTTATGTCTTTTGTTTATTTTAACAACATTCCGTTCCAGTATTTGCTAAATGTTCAGTTTCGGTCAAATCTTCTTCTCGTCTCCCTAGTTCTCCGCTGCTTTATTCTCAACATGGCCTCTGCACAGGGGCGTCTATTCCCCCTAAGTCATTGAAGCAACGTCTTTTTCCACCCTCTTCTTCCCCCACCCGTTCCTTCCCCCTAAAATGGTGGCACACACACTGACAGATCTCTCCCCCCCCATTTCTTGGATGGAGCATTTGCTCCAAGGTTTCTATGGCGTAGACGCCTCTGCCTCTGCAGGTCTCCTGTAGGCAACCGGACTAGGACCTCCACCTGGTATCTCTTGACAATCCTTCTGACGCGACGTAGCGCTGGTGAAAAAGCTGATGTTCTGCGCTTAGAAATTCAAGATTACAATTACAATTACAAGCCTATTTTTGGAAATTCAGCAGTTTTAAACTACTCTTCTTAGAAATTGTTGCAGATGGTTCCAAAGCAATAGACCTTGGACTCTCTAACCAAGACCATGTCGCACTTGCACTTCGTTCTCTACGCTGGCTTCCTGAATCTGAGCGTATCCGCTGCAAGCTATCACTCTTCATGTAGCCTACAAAGTACGGGCAAATCATTTGCTATCTATCCTACTTGTCGTCCATGGTCACACCGTACAGCTCCGTTAAAGGCCGCTCCTTTCTTCGTTCAGCATCTGCTGGAGAATATGTTGTTCCTCGTACACGTCTTGTCTTTGACCGGCGTTCATTCACAGTTGCCGTTCCCTCCATCTGGAACTCTCTGCCTCCTCATGTTCGCAACTCTCCTACCTTTCGCTTTAAACTGAAAACTTACCTATTCCAGTCTAGCTATGACCCTGAATGGTTGCCCGGCTTCAATGTGCACTTCTGAACTTTGTAAGGAGGGCATTACCATATTGTAACTGTGTGATATATTGGAACATTACCAACTTTCTCTTTGTGCAGTACATTTACAGTGCAATGCAATTTATTGTGATTTGATGTCATGTACAATGTACTGCAATGTACGCAATGTCCTACAGTGTCACGTAATAGGAATGTGATGCAAAATAATGTGACGAACCACGTCATGTATAATGAAATTTTATGTCATGTCATATGTGAAATCGTGCAAGTAATGCATAATATAATGTAATGTGATGCGTCATGTCATATGCATGTATAATGCAATTTCATGTAATGTGATGTAATATGAATGCAATGCAAAACTGAGCGCTGATGTTAGAATTGATGGACGTCGTCAGAGGCGCTGACGGAAAAGCTAGATCAACGATGATACATACTAAATATCTTATAGCATGACACAATGCGACAGACAGGGTAACAGAGAGACAGCGGAACAGACTGCCACAGTGAGACAAGCCGAAAGACAGAGAAACAGAGACAACCAAAGACGTAGGCGGAGACCAGAAGGCAGATTTGGCTGAAGAGAAAATAGAAGCGCTAGAGAAAAAGACCTACAGACATACGCACATAGAAACAGACAGACACAGCATACGCACTGACAGATAGACACACAAACATACGCGTAGACGAACATGCAGACAGACACGTAGAAATACTGACAAACAGATGGATAGAAGCAGAAACATAGTTGTAGGAAGAGGCAGAGGCAGGCGAATAGGCGGATAGGGACACACACAGAGAGAGAGAGAGAGAGAGAGAGAGAGAGAGAGAAGAGAGAGAGAGAGAGAGAGAGAGAGAGAGAGAGAGAGAGAGAGAGAGAGAGAGAGAGAGAGAGAGAGAGAGAGAGAGAGAGAGAGAGAGAAGAGAGAGAGAGAGAGAGTGAGAGAGAGAGAGAGAGAGAGAGAGAGAGAGAGAGAGAGAGAGAAACTGGCAAAGGAACTATGAGAGAGCCACGGAAGATCAGATCGATAGGCAAAGTCGGTGACCTTGACGGAGGTCGAGAGATGGAGCCAGATGTCGTTGGGAGATCGTAAGTCATAGTTAATTGTCTTCGAATCTCCCATCGTCTTCATTTGCAACGCATCAACGAACAGAGAAACAGACATACATACAGAGACACAGAGACAAAGACACACAGACAGAGACAGAAAGACACACAGAGACAAATCAGACAGGAGGCAGACAGAGATACAGAGACGAAGAAAGAAAGACAGAAACAGACAGCGATACAGCGACAAAGAGAGACAGACAGAGATACAGAAACAAAGAGAGACAGACAGAGACAGACAGAGAAAATACAAAGAGAAAGAGAGAGACACAGAAAGACAGATAAAGCGACCAAGAGAGACAGACAGTGACAGAGACACAGACAATGGAGACAGACAAAGACACAGACGAAGAGAAGCAGACATACGGAAGGAGACAGAGAGGAAACGAGACAGATACAAATAGATAGAAATAGAGAGGACAGAGACAGATACAGAGGCATAGAGAGACACAGAGAGAGAATGCCTGTGCTGAATCCCGCATCATCTGCCGCAACTGCCATGGGCTTCAGCGGGGGACGATAGCTAAAGACTGTGATGCATTCAGTCATTCGAAGCTGATCGATGCTTCTAAGGTTGCTGAGGCTGAAGAGACGACAATCAAGGCATCTGCCATGCGCCCATCTCTTAATACACGCCAGATGCTTTGCTGGAAAATAATAAGGCTTTCTCTATTGTATCTATATATATCTCTCTCTTTATATCTTTCTTTTTATATCTCTCTCTTTATACATCTCTCTCTCTTTATATTTCTCTTTATTTTTCTCTTTATATCTCTCTTCTCATGTCTCTCTTTTTATCTCTGTCTTTTTTATATCTCTCTCTTTAATCTCTCTCTATCGCTATCTGTATCTCTCTTTATTTCTCTTTATGTCTCTCTTTATGTCTCTCTTTTATATCTCTCTTTTATATCTCTCATTATATCTCTCTTTATGTCGTTCTCTTTATATTTCTCTTTATATATCTCTTTATATATCTCTTTATATATGTCTCTTTACATCTCTCTTTATCTCTGTCTTTATATCGTTCTCTTTATATCTCTCTTTATATATCTCTCTTTTTATATATCTCTCTTTATATCTCTCTTTATCTCTGTCTTTATATCGTTCTCTTTATATCTCTCTTTATATCTCTCTTTATATCTCTCTTTATATATCTCTTTATATCTCCCTCTTTATATATCTCTCTATATCTCTATGCATTAATAACAGCCGTTGGAGGTCCATGATGTGATGAGCCCCGTCTGATTGCCACAATATCTCGACGTAGCGCTCGTGAATGAGCTGGTGCCTTGCGCTTGGCTCTCGAGTGGCGCTTTAGAAGTTTGAAGTTTACGGTTGCGATTACGATTACGGTTGCCACAGGTGTAAAAACCAACACGCTTCTGCATAATTGCATACGAATTAACGGATGGATTAGTTAATGACAATTCATGGAACTGATTTAAACTGGATAACATGCCGTCTTGCAACTGTTAATCTAAGACTACAATGTTCATAATCAAAACACTGTGGACAGTTATTGTATGCATATGAATACCTCTGTTTAATCACTTAGCTAAGCTTATCAATGTGTCTCTCAATCGAACCTCTATCTTCAACGTAATTAACTGACAAAATTGGGTGTCCCTATTAGAAGGATTTCCATCCCTTCTGGGCCTTCCCTTGACCCTTTGTCAACGTTTTCTTGTAACATACCAATGTTGAACTGATGTATGTTATATCGTTGCAATAAAAAAGTAGATTGATTGACTGATTGATTGAATATGTACTTTTATGTTTTTGTGTACATCATAGATGTACATACATGTACATTTGTATATGTATGTATTTATGCGTTCATGCGGATATGTATGTACACATAAATATATAGAAACAGAGTATTTATGGTTATAAATGTAAATATGCATATAGGTCTATATATATATTTATGCATATAGGTCTACATATAGCATAAATGTACATAGTATGCATACATATATGCATGTACGGTATATATTTAAAGCACTCTGGTGATGTAGCTCAAGATGAGCGTTAGTGACGATGCCCTTACACAGCTGGGCCTATGGCTTGCGAGTCGTAAAACACCACAATTATGATGTCATCAAGAATTCCAGATGTCATACAATTATGTCGAGCGCAGGGACAGTTACGTCATCACGATGACGTCACTATGGTCTGGCTTTCACGTGGTCGTGCTCCTGGCGACATCTGCCCCTAATTGTTTCCGTGGCGCTGCGGGCGTTAATTTCATTAGCCGAGTTATCAGTGGCTCTGTTTCCCCGGCCAGAAAGCGATGGATTGGGAGCGCAGGAGGGATGGGACACGGCGACGGAAGGACATAGTCGCCGAGGTTCCGTGTCGGACGCCAGCTCATAAAAGCCCGACTATATACAGTACACGGTCTTTGAAATGTTTATGGCGACTTGGGATCGGGAGAACAGGACCGAGGGAGAGAGGGGAGAGGGATGGAGGGACGAATGGATGGAGGGAGAATGGGAGGAAGGAGATTGGTAGGCATGGAGAGAGTGATGGTGAGAGGGATGGACGGATGGAGGACGGAGGGACGGAGGGAGAGACTGGGAGAGGGAGGAGTGGAAGGAAGGGGGTTGGTAGTTCGGGAGAGAGTGGTGGAAAGCAGGAGGGAGGAAGGGAGGAAGGGAGGAATGAAGAAAGGAAGGAGGCTGGTAAGGATGGAGAGTGATGGAAAGAGGGATAGAGGGAAAGTATGGAGGGAAGGAGGGAAGGAGGGAGGGAGGGAGGGAGGGAGGGAGGGAGGGAGGGAGGGAGGGAGGGAGGGAGGGAGGGAGGGAGGGAGGAAGGGAGGGAGGGAGGGAGGGAGGGAGGGAGGGAGGGAGGGAGGGAGGGAGGGAGGGAGGGAGGGAGGGAGGGAGGGAGGGAGGGAGGGAGGGAGGGAGGGAGGGAGGGAGGGAGGGAGGGAGGCTGGAATGAAGGACGGAGGCAGGGAGGGACGAACGAAGGGAGGGAGGAGGTAAGGAGTTGCATGCCACGGATTATAGACAGCGCCTGCAGTGTGTCTGTTCCGTTGTTGTCTGGATCTAGGCGCCTTCACCATCATCGTCCGGTAGTCAGGACGATGTGTCTGATGTCCATTCTCATAAAATGACCGCTCGGCCTATATAGCAGTGACAGCGAGGGTGGCAGGACTAAGGGAGGGTGACGGCAGGGATTTGGGAGGGAAGGCACGATGGCGGCAAGAACGGAGGGATGGGCGAGATAGACGGCGCCACAGAGCACTGACGACGTTACGCAGAAGTCCGTTGGCCAATGTTGCAATCTCTGGTCGTTTAGCTTCCACCCGACCCAGTCCAAGAATGACACGCACTCTGCCAACTGCAGGTGCGTCCGGAAATACTTTTCCCAGGCGGATAGATAATATCTGCAGGCGCGTCAAAAAATACTTTTCCCAGGGGGTAGTTCATATCTCGAATCAACGCTCCCTTCTATGATTAAGTATCTTCTGTTGACCTATAAACTGTCTTAGAACCATTTCTTATCATGCTAATCAACGACCAATTCCCCAAAACTGGAAGATAACTGTATTATCGTAAAGGAGCTCACACTGACTTCGTTTTGTGGAACTTAAAGCCTACCTTGCAAGAGTGAACTTGCAAAACACTTCCTTCAAAAACCTTTGGCTCACTTTAATTCAGAATATTTTTGTCACGTCTTGTATTGTTATGTCTTGTCTTTAATTGTTTTGTCTTGTCTTTTATTGTTTTGTCTTGTCTTTTATTATTTTGTCTTTTGTCTATTGTTTTGTCGTCTTTTATTCCATTCTTTTGTCTTTTATTGTTTTGTCGTGTATTGTATTGTTTTGTCTTTTATGTTATTGTTTTGTCATGTATTGTACTGTTTTGTCTTGTATTGTCTTGTCACGCCGAGGCGCCGCCTTAACAATAGTATTTTCAAAACACCCTTTCTTGTCTTTTTTGCAACCGTCCTCGACTGGCCAACCACGTACAGTTTGGTTCCATCCGCTTCTGGTTCCTGTCTTCCTCAGCAACCAGTCAATTAATAATCCAGTCCACGACATAACGTTATCATTCCATGCCATTTTAGGTCTTCCCTGAGCTCTTTTTCCAGGAGCCATGCCTCGGATAATCTTCTTCACCATACATTAGGCGTAGGTACTCCACAATATTGCTTTCAGAATCATTTGACGCAATTTCTTTAAGAATAATGAGCATATTCGCGTATTAGTCGATTACCTAAACAGAATGCGGCGCTTTACAGGACGTGATTCGTGACGGTGGTTAACAGATTTCAATTGAATTTGCATTCGTAGCCGGACCGATATATATATATAATATATAATATATATATATATGGTATATATATAGCGACCACAGTTGGTGGAAATGAGAGTCCTTCTGAGAGATGGAGACCAAAGCGTGGACTGTCATCGGCTCTACTCGACCATCTGATTTTCTCCATAGCTACCGCTGATGTCGCAGCTGACAATGAAGTCACGTACGCTGCGACAGATTGCTGTTCCTTCTATTTGTCCCTCTCGACTCTTCTCGGCGTGGAACACCCCCTCTCTGTCTCTGTCTCTCTGTCTCTGTCTCTCTCTGTCTCTCTCTCCCTCTCTATCTCTTTGTCTCTCTCACTCTGTGGCTCATCTGTTTGTTCCTCTCCGCTTTCAATGAGAATGGACATTCTGCACTGACGTGTTCGGCGTAATTAACGGAGGTCTATTGATCCCACAGGATCCCAGTGCGATGCCTGTATGTCTGAGCGTTCATCTATGCATACATGTATATATGCATGTATGTATGTATGTATGAATGTATGTATGTATGTATGTATGTATCTATATAGTATGTATGTATGTACGTATGTATGTGTGTAAGTAGATAGGTATGTATGTATGTATGTATGTATGTATGTATGTATGTATGTATGTATGTATGTATGTATGTATGTATGTATGTATGTATGTATGTATGTATGTATGTATGTATGTATGTATGTATGTATGTATGTATGTATGTATATATATGTACGTATGTATGCATGTAGGTATGTATGTAGACAGGTGTAATTATATGTACGTATGTATGTATGTATGTATGTATGTACGTATGTATGTATGTACGTATGTATGTGTGTAAGTAGATAGGCATGTATGTATGTATGTATGTATGTATGTATGTATGTATGTATGTATGTATGTATGTATGTATGTATGTGTGTGTACGTACATATGTATGTATGCATGCATTTCTGTATGTATGTATATATGACATGTATATGTATGTATATAGGTATATAATATAGTATGTATGCATGTATGCATATAACTATGTTTGTAATGTATTCGGCATGCGTATCTCTAAAATCATTTGAGTTTTAGGATAAGTCCATGTTTTGTTGGTGTTATGCACAAACAAGCGTTTTTTGGCTTCGAATATGGTCTGGAACAGAAGATGATGAACAGTGGTAAGAGCTTATGGGATGGATGACTCCTCCGTGGGTTGGCAGACATCCGAGAGGGTCGCCAAGGAAATATGGATGTTTAGAGAAGAGAATGGATATACACTTATGCACATGCATAAACAGATATTCGAGATGGTTATTAGGGAAAGATGGAGGTCTGGAGTAGAAAATTGATACAATGCTCTGTTACGGCGACTGCTTATTTTGTATCGCAGGTAGAAGGCTACTTCTAGGATGATTTACGGTGTCAACTGGGAATACGTTGGATAGGTAGCTGCTCAAAACTCTGGAGATATCCGTGGGGCGACAAGACAGAAGATGTAGAGTTGGGGTTGGGAAATGGGAATGGATGGGGTGGGTAACTGCTCCAAGATGAGGTCATATGCGTGGGCGATTACAAATGAGATGCGTAGTTGGTGAATCGATTAGGTACAAGATAGAGACTTGGGGTAGGGATGATGTGATGGATGCGTGTAGCGATTTGACGGAAGACGTATGGTGATGGTTGGGCGTGACGCGACTGGTGCTTAATTCGCTCGGATTTAGCGATGATGTCGCTTGACACGAAAGCCTTCATCGTCCTCTTCCACGTCTAACTGTTAGCTGACATTTCGTCGCATCCGTAATCGTCCGTTGGGGCATCGGCTGCGACCGGTGCCCGACCGCAGACGACAATTGGGGTTGACAATAGACCCCAACACCGCCACCACCACCACCACCACCACCACCACCACCACCACCACCACCACCACCACCACCACCACCACCACCACCACCACCACCACCACCACCACCACCACCACCACCACCACCACCACCAACACGACCACCACCACCAACACCACCACCACCACCACCACCACCACCACCACCACCACCACCACCACCACCACCACCAACACCAACACCAACACCAACACCAACACCACCATCACCACCACCACCACCACCACCACCACCACCACCAACACCAACACCGCCACCACCACCACCACCACCACAATCACCACCACCACCACCGTCTCCATTTGTTACTCAACGTCTTGCTGTCAGTCCTTCGTGTATTGTCGCCTCTTTGTCTCTTCTATATGTAGCGAAATCTTATTTATCAAATGACTTGTCTACTTCCTTAAATAAATAATATGTACTCCTGTCGTGAGGCGCACCCCACCTTGGGTTCCCGTGCGCTGTGTTGGGTCCTGATACTGGACAGTGTCAAGTGATTTGAAGGACTTCCTGGATAGAGGACGCAACTCCTCTGGTCCGTAATACATGGCTGATTTTCCTTTCAGCCTCTCCCTACGCCTAGGGTGGCCTAAGGACAAGTTCCCCTCCCTTGACTCACCTACTTCTACTGCCCTTTCAGCATCTACCAGGACGGCTGAACGGCTGTCCGCGGTTTCCGGTCTGGTAACAAGGCCTCCCTTGAAGGTTACCTCAGGATTCGAACTGGACCCATACACAGATTTATTGTTCATGTCAAGGGGGACTCCTTCCTCACCTAGGCTTACTCTATCTGGGCTATCGATTGTAGCCTGGGACCGAACCTCCCTCTTGGCTGAGCTGTCCTCCATTGAGGCAAATGGCGCTACAGTAGCCTTTTCCAGGAGCGCCATCGCCCTTTGAGCGACCTCCGCCCTTAAACGAGGTTTACTGAACACAAGATCCACCCGTTGGAATTTACTTAAACTCATTTCTTTAATATTGTCAAACTGATTAAAACTTAAATGTGCAACTACATACGATAGTCCTGTCCTGATTTCTTTCCAATGTTTCTATCAGTAATAATCAACATTTAACTAGCAGTAAAGATGTCAACGTCTTAGCAACTATACAAAATTACATTTACAATTGACCTTCCACTAGAGAGCAGTCCTTACAAGTGAAGCGCGTGCGCGTCAGGGCCTCACTTTACTTACGAGGGCATCCACTACACAGTGATGCGACGCCTGAGCATAGAAAGGAAAATGCGGACAATCCCCAATTTCTTACTCGCTCATCGCAAGAAACTCCGATAATTTAACTGGCGAATACTATTCCGGGCCAGAAAACATTACTTCTATGTCAAAAATAAGAATAATACAACAGGTTGCCTGCTTAGGTAAGGACTTCCTGACAAGCTGTCCGTCAAGCGGCGACGTGTCTTCTCCCAATTCGTCCGTTAGCAAATTTCGGTGAAGATCGGCCCAAATCTCGATCCTTCGATGCGAAAATGTCGAACGATTCACAGTTCGAGTCCCCTTTTTCCCAAGTTCACGAAGGAATTCCGAAATGTCGATTAATTTCGAGTAATTTCTACGAAACTTCCTCGGAGAGCTTTCTTGCATCGATCCTTCTCGATGGCCGCTGCAGTCAACACTGACTCTTTTCTCGGGCTAACCTCAATGCTTAGCCTAGCCTAGCCTAGCGCGCATGCGCTGTCACCTAGGGCGGCCTTAGGTCACGCATTTCTTTAGCGCTAGAGTCGATGCACTTCGCCACACTCCTCTACCTTGGATAACGAAAGCTAAAATGACTATTAATATAATGCGACAGTATGCGTCTTGCTCTGCCTATTTGTGATCGTCATTTTCTGTGTTGTTTTGTCTTTGTTTCACTCCTTTCCAGTCACATCCTTCTGTTTCTCTTTGTCCTTCTCTGTGTCCTTATTCCTGTTGTTATTGTCCTTTGTTCCCTTGCTCCTCATCGCCTCTCCATCAATTCACATTCTATTGTTTCCATCTCTTCTTCGTGGTGAAATTCCTCTCTTTCTCTGCGCCTTCTTCCCATTTGTCCTGCAAGGTCGCCTTGTCTCCATCCCTCTTCCTCTTTGGCTTCCCTCTGTTTCTGCCGGCCTTTCCTTATTCATGGTCACTTTCTCCGTCTTTCTGTTCCTTCTTGGTAGAGACATTCATCTTTTTCTCTGCGCCTTTCTTACCATTTTTCCTGCACGATCGCCGTCCTCCCTTTCTTTCCCCCTTCCCTTTCTCCTTCCACTTTCTCTGTCACTCACTCACTCTCTCTCTCTCTCTCTCTCTCTCTCTCTCTCTCTCTCTCTCTCTCTCTCTCTCTCTCTCTCTCTCTCTCTTTATCTCTCTCTCTCTCTCTCTCTCTCTCTCTCTCTTCTTCGTGGAAGCCTCTCCCTATTTCTCTGCGACTTCTTGTGTTTACTCCACATTTCCCCATTATTTCTGTATGGTTGCCTTTACTGCTTTCTTTCAGTTGACCGTGCAGCTCTCTTTCTGTCCCTGTGTTCATCTGTCTCTGTCTCTGTCTCTGTCTCTCTGTCTCTCTGTCTCTGTCTGTCTCTGTCTCTCTGTCTCTGTCTCTGTCTCTCTCTCTCTCTGTCTCTCTCTGTCTCTCTCTCTGTCTGTCTGTCTGTCTGTCTCTCTCTCTCTGTGTCTCTTTCTCTGTCTCACTGTCTGTATGTCTGTCTGCCTGTCTGTCTCTCTGTCTCTCTCTGTCTGTCTGTCTGTCTGTCTGTCTGTCTGTCTGTCTGTCTCTGTTCTTCTTCATGGTCGCCTGCCTTTGCCCCCCTGCGTCTTGCTCTCCTATACATTCTTTGTCTGTGCATTTGATGATCAATTCCTCTGTCCGTTCTACCGCAATCGTCGTGGAAAAGAACAAATCGCACTGAGCATTGTAAGATTTAGTGTCACAGTACGCAGTCGACGAAACGCTGTGACGATTCAGGAAACCCTAACAGTGATCCAACATCTTTACGGAGCTTATCACCGAATCGAAAGATTAGATGGATGAGGTCAATAAAGCCGGCTAGATTAAATTACACTATCCGAATCTTACATCGTCCACTGATTCAATGCGATAAATCTATTCATCCGCATCTCATTTCTCTCTGACTCCGTCTCTCTCTCTCTCTCTCTCTCTCTCTCCTCTCTCTCTCTCTCTCTCTCTCTCTCTCTCTCTCTCTCTCTCTCTCTCTCTCTCTCTCTCTCTCTCTCTCTCGTTTTATGTATGTGTCTTCCTTTGTCTCCGTTTCTCGCCCCACACTTCCCTTGCGTATACCTCCGGCGATATCTGTCCCTCTCTCTTCTCTTTCTTTTAGTCTCCCTCTTTTCCTTTCTATTTCCTTCTCTATTTCCCTGCCTCTGTCTATTTCATATCGTTCTGTTTTCTCGTCAGGCATATCTCCGTCTCTCTTTCTCTTTCTCTCTCTGTCTCTCTCTGTCTCTGTCTGTTTCTGTCTCTGTCTCTCTGCACATGTCTCTGTCTCTCTTTCTCTTCGTCTCCAGCTTTCCTGCTCCGTCTCCGCTAATCTTTTAATCACGCCCCGCTCTTCCTCTCATCCTCTCTCCCTCTAACTTCGCTTGCATCTCTCTGTCTCTGTCTGTCTCTGTCTGTCTCTCTCTCTCCTGTCTCTCGCTCACTCTCCGTCTCCAACTTTCCACCTCTATTTTTCCATATCCATCTATCTCGTCATCTCTCTCTCTCTAACATCGCTTGCATCTCTCTCCCCCTCTCTGTCTCTGTCTCTGTCTCTGTCTCTGTCTCTCTGTCTCTGTCTCTCTCTCTCTCTGTCTCTGCCTCTGTCTGTCTGTCTGTCTGTCTGTCTGTCTGTCTGTCTGTCTGTCTGTCTGTCTGTCTGTCTGTCTCTCTCTCTCTCTCTCTCCAAAATTCCACCATTCCTTTTTCACCCCTTCTGTCTTTCTATCTCTTTCTCTCCTCCTCTCCCTCTAACTTCAATTGCATCTCCCCTATCTCACTCTCTCCGTCTCAAACTTCCTCTCCCTTCGCTTCCATCTCTCCGTCGCTGGATGGATGGACGGATCGTCGGACGATAACTTCCGGCAGCTGCGCGCCTCCCGGAGCATGAGAGGATGCAACGGTTGCCGCGGCAGACCACCAGCTGATGCTGACGACACGGATTGCCGCCGATAGCCTGCAATTCGGAATTACCGACCGCAACATCAGCCTCCTCAACAGCAGCCGCAACCTCAGCAGCATGCATTGGCCGAGGCAGGTGCATGGTCATCGTGGTCGACAGCCTGTGCTCAGACGATGCTGCTGGATATAAAGAGGACCATCGTTGGCGTCTAATTCCTTAAAATCCGGAGGAAAATAACGGTAAGTGGAGCCGCGTCAGATAGCAGTGCTTGCCAACGTAAACAGTCTTACGGAGAGATGCATATACATATACATACATGCATACATACATACATACATACATACATACATACATACATACATACATACATACATACATACATACATACATACATACATACATACATACATACATACATACATACATACATGCATACATACATACATACATACATACATACATGCATACATACATACATACATACATACATACATACATGCATACATGCATACATACATACATACATACATACATACATACATACATACATACATACATGCATACATACATACATACATACATACACCCTACTAGAGGCGCTTTATAAATGTTTAAATACAATACAATACAATACATACATACATACATACATACATACATACATACATACATACATACATACATACATACATACATACATACATACATACATACATACATACATACATACATATTATATATATGCGTGTTGGACACGGTATCCGATTGGTTAGGGCGCTCGCCTTGTAACGCGGAGAGTACGGGTTCGAGCCTCATATGATACGGTTAATGTGTAGGGACACGGTAGCCAATTGGTTAGAGGTCTTTTTGTAACGGTTACTGGTCAGGAGCATTGAGCAAGTCTTTTACTTACAGTTGCTCATCGCCATCGGACGTGGTGGCTCAGTGGTAATTTCGGCGCCTTGTGACCGGAGGGTTGCAGGTTCGAATCCCACTCTAGCTGCTGCGTACGGACCTTGGGCAAGTCCTTCACTCGCAATTGCTCGTGGCGCTTCGGCGTTGAAAATTCCGGCACAGTATCAAATGCTGTAGTCGGGAGCGCCTCTGAGTAGTAGTTGACTTCGAGAGGCGCTATAGAAATATCCGGAATAAAAAAAGTCGTTTGATGCTTGGTCATTAAATTGTGACACTTAATAACTGCGTAATAATGATTTTGTAGACCGCGAGAATGAATTGGCGCGCTTTTATGAGGCTCCAAAATGGCGCTGTATCAGTGCTTTGATACATATACATACATGTGACTATATACCTGCACGATCTGCGACCCTGTTCGCATTAAAACATTAATGCATTATATATTTATTGCTGATGAATGGTCATTTTTACATTAATTTTGTTTGGATTCCACAATCCATATGTATACCATTTAATTAAGTTTTAATTTTGATTTATCTTGTTTATTTCTTTTTTTCTTGATCGAAGCAATCGATTAGAGTGTTGATTGCAAGACTTTTATTATGGCATTTATTGCGATGGTAATGAATACTTAGGTGGCCATATCTAGCGGGATTATTATCGCTTCTGGGTCACCGTTTGTTGCAAATGATGATATATTGTTATGTTGATACTGCTTTGTTTCCTAACGGCTTCAATATAAAGAGTTGATTGATTGATTGATGATAATATTTAAAATCATTTAGGCTAGTGTAGTTAACGACACTGATCCGTTTTCTGGACTGACGCTCCATAAAGTCCCCTTACCAATAAAGAAATAAACACTGACATTTCATCGCCTCCGTAATCGTCCGTTGGGGCATCGGCTGCGACCGGTGCCAGACCGGAGACAACGATTGGGGTTGACAATAGACCCCAACACTGCCGCCGCCGCCGCCGCCGCCACCGCCACCACCGCCACCACCGCCGCCACCACCACCACCACCAACACCACCACCACCACCACCACCACCACCACCACCACCACCACCACCACCACCACCACCACACCCACCACCACCACCACCACCACCACCACCACCACCACCACCACCACCACCACCCACCACCACCACCACCACCACCACCACCACCACCACCACCACCACCACCACCACCACCACCACCACCACCACCACCACCACCACCACCACCACCACCACCACCACCACCACCACCACCACCACCACCACCACCACCACCACCACCACCACCACCACCACCACCACCACCACCACCACCACCACCACCACCACCACCACCACCACCACCACCACCACCACCACCACCACCACCACCACCACCACCACCACCACCACCACTGTCTCCATTTGTTACTCAACGTCTTGCTGTCAGTCCTTCGTGTATTGTTGCCTCTTTGTCTCTTCTATGTGTAGCGAAATCTTACTTATCAAATGACTTGCCTGCATGCTTTAATAAATAATATGAACTCCTCTACCTTGGTTAACGAAAGCTAAAAAAAAACGACTATTAATATAATGCGACAGTATGCGTCGTGATCTTCCTATTTGTGATCGTCATTCTCTGTGTTGTTTTGTTTGTGTCTCACTCCTTTCCAGTCACATCCTTCTGCTTGTCTTTGTCCTTCTCTGTGTCCTTATTCCTGTTGCTGTTGTTGTCCTTCGCTCCCTTGCTCCTCGTCGCCTCTCCATCAATTCATTCTATTGTTTCCATCTCTTCTTCGTGCTGAAATTCCTCTCTTTCTCGGCGCCGTTCTTCCCTTTTGTCCTGCAAGGTCGCCTCCGACCTTGTCTCCATCCCTCCTTCTTCCTCTTTGGCTTCCCTCTGTTTGTATACCCGCCTTTCCTTATTCATGGTCACTTTCTCCGTCTGTCTATTCCTTCTTTGTAGAGACATTCATCTCTTTCCCTGCGTCTTTCTTACCATTTTTCCTGCACGATCGCCGTCCTCTCTTTCTTTCCCCCCTTCCCTTTCTCCCCCTCTTTCTCTGTCACTCCGTCTCT
>OY744610.1:50402658-50455158 GCA_963556255.1 Allolobophora icterica
GACCCGGAAGTGCAAAAGTGTTGCGGAAGGCGGCTGCGTTGAAGCGCTGGACTGTCACAGCTAAGCGTTGGAAGAGGAAGCTAGCTTCTCTTGGGTCTCCTGAGACCTGGCTCAGGAGGCGTCCAAGGTCTTTGACGAATGCAAGTCCAGCAGCATTGATTGGGCCGAAGGTCTCAAAGGCTAGGGGCACGAAACAATAGCACTGCGACAGTTGCTTGTATTTGGTGGTCTTTCTGGCATCCGCCAGTTCGGCTGCACCCCCGGCCTGAATTGATGTGGTGGGCAGGTAAGATGGGGCCACCGTGTCTATCACTGTGGCATCCCAAATCAAGCATCGACCTGAACGCCATGGTGTCAAGGTGAGGCCGTCAGGTCTTTTGCCGTCTGCTCTTGACAGACCCGAGGGCTCTTTAACTGACGGGAAGCCTGCCTGCCCGAGGCTTCTGCAAATCAGGTCATTTAAGATTGCATGGCGGGATGTTCGACCGGGTCCCAGACGGCAGGAGAGTCCATGTGAGCCCTCTGCTGTTACCCGCGAGCCACATGGACAGTCGTGTGGTTGGCAGACCTCCGCACCAAGGCGGAAGCCGACCGCGATTCTAATCGCTTCATCGTCCAGTCTTAGGCCACAAGCGCTGATGGGGAGTGCGAATAGCCAGTCACCCGCGTGTGGCGCCGTGACTGCCTTCCAGCGTGCCTGATGGTAAGCGCTGGTATGTGACAAGGTCAACTTCGCTGTGTCTCTTTATTATTATTATTATTATTATTATTATTATTATTATTATTATTATTATTATTATTATTACTATTATTAAAAATTATTATTAAAAATTATTATTGTTGTTGTTGACATTATCATTATCATGCATTTATTAAGCACCACTAACTGATCATTACCAAGGATCAATCGAAGGCGCTGAGCAATTGTGTGTGAAGGACTTGCTTAAGGTTGCTACACGGTAACCTTCTCAGAGGAGGAGGAGGAGTCTCGAACCCGTACTCTCCGCATCACAAGAGGAGCGCTCTAACCAGTCTGCCACCGTGTCCCACTTGTCAGATCGTCTTGTTTGCATTCTGCCAATCTATTAGCATACCACTTATCCCACAACTGTCGTCCAACCGTTGGCCTTAACAGTTCTACATGTATACATCGTTGTACACATGCGTTTAGACGGATACCACAGGTCACACACAAATACACGCACACACCCATACATGTATACACACAGACACACAAAACAAGCACGCACACACTATGCACATACTCGCACACGCACACGCACATACACGTATGCACACAGACACACAGAGACAGGCACGCACACGAACACACCCATTCACACTCATGCACACACACACATACACGCGCACACATACGCGTATGCTCATAGATACACAGAAACAGGCACGCACACGAACACACCCATACACACACTTGCACGTACACACACACACACACACACACACACACACACACACACACACACACACAAATACGTAAGCACGCACGCACACGAACACACACACACACACACACACAAAGACACATTCACAAACACGCACTAACACACCTACACACATACGCAAACACAGATATACACACACGCACACGAACATGCACACGACCATAAACACATACACAAACACTGGCTCCTTAGAGATGCAGAGGCAGGTCGCTTCGCCAGTCTCCCGAAACGGATGTAAACGCACACTACCTGTTCAGCCGTGTATTCTAGGGGCAATAACGTCGCCGCTTGCCGCCGAACGCACAGGCGGCGGCGGCGGCGGCGGCAAATTGACAGGTGCTCGCCGATTTATCTTCGTAGCACCGATGATATTGGCCTTTGAGCTCACAAGGTGACCGACCGTACTAATGAAACGGTTTGGACTGAACAGCGGGAAGCACCATGCAGGGGTTGGACCTCGTACTGACCGAGTTTGAGCAAGGTGTCGGGCAGAACAAGGCCTTAGAGTTGGACAGCGCACGGGTATTACTTATCCATTGCAGAATAAATTACCAGTAATAATGGAAATTGATATCGCAGTCGACGAGGTGCGTTTAGCGTCTCACGCAAGAAGGACAGTGACTAATTGCATTGGATGGGAGTGCTTTGTCGCGCTGTCGTTAGCCGTATCACTGATTAATTACGGCGAATTGTATGTCGGACATCGCGGTTTTTGCTCGCTGTTTACAAAGGATTGAATTTATTAGTATCTGATTAATAATATTAAGAAGTGCTTGGAGATAAAGAGATAAAGAGATCGTGTAGAGGTTAGAATTGCTTACACCTGCAAATCGCTATCGGGCTTAATCACTGAAGTACCTCATATTATCACGGTTGATGCGATGATCAAGGTCAGTGTTAAGATCTAGGTCAGTGGGTTAAGGTCAAGGTCAGTGGTAAGGTCAGGGTCAATCACTCATTTACGACTGGGCTGCGCGATAGCGTAGTGGCTAGCGTACTGGAGGTCAATATAGACGGCGAAGGTTCAAATCCAGACAAGGTTTCGAGATTTCTGCACCGCTGGCGCCCTCTAGAGGACTCAGCTGTAAAATGATTACGGTGGTCGTCTACTCTCGGCGGAAAGATCAAAAGCCGATGGAGAGTACTAGCCGTAGGTCCTCATATGCCGAGAGTAAAAAATGATGTCTAGGGCCCTTCACAGCTCTGCTTCTGTCCCTCTGGGTTAGCTCAATGAACCTCCTTTCTTCCTGTTCTGTGCACTGTCTGGTTTATTGGCAGGTGCTACATGATTCAGTTGGTTGCCCTTAACGACATGCTAACATTATTTGCGTCGATCTCTACGAGACAAGGGTCATAGAAGACCGACAGGGCTAATTGTGATTGTAGGCTAATTGTTAACTTCTATCGCGCCGTTGTCTAATGCACAAGGCATCAACCGATGGCACACAAAATCCAAACCGTTATAGGTCAACATACATGCAAAAGACCAGTCCGCTAAGACAAAAAAAAATGAAACTACGGTAAGCGCCATGTTAAAGAGATTGTTTAGAGAAGGAGATCATTCAGTTGTGCATTTATTTCGGCGCTGTATAAGCTACTTATTATTATTATTATTATTATTATTATTATTATTATTATTATTATTATTATTATTATTATTATTATTATTATTATTATTATTATTATTATTATTATTATTATTAGTAGTAGTAGTAGTAGTTGTAGTAGTAGTAGTAGTAGTAGTAGTAGTAGTAGTAGTAGTAGTAGTAGTAGTAGTAGTAGTAATAATAGTGGTAGTAGTAGTAGTTGTTGTTGTTGTGTTAGTTGTTGTTGTAGTTGTTGTAGTAGTTGTAGTAGTTGTTGTTGTAGGCCCTATTACTATTATAATTATTATTAATATCATTTTTATTATTACTACTACCATTATTATTATTGTTACTATTCTATGGGTTTATGTCCGTTCTTCTCGAATCAAAGACGAATCAGAAGATAACAATGACAGAATGATTAATGGGTAGCAGAGAAAAATACGGAAAGGCTAATTGGTAATCAAGAAATGGTCGGACAATTGGTCGCTCGTCTGCGGGGGGCATGTCTTCCACATTAAACACCGCTCTCTAATACTTCAATGTCAGATTGGTCCGATAGAACGAGTAGATCTAGCCGTAAATTCTCTTCCCTAAACCTGTTTTATGATGGTCATCGATTTTCGATCGATCACCCAAAAGAAGAAGCCCTTCGGAGCAATTTCTCTTTCGCCGTGGCACCGGTTTTTGGCATTTTCTCGTGCCAAAGGCCGGCATAACTCTCAATGCATCCGTCATATATCGACTGTTGCTCGCGAAGTAGTATTCTTAGAAGCGGTGTCTGGAAACAGGACGTTGTTGCAGTTGGAATTGGCTGGCTGCGCAGAAGCACTTCTGTAGTATGTTTCCAGCCGATAGTACTGAGGTGGGCGATAGGCTAGTGGTTAGCGTGCAAGACTACAGTTGTGGATTCATCATTCAAATCCCCTTAACAATAGAGAGATGTTTCGAGATGTTTTATCCACTTAGGTCCCTGCATGTGGTCAGGACTGACATCCGGTCTTCATATGCCGAGGCTAAGATAGTGCCTTCGCTAGTGTTGGTGTTTCTCAGTGTGAGAATTGTAGAAAAAAGACTAGGGGGTTGAACATTTTTTCCGTATTTTACAAACTGATGTCAGCGAAATTTCAAAGCAGCTGATTTCAACGCTTGCAGTTTCGCGTCAGACTCGAATCAAAATCAATTCCTTTGTAAATTCAAAAATACATTCATGATACACCGTGGAAATTTCTTATCTTTGTCAGAGAATCAAAGTCAAATAATGCTAAATCACACTAGCACAACTGAGGGGTTGGAACCGACCCCCTGTGGTGGGCAATGAAGACTTAACTGTGGGGTACTAAGAAAAACTATAGGGGGTTTGAACCCCAATCTCCCGACAATTCCCAGCCTCGTGTTTCTCTCGCGCTGATAATGATTACTTACTCGACTACTATAGTCACCCAGTAGTGCATGCACAGTATCAGACATTATTTATCAGATTATAAAGAGGAAATTGGTTGATTCCGCTGCAGACGATTTCTTTATTATCTCTTCTCTTGCGAGGAATTACTCGACCCTGCTTCTCATCGGTCCAAAAGTGACTTCCCACTTTTCGCACATCAATGGCTCCCTGACGAATTTCTTTATTCCATTTACGCTTTCTTTCATCTGAGCATCGATCGGGACTTTCATCGATCCTGGTTTTAAGAAACAGAGGCGAGTCTGCAACTCATCCACGAGTATTAAGCGATTCTTGTGGCTAGAAGACAATACAAAACAAACGTAATTTAATAATACCCTCCGTACAGCGCTCAGAAGTGCACAGTGATGCCGGGCAAATATTAAAAACCCTAAGTAGACTATAAAGAGGTGAATTTTCAGTTTAGAGCGACAGACAGTCTTGGTAGGAGAGTTGCGAACATGAGGAGGTAGAGAGTTCCAGATGGAGGGACCGGCAACTGTGAATGAACGCCAGCCAAAGACAAGACGTGTACCAGGAACAACATATTTTCAAGCAAAGGCTTATGAAAAGAAGATTGATGTATCAGCTTAAGCTCATAATTATGAGAAAACGTGCTGAAAAGAATTTTATGGCGCAATTTCTTTCCCTCTGTCGGTCAGCACAGGTTGCTCATTCGTGCCAGACATACATAGAGAGACAATCAAACCGAAATACAGGCAGATACGCTGACAGGCGATCAGACATACAGAGAGAAAAGGCAGAAACACGGAAACGTCTGTAATATCCAATCACAACTAAGCACATTCCTCAAACAACAAAAGCCAACTATAGCATTAATTAAGTAGCGCATTCTGAGATTCATAAAAGGCGCAATGTAAATGCCCTTCAGTATAATGTGACGTAATGATGACGTAGTGTCGTATCCACTGCAATGTGACGTAATGATGACGTAGTGTCGTATCCAATGCAATGTGACGTAACGATGACGTAGTGTCGTATTAAGTGTAATGTGACGTAATGATGACGTAGTGTCGTAAGCAGCAAGACGATTACGAGGCGCTTTAAAGGGTCAATCAACAACACACGTGACGAAGAGTGTTTCAATCAACCTATTGATTGACAGATCGAGGTGTCTGAAGATCCCTTCATTTAATCAATCAATTCCTTGGCGCCAAGAGAAATCATAAGACGGGTTGAAAATGCAAATGGAAGACCGTGGTCGCTTCTCTTTCAGAATGATGCAAACGCTGAAACGAAGGGAAGGCGGAAGATGAAGAGATCATCGTTAAGTGATGCATGAGACGAGCAGCAGCAGCAACAGCAACAGGAACCGACGATCATGAGAATCACTCGTCTGCAATCCATCTCAGACGAGGTAAACTGTATACGCTAGCCCTTAGCGTCGCTTATGAATGAACGAACGCACGATTGAATGAGGGAATGAATGAATGAATAAACGAATGAATGAATTAATGATGAATACATAATTTAATCAATGAATGAGTAAATGAATGAATAAATGGATAAATGAATGAATGAATGAGTAAATGAGTCAATGAATGAGTAAATAAGTGAATGAGTAATTCAAAGAGTGATTGAATGAATGAATGAATGAATTAACGAATGAATGAGTAAATGAATGTATGAACGAATGATTGAATGAATGAATAAATAAATGTATAAATAAATAAATGAATGATTGCGTAAAAGAGTAATTAAACAAAAATACGAATTAATTAATGAACGAATGAATGGATGAATGAATGAGGGATTGAATGAATAAATGAACGAATGAATGCGCGAATGAAGAAGGAAAGAAAGTATGACTGAATGATTACGTGAATGATTAAAAGAATGAATGAATGAATGAGTGAATGAGTGAATGAATGAATGAATGAATGAGTGAATGAATGAATGAATGAAGAGTGAATGAATGAATGAATGAATGAATAGAGAAGTATCTATTGACCGTCTTCACTTTCTGGTCAGGAACAGAAGCCAATCAGTCCGTCTCTGATCGTCTCTCTACGTCGTGACCTTCACTCGAAATGCCTTTTCCTCACGCTGCTTATCTCCGCCTCCATCTCCGCCGTCATCTGGTGCAAACTGTCAATCCGCCGACCCGACCGCCCTTCCCCCGCCTCCATCTCCTCCTCACCTCCCGGGTCCCCGATCAGCACCTCCCGGGTACCCACCACAACCACCACCAGTACCGCGGCTCCTCAGCAACCAACGTGGCCGTGCGATGGGTCCTACATCTACATTCCAGCGTCCCTTCTCGTCATGCTCTACCTCGTCTATCTCGTCGAGTGCTGGCACTGCCACACCCGGCTGGACCTCCGCTGCCGCGCCGATGTCAACACCGTCTACCAGCGGATCGCCGCCTTCCGACAAGCCCCACCCGTCGTCTGGTGGAAGATCGTCTGCTACCACTACGTCCGGCGCGCGCGTCACATGACACGCTACCGCAATGGAGAGGCCTACACGGCGGCGCATGCGTACTACGAGCGGGTCAACTCGCGTTGCGTCACTTCCGCTTTCAACTACTCGGCTGTCGGCGTCGTGGATAAGTCGAAGAAGCTCGTCGATCTGGAGAAGTATCCGGCAACGAGAATCTACGTCACGAAGGGATTTTCGTTCGCGTCCATTGAGGCGGAACGGGAGTTCGTCCAGCAGAGATCCAGTTTCTTCCAGGACTACCACCACCGGGACGACTACATCGAGTTCCGCGAAGGCATCGATCTCGTCAACGTCAACTACCGCAGCCAGATGACGGCCTTCTCGAGCACGAATCGCTTTCCGTGGTACGTGTCGAAGGTCAGCTTCTGGCTGGCGTCTTTCCTACTCCTCTCGTGGCCGCTCCGTGTCCTCATCCAGTACAAGACGGCCATCGTCCACTACCACATCCACAAGGTCTTCGGATACGGGTTCGGCAGCCACGGCGACCGGGTCCCCGCGGCGTCCGAGACGGCGCTCAGCCGGGCAAGCACCCTCGACAACTACGACCTCGAAAAGACGATCCTGCGCAATAACTCAATCGTCCCGAGCTACTCGGAGGCTCTCCTCATGGAGTCAGAGATGCGTTGCCAACAGCAACCGCGTCATCATCAGCAGCAGCTCAGGGACAGATCGATGCTGTACGGTACGGCCGTTCGAATCTCGGCCTCATCGACGCTGCTGGCCAGCGGCTGGAGGGGCCAGTACCTCGTCAACCCCGATGGGTCGTACGGCAGTCTCAACGGCGATTACGTTCACCGGATATCCGCTTCGTGGACCACGGCGTCGCTTCAGCGTTCCAGAACCGGAAATCCGGGCACTGACGTCTCACCGGCGCATGCGCAGTCGTGTAGTAACGCAATGGCAAGCTCCAGCCGACGACTCAGCTGGTTTGAAAACGGAGCGAGGGAGCGAACCAGGCGGGATCGGACGAAAGCATCGCGACAGGAAAGTCCTCAACGGCGGCCTCTGGTGGACGAGGAGAGAGGCCTTGAAATGACGTCACTTCCTGCCGCCATCGCTGCCACCGCCGCCGCTGATAATCCTTCGAGCAACGATGCCAGTTCAACTATGCAAGAAATCCAGCCTTGGGGTCAAGAGACGGCAACCTGCGTTGTATCCAGCAATCCAGCCTTCCGAGGGACCTCTTCCTCCTCCTCGTCCTCCTCTCAGTTGTCCTCATCCACCTCGTCGTCGTCGCCTTCCTCATCATCCGCCGAGTCCTTGCCTTCCTACGAGACAGCCCTCGGAATGGCCGTTATATCGGACCGAGAGCGCCTCCTGCCATCTTCCAGCCAGCGAGGCTGCACGTCCGTATCCATGACAACAGCAGCAGTATCATCATCATCGAAGAAACGTTTGACGTCAAGTTCCAGAGACGATTCTAGGGACGACACCGACTCAGTGGAGACCACGTCGACCTACATCTCCGACCACACGGACACACCGAGGCACCAGGTGACCCCGGGGCCACACAGGGCCACCAGCTGTCTCGCTTCGTCGTCAACCCACCTGCAACCTGCCCTCTCTCCTGTGATCACCCCCTCACAACGACCCCCTTCCAAATGCAGAGTAATCGAAGACAGAGAAACATCTCTCTGAAAGCTTATCTTTGTTTGCTTCAAGTGCAGTTGCTAGGCAACTGGGGGAGGTTCGGATGAAGGGTGGGAAAGAAATTTTTATGTTAGAGCCCCTGCTTTGCTCCTAGGTACATCATTCAGTCTTTTGGGTACACGTTTGCAAGGCTAAGAAATCTTACGAAGGGATTTGTTAGTAGAACCCTCGTTTTCCACAGGGCACCTTTCGAATATCGGGCACTCATGTGCTGCGCTGAGAAATCTGATGAACTGATTTGTATTCGATACATCGTATAGTGTATAATTCACCTGACATTGGTGCTGAGGAGCTCAAAACGGGTCCTGATGCTCAAGGGTGCGTCTTCGAATGTAAAGGATTCTGCAACAGACAGTCCTCCTATTTCATCATTCGATTGACATCTCTAGCTCTCTGTCTGCCTGTCTGTTTGTCTGTTTGTCTGCCTATCTCTCTGGCTGTCTGTCTGTCTGCCTACCCGTCTTTTTGCCTATATGTCTGTCTGTCTATCTGTCTATCTGCTTAGCTGCCTGTCTGTTTGTGTCTGTTTGTCTGGCTACCTGTCTGGATGCATTATATCTCCCTGTTTGTCTGTGTGTCTGCCTAACTGCTTGCCATCCTGTCTGTCTATCTGTCTGTCTGTCTACCTATCTGCCTGCCTGTCTCTTTCTCTCTCTGCCTGCTTCTGTCAGTGAGTCTCTGTCTCAGTCTGTATAATTGGCTTTACTTTTGCACTGGTGTCCGTTCAAGGGTTAAGGTTTAGAGAAAGACTGACCCAGGGTCAGGTCGAGGTCAAACCGTCTTCTGACCAGAAGACAGGTTAACGACACAAATGGAACTGAATTGGAATTGGCAATTTATATAGCGCCGCTTCTTTAGAAAATAAAGAACAGAGATAATGATGATGATGATGATGATGACGACGACGACGACGATGATGATGATGTTGACAATAATGATGACGATGATGAAGATAATAATAATATCTTATTATCTCAGAATACAGTTTTGATAACCTGAGGAATTAGCACTACTTCGGATAAACATTACACTGCTATGCATTTTAAAAGAAAGAATCAGATGTCTGATTTATTTTTACTGATTTTATACAATTCTGACATCCTGATTTCAAATATGTTGACGAAATTTGGCCATCACGTCACAATTTCGTACAAATCAAATTATAAGTTTATTGAATTTTTACATTATTGAGAAATTATTTTCTCTTTGATACACTGCAGAAAAAAATTATAAGAAAGGTTTACAAAAGTCCTGATGTCAAAATCTTAGAAACAGATGACAGTGCCCAGATGTTTACAATAATTTTATACAAAATATATGGCAAAATCTTGTATACAATGAAACTGAGACATAAACCGTCTTAGGGACAGAAACGTGTTTTCTTAGATTTTCTTGCGTGTTCTTCCTCTGACGAACAATCTCTGTTCATCATCCAGAAATAGTCCATCAAATCAAAGGGGGTTTCCAGAGAGTAGTCCAAAAGTGGTCCAAGTCCGATTCCAGGGTACCAGATCAGGAAAGGCAGAATAGCTGTCAAGGCGGGTGTCGTTTACGGCGAGAAGAATTGGAAGGCGGGAGGATCAGATGAGTCAGGGTAGGAGTATTTGAAAAGGTGAGACTTCAGTTCTGAGTGGAAAGTCCGGGGGTGATAGATAGAGGAACAAGAGGAGGAGGATGAAGGACGGGTAGCAATGATGATGGAGGCACTGAGAAAGTGCGGAATTCAGGAGGGAGATCATTCCATAGGCGTGGTGCTGTGATGGAAATGGCTCGGTTGGAGAACTTGAGGTGAGTAGTGACTGGGGGTCGAGAAAGACTGAGATAGGACGATGATCGGGTCTGAATGGTGAAGAGATCACGAAGTTACTTGGGCTGGGAATATTGTAGGGAGTTGTAGGATAGTGATAGAACTTTCTAGTGGATTCGCTCTGTGATTTTTAACCAATGGAGTGATTTGAGGATGGGAGTGATATGATGATGTTTGGGCGTTCTAGTGACAGCTCTGGCTAGTGAGTTTTGGATAAGCTGTAGATGCTTGATTTGAGTGGATTCGAGGTTGAGAAAAAGAGAATTGCAGTAATCAAGCTTTGAATGAACAATGGAGGTAGCAATGGTGGAGGCAGTTTTAAGGTCGAGCATGGGTCGTATGCGTCGGAGGTCACGAATGTGCATGAAGCAGGAGCGCGAGAGGTTGGAGATGTGGTTAGAGAAGGAGAGGTGTGGATAAAAAATAACACCAAGATTGCGAACAGGGGAGTCAGCGGTGAAGGTGAGAGACGATGAGTTAGTCGAAAGGTTTATGGAAGGATCAGGGATTTTCTTGATTTGATCAGGAAGGCCTAGGATGATGAATTCTGTTTTGGAAGGGTTAAGGCAGAGGAGATTGGATGACATCCACTCTTAAATAAGGTTAACCACGTTGAGTAGTTGTGTGATGGCGGTGGGAAAAGAGTCTGGGAAGAATGATATGAAGAGTTGGGTGTCATCTGCATAGAGATGGTGGTCGACAGAGGAGGATTTTATGAGATGGCTTAAGGGTGTGGTATAAAGGACGAAAAGTAGTGGATCCAAGACGGAGCCTTGAGGGACACCACAGGAAAGAGGAAGGGGTTGTGAGCAGTGGCTTGGGGCTTTAACAGAGAAGGATCGGGAAGACAAGTAGGACTGGAACCAGAGTGGAGCAGTATCAGAGACGCTAAACCAAGGCCTAGGATGATGAATTCAAGTCGTTGAAGAAGAAGGCTGTGATCAATGGTGTCAAATGCGGCAGAGATGTCGAGAAAACCCTACGTGATACAGAAAAACGGATATCATTTTTGAAATCAGCAGACTAAAATCTTTTAGAAAAACATGTTTTTGGCAGAACATCAGAAATCATGCATAGCAGTGTTAGTATTAGTATTAGTATTAGTAGTAGTAATAGTAGTAGTAGTAGTAGTAGTAGTAGTAGTAGTAGTAGTAGTAGTAGTAGTAGTAGTAGTAGTAGTAGTAGTAGTAATAGTAATAGTAGTAGTCGTAGTAGTAGTAGTAGTAGTAGTAGTAGTAGTAGTAGTAGTAGTAGTAGTAGTAGTAGTAGTAGTAGTAGTAGTAATCATCATCGTCGTCGTCGTCATCATCATCATGGTAACACCATAAACGAGTTAAATGTAATTAAGAACGGAAAGCTCATTCGTTGGCAATCACAGCATCCGCACGTACGCACAGCCAAACGAGCGCATTCCCAATTAGATCTGATAAATGATGTTCTCGGTTCCTGGACTGCGTTGCATTGAGGATGTCCTAGGAATGTCGACGACGGCAGTCTATATCGTCTGCCACTCAGCAGGACACACGGTCGGTCCATGCAACAGGCTCTCCTCCGAGTTGATAGCGAGACTCTCCCCGTTAGCTGACAATCCAGACTCTCTTCGCCCCTCCCTCACTGAACCCGTGATTTCCTGGTTGCAGACGATATATATATATATATATATATATATATATATATATATATATATATATATATATATATATATATATATATATATATATATATATATATAATGGCGGTGAGGTATTTAGGTTCATTGTCGACGACACAAATCCAAAAACAGTCGAAACACCAGAAAAAACCGATATGAATACAATTAATTGAAAGGGAAGTGTATGCGAAATAATGCGGATGGCGGACAGGATGAGCTACCAAGAGTAAGATCAGAACATAATCCATTACCAAGCAATCGTGGTATGTTTATGCCTTGTAACCGAAGGATCGCAGGTTCGAGTCTACCTCAAGCCACTGCGTAGCGACCTAGGACAATTGTCATGCGTTCGCGAAAAGGCTGGTGGCCTGCGCTTGGCCTTCGAGTGGCGCTTTAGAAGTTAGGAGATTACGAGTACGATAGTATACGTGGATGCAAGACATCAACAGATGTTCACTTCGAAGTGAAATCATAGAAGAACTGGAGTAAATAGACATCAAAGACATCAAATGGACAGCGGGAAAGAGCTCCGACATCAAAGGGGTTTTAATTGAAACGGGATCTGCCAGATGTTCGATTCGATTATCAATTGACTTAAAACCTCTTTCTTTCGAAGCCGTATCCCTCTGTTTAAGTAGACCGATTTTCGGGAAATCTATCCGATTTGTCGTCGATTATACTTTGCACCCACGCGATTTAGCGTACGCTGATGTAACAAAAAGGTAGGCTAACTCAATCTAAAGCTGTTGCTTCGAGGAGTCCATTAGCTCTGCTAGGAAGCTTTTCCTTGCATCGCCCTCCAGGTGGCGTTATAATCTGGTCCTTTTGGCTACATTGGTAAGAGCGTACTTCCAGGAGCGTAACTTTGGTCCAAAAAGTGGGGGTACCAATTTTCTTACATACACGAAGCAAGGCGGAGACTGCGATCTCTGGGAAGGAACAACATTAAAATATTGATTTCCATTGTTCAAAAAGTGGGGGTTACGGTACCCCCAGTCCAAAAAGTGGGGGGGTACGGGTACCCCTCGTACCCCCCCCCACAGATTACGCCTATGCGTACTTCTAGGCGCCTCTCTGCCTGAGGTTCCATGTTCGCCCACCTACAAAAGAGGCTACAATCGTAATCATAAACTCAAAACTTACAAAGCGCCACTCGAGAGCTTAACTCGCTTGGCAGTTGGCACCAGCTTATTCACAAGCGCTGCGTCGAGTCAGAGTGTTGTCCAAAGGGCTGTTATAAAGGAGGTCTGAGTCCGGTTGCCAGAGGCAGAGGAGGTGGAGTAGCTGCTGAGGCAGGCGTCAGCAATGGAATGCCCAAAACAGCAACATCGATAATTAGATAGAATTTTGCAAATTTATAAGACACATCGCCATGTTTAAATGGTCCAGGCGTCGCCCTAACTGGTCTATTATTTAAAAAATTTTAATCGTTTTAGCCGAATTTATTTCCCGATAATATTGGCCGGCGTCTCTCCGTTAGGGAACATTGCTGGCACCTAACGATTGGACGAGGACTATTACTGCATTGTCTCGATAGTGGTTAGCGTGCTGGACTGTCAATCGAGAGGCCATGCCTTCAAATCCCAACCACAGCAGAACTTTTGCTCGAGATTTCTGCTCCGATTGCGATCCCTAGCCAACTCAGCTATAAGTACACTGACCAACACTGTCGGTGGGAAGATGAAACGTCGAGGGAGAGGACTGGCCGCAGGCCCTCAATGGGATAGGTCAGAAAATGAAGTCGCTGACATGGATGCTTCTTCTTCATAGATTGGATCATAGCCTTTCAAGAAAAACATCTGATATGGTGTTGTCAGGGCTGTAGTGGTAAAATTAAAGGTGTGTACACGCTAGGCCTATACCCGTTAGTTTTCCGAAACAAATTAGAGATGAGTACAAATATTTTGCGAAGGTAAGTATACGGTCTTAAGAGGTGAGTACACGCTGTATACCCGCGTATACCCTCGACTACAGTCCTGGGTGTAGTAGATTACCTGTCCTATAGTCGTAAGCGTAATCTCTTTGCTAAGTTGCGGAACTCAGCTTATTCACAGGTGTCACTCGTGGCTTAATCAATGCAGAGGAAAAGTCTTGTTCTAATCTATTCTCTTCTTAATTGATCTGATCTTTTCTATATATAGACACTTCTAAGACATTGAACGGGAAACCTTCACAGCAAAGATGCAGGCCTATACGTAACACCATAAATGTATAATACAATGTCATACGTATACATATATGGCCCAGACACAAACACACGCATAAATATAGTTTAATACTGCAATATAAAACCATATCTATATATACACAATGTTATATAATATATATATATATATATATATATAAAACCATGTATATATAGTGTGTTTCATATTGCAATATAAACCATATATATATATTACGTCATTTTCGGCTGCTGAACGCAATTTGTGTGTATGACGTAATTCTGTTTTCATTATTGTTTCTGAGGTAAGAATTAATGGACGTAATCTTTGTTTTTGCGTTGCATTCACGGCCCATTAATAATCCTATGATGCACTATTATAATGAATAGATAAGATTATTTAAGTAGAAAATGAATTTTTTTATAGCGAAACCTCTATACTTTGCAGATACATCTATTGTTTACATTTACTGAATATATTGTTATTATTAGAATTTGATCTGGTTTGGGTTTAGGCAGCAGCTTGCTAAACTCGACTTTCCATTGCTGACTGAGAAATTCCCTGCTTACACCTACTCTTCTACCGTCCGCGACTTGGGCTTCACACTTGACTCCTTCCCGCTCCCCAGTGGCGTACGGAAGGGGGGTAAAGGAGGCGAGTCGCCCTGGGCGGCACTTTTGCTTTAAGAAAAATTAAAGGATTAAAGTTTGGATAAAAAAAATGAAAAAGTAAGAGATAAAGAAAGAATAGGCCCTACGTAACTTTGGTCAAGTCGTTTTGGCTTTCGTTGATCGTTAGGGGCGCCATCACTCTTAGAGGTCTACGTTAAACACTAAACAGAATGGCAGAAATCATAATATATTTAGGCCCTATGCGCTATGTCCAGGCTATAGGTATCTAAACGAATTAATGCTTTAGAATAAAATTTAACCACAAGCTATCAATATCACCACCACAGCCTTTCACCAGTTTGGTCCTCTTTTTGAAATTTATCTTAAAATTGGTCTGGTTTTGAAATCACCACTTAGGGGCCACCCATATATTACGTACGCATGGAGGTGGGAGAGGAGTTAACCCAAATGTATGTGCGTGCGTATGCTTGCGTATGGGGGGGGGGCCGGTCTGCTGATAATGTACGTACGCATAGGAAATGGGGTGGGGTAAAACCTGTAATTCGTTAATATTAGCCTTCAAATTGATTGGCCTTCAAGTGAGCCAGAGTTCAGTCTTTTAGCTATCAGGTACTACCAGGGGAAGTCGGACTGTGGGAGAGGTGTCACTTGTATGCCACCTTACCTCTGAATGCTATTATTAAATTATCACACAACTCAGCAGTGAGTCCATGGATAATACGATGGATTACTCATCCTTCAATCTGGCCTAAAGTGCATATAGTCATTCCTGGACTGACATATTCTGCAGCTGGTCTTAGTGGGGGGCGGGGCTGCGTCAAGGGGTGGAAAAATGTACGTGTGCGTTCAGGGAGGGGTCGGGGTCCAATTTTCCCGGATTTTTGCGTACGTACTATATGGATGGACCCTCATCCTTTCAACAAAGTTCAGTAGGCCCTAATAGTATTCAGTTATTTTCGAATCTCGGTTACTTGCGATTAGGCCCTAATTTTTCCTTTGGCGTTATGCTGCAGACTGCAGTTTTTTTTATAGTGTACACTAACTATGAGCATATTTTACTATTATCCGGTAAATAAAATACATTGTTTAATTTGAGTGTTATTAAAACCTAAACTTCTGCTGTTTACATGTTTAAATGCCATGTTTACACGTTTTTTTACAGTGGAATAACGGTTATTAATAAATTAATGTTTTTACAATGCAGCCCTATGTTTAGCTTTTTGATTTTGCAGCCGTAAAGGCCAAAGATTATTAGGCCTATAATCTTTGGTAAATCTCGCAAGATAACGTTAATAGCATAGGCCTAGCCTATTGCTAATTATGGGAATTATAACATAATATGTAGGCCCTATACATGCATGTGCCGTACTGAACTGTACACACACAATGATTCATCGACAGTCGCAATTAGTGCAATAAAATGTTTCAGGGATTGTTTTAACTTGCAGTCATACACAAAAGTGCAGTGATGAAAGGCTGCTAACCGCTGTTTGTCCAGCAAATGAATTGTAATTCATAATTATTTATGTGATTCTTATGGGCTCCGGCGCTCGCCATGTGCAGTGATAAATTTTCCTCAAAGCATACCCTGAAATGTTTTATTATCTAATAAAATAGATTTCATGCAATAAAATGTTTAATCATCTAATAAAATAGATTTTAGTATACATAGCTAAAACGGATAATTACAAAATACAGTGAAAAGTGAAAAATCCAAAAAGTTTATAAAGCAGAAGGTTACAAAGAAAGGTTGTAAACTGTATAAAATAAAATTGTATATGTCATTCGATCGTCATGCAAGATTTTAGAGAAAATAGCATATAAAAAATTAAGTGGCTAAGGGCGGCATTAATTTTTGGGACCTCGCCCCGGGCGGCATTTCAGCTCCGTACGCCACTGCTCCTCCTCACATTCACAGAGCATGATATTATCTCCAACATGACTCGCTCCATCTTCTATCAACTGAGGCGTCTCAGGGCCATCAGACGCTCGGTCTCACCTTCTGTCTTTACCACCATAGTTCACGCATTTGTCAGCTCACACTTGGACTACTGCAACTCTCTTCTCATGGGTCTCCCTAAGCAGCATCTCTCCCCTTCAATCTGTTCTAAATGTTTCTGCTAGGCTTATCGCTCGACTCCCCCGCTTTGCCCATATGGGGCCATCCATATATTACCTACGCATGGAGGGGTGGGGTTACCGAAATGCATGTGCTTGTGTATACTTGCGAATGGGGTGGGTGGGTCTACTGATAATGTACGTACGCATAGGAAACGGGGGGCCTTCAAATTGATTGGCCTTCAAGTGAGCTAGAGTTCAGTTTCTCCAGCTATCCGGTACTACCAGAGGAAGTATGACTGTGGGAGAGGTGTCACTTGTATGCCACCTTTCCTCTGAACGCTATTATTAAACTATCACACAACTCAGCACTGAGTCCGTGGATTACTCATCCTTCAATCTGGTCTAAAGTGCAGACAGTCGCTGCCTGGACCTGTGGTACTGACACATTTTGCAGCTAGTCTTAGGGGGGTGCGTCAAACGTACGTACGCAGGTGGGAGGGAGTGGGAAAAAGGACGTGTGCGTACAGGGAGGAGGTGGGGTCCAAATATCCCGGATTTTCGCGTACGTAATATATGGATGGCCCCATATCTCTGCTTACATGCCTGGTGGCCCATATTGCTGCGCGCATCAGTTATAAGATCCTCTTCCTTGTCTCTAAATCTCAACACGGGACTGTCCCGAAATATCTTTCGAACTATCTGCGAAAGCCGCTATCTGCATCTACTTCTCGCTCATTGCGTTTTGTAAATCAGCTTGATCTTTTTATTCCCATGGCTAACACTGCCTTGTCCCAGCACCGGGCGTTTGCTGTTGTGGGTACCACAATCTGACATGACCTCCCCCTCTGCTCAGGGCCAAACTAATGACTGACTTTACCTCATCGGTCTCGCTTCCCTTAAGGCATTTCTGTTTCCCCGGGGCTTCTGTGCGGAGAGCGCCTCTGAATAGTTATTCTGCGAGAGGCGCTTTATGAATGTCTGAAGTTTAGAATTGAACTAGGACTTAATTTAACATTTCTGTGACTGGAGCCCACTATATTTTTAATGAGCTAAACTGTATTTCATTAGCCTTACGAACCTGACCTAGAAACTTATTGTATTTTGTGCACGCGCCCAATTGTGTTCTCACCCAAGCCTATTTGTTGTTCCACTCCCATTGTGTTAGACCTGATTTTCGTTGTTCAACTAAGCGGACTGCGTATAATTATTTGTTCTAAGTGTATTAGTGATGAATTGCCTTTTGACTATACCGAAGACTATACAGTACCCTCATGTGGCTGTGAGATGCCCGAGCCTAGTATAGATCAGCGTAAGTGTAGCATAGACGATTTAAGGCTAGAACTGTTAACCGATGAATCTGGAAACCGCTAGCTACTGAATAATGTCGACACAGACCCTGACTACAACTACTTCAGGGGCGGATCCAGGGGAGCCAACCCGGCCATGGCCCCCCATTTGATATTTACACAGGACGTGGTCCCCCTCCGTCACGAAGTAGACGAGTAAAATGACGAAATAATGCCCCCATTTGATATTTACAGAGGACGTCACAGGACGTGGCCCTCCCGTAGACGTAGACGAGTAAAATGGCGAAAAAAGGTCATCAATTTTTTTCAGAGATTAATTCCTATTAAATTTTTCGTTGGTCCGTTGGTCACTAACCCCACAAACTTTGATCCACAAACTTTTATTCCCATCCCAGAAGAGGAGGACTGGCTTAAACACTGGTTTTTATGTTTGTGTGTATGTAGGTATGTATTATTTTTGCCCCCCCCCGATAAACCTTCTGGATCCGCCCCTGAACTATTTCACTATAATGTTGCATGTAATGGCCGCCAAACTGTTACTGGAAAAGGTGCAGTATTGTATTGTAATTATATTGTATTGTATTTAAGCATTTATAAAGCGCCTCTACTAAAGCGAACCGTTCAGAGGCGCTCCCAGTGCGCAAGGCCAAGAGAAAAGAAACAAGTCTTGAGGAAAGCAAAAGAATACGAGGGGTTACCTATTAAAATTTGAGAGCGAGTAAAAGGAGACAGTGTATTCCAGAGAGAGGGACCAATTGAGGCAAAAGATCGGGACTGCACCATAGCTGTTTTAGTATGAGGAACAGAAAGATCAAATCTGTTAGAGGAACGAAGTGGACGGTGCGAGGAGACAGAAAGAGGCCGGTGAATTACATCGATTAAATATTTGGACACAAGAATAAGGATTTTGAACTTAATACGTGCAGAGAGAGGAAGCCCATGCAGTTGCTCAAACATGAAGGATGAAATGCGTGATTAGCGTGGCAGGCGTGCTAATAATCTCGCAGCTGCATTTAGGACTGACTGCAGAGGCATGAGACGGACCTTATAGGATGACCGATTAGAAGAGAATTGCAGTAGTCGATTCTGGAGCAAATGAAAGCATGGACCAGCGTTGTGAAAACAGAGGATGAGACCTTAAGTGGAAGTAGGAAACACGTGTGAGGTTAGAGATGTGATCTTTGAAGGAGAGAGAGCTATCGAGCGTAACACCCAGGTCACGTAAACTTGATGAAAAGGAGTATAATGATAATAATAATCTTCGTTTAATATTTTCAAACTGACAATTACGCAGTATGATTACAAATCAGTATGAACGGATGATCACAAGTTATTACAGGAGTCGAATTTAACTGTATACGGCAGCCATGCAAGGCGCCCATCACGTCCTACATCTCATTTTAACAACGCGCCATCTCGCGAATGATAGGCTGAGTGGACCTTTTGGGAGGATTGCGGGAAGCGATCCCGCTACTTACTGCTCTTCACGCCAGTGATGATACCAGTACTCTATGGACCCCCCATAATTGAGAGCTAATAATTATTAATTATTAGCCTCTCTCTCCTTCAAAGATCACATCTCTAAAAAGTGGGGAAAGATTTCCGAGAGAAGGGTAAAAACAATCTTCAGCAACTGTTGAGGGAAGCCAAACCAAAAGAATTGGGTTTTTGAGGCATTAAGACAGAGACGATTTGTAGGACATCCAGGTAGAGACTCAATACGCTCAACTAAGTGCAATTGGGATGAAGGAGACCCATGGACAAATGCTTGCGCAATGCACATCATCCGCAAAGAGATGACCAGCAGCTCCCGAGAGTGGGAAAAGAGAAGGAATGTCAGCCGTGTAGAGAATAAAGAGTAGAGGACCAAGTACAGAGGTGGAAATTATAATTCAATGCTATACCGTGCACTGACAAATTATAATGCCAGTATTTGATCATGTAAACAAGAAACTGTAGACCTAACTAAATTATACGTAGTTTATAATTAATCAGTGAATTAATAATTTATTGGCAAAAATTAAATAATGTTAGGCCTATCATTAAAATGTTTTAAATAATAAATCATAGCAAAATTTATTGTTATTACCTTCGATGTGCAATGATAAAAAAATATGTTTTTACAATGTTGCGTTTGAAGACTTGTTAAAGAAAATTGTATGAATTAAAAAATTTAATTTAAAGTGAGATTCAAACCCACAACTTCGTGAATCAGCAGGAAGCCCCTCAACTAGCCATGCCGCAGTAGTAATTATTGCAGCATGAAAATTATCTATTAAAAGAAAATAACTCTAACGGAAAGAAAAATAATTCAAAATATTCAATTTGTATTGTATTGTATTGTTTTACATCTAAACATTTATAAAGCGCCTCTCACAGTGTTCGCTAATCAGAGGCGCTCCCAGTGCGAAAGACTCGGTGAATAGAAAGTGGTTTGAAGACAGCGGAACGAAGCACTTGGGCCACCAGCTAATAAAGAGGCACGTGTCAATGGAGGGAGTTGATTCCATAGAGCAGGACCAATGCAAGAAAAGGGTCGAGTTTTGGCCATAGTGGTCCTGGCTCGTGGCACAAAAAGATCATGGCGATTAAGCGATTGTAATGGAGGGAGGGAAGTAGCTGAAACTGACAGGCGAACGAGGTCACAGAGGTACTTGGGTGCTACGCCTGTATAAGACCGAAGGACTATAGTGAAAACCTAAGGCTAAATCCGAGCAGTAAGGGGAGGCCAATGAAGATGATCGAATATGAAAGAGAAAATAAGAGACCAGCGAGAAAGTCGGGCTATTAATCTGGCCGCAGCATTTAAACTAGTACATGTATATTAACTATAATTTGACTAAAGTGGAATCATCGTAAAATGATACCCGCCCGTAGAATTTATGATTGGGCCCCGTAATTCGCTTTCAGACATTTTGCTGCTTGTACGTAATTGTAATTGTAATCGAGAATTTATATAGCGCCACTCATAATCAGAGGCGCTCCCGTCCCGGGTCAGTGTCTTCACTGACAAAGAGAAATGTTTTCAGGCGCTTGCGAAACTGGGCAGGAGAGAGAGAGGAGGACAAGCCTAAAGCTTTGAGGGAGGGTGTTCCAGCTGGAAGGGCCCACAACCGCAAAACTACGGGACTGGGCAGTAGCAGTGCACATCCAAGGAATTAGCAAGTGGCCACGGGCAGATGACCGGAGAGAGGCCCGACCAGACAAACTGGAAACTGGGGTGCAGTAAGCCCTGAGATACAGCGGAGCTGAGCCAACAAGACAGTTACGCATGAGGGAAAGGACCTTAAATTGGATGCGTTGGTGAATGGGAAGCCAGTGAAGGGAGTCCCGGATGTAGGAAGATATATGGGCAAACTTCATGATGCCCCCTATGAGGCGAGCAGCAGCATTAAGGATGGACTGAAGTTTAGATGTATTAGTATTAGTAAAACGTAGGCCATAATTTTCTTTACAGCCATGATAACTACGGCGTTTAGAAATCTGTTTAATTATTGTAATAAGCAGGTAATTATGTTATTACAATATGTAATGTTGTTCATTATGTTACTACATTATGTAATGTTGTTCACATTATGAACACAAACGTGGATAACCTATTAAAAGAACATGAACATGAACATGAACGTATGAACACACCAAATCAGTTCCTTTGAGCCACTACATCGAGCATGGAATAGTGTAATAATAATAATAATAATAATAATAATAATAATAATAATAATAATAATAATAATAATAATAATAATAATAATAATAATAATAATAATAATAATAATAATAATAATAATAATAATAATAATAATAATAATAATAATAATAATAATAATAATAATAATAATAATAATTGTCGCGGTCTACGCGGGTGCATGCATCAAGGGAAGAAAACCGACGCGTCAACAAGCTTGTTTACATCGCACGGAAAATTCTGCAGCAAGCTGTCAACATTAATTCGGTGCATGCAACAAGGATATACGTGTTCAGTAGGACTTTCCAGGGAAAAGTACAGTGACGTCACAGAACGTTCTGGAATCCGGGAGAACTCTATATAAGATAGACCTGATGTACATTAAGGGCCTTTTGACGAAGATTTGTAAACGTTGAAACATTGATCGTATAACGTTCAATCGAGACCAGCCAACCTGTGTGCTGTCTACGATTGTGATATTTGATAGACGAGTTGACTTACTCTACACTTAATCGACTTTATTTTTAAATAAAGATCTTTTAATAGTTCCTTCGTTGGTTCGTCGTTGCGATCGAAGGAGTCGACCGCGACATTATTGGTGGCAGCGGCGGGATCATCGGTGTTGGATCCGGTGAAGAAGACGCGAGCCGACGGAGGAAGGAGTCAACCCGGAGGATCAAGAGACGGTCTGTTCCAGACAGCGAGCGGATCGAGACGCCTTTCTACCGTGGGAGACGGGTGAATCGGCATACGACAGTCGGACGAACGAAGTGCGTCGTTCGGCTGAGACAGCAGAAGACAGCAGTCAACATACGGGTAAGATCCTAGGTGTTGTCGTGGCTGAGAAGGAGAAAAGAGAGTGGAGTTGCAGCCGAGTGGGAGGCAGCCATTATTTCTCTTTCAATATCTGCTGATTATTTCTTTGAAATTTGATCCATTGTTGTGATCGAGGCCAGACTTGCGTGAGCTTGTATAGTTTTTGCGTACTTGGCGAGTGTACTTCTTTGGATACTGCATAGTTGCACTTTGGGTTGTGGAATTTTCCTTTTGTGTTGCGGGTTTGCCGCGTGGTGTCTGTTTTTTTTGTTGATTGTTGTTGACTGACTGTTTGTAAAAATGGAAGCGTTGACAACAGAGATGCAAGCGAATATTCGCAAAATGTCGTCTGGACGCCTTAGGGTGTATCTTATGAAGGCAGGAAGGGACGAAGATGATGTTATGTCATGGGATCGAAGTCAATTAATGGAAGAATGGGCCATGGAGATTGGAAAAGAGGAAGAGGAATTTAAGGGTAGTCCAATATCTCCAACAAGAGTGGATTACGAGCTGCAGAAGCGCCGTCTGGAGTTCGAAATCCGTAAATATGAAGAACAAAGGGAGGAACGGAAGGAAGAAAAGAAGGAACGGAAAGAGAAGGAAGAAAGAGAAAGGGAGGAACGGAAGGAGAAGGAAGAAAGAGAAAGGGAGGAACGGAAGGAGAAGGAAGAAAGAGAAAGGGAGAAGGAAGAAAGAGAAAGGGAGGAACGGAAGGAGAAGGAAGAAAGAGAAAGGGAGGAACGGAAAGAGAAAGAAGAAAGGGAGAGGAAGGAAAAGCAGGAAGAACGAAATGTTAGAGATTCTTTAGCAAGTCGTACTAAGCGTTATAGTGATGCCCTTAAGAATATTCTTTGGAAATTTCCTTCCGACCCTATAGAAATTCCAGGTTTCTTTGATCACTTGGATGGTTTGTTTAATGTGTATGAGGTGGATGAAGATGTTAGAGCAAAATTATTGCTAGCCATTTTAAGTGAAAGAGCTAAGGCATTAACCATGCGCCTTACTGAGGCACAGCTCCATGACTACAAATTCCTGAAGGAGTTTTTGCTAAGGGAGTTTAAGATAAGCCCTTCAAATCTTAGAGCCCGATTTTGGTCGTTGCACAAAGCATCGGACGAATCATTTACGATCTATTCATCCAAATTGCGTGTGGCTCTTATGTATTATTTGAAAAGTAGAAAGATAACTGATGAGTTTGATAAACTTGTAAGTTTATTGGTTGCGGATCGGCTTAAGGAGTCCTTGTCGAAGGCTTGTTTAGATTATATCTTGGCCCAAGAAAAAGAGGAGTGGTTGAGCTGTGAAGACATAGCTAATGCGGCTGACATTTATGTAGCGTCGCATGATGGTGGGAATGACTTAGTATGCCGTAGTCATCCGACACCGAAGTATATCAATTGGACGAAAGGTCAACCACATGTTCAAGTCAATAACCAGACAGCTCAACCCAAGTCTCCTAAACCGGAAATAAGGGGTGAAGCCAAGATAGGTGCGAGGGTGTCTCAGGAGGAGGCCAAGGTAAAGGGTCTCTGTTTCCTATGTCATCAGAAGGGTCATAGGGCAAGGGAGTGCCAGACCAAACCAAGTTCTAAAAAAGTGAGTACTTGTATATCTGGGAACCCAACTGAAGAAGTGACCGACTTATTTGTTGAGAAGGTCAACGTGTTGCATGAGATACCTGAACAGGTAAAGCAAGGGAATTTGTTGGATAATTCTAAACCAATAGGCTTGGAAACTACTGTAAGGGTATACGAGAATAGTATTGATGGATTACACGAGAGGTCGTATATCAAGGTACAGATTGAAGATCTCCCTTCTCAGCCAGCATTATCTGATTCAGGAGCAGAAATTTGTTGTATTGATAAGAAATTAATTGAGTCACTAAGCTTACCCGTGATTAAACGGATTAATATAATTGGTTTTCAGGGAGAAGGATGTAAGGCAGATGTAGTATACCTACAAATGAAATTAGCTAATTCAATGGAAGGAACGACAAACATTGCGCCATCTTTGTGCGTCATGTTCGCTGCAGTCCCTGAACTAAATGAACGGGTTATTTTGACACCCCATGTTGTGGACCTATTAAGGGATAGTTCGCAATATGTAGTGATGGTAGCTGGCGTAGATCGATGTGTACAAATAAATAAAGGGGCAGAAGAAGATAACTTAGAAGTTAATATCGAGAAAAGTAACAGCAACGAATCCTTGCCGTCAGAAGTGAATGAATATTCTCAGGAGCAACTAGTTGATGATTCAGATAATTTTCTTGATGTTGAGTCAACAGAGTTCAAGTCTGATGAGGGAGTAGCGAATAATGATACTTTATTGCGTGAGCAACAGAATTGTCACAATCTTATATCTTGCTGGCAACAAGCGAGACAGAATAAAAATAATTTCTTTATAGATAATAACCTCCTGTACCACAAAGGGGAAATTATGGGACATAAGGTTAATCAATTATGTTTACCGGAAGATAGAATCGAGGTTGTCTTGCGAGTAGCACACGATGCCCCATGTGCTGGGCACATGGCTTTTAAGGCAACGAGAGCCAGGATCAAATTAAACTTTTGGTTTCCAAGAATGGATGAGAGGATTCGCGAATATTGTGCGTCTTGTCAAATTTGTCAACTAAGAACTCCAGTTAAAGTGGCAGATCGAGTCCCGATCACTCCTATTCCGAGGGCGGATGAACTCTGTTTTAACCATCTAAATATGGATTGTATTGGCCCTATGGTAGTGACTGGAGAATCCAACAAATCGAAACCCCAGTACAATTATGCTTTGGTTCTGGTGGACAAATTTTCTCGTTGGCCGATGGCGTATCCTCTTAGATCGCTGAATGCAAAGGGAGTTTGTGAAGCTCTGTTGCAAGTTTTTACAACTTTTTCTATTCCAAGGATCATCAGTTCTGATTGTGGTACCAACTTTACCAGTCGTTTGACGAAAGAATTCTTGCGGCGAATGGGTTGTAGTCCCAGATTTAATACCCCTGGACATCCTGAGGCAGCTGGATTGGTTGAAAGATGCAACCAAAGCTTGAAAACCATGATCTTTAAGCTTGCTCAATCTGATCCTCGTGGATGGCACCAATTGTTACCGTTTGTTCTGTGGAGCCTTAGAGAAAAACCTTCAGGCACGACTCATATTTCGCCATTCACTATGGTTTATGGAACTCTTCCTCGGGGTCCACTTAGTGTGTTGAAGGAATCGTGGGCTGGCGAACGAAAAGTACCTCTTAACCTAGGTAAATCACCCGAAGAGTATCTCCAATCACTGAAGGAAAACCTCGAATTCGCGAAAGTTTATGCAGATTACTATAGTGATATAGAAACCAAGCGGTATGCAGATTATTATAACTTGCGTAGTACTGACAGAAAATACGAAGTTGGAGATAAAGTAGCAGTATTAGCACCAGATTTTGGTAGTTCTAAATTTTATAGTCGATGGCAAGGACCTGCTACCGTAGTCAAGGTTAAATCCCCATATTCTTATATAGTAGAAATAGAGGGAAAACAAAGACATTTACACGCAAATAAGATCAAGCGATACCATGAACGACTCGAACAAGCGATGATCAATAGCTGTTCAGTAATTGTTGATCAAGATGAAGAATTTGGTATAGTAGAGGTTGTAGATCAGGAAGAACGTGAACAAATAAGCCCGAGTAAGCGAATTGATCCTCTGATTATAGCGCATCTTTCGCAAGAGGAACAGAAGCAACTTTTTGAAGTTTTGGATCGGCACACGGCAGTATTTGTGGATAAACCTGGGTATTGTCCAGTATTAGAACATGAAATTAAGATAACTCATGATTTCACTCCTAAGCGTTTAAGGGCATATAAAGTACCTGAGCTACTTAAACCTGAAGTACAACGCCAGATAGAAGAAATGTTGGCATTAGACATCATTCGACCATCGAAAAGTGAAATGGCCAGTCCGGTAGTTTGCGTTTTAAAGGGACCCAAAGGTCAAAATGGCGTTCGATTGGCAATTGATTATCGCCATGTTAACAAATATTCTCTAGGTGATTGTTACCCGACCCCAGACATTGCTGACGTCTTACAAAAGGTGGGACGGGCAAAGTTTATTAGTGTTTTCGACGCGAAATCGGGGTATTGGCAAATTCCAGTTCGGAAAGAACATCGATGGCTTACGGCATTCGTATGTGATGCAGGACTTTTTGAGTTCACAAGGATGCCGTTTGGACTCAAGTCCGCTAGCAATACCTTTATTCGTGCTATGACCCAAGTTTTACATCCAGTGCGAAGTTTTACCGAACCATTCGTCGATGATATGGCAGTGGTTTCAATGAATTGGAATGACCATTTAGAACATCTAGAGAAATTCTTGCAAACTATTGAGGAAGCAGGACTCACTTTGAATTTAAGAAAATGTAATTTTGCACAAAACAAAATAAAGTTTGTTGGCCATATAGTAGGGTCAGGTTGTATTGAACCTGATCCAGGTAAGATCGCTACGATCAATGATATCCATCCTCCAACAACAAAGAAAGACGTTAGAAGGGTTATGGGTTTTTTCAGTTACTTTCGAAGTTTTATACCTGCTTTAGCTGAAAAAGCACGGGTAATAACTGATTTGACACGAGATAACATACCTACGAAGGTGCCTTGGGAGCAAAAGCATCAAGAAGCACTAGATAAGTTAAAGGATGATCTCAGTAAAGCTACACAGTTGCATACCATTGATTTCACTAAGGAATTTGGTTTAAGTGTTGACGCAAGTGCCACCGCAGTCGGGTGTTGCTTGTTTCAGTGGACCGAAGAAGGTCAAGAAAAACCAATTGCTTTTGCTAGCCTTAAACTTACAGATACACAGATGCATTGGTCTACAATTGAGAGAGAGGCTTTCGCAGTAATTTGGGCACTTAAACGATTCAAGTCATGGATATTCTTATCAAAGATAATCATTTATTCAGATCATAATCCTTTGTCTTATCTCACAGATGCAAGCCCTAAGAGTGCGAAACTGACTCGTTGGGCGTTAGCATTGCAAGAGTTTAACGTGGACTTTCGATATCGTCCTGGACGTCAGAACACGGTGGCTGATTTCCTCTCTCGGTTGTGACTCGGATGGTGAAGGGGGGGAATGGCCCGACACACAAGGATCGAGCCCGCAAATTGCATAGATAAATTGACTAACTGATGTGTTTTGTTTTGTTTGTATATGCTGTGTCGAGATGGAGTCTGGAGGCCCGGCTTGATCGTGATGACCCGTTCGGGATGGTGCTAAAGACGTGTCATCATCTGAGGGCGGAGGGAATGTCGCGGTCTACGCGGGTGCATGCATCAAGGGAAGAAAACCGACGCGTCAACAAGCTTGTTTACATCGCACGGAAAATTCTGCAGCAAGCTGTCAACATTAATTCGGTGCATGCAACAAGGATATACGTGTTCAGTAGGACTTTCCAGGGAAAAGTACAGTGACGTCACAGAACGTTCTGGAATCCGGGAGAACTCTATATAAGATAGACCTGATGTACATTAAGGGCCTTTTGACGAAGATTTGTAAACGTTGAAACATTGATCGTATAACGTTCAATCGAGACCAGCCAACCTGTGTGCTGTCTACGATTGTGATATTTGATAGACGAGTTGACTTACTCTACACTTAATCGACTTTATTTTTAAATAAAGATCTTTTAATAGTTCCTTCGTTGGTTCGTCGTTGCGATCGAAGGAGTCGACCGCGACAATAATGATAACAATATAAGGCATGTAAGGAGTGCCCGCTCGAGAGGGGAAGTTCCGGGTATCGAACCGCGACTTTTCAAGATCTAATGCTCTTCTGGCCATGAGTGTTACCATTTATCTATCCCCATCACCATTATGATAAATGTGAGGGGTATTAAAACACACATATTGCCATAGATGATAAGACAACCATAAAATAACAGTTGTCATTGTCAAACCGTCAACCGCACAATCATATAAGCAGGGACGCTTCTTAGAAATCTAGACGCATACCGGTTTGTACATAAACCGAGGGGCGGGGCAAGGACGGGGTGGTGGGGTTTCTTGTCAAAAATGAGCTCTCGCTAATGCCATTAATCATACAAAATGTAACAATGCAAGTACTTTTGAGGGATTATTCATACGAGTAGCAGTTAAGACTGGTTTTATCCTTGTGGGAGCTATATATATATATATAGACCCTCAGCTGGATGAATTTTTCGAAGACATCGAAATCATGCTATCTGTCATCTCTAAAAAAATAAAGAAGTAGCCTAATTTTACTGGGTGACTTTAATATTGACCTTATAAAGGTCAATACGCAAAATTACGCATAAACAAACTACCCGTTCTATAATTGCATGCTAACTCTTCTTTTTCTGCCTATCATAACTAGACCGCCTCGAATAACTCGGCTTCACTTATTGATAATAGTTTTACAGATGTAGGTCACGAGGAACCACCTCACCAATAATTGCTTCGGATATTTCGGACCATCTACCAATATTTGCCCACTTCGATTATGAGGTCCCATTCCCTGTGAAATCTTCTGCTGAGAACTAACAACATAACGTTTTATTGGTCCACAACAACAATTGTACATATTGAGTCTATAATTATATGACCACAGTCATGTTTTAAACCAAAATAGAAGAAAAATAAACAGAACATAACCATATTGATCAAACCATCCTCACTGCAGTTAGCAAGTGACATAGTTCATATCCCATACTAAAGTTTTTGGCTTTTCTTAGTTGTATATAGGAGATATACAGTAACTTATGGTCAAATGGTGGGATTCGTTTAACGAAGGTATTCATTTGGACACAAATAGGAAACCCAGAAGGGATAAGATTCCGCTAGGAAGGGCCCCCATTTTGATATTAGTGCATAACATGACATGACATATTATGTCCATCAGAATTTAATGCAGTAATGACAGAACTACAGAATAATTACTAATGATAGAATTAACACTTTTCAGAGGGATCTCTTCTACTGGCTTGCATCAATCACAGAGGCCTACATTAACAGTAATCCAAACGAGGCCTACTATCAACTTACGAGGATATAATAACAGTTTACGTTTAAACCTTTCTACTTGCCGAAAAAAGCTTCTAAAAAAACCGTGTATGTCCCTGGGTCTCATAAATCTTGTAAAACAAAAAACTCGCTATATTTAAAATATCTATAAAAAAAAACAAATCGATCACATGTAGAAATAAATTTAAATCGATTCGAATCCAAGATGAAAAAATTATTATGCTGCTGCGTTCTGTTAAAGTAGCAATAATCTTAAGAGAACGTGGAGTCTCATTCGCTCTTTGATCGGAATAGAGGACTATAGTTCTGTTATTACTGCATTAAATTCTGATGGACATAATATTGAAGACCCGAAGAAATAGCCAATAAATTTAATATTTACTTTACGGAAATAGCTCAATCCCTGGCTAAAAAAATCAAGATGCGATTACTTCCTTTGAAGATTACTTGCAATTCAACTTGGGCCTCGAGTTATAAATCTAATTTACAGAGACTGACCATCCTACGAAAACGAGCTATCCGAGTTGTCGCGGGCACTTCATAAGTGTCACCCACTGGTCCACTATTTGTTAAACTTAAAGTACTGAAAGGGGAGTAAATTAGGATAGCACAAGTGGGCTAATTTATATATCGTTACGAACGAAATTTGTTACCTGTTACTGTATAATCAACTTTTCCTCCGCACAACTCATTCATATCCCACAAGAAGCACTGATCTGTATCGGCAGACCTTTGCCCGCACAAATACTTGCTTGTTCTCCATTAGATATGCACGAGCCAATGTTTGGAATTGTATACCCTTATTGATGCGCCAATCGCCGGGGTATAAAAATCTTTAAAAATAAATTACGTCATTATCTGACAGAACAAGGCATTGAACGATTATCGTCCAGTATTATGGGTGTTCAGTTAAGTTAGTCAATAAAGCTTACCTCTGACCTATGTGTAATCCCTGTGATTGAATGTCAGCTGGCTGTTGACACTGTCTCTGTAGGCTTTCCTATCTCGCCTAATTAACGACTCACTGTTATCCCTAAAACTACGTATGTGTAGCTCAAAATACACGTATAACGTAGCCTTTATTTCAACGAAAACCAGTCCGAACAGTTTCACAATGTTTCCTTTTGCAATCCACAGACAAACTCAATTTTATATCATAAGTAAGTAAGTAAGTAAGTAAGCAAGCAAGCAAGCAAGTAAGTTAGTAAGTAAGTAAGTAAGTAAGTAAGTAAGTGAGTGAGCGAGTAAGTTGGTATATTCTTTATTAAACCAGCTGCCAAACAGCACTCTGGTGAACAACGTCTGTTAAATAGATCTTCTAAAGTAAATGAACAAACATACATCCGTATATATACAACATAGCATTAAACGTATGTACATAACCATATAGCATACGTCCAGTTGGTTAGTAAGTATGCAGCATTCAGCAATATAATCGTACAGTCAGGCAATACACAGAAACCTTCAAAATCAACTATCCCTGCAATTCTTTCGCGTGCTTCAGCACGTGTATCTTCAAACATCTGCGCGAGCAATAAATTACCTCAGCGCAGCGAGTGTCAACGTGTAAAGTGGTCAAGCGCCGAACACTCCGAGCAAACAATTTATGAGACCTGCCCAGCGGGATTCGGACTCTCGCTTTCCCAGCACCCCGCTATGTAAACTCATTCAAGTGTTATACATACATATACGCAATACATTGCCAAGCGAGTTAACCAATCTTAATATATCTTACTATGACTTACAGCTGTTTTCAACAATGCACTGACGTCACCTCCATCGTTCTCTGGGATTGAGCAAATTAATTTAAAATTTGCGAAATCACATTAAGCCGATATTTTCTCAACTAATACACAGTGCTTACTTAATTCACTTACAAAATTACAATCTTGATAGACAGCCAGCAATCGCATTCAAACTGCCTTGCTTATACTTAATATCCACAACAAGTCAGAAGGGTTATGAAAAGCAAAAATAAAACCTTTCGATCCAATAAATACCTCTTTCAACTTTTTTAAAGCCCAAACAATAGCATAGGCTTCCTTCTCAGCAGTGGCCCATCTCCTCTCGGTATCAGTCAACTTTTGACTGATAAATGATACAGGGCGTTCTATTCCCTTGTCATCCACCTGTGTCAGTACAGCTTCAACTGCGAAATCAATTATGTCGCAGTATAAATGAAAGGTTTCGCAACAAACAACAGAGCAAACCACTTTGGAGCGTACAACTTCTTTAAGTAAATCAAAGACCTGTTGATGTGTATCATCCGTCCAAACAATCTTATCAGAAACACGTTTACTTGTTAAATCAGATAAAGGTTTCGCAATCTGTGCAAAGTCCTTAAAGAACTGTCTGCAAGGATTAAAAATCCAAGCAGTTGCTTAACGTGCTTCTTAGATTCTGGAACCTTCGAATTAATCAAACTTTCAATTCCGTCTGGATTCATCTGTATCTTACCAGAACCAACCACATGACCGATAAACTTAACCTGACTCTTAAAAAATGCATTTCTTCAAATTCAAAGCAATATCATGCAATCTCATTTGCTTCAAAAAGGCATCTAAATGCCGTAAATGAACTTTCCAGCTGTCAGAATGCACAGCAATGTCATCAACATACGGTTCAGCGAAATCATTCACAGGCTGTAACACTAAATTATTTACCTTAACAAATGTTCGTCCTGAATTGATCATTACAAACGGGACTCGAGTAAATTCCACCACGACTTCAACGATTCATCCTTTCTCTGTTGCTCTTCGAACTTCTTCGCATCAGTGATCTGCATCTATTGTTTTTCATCCATCTCATCATCTCTACACAGATCGCTTATTTACACATCACATTCATTGTCTTCTTCGTTTTCATTCAATTTACCATTCTCGCATGCAGCCATCTCTTGTTCATTCAACCTTGATGTTACATCATCTTGCGATATGCTTCGTTGCTCATTGCTTTCGTTCTCCTCATCATTTGAGCTTACAGTTTCACTCTTATATTCAACATCTCCAGTTTCCTGTCTCTGACTCTGCGCTCTCGTCATTACATTTATTCGTACACTCGCATCTTCTTGAATCGCTTTCACTTTCATTTGTGGCATGTCTTTCAATTCAGCAATTATTTCAGTAAAAATCTTTCTGTGCTGTCCATCTTTGCCAATACTTGCACTCATCAACGTGACATCAGGTGTAAGCGAATACTGGGCTTTATGTGGAAATCCCGCTGCTTCCACATCATCACAACATAGTCTGACATCGACTTTTACCAACTTCGCAAAAATGGCATCTCCTGCCACACATTGTAAGTTCACTTTTCCAATTTGTTTCACCTTCATGCCCTCCAGCAATTCTTCACTGATCACCGGAATCTCTGCACCAAAGTCACTCAGTGCTTTCACTTTCACTGGCTCCTTTCTTTCCACTCCACGAATCTCGACCTCGACATACTGGAAGAACGATTTCTTGGATATTCGACTGTTATTCTTTTCCACGACTTCTCTCTGAATTCCATCGTCCAATAGAATTTCTTTTTGAATACCACATTTCATTACCAACCTTACTTCAGTCTCTACAGTAGGTTTTCTAAACTCATAGTTTGATTGCCTGTATCACTAACGACTTGATCCGATTCACTCTTGTATTCTCAGGATTTCTGCTAGAATTCGCTGCTGTCACTGGAACCGGAAAATACTTGGCCAAATGTTTCTTTGGAAGCACAGTTGTGACAACGCTTCACAATCACACCTCATTGTTCATTTCCTTCATTTCTCTTATACTGCACAAACAGCAAATGGCGATGGCGACTTGTTCTATAACTGACGGCCAACCGCGACTTCCTTGTTCTCATTGGGTACAGGAACACTAGCCTTGATTTCTTTACTCTTGAACTGATACCCTATTTCTGAATTACTTTTCCACTTTCCACTTTGGCTTTGATTTCCTTCCCAACGTTCATAACTGGTCTTATTTGGGAATGCCAACCCAATTCGATTATTCGCATGAATGTCTGCTAGGTCTGCAACTGCACTAGCTTGGAGACATTCAGCTCCTTCCTTCGACAATACAAACTCTAGTGGACCTGCCGATAGACATTCTCTCAGCTTGTCCGCCACTAACAAATCAAAGAGCCTCTCACTCTCTCTGTGTTCACATTTCGATTTCTCACGTAATAATTTAGCGAGCTCTTCAGTCTCGGCGAAAACATCTTTCTCTCTCCGAAAACGCAATTCTTCCAGTCTTACAAGTTCTGCTGTCCCTTCTTTTTCTCTCTGAAGACGTTCTGCCTTCTCTTCTTTTTTCTCTGAAGACGTTCGACCTCTTTTCTAATCTCTTTCTCTTATTGTCTTCGTCTCTCCTCTCTTTTCACTATGATCCTCTGCATTATCATTTCCACAGAAATGGGCCCAAAAGGTTTTTGAATAGCCTTTTCTACAGCGCCGTCTCTTTCGGCTTTTTCTTTCACCCACACTTCGGCGATCGCTTGAAGCATTTCACCACGTGACATGCCTTCCAATTGTTTCTCCTTAAAACCAGCCTTCAGCAAATGATGTTTTAGGCTTTCTGTAGCCAACTCATTTACTTCTGCCTGTCTTTTCAAAGACGTCACAGTTTTTCTTTGTGTGTGGATTGACCACCTTGACAAACAAATGGGAGTTCTTTTGTATTTTTTTTTGGAAAACAACGAAATTTTATACCGTTTTATAACGTGTCACACCGTCGCTGGTATTGTAGATTCGTAACGCTACCAGTCTCCGATATTGTAGATTTGTATCCCACGAGTCTCTGAAATCGTAGATTTGGATCCCACGAGTGTCCGAAATCGTAGATTTGGATCCCACCGCTGCCATCAATAGATATCAACGCTTTCTCCTGTCGATATTAGTAGGCTTTCTTTTCTCGCCTAATTAACGACTCACTGTTATCCCTAAAACTACGTATATGTAGCTCAAAATACACGCATAATGTAGCCTTTATTTCAACGAAAACCAGTCCGAACAGTTTAACAGTTTGTCTTTTTGCAATCGACAGACAAACTCAATTTTATATAATAATTTAATCGTACAGTCAGCCAATACACAGAACCTTCTAAATCAACTATCTCTGCAATTCTTTCGCGCGCTTCAGCACGTGTATCTTCAAACATCTGCGTGAGCAATAAATTACCTTAGCGCAGCGAGTGTAGACGTGTCAGCGGTCAAACGTCGAACACCCCGAGCAAACAATTTATGACACCTGCGCAGCGGGATTCGGCCTCTCACCTTCCCAGCATTCTGCTGTGTAAACACATTCAAGTGTTATATATATATATATATATACATATATATATATATATACACATACATACATACATACATACATATACGCAATACTATTACCAAGCGAGTTAATCAATCTCAATATATCTTACTATGACTTACAGCTGTTTGAAGAAATGCGCTGACAGTATATTTTCTTTTTTATTATACAGCCTTGTCTTCTGCCGACAATGAATTGCATTCGATTTCTCGCTCGCCTCTTCAGGCGTCGCCCCTCCCATCGGGTAGCTCCCACTGAGCTCACCCCGGATGAGGTTGCCCCGCAGGAGTCAGACGCATCGCGTCCTCCAGGAGTAGACGCCGTCCAGAATGCAGGTAGCCGTGCCACTTTGGACTTAACAGTCTTTCGAGACCGTAAAGAAAGGAACGTGCTATCTGCTGGAGTCCCGGTCGGTGAGTCTTCCCACTGCACCTCCTCCCCTTCGTGCTGGAGCCGTCGCTCGCACATCCCAGCTCATTCTGAGCTCGTCTCTTCCGAGAAGGCCGCAGACCTGCCGGCGTCAGACGCCTCGCGTCCGCCAGGAGAAGACGCCGTCCAGGATGCAGGTAGCCGTGCCACTTTGGACTTAACAGTCTTTCGAGACCGTAAAGAAAGGCACGTGCTATCTGCTGGAGTCCCGGTCGGTGAGTCTTCCCACTGCACCTCCTCCCCTTCGTGCTGGAGCCGTCGCTCGCACATCCCAGCTCATTCTGAGCTCGTCTCTTCCGAGAAGGCCGCAGACCTGCCGGCGTCAGACGCCTCGCGTCCGCCAGGAGAAGACGCCGTCCAGGATGCAGGTAGCCGTGCCACTTTGGACTTAACAGTCTTTCGAGACCGTAAAGAAAGGCACGTGCTATCTGCTGGAGTCCCGGTCGGTGAGTCTTCCCACTGCACCTCCTCCCCTTCGTGCTGGAGCCGTCGCTCGCACATCCCAGCTCATTCTGAGCTCGTCTCTTCCGAGAAGGCCGCAGACCTGCCGGCGTCAGACGCCTCGCGTCCGCCAGGAGAAGACGCCGTCCAGGATGCAGGTAGCCGTGCCACTTTGGACTTAACAGTCTTTCGAGACCGTAAAGAAAGGCACGTGCTATCTGCTGGAGTCCCGGTCGGTGAGTCTTCCCACTGCACCTCCTCCCCTTCGTGCTGGAGCCGTCGCTCGCACATCCCAGCTCATTCTGAGCTCGTCTCTTCCGAGAAGGCCGCAGACCTGCCGGCGTCAGACGCCTCGCGTCCGCCAGGAGAAGACGCCGTCCAGGATGCAGGTAGCCGTGCCACTTTGGACTTAACAGTCTTTCGAGACCGTAAAGAAAGGCACGTGCTATCTGCTGGAGTCCCGGTCGGTGAGTCTTCCCACTGCACCTCCTCCCCTTCGTGCTGGAGCCATCGCTCGCACTCCTCCGCAGCTCACGACGAGCTTACGTCTACTGAGAAGGCTGCATCACCGCCGGCCGCAGTCGCCTCGCCTTCGACAGAAGAACGCGACGCTGCCCCTTCTCCACACGTTCATGCCACTAACTATCACAGCGCTCCTACCATCACCGTTGAAAACGCCGAACCGTTCAGCGCCTACACTCTTTCGACGGATTCAGATTACTCCTTCAAATTCTGCAAGAGCTTCGCCAACCTGATGGACATCGAGACACTCAGAGCCTTGCGTGAGCTGAGGTTTTCTACTGACCTGAGGGGTGCTGATGATCCTATCCTGTTGAGTGCAAGGAGAATCAAGTTTTCCCCCCGAGTGGAGATCGATTACATAGATCCGAGACCTGACAAAGAGCGACAACGCCGCGTTACACCTGACGCCGACCCTGACCCGGCCGCAGCAACTTCCGTCCGCGGAAGATTAGTCAGATCGCACGCGGTGGCAGACGAGGAGAGAGAGGGAGACGCACCAACTCCCGTCCGCGGAAGATTGGTCAGATCGCACGCGGTGGCAGACGAGGAGAGAGAGGGAGACGCACCAACTCCCGTCCGCGGAAGATTGGTCAGATCGCATGCGGTGGCAGACGAGGAGAGTGAGAGAGACGCAGAGACGACGCCTAAGTCCGCCAAACGTCCTTCTCGCGATTGATAATCTCTCACTACGAATCCTTCTGTCAACATCTCGACATCGCCGACCGCCGACCGCCGAAACGCCCCGCAAGACCCCGATCCCGCTCCGCACAGACTGAGTCCGACAGTCACTGCGTCCGAGAAGACCGGTCAGGTCACCTACAGTGGCATATGAGGAGAGAGAGAGACACGCGGAAACGACCCTTAAGTCCGCCATTCGTCGCTATCAGCAATGTCTCCGTACGACACCCTCTTGTGTCACTGTGTTCACAACGCCGCCCGACGAAACGCCTCGCAAGACCTGATGCCGACTCCGATCCCGCTCCGTACAGACTGAGGCCGACCGTCACTGCGTCCGAGGAGACCGGTCAGGTCACCTACAGTGGCATATGAGGAGAGAGAGACACGCGGAAACGACCCTTAAGTCCGCCATTCGTCGCTATCAGCAATGTCTCCGTACGACACCCTCTTGTGTCACTGTGTTCACAACGCCGCCCAACGAAACGCCTCGCAAGACCTGATGCCGACTCCGATCCCGCGCCACAAAGACTGAGGCCGACCCTTACTGCGTCCGAGAAGACCGGTCAGGTCACCTACAGTGGCATACGAGGAGAGAGAGACACGCAGAAACGACGCCCAAGTCCGCCATATGTCGTTCTCGCGATCATCTGTATCTCCGTACAACGACTCCTGGTGTCAAAGTGTCCACATTGTCACCGCCGCCGATACCAGAGTCACTCCTTGCGTTTCAACCTCAGCTGTTGGCATCAACGAATGCCTTCATGTGCCGCCAGATGGAACTGATGAAGCGAGACCGTTTAGAGTCTGGAGGCGATTCAGTCTCGCGCGTTCCGATGGCCGTCATTCTGGCCGAGTGCAGTCGGCTCGGAAGACACACCGAGATCGTCCTTTAATGAACGATCGTTGAACAGATCCCTGCGGTACAAGCCTCCGAAGAAGGCGCGTTCCGAGGAACTGCCTCACCTACTTCACCGACGCCAACCCTCCTCTACGCAAAGGCACCAGGTGATCCGTCGCCGCACGTAGTCGTCGTAAAGGTCAACAGACTGGCCTTTACTGCGTTCCGGTTTACCCGAAACACTCATCGTAACTCGTCGCTCAACTGTCCGCACATGGAGCTGACACTATTGTCGTCGTGTGCCTCCTCGTACTCGTGACGAAGAGAAATGCCGCCGTTTTAGTCACGTCGTTCGAGGACAGCTCAGGCAAAACCGAGTCGTACGGTTCGTTCGAGTTGGGATTTTCGAACGAGGAGCGGACATTGATGTCGCCAACGTGTTTGTTTTTGAGCGTTGGAGGAGCGGATAGCTGTTGAGTTGGAACTGTCTCGGATCGCCGCAGTTCAACGACTGCTACCGCATAAACGATTTCAGCAGCTGATGCTGTGTTGAGTGGATAAGTTTCGGAGAGCAGGGAGAAGCGGGATCAATGAAATGGCTACGAGTCACGGGGCACAGAAACTGCAGTCACTAATACACGACAGCTACTGGGCGGAAGCAACTGTCGACAGCGTCTGGTTGTTGAACGTTACATAGAAAGACGGGGCAATATTGGGCACTAAATGAAACTGAAGGAAGCAGCGGGATCGATGACGTGGCTACGAGTCACGTGGCACATGGAAGCTACTGTCACGAATGGACAATAGCGACTGGGGAGAAGCAACTACCAACAGCATCTGGTGGTAGGACGTTACATCGAAAGACGGCGCAATGCTGCACACTCATTTCAACCGAAGCACTCATCGTAACGCGCCGCTGAGCTGTCCGTACATGGAGCTGTGGGTATCGTGCGTACCCGCGTGTCTCCTCCTCGTGATGGAGAAGACTGCCGCCGGCTTTAAAGTCACATCGATCGAGGACATCTAAGGTAGAACCAAGTCGTACGATTGGTAAGTAAAATTTAAGGTATTAGAATGAAATATCGTGTGTAAATGACTTGAGCTAATCTCTCAAAATTCATATCATACACTGCACACCACTTCCTACTCATAAATGTTAACTGCATGCTCTTCCTCAAACTATCAAACTGTACCTAAACTGGTAAGTGAAATTTCAGGTATTATTATGAAATCGTGTGTAGTTGATTTGTGAGCTAATCTGTCAAAAATTCATACTACACACTGAACACTCCAGACGATGTCAACTGTACATTTTGTGTCAGTCTGTCAAAAATTCATACTACACACTGAACACTCCAGACAATGTCAGCTGTACATTTTGTGTCAGTAAACGCAGGCTCTACATCAACCGGTGTCTGTCAATCGGAAATATTCGGCGACTGTTTCAACGAATGCCTTTGTGTGTTGCCAGATGGAACCGAGGAAGCGCCATCGTTCAGAGTCTGGAGGCGATGGAGTGGGGCGTCCAGATCGCATTCATACTGGCCGAGTTCAGTCGACTCGTTAGCGACGCTGAGGTCTTCTTTGAATGAACGATCCTTACACAACTAAGGTAAAAATCAGTTAATAGATTTTATTATCAAACATAACTGACGAGCAGGGTATGTTAACAGTGCGTATAGTAAGTATTAATTGGGGTTCTACTTAACATAAATGGTTGTCTTGTCCAGATCCTCTCTGATTGCTTTACTCCAGCTGTTCTGCCTCGCAGCCTCCTCTAGAATGATATGGTCATTAGATCCCTCGGATATAATTCGATCACCCTCTCACTGTCTGGTCTACAACCCAATCAGCCTGGCTGACTCTAATCACCCTTCCTCCAAATATATTGGTGTTCCAATCCAATCCTATTTTGTAAATATTCTGCCTGTCTTGACCCTCTAGGTACATGCAGCCAAGCTGTGCACACCTCTGACCTGTCTGTGTCTGTGACTAAATAATCTTGTTTGTATCTGTTAAAACTGGTCTAAGATCGTGTTCTGTCACTGATGCAGCTTGGAATGCAGCTTGTATGCATTCCTAAATCCATCATGACTGCGTGCATTATTTCTCCTGATGCTAGTCCACTCTATTGTCTGTTGCTATTTATATTGCTAATTTTCTCCACTGTAATATTTATACAGATTCTGCAGAGCTAGGCACCAAGGAAGGCGAGTTCCGAGAAGTTCCGTAACCCTACGACAGGCGGTTCAACCCATGCGACCGCTACGTACTCTACACCCAAAAGCGTTCTGGGAGTCTTTGAAGAATAGAAAACTTGCTGGACATCAGAGCAGCGTTGGGTTCTAAACTTAAGCCATCACTGAATGAAAGATATGAGAGATATCTGTTCTATTCGGCGACCCATGAACTCAGACAAGATGTTGAAGCGATCGTTACCCAGCTTCGTCGCCTGACCTCCACGTGTTCCTCTATAATGGCTTTCGACATATGGACGTTCGAAGAGAGCATGCATGGTAAGAGACCGCCTACAGTATTACTTTTCAAAAGTAACTAGCTACTGTAACTAGTTACTGGCAAGGAAAAAATAGCCAGTTGTCTACAAATAGTTACTGTATAAAAAAATAAGTAGTAACTGATTTACAGTTACTTTGAATAAGTAACTAAGTATTTTTGGCTACTCTGTGTAGAAATGCTAACTTGAACTTTCAGCTCTGTCCATGATGAAATTAGACTTTGAAATTGACGATTAATAGGAAATAGTTCAACGGTATGAACATAAACGGTCATTGGAATGTGAACCAAAGAATTCTTAGACTGAGGATAACACCTTTAACAATTTGTATAGCGCCATAGCAGACCCAGACGACGCGATCATAGGTTCACCTGGAACCGAATTCATCACCCGCCTATCGATTATGTTTTGACTAAGCGCCTGTGAATAAGCTAGTTCCCGTCTGTGAATGAGCTGGTTCCGACGACTTTGCTGTTTTCAAGCGCTGTAGAAATTTCCAGATAACGATTATAATATAAAAGTAACGAAAAGTAACTAATTTTTTGCATCACCGTTACCTCGTAAAAGTAGTAAGTTACTGTTGTGCGTTACTTTAAAAGTAAAAAGTGAGTAGTTACCCCAAAATGTTACCCCAAAATACCACTAGTAACAGTAACGTGTTACAAGTAACGCGGTGACGCACAACACTGACCGCCTAATTCTTGGTTCTTTAGACGAGGTGCAAGGACTTGCAGTAAGGTCCTATCTATTTCCTGACAAAGAGGTGGAGCCCGAGAATTAATGCCAATCGTTCAAAACAGCGAGATTACAGAAGGTCACTTAAAATATCTGAGATCACATAATGATAGAGACGCTGTCTTCAGTTACAGCTACAGTATAGCTAACAGTAATAACCGAATAATGAATGATAAGACAAAGTTCTGATCATCGTGGCTAAATAAAAACTCTATAGTAGAACGACGCGCAGATAATGCTGGAATGTACATTTTCGAGGGCAAGTATCCAGCATTTGGTAAATAAGCATTCTAGGTGCTTAAAACAAAACCATTTGCGGCAGTTTGTCAGTCTTAAACTGCTCATAATGAAGTGAACGAAATCCACATGACTGCAGAGGAGGAATGGTCTTGATTGTGGACGATTTTGCTGTAGGAAACATAGAATGTAGCAACGCTATTTCTACGGTGACCTGCAACTGCGCCTATTCGCACGCAGAGACTCGTACACAATTGAATCTCACATAGACGCTGTTGCTACGTGCGACAGAAATAAAAGGAAGGTGTACTTGCGAAGCACTGGCAGAAAAGATTCGAGAGGAGTAACAACAACCAGTCGCAAACTCATTGATTCGCAACTATGATGAAGTTTAGACTGCTTCAATGGTGAAGACAATCAGGAGGACAATCAACGGAAGATTTTTAATTTCAAAACATTCAGAAAGAAAAGGCGGCGTTATCAACCAACGATTCTATCCGAGGCAACCGGAAACAAAAGGCGGCGTTATCAACGAAGGTTTTCATCTAAGACATTCAGGAAGAGAGGCGGCGTTATCAACGAAGATTCTTATCTAAGACAATGAGAAAGAAAGGCGGCGTTATCAAGAAAATCAGAAAGAAAAGGCGGTATTAGCAACGAAAGTTTCGATATTATGCAATTGGAAATAAAATGGAGTTACCAAAGAAAGTCTTATCTAAGAAAATCACAGAGACAAAGAACGAGAGTTTATTATCTGATGCAATCAGAAAGAAAAGACGGGTTATTAAAGAAAGTTTTCATCAAATACACACGGAAACAAAAGACTTTTCTGATTGTCTGAGATAGACGGAAACAATGAAACTTTTTCTCTAAGACAATCAGAGGGAAATGGCCGAGATATCAATGGAAGGAAGCAGAGGCGAAATAAATTAAAGTCTTTACCTAGGACATCCAGAAAGAAACGGGAAAAAATCAGTTGAAGTTATTATCAAAGACAGAAAGGAACGGCGACTAAAACTAATTAAAGTCTTTTTAGAGACAATCAAAAGAAACTGTGGCAAATATCAAACTATAAAGAAAACCAGAAAGAAAGGGGCAAAATCAGTTGTATCGAAGGCGGTCAGAAACACACGGCGGCAAAATCAAACTCTAAAGAAAACCAGAAAGAAAGGGGCAAAATCAGTTGTATCGAAGGCGGTCAGAAATACACGGCGGCAAAATAAAACTATAAAGAAAACCAGAAAGAAAGGGGCAAAATCAGTTGTATCGAAGGCGGTCAGAAAGACACGGCGGCAAAATCAAACTATACAGAAAACCAGAAAGAAAGGGGCAAAATCAGTTGTATCGAAGACGGTCAGAAATACACGGCAGCAAAATCAAACTATACAGAAAACCAGAAAGAAAGGGGCAAAATCAGTTGTATCGAAGGCGGTCAGAAATACACGGCGGCAAAATCAAACTATACAGAAAACCAGAAAGAAAGGGGCAAAATCAGTTGTATGAAAGGCGGTCAGAAAGAAACGGCGGCAAAATCAAACTATACAGAAAACCAGAAAGAAAGGGGCAAAATCAGTTGTATCGAAGGCGGTCAGAAATACACGGCGGCAAAATCAAACTATGCAGAAAACCAGAAAGAAAGGGGCAAAATCAGTTGTATCGAAGGCGGTCAGAAATACACGGCGGCAAAATCAAACTATACAGAAAACCAGAAAGAAAGGGGCAAAATCAGTTGTATCGAAGGCGGTCAGAAAGACACGGCGGCAAAATCAAACTATACAGAAAACCAGAAAGAAAGGGGCAAAAACCAATTGAAGTCTATCTCAGACAATCAAAATGAAACTGTGGCAAAATCAAAATGTAAAGAAAACCAGAACGAAAGGGGCGAAAGCAGTTAAAGTATTTATTGAAGGCGGTCAGAAAGAAACGGCGGAAAAAACCAAGTCTATCTCAGACAATCAAAAAGAACCTGTGGCAAAATCAAACTGTAAACAAAACCAGAAAGAAATGGGCGGAAGCAGTTAAAGTATTTATTGAAGGCGGTCAGAAAGAAACGGCGGCAAAAACCAAGTCTATCTCAGACAATCAAAAAGAACCTGTGGCAAAATCAAACTGTAAACAAAACCAGAAAGAAATGTGCGAAAGCAGTTAAAGTATTTATTGAACGCGGTCAGAAAGAAACGGCGGCAAAAACCGATTGAAGTCTATCTCAGACAATCAAAATTAAATTGTGGTAAAACCAGATTTTAAAGATCAGAAAGAAAGGTGGCGAAATCAGAAGAAGTATTTATCGAAAGCGGTCAGAAAGAAACGGCGGCAAAACCAATTGAAGTCTATCTCAGACAATCAAAAAAACCTGTGGCAAAATCAAACTATAAAGAAAACCAGAAAGAAAAGGGGCGAAATCAGTTGATGTCACTAGCGAAGACAATACAATCAAAAAACACAGCGGCAAAATGAAACCTTAAAGAAAGTCAGAAAAAAGGTGGCAAAATCGGTCACTATCGAAGACAATCAAAAAGAAACGGCGGCAAAATGAAACTTTAAAGAAAATCGGAAAAAAGGAGGCGAAATCGGTCACTGTCGAAGACAATCAAAAAATACGGCGGCAAAATGAAACTTTAAAGAAAATCGGAAAAAAAGAGGCGAAATCAGTTCAAGTCACTTTCGAAGACAATCAAAAAACACGCGGCAAAATGAAACTGTAAAGAAAATCAGAAAAAGGGGGCGAAATCAGTTGAATTCACTGTCGAAGACAATCAAAAAGAAACGGCGGCAAAATAAAACTTTAAAGAAAATCAGTTCAAGACACTTTCGAAGACAATCAAAAAACACGGCGGCAAAATGAAACTGTAAAGAAAATCAGAAAAAAGGGGCCGAAATCAGTTGAATTCACTGTCGAAGACAATCAAAAAGAAACGGCGGCAAAAATAAAACTTTAAAGAAAATCGGGAAAAGGGGCGCAATCAGTTGCAGACAATACAGTAAAAAAAACACGGCGGCAAAATGAAACTTAAAAAATCAGAAAGAAGGGAGGCGAAATCAGTGGAAGTTACTATGGAAGACAATACAATCAAAAAGAAACGGCGGAAAATGAAACTTTTAAGAAAATCAGAAAGATACGGCGGCAAGAATTACTTGAAGTCCATCTGACACAATCATAAACTGTGGCAAAATGAAACTTTAAAGAAAATCAAACAGACAACGGGCGAAATCAGTTGAAGTCACTATAGGAGACAATCAGAAAGAAACGGCGGCAAATAATCAATTGATCTTATCCAAGACAATCAGAAATGAAACAACCGCGAAATCAATATAACTCTATGAATCGGAGAGACTGTGGAACAAAGCAGTTAGAAGATAAAATCCCGAGAAAGATAGAAACGTGAAAACTGAAGCAATTGCAAAGACATCGAGTCAAACTGACAGCGAAGAACACTACAGAATGGTAGGAGGAAACGCTGCAGAAAGATCCCAAGCTAAAGAATACGAATAGGCCAATGACATGGAGCGAGGAGTGAGACCCAAAGAAACCGAAACGGTTGAAGTTGATAACGCCGACTATAGAGATAACGCTGCTAACAGAGATAACGCCGCCTACAAAGATAACGCCGCCTACAAAGACAACGCTGCTCACACAGATAACACTGCTTCCAGAGATAACGCCGCCTACAGAGATAGCGCCGCCTACAGAGATGACGCTGCTTACAGAGATGACGCTGCTTACAGAGATAAGGAGGCTACTCAGAGGCGCTCCCGACTCCAGCACGGATATACAAAACATTGTCTATGTCGTTGCTGAAATTCATGGAAGTCCTGATAACATCACGATTGCAGACACTACGTACACCGAGACTACCAAGGACACAAAAAGTGAGTATAATTATGCATACATAGATACATTTACATATACACATACAAACAAACTCCTCAGCCTCTCTTTACCTCTTTTTCGCAAACGCTTACGGACCATTTATTCTCTTCACTCGCAGTTTCATGGTGTGAGGTCGTGAGCGCCCCGATGAATCTCATCTCTCTTGAAGTGGCGGTATATAAATTTGCACTTACACCTACAACTACAGTTGCAATACAAAGATGTATACGTACACACACTTGCACCCACTCATACGTGCATACATACGAACGATTTGACTAATGTCCCGATTCTGTGGGACCAATTCCCCTTGACCTTTTGACCTCTGCATCATCTCTAGCTTTTGTTGTTTCGAAACTGTACTGAATTGTTATTGATGTTAAGAATATAGCAAGTGGATATTCAAATAACTACTGACATTGCTTCGGGACCTACATTGGCTCCCGGTCCCCTTCCGCATCCAGTATAGGATTGCTTCCTTTTTTTGTAGCTGCCAGCTGGGCCTCGCCCCGGCATATCTGAGGTCCCTCTGCCAGCCTTTCGGGGAAACCCGTGGTCGCTCACTCTGCTCTGCAGAGAGAGAGGGGTGCTTGCGGTGCCATTTGCCTGTACTACTACTACTTTCTGGTGGTTGGCCCTGTGGTATGGAACGGGCTACCTCTGGAGCTGCATCTTCTTCCTAGAACTCAACCTGGTTTTTTTACACTATGCTAAAAACTGTTCTGTATATCCGTGCTGGAGTCGGGAGCGCCTCTGAGTAGCCTCCTTGAAGGGGCGCTACATAAATGTTTAAATGAATGAATGAATCCAGATATAATGTCCGAAAGTTCTTTATTCAGTCAATCAACCAATCGATCATTCTATCAGTCGATCGATAAATCGATCAAGCCAGTCTCAATCAATCATTAGATTGATTCTCCATTGATCCATCCATCCATCCATCCATCCATCCATCCATCCATCCATCCATCCATCCATCCATCCATCCATCCATCCATCCATCCATCCATCCATCCATCCATCCATCCATCCATCCATCCATCCATCCATCCATCCATCCATCCATCCATCAATCCATCAGGTACTACGGCATGTAACCTTCTGTTCCATCCAACCAGCCATGATCCATCCCTCCGTGCTTACGTTAACCCTCCATCATCTTCACCATTCACGAATTCATAAGCATCAATTAATACACTTTGATCAAATCTTTCATTCATTCATCATCAATTATTGACCATTAATTTTGTCATAATCAGGCAGTCATTATTCCTATCGTTGGTAAGGTCATAATGACCGTTTCTGTTACATTCGAACGCATGGTTAGAGCATCGTACGTTTTACAACTCGACTTAGAATAAGAACAATGACACTAATGACAATAATAATGATGAGAATGATGATGATGGTGCTGGTGATGATGTTGACAAGAATAATAATTATAATGATGTGAGAATGATGATGATGATATTAATAATAATAATAATAATAATAATAATAATAATAGTAATGATAATAATGATAATAATAACAAAAAGATGTATGAGAGCATTCAAATGGCCGAGATATGCAAAATTTCTATCTAAGACAATCAGAGAGAAGATCAACGACAGGTTTTTATTTTTTAAAATCAGAAAGAAAAAGCGGCGAAAGATTTTGTCTGAGGCAACCGGAAAGAAAAGGCGGCGTTATCAAGAAAGTTTTTATCAACGACAATCAGACAAAGAGGCGGCGTTATCAAGAAAGGCTTTTATTTAAGACAATCAGACAGAAAGGCGGCGTTATCAAGAAAGTTTTTATCTAAGCAAATCAGACAGAAATGCGGCGTTATCAAGAAAGTTTTTATCTAAGCAAATAAGACAGAAAGGCGGCGTTATCAAGAAAGTTTTTATCTACATGCAAAACCAATCAGACAGAGAGCGGCGTTACCAAGAAAGGTTTTAATCTAAGACAATCAGACAGAGAGCGGCGCTATCAAGAAAATAAGAAAGAAAAAGCGAAATTATCAAGGCAATCGGAAACAAAAAAACGTTAGCAAAGAAAGTTTTATCTAAGAAAATCAGATAGACAATCAACGAAAGTTCAATCTAAGAAACCACAGAAACAAAAAACGAAAGCTTATTATCTGATACAATCAGAAAGAAAAGACGGGTTATTAAAGAAAGTTTTCATCAAATACAAACGGAAACAAAAGACTTTTTCTGATTGTCTGAGATAGACGGAAACAATGAAACTTTTTCTCTACGACAAACAGAGATATCAATAGAAGGAAGCAGCGGTAAAATAAATTAAAGTCTTTACCTAAGACATCCAGAAAGAAACGGGAAAAAATCAGTTGAAGTTATTATCAAAGACAGAAAGGAACGGCGGCAAAAACCAATTGAAGTCTTTTTTAAGACAATCAAAAGAAACTGGAAAAATCAAACTTTAAAGACAACCGGAAATAAAGGGACAAAATCAGTTGAAGTATATATCGAAGACGGTCAGAAATAAACGGCGGCAAAATCAAACCATAAAGAAAACCAGAAATAAAGGGGCGAAATCAGTTGAACTGTTTATCGACGGCGGTCAGAAATAAACGGCGGCAAAATCAAATCATAAAGAAAACCTGAAAAAAGGGGCGAAATCAGTTGAACTATTTATCGAAGGCGGTCAGAAATAAACGGCGGCAAAATCAAATCATAAAGAAAACCTGAAAAAAGGGGCGAAATCAGTTGAACTATTTTTATCGAAGGCGGTCAGAAATAAACGGCGGCAAAATCAAACCATAAAGAAAACCAGAAATAAAGGGGCGAAATCAGTTGAACTATTTATCGAAGGCGGTCAGAAAGAAACGGCGACAAAATCAAACTATGACGAAAACCAGACAGAAAGGGGCAAAATCAGTATTTATCGAAGGCGGTCAGAAAGAAAGGGCGGCAAAATCAAACTATCCAGAAAACGAGAAAGAAAGGGGCAAAATCAGTTGTATCGAAGGCGCTCAGAAATGAACAGCGGCAAAATCAAACTATAAAGAAAACCAGAAACAAAGGGGGAAATCATTTGAAGTACTTAACGAAGGCGGTCAGAAATAAACGAAGGCTAAATCAAACTATAACGAAAACCAGAAAGAAAGGGGCGAATTCAGTTGAAGTATTTATCGAAAGCGGGCAGAAAGAAACGGCGGCAAAACCAATTGAAGTCTATCTTAGACAATCAAAACGAAACTATGGCAAAATCAAACTTTAAAGAGAACCAGGAAGAAATGGCGAAATCAGTTGAAGTATTTATCGAAGGCGGTCAGAAATAAACGGCGGCAAAATGCCAATTGAAGTCTATCTCAGACAATCAGAAACTGTGGAAAAATCAAACTTTAAAGAAAACCAGACAGACAAGGTGCGAAATCAGTTGAAGTCACTAGCGAAGACAATACAATCAAAAAACACAGCGGCAAAATGAAACTTTAAAGAAAATCAGAAAGAAAGGGGCCGAAGTCAATTGAAGTTACTACCGAGGACAATACAATCAAAAAACACGGCGGCAAAAATGAAACTTTAAAGAAAATCAGAAAAAAGGAGGCGAAATCAGTTGAACTCACTATCGAAGATAATCAAAAAACACGGCGGCAAAAATGAAGCTGTAAAGAAAATCAGAAAAGAAGGAGGCAAAATCAATTGAATTCACTATCGAAGACAATAAAAAGGAAACGGCGGCAAAATGAAACTTTAAAGAAAATCAGAAAAAAGGGGCGCAATCAATTGAAGTCACTATCGAAGACAATACAATCAAAAACACGGCGGCAAAATGAAACAGAGGGAGAGAAAAATATCTAAGAAACCCCAGAGACAATGAACGAAAGTTTGTTATCTGGGAGGTAATCAGAAAGAAACGACGGAGTCATTATAGAAAGTTTTCATCAAATACAATCAGAAACAAAAGTCGCCCTTATCAACGAAACTCTTTTATCTAAGACAATCAGAGACAAACGGCGCAGATATCAAAAGAAGGAAGAAGCGGCAAAATAAATTACAGTCTTTACCTAAGACAGTCAAAACAAACGGCGGCAAAAATCAATGGAAGTCTTTATCTAAAACAATCAGAAAAAGGCAAAAAAATCAATTGAAATCATTATCGAAGATCGGAAGGAAACGGCGATAAATCAATATTTAAAGAAATCAGAAAGAAACAGGGGCGAAATCGGTTGAAGTTGCATCGAAGACAGTCGGAAATATACGGTGGAAAAATCGATATTTAAAGAAATCAGTAAGAAAGAGAGGCGAAATCGGTTGAAGTTATATCGAAGACAATCAGAAATATACGGTGGCAAAATCACTATTCAAAGATATCAGAAAGAAACAGAGCCGAAATCGGTTGAAGTTAATATCGATGATTTTCAGAAATATACGGTGGCAAGATCAATATTCGAAGAATCAGAAAGAAAGAGAGGCGAAATCGGTTGAAGTTATTGAAGACAATCAGAAATATACGGTGGCAAAATCAATATTTAAGGAAAAATCAGAAAGAAACAGGGGCGAAATCGGTTGAAGTTATATCGAAGACAATCAGAAATATACGGTGGCAAAATCAATTTTCAAAGAAATCCGAAAGAAACAGAGCCGAAATCGGTTGAAGTTAATATCGATGATTTTTAGAAATATACATTGGCAAAATCAATATTCGAAGAATCCGAAAGATAGAGAGGCGAAATCGGTTGAAGATATGTCGAAGACAATCAAAAATATACGGTGGAAAGATCAATATTCCAAGAAAACAGAAAGAAACAGAGGCGAAATCGGTTGAAGTTATATCGAAGACAATCAGAAATATACCGTGGCAAAATCAATATTCCAAGAAATCAGAAAGAAAAAGGGGCGAAATCGGTTGAAGTAATTGAAGAAAATCAGAAATATACGGTGGCAAAATCAATATTCAAAGAAATCAGAAAGAAAGAGAGGCGAAATCGGTTGAAGTAATTGAAGAAAATCAGAAATATACGGTGGCAAAATCAATATTCAAAGAAATCAGAAAGAAAGAGAGGCGAAATCGGTTGAAGTAATTGAAGAAAATCAGAAATATACGGTGGCAAAATCAATATTCAAAGAAATCAGAAAGAAAGAGAGGCGAAATCGGTTGAAGTTATATCGAAGACAATCAGAAATATACGGTGGCAAAATCAATATTCAAAGAAATCAGAAAGAAAGAGAGGCGAAATCGGTTGAAGTAATTGAAGAAAATCAGAAATATACGGTGGCAAGATCAATATTCAAAGAAATCAGAAAGAAAGAGAGGCGAAATCGGTTGAAGTTTGATTGAAGACAATCAGAAATATAGTGTGGCAAGATCAACATTCGAAGAATCAGAAAGAAAGAAAGGCGAATTCGGTTGAAGTTATATCGAAGACAATCAGAAATATACGGTGGCAAAATCAATATTCAAAGAAATTAGAAAGAAAGAGAGGCGAAATCGGTTGAAGTTATATCGAAGAAAATCAGAAATATACGGTGGCAAAATCAATATTCAAAGAAATCAGAAAGAAAGAGAGGCGAAATCGGTTGAAGTTATATCGAAGACAATCAGAAATATACCGTGGCAAAATCAATATTCCAAGAAATCAGAAAGAAAAAGGGGCGAAATCGGTTGAAGTAATTGAAGAAAATCAGAAATATACGGTGGCAAAATCAATATTCAAAGAAATCAGAAAGAAAGAGAGGCGAAATCGGTTGAAGTAATTGAAGAAAATCAGAAATATACGGTGGCAAAATCAATATTCAAAGAAATCAGAAAGAAAGAGAGGCGAAATCGGTTGAAGTAATTGAAGAAAATCAGAAATATACGGTGGCAAAATCAATATTCAAAGAAATCAGAAAGAAAGAGAGGCGAAATCGGTTGAAGTTATATCGAAGACAATCAGAAATATACGGTGGCAAAATCAATATTCAAAGAAATCAGAAAGAAAGAGAGGCGAAATCGGTTGAAGTAATTGAAGAAAATCAGAAATATACGGTGGCAAGATCAATATTCAAAGAAATCAGAAAGAAAGAGAGGCGAAATCGGTTGAAGTTTGATTGAAGACAATCAGAAATATAGTGTGGCAAGATCAACATTCGAAGAATCAGAAAGAAAGAAAGGCGAATTCGGTTGAAGTTATATCGAAGACAATCAGAAATATACGGTGGCAAAATCAATATTCAAAGAAATTAGAAAGAAAGAGAGGCGAAATCGGTTGAAGTTATATCGAAGAAAATCAGAAATATACGGTGGCAAAATCAATATTCAAAGAAATCAGAAAGAAAGAGAGGCGAAATCGGTTGAAGTAATTGAAGAAAATCAGAAATATACGGTGGCAAAATCAATATTCAAAGAAATCAGAAAGAAAGAGAGGCGAAATCGGTTGAAGTTATATCGAAGACAATCAGAAATATACGGTGGCAAAATCAATATTCAAAGAAATCAGAAAGAGAGGCGAAATCGGTTGAAGTAATTGAAGAAAATCAGAAATATACGGTGGCAAAATCAATATTCAAAGAAATCAGAAAGAAAGAGAGGCGAAATCGGTTGAAGTAATTGAAGAAAATCAGAAATATACGGTGGCAAAATCAATATTCAAAGAAATCAGAAAGAAAGAGAGGCGAAATCGGTTGAAGTTATATCGAAGACAATCAGAAATATACGGTGGCAAAATCAATATTCAAAGAAATCAGAAAGAAAGAGAGGCGAAATCGGTTGAAGTTATATCGAAGACAATCAGAAATATACGGTGGCAAAATCAATATTCAAAGAAATCAGAAAGAAAGAGAGGCGAAATCGGTTGAAGTTATATCGAAGACAATCAGAAATATACGGTGGCAAAATCAATATTCAAAGAAATCAGAAAGAAAAAGGGGCGAAATCGGTTGAAGTTATTGAAGACAATCAGAAATATACGGTGGCAAAATCAATATTCAAAGAAATCAGAAAGAAACAGGGGCGAAATCGGTTGAAGTTATAGCGAAGACAATCACAAATATACGGTGGCAAAATCAATATTTAAACAAATCAGTAAGAAACAAAGGCGAAATCAATTGAAATCTATCGAAGACAGTCAGAAGGAAACGGTTGCAAAATGGATTGAAGTGTGTCTAAGACAATCAGAAAAAATGGCGCCAATATCAATTAAAGTAAATCGAAGACAATCAGGAAGAAACGGCGAATATAAACCAATTGAAGTCTATCTAGGAC
>OY744610.1:50460158-50512658 GCA_963556255.1 Allolobophora icterica
GAAAATAGATCCCTGGGCAGACCAAAAGAGTGACGACCCAATGAGGTCGATTGAACCCATTGAACTTGCGCCCATCAAAAAAGAGCGTCAGTCACGCAGTTTTCCCGATATGCCAAAAGAAACGTACACGATAAATTAAAATGTTTTGATCGACCGTGTCAAAGCCCACATCAAGCAGGACCAGAAGCGTAACTAGGGCTCTATCCATGACGCCGTATCTATCAGAGAGCAGGCGAATCAAGAGGAACTCGGTAGAATGTTTTTCTGATTCTTAGAATCCACATGAAATGCTATTTGATATGCTACAATTTTTTTCGATGATTTTAGACAAAAATGTTTCATTCGATGAAGGCCGGATGTCATCGGAAAGAAAACTGATATCGACAGAAGTCTTCATCTTCTCCACTCGGAAGAAATGGAGGTGACGATATCAACATAGGTCTTCGTTCAGGCCAATCTGAAGAAATGGGGGTGACGATATCAACAAAGGTCTTCGTTTAGGCCAATCTGCAGAAATGGGGGTGACGATATCAACAAAGGTCTTCATCTAGATTCTAGACCAATGAAGAGGAAATGGGGGTGACAATATCAACAAAGGTCTTCATCTAGACCAATCAAGAAGAAATGGGGAGGGGTACGATATCAACAAAGGTCTTCATCTAGATTCTAGACCAATGAAGAAGAAATGGGGGTTACAATATCAACAAAGCTCTTCATCCATGCCAATGATGAAGAAATGGGGAGGGGGACGATATCAACAAAGGTCTTCATCTAGACCAATGAAGAAGAATGGGGGAGACGATATCAACAAAGGTCTTCATCTAGATTCTAGACCAATGAAGAAGAAATGGGGGTGACAATATCAACAAAGGTCTTCATCTAGATTCTAGACCAATGAAGAAGAAATGGGGGTGACGATATCAACAAAGCTCTTCATCCATGCCAATGATGAAGAAATGGGGAGGGGGACGATATCAACAAAGGTCTTCATCTAGACCAATGAAGAAGAATGGGGGAGACGATATCAACAAAGGTCTTCATCTAGACCAATGAAGAAGAAATGGGGAGGGGGACGATATCAACAAAGGTCTTCGTTTAGGCCAATCTGAAGAAATGGGGGTGACGATATCAACAAAGGTCTTCGTTTAGGCCAATCTGAAGAAATGGGAGTGACGATATCAACAAAGGTCTTCATCTAGATTCTAGACCAATGAAGAAGAAATGGGGGTGACGATATCAACAAAGGTCTTCATCTAGATTCTAGACCAATGAAGAAGAAATGGGGGTGACGATATCAACAAAGGTCTTCATCTAGATTCTAGACCAATGAAGAAGAAATGGGGGTGACGATATCAACAAAGGTCTTCATCTAGATTCTAGACCAATGAAGAAGAAATGGGGTGACAATATCCACAAAGGTCTTCATCTAGATTCTAGACCAACTTATGAAGAAATGGGGGTGACAATATCAACAAAGGTCTTCACCTAGATTCTGGACCAATGAAGAAGAAATGGGGGTGACAATATCAACAAAGGTCTTCATCTAGATTCTAGACCAATGAAGAAGAAATGGGGGTGACAATATCAACAAAGGACTTCATCTAGATTCTAGACCAATGAAGAAGAAATGGGGGTGACGATATCAACAAAGGTCTTGATCTAGATTCTAGACCAATGAAGAAGAAATGGGGGTGACAATATCAACAAAGGTCTTCATCTAGATTCTAGACCAATGAAGAAGAAATGGGGGTTACAATATCAACAAAGCTCTTCATCCATGCCAATGATGAAGAAATGGGGAGGGGGACGATATCAACAAAGGTCTTCATCTAGACCAATGAAGAAGAATGGGGGAGACGATATCAACAAAGGTCTTCATCTAGACCAATGAAGAAGAAATGGGGAGGGGGACGATATCAACAAAGGTCTTCATCTAGACCAATGAAGAAGAATGGGGAGACGATATCAACAAAATTCTTCATCTAGACCAATGAAGAAGAAATGGGGAGGGGGACGATATCAACAAAGGTCTTCATCTAGACCAATGAAGAAGAAATGGGGAGGGGACGATATCAACAAAGGTCTTCATCTAGACCAATTAAGAAGAAATGGGGAGGGGGACGATATCAACAAAGGTCTTCATCTAGACCAATGAAGAAGAAATGGGGAGGGGGACGATATCAACAAAGGTCTTCATCTAGACCAATAGTAAGAAATGCCGGTGACAACATCGACAAAGGTCTCACCTAGACAAATGAAGAAGAAATGGGGGTGACAATATCAACAAAGGTCTTCATCTAGACAAATGAAGAAGAAATGGGGGTGACAATATCAACAAAGGTCTTCATCTAGACAAATGAAGAAGAAATGGGGTGACAATATCAACAAAGGTCTTAATCCAGGCCAATCAGAAGATATAGGCCTACCGGTGACGCTATCAACAATGGTCTTAACCTAGGCCAATCAGAAGAAATACCAGTGACTATATCAACAATAGTCCGGGACGCGGTGGTGTAGTGGTATGTTCTGTGCCTTGTAACCGGAGGGTCGCAGGTTCGAATCTACCTCAACCCACTGCGTAGCGACCTTGGACAAGTTGCTCACCCACAATTGTCTGTGAGGAAAGCAACGGGAAACCACCTCACTCATAAGCATAAGCCAATGGACCTGCCTTCGGGCAGAGAACTCATCATCATCATATCAACAGTGGTCTTAATCTAGGCCAATCTGAAGAAATGCCGGTGACGATATCAACAATGGTCTTAATCTAGGCCAATCAGAAGAAATACCGGTGAGGATATCAACAATGGTCTTCATCTAGGCCAATCAGAAGAAATACCAGTGACGATTACAATAATGGTCTTAATCTAGGCCAATCAGAAGAAATACCGGTAACGATATCAACAATGGTCTTAATCTAGGCCAATCAGAAGAAATACCGGTAACGATATCAAGAATGGTCTTCATCTAGGCCAATCAGAAGAAATACCGGTAACGATATCAACAATGGTCTTCATCTAGGCCAATCAGAAGAAATACCGGTAACGATATCAACAATGGTCTTAATCTAGGCCAATCAGAAGAAATACCGGTAACGATATCAAGAATGGTCTTCATCTAGGCTAATCAGAAAAAATACCGGTGACGATTACAACAATGGTCTTAATCTAGGCCAATCAGAAGAAATACCGGTAACGATATCAACAATGGTCTTCATCTAGGCCAATCGGAAGAAATGCTGACGATACCAACGGACATCTTCGTTTTTACGAATAGCTGATTTGTTTTTTTAGCCGAAGATGCTATTGTCATATTCTTCGTTCGTCTTTCAATAACAAATCTGACGATTTTGTAAACAGGCAGTCTTCATCATTTTCTTGTAACAATGTCTGTCTGGTGTTCAGTGATTTGACATTGTCTCTTACTTTTTTCCAACAGATGGTATTGTCAAGACTTTTGCTGGTAATGTAGATGTAAATGGCACAGATCCTTGTAGCACTGAGATGACACGCGTTTCACGCAGGAAGTTGTGGCAGGGAAGAAGTCTCGGCTGTCACGGGTGGTATGGTAGTGGTTTGAACAGGCGCATAATGGTTTAGGTATGTAGTGTTGGCAGATCCTTAGTGGAAAACGATAACGGATTCATTGGCTCTGCTATCTTTTTGGTAACTAGATTATCGAGACTGCATTTAAAATTCATATCTCCTAGAATTGCCATAGTATGCATTGCAATGCCCAAAATACTCAGAAATGTCAAGTGCACACTTAAGCTCCCTCAAAAGCGAACAGACATCCGCACGAACACATCAGCATGGGACGTACAGTTTAACCAATGCAGATGCTCGATTATTCACTTATATCTCTAAGAAAGGCATTATAACTGATAATGCAGGAGTTTCCAGACAGCCGCGTTCAGTGGACCCCAGCGAGTCCATCGTGTTACTATAGTGTCGAATGGTGCTCCTCTCCTGGCAGTTGGCACAAAGTGGACCCAACGAATGTAATTCTCTGGATTTAGATAGTTCAAGAACATCCACTTTTTTAATTTCATAAAGCACCGCGGTCTCCTTTGGAGGCTTGAAATCCTGTTAAAACAAGTCAAAGACTCGACCACAATGTCATGTTAGTTTGCTCCCTAAGTTCTTGAAAAAATGCAAGAATACGTGTGACAAAATCGGATTGTGTTGAATTTATATAACGCAAAACTTTTATAATACTTTGCAAATAAACTCGAAAACAGTTGTTTATAGCTGGAGCTCTCCCGTAAACTTAATAGAAATTTAAATGTTACTTATCAAACCATAAATTATGAAATAAATTTAAAATTATTTACAACGTGATCGCGTGACAAAAAGTCGGTCCGGCGACCTAATTTGATCCGTGGGCCAAGGGCTTGAGATCATTTGCAGGTCTATGCAGGGCATCAAGAGTTCTCAAGAGCTGAAGACGAAGGTTGCGTTTGTATGATTCGCTCAATCACTTACAACCGATATGAAGGCGACAAAATCAATCAATCAATCATAGAATTTATATAGCGCCTCTTCAAGGGCTCTACTCAGAGGCGCTCCCGAGCCAGGCCTGATCAAAGAACATACAGGCCTAACACGGTGTTTCACGCAGCGCGCCGCACCCTCATTAAAAAATGTCCGTTTATGTAATCTTTCGGCCTTATAAGTTCATAACCAATGTTCAATTTTCAAGTAGAAGTTTTAACGTTTAAGTCGCCCTGGTCACAGGGAGCAAGAAAGCCCATGAGAACCATTGACCTTGACGAGGGTCCCAGGGTCCCACATCGGCACTCACGAGGTACACAGATGTTGACACCGAGCTTGACAAAGCATCAACCAATGGCGCTGAACAACTCTGCATCAAATACTTGCTCATGGGCCCTAACCATCTCAGGTGAGGCTCAAACCGGAACACTACAATGCTAGCGCTCAAACAAATCGCCTTCCATGTCACACAGTTGGCTGCCATTTCAGTCATTTGGCTACTGCGTCACACATCCGACTACCATGCCATTATTTACGGAGTCGTTGATGACTCATCCTCGGAGGGTTTGTTGCTGTTGCGTTCTCTCGCGTTAGCCCGAGGCTACTAGGCTATATCTGACCAGGTCTCGTATAGACCCGATGATCGATGGTTTCTTTTGAATTAATAATATAAACAAACAGAAATGTCACGAAGTCATGAAGCCACGACATTCTAACGGACTTAATTTAACGTAAATTTAAATATATATAGTACAGGGCTGATCTTTTAAAATAATGGCTTAAAACGGGCTTAAACTAATTCCTTAGTGGCGAACAGGCTGAAACGAACGAGCTTAGCGGGTTTAAATGGGCCAATTTACTTAGGCCGCGCATCCCGAAAAGTTGCTTTGATTTTAATCGCTCAACTAGCCTAATTACCAATGACGTCACTGTTTACAAATGAAGGCATTCCAAAGGACGTGCGTCTCAAACTTAATTCAAAGTAAATTTAAATGTATACCGTTAAGGGCTGCTCTTTTAAACTAACGGATTCAAACGGGCTTAAACTAATTTACTTAGGTGACGAACAAGCTGTAACGAATGAGCTTAACGGGTTTAAACGGGTCAATTTACTTACGCCGCTCATTAAGAAAACTTGCTTTCATTTTAATCGCCCGATTCCCAGTTTCTCAAAATGAAAAACTTCGCAACATATTTTGCAGAACTTACCAAATGCTAAAAAAAATTGAACAATCCCCAATCCATATGCTTTGAGGTTAGGTGTTTCACAGACCATAGTCAATTTATTTTATTTTAATTTAAATAATTATAATAATAATTATCATAACAAATTTCATGCTCAACAGAAAGTAGATTTTCAAGTTGTTTTTAAACCGTCCTAGAATTGGCAATAATCTAGTCGGTAAATAACTGTTTAAGCTTAAAGCATTGTTCTAGCATATTGTACCAGGCGTTAGTATTTGTACATGCGGATAGCCTGCTTTTACGGAAAAGGACGTAAACTACGTGTATGTTCGCACGTGCGCATTGCTCAACTTTCACTATTTCCCATATTTGATAAGTTTTGCCAAATAGGCCTAAGCTTTACTGTACGAATAGAGAATTTCACTGCCACCTACACAGAAATGCGTTTACGATATAGAACCAGTCTCTGTAAAGCTTCTTCCATTGCTTAGTGGCGGCGATCTTGTCTGACAGGTGGGGCGAGGACAAAGTCGGCCTTGGTCTGGTTCATGACCTTTTTTAGGAATTTATCGCGAAAAAAATTTCTTACGAGACATTCCAGGAAAAGTTCTTGACTTCTTCCCGAATTCATCTCCCAAAAAAGTTGATGACCTTTTTTAGTCATTCACCTCTGTTACAACTTTTTTAAGGGTCTCGCAGCATTACCTTTCTCTTAGAACATCATCGCCCAATGTTCAAGCTCTTTTTAGAAATTCAACTTTTTTCTCAGAATTTTCAGGGGGTGGGGGACACTTCTCCTGACAAATTTAATTTTTACCTCATCTGGTCAAAAACGGCTGTGTGAAAACCCTCACACGCAGTTCCATTTCCTGCCCTTTTCAGTCTTTCTTCACAATTTGGGGGGAACAAATGTATGGCGTGTCCCCCTCGATCCCCCTAGATGTCCATTGCTGAGTGTAATCTCTAGCAGGAGCCTACATTATGTATATAGCGATAGGTTGCCAGTTAACGTGAACTGCTTGACATGTTTGAATTTTTTATAAACTCTCTGTTCAGCGGATTAATCTGACCAGTTTCACCAGTTTTATGCTGCTATAGACAACAAAATTAATGTAGGCCTATGTATGCATTTGCGCGCGCGCACACACACATACACACACACAAACACACACACAAACACACACACACATATAATATATGTATGTGCATATGCATTGTTAATGCATATGTATAATTGATATGTGTAAGTCTATGCACGTACTTATGAAGACATCCATAAATATATATATATATATATATATATATATATATATATGTATATATATATATATATATATATATATATATATATATACACCAAGAGGTAGTAGGCATTTAGAGAAGAAACCGGTCCACCAGTAAGCAATCGTGTGTGTGGTATGTGTGTGTTTGTGTATAGGTGCGTGTGTGTGTGTGTGTGTGTGTGTGTGTGTGTGTGTGTGTGTGTGTGTGTGTGTGTGTGTGTGTGTGTGTGTGTGTGTGTGTGTGTGTGTGTGTGTGTGTGTGTGTGTGTGTGTGTGTGTGTGTGTGTGTGTGTGTGTGTGTGTGTGTGTGTAGGTTTGTTGTAATTGCAACTAAGAACTTATATTGCGCCGGTGTCTAATGCACAAGGCTACAACCGATGGCACACCAAAAGCAAGCCGTAATCAGATCAATATCTAGATTCTAGAAGGTCAGTGCGTAAGACAGAGAGGCAGCCTGATGTCTTGCATACACATTACACTACCGTAATCGCAGAGCCGTTTTAAGGAGTGTGGGGCCCTAGGCGCAAACCACACAAAGTTGACAAACCCTAACTAATGTTAAGTAACCTGATTTCGAACTCAATTTCTCAATCTCAGATATAGAGTATTGCACTAATGCACTGCATGTGCATAATTATGTCATTTTGTTAATTAACGCACAATCTTTGTACTGTAAGTGTTAAATAAAGGTTTAGTTTGAAATATGTGACAGTTTCCATTGTTAATTTGTTATACAAATTGAAAGTGAGGTTGTAATGAGTAAATGTTTGCTATACAAAGTATAGGCCTACATGGATTGACAAGATTGTGACTTTGTCACGACATTTTCTTACAAGCATCGCTTTCGTGTTTTGATCTGAACAAATTGTCTTATAATATCATCGAAATTCAAAGACTCCAACACGTCTGATTCTATGCTCATGACAGACAGGCGTTGTTGCATAGGCCTAATACGGCTGCGGTTCTTGATTAATTTAAGCTTTGAGAAAGAACGTTTGTCACCGTCATTGACAGAAACATTCTTATTGCAATTTCAACGTTTGGAAACGTTGATTCCAGATTGTCATTCTTTATCATGGCATAGGTAATTGCCAGATAGATGGCACTGATGTTTTTGCAACCGACACTGCCATATATTATTTTAGGTGTTCACATTCTGAAATTAGTTCGTATTGCTCAAGATCTCGAGAATAGAATTTTGTGCAAATTTTTCACTTTGTTCTGTTATTTGTTCATCACTCAAACGAACCAGCTTGATTAAGAATGTAAATCTGCTGCTGATTTCTTCATAAGCTTCTCCACGTCTGTTTATTTCAGTCATCAATGATGATTCGATAATTGGCAAGTAGGTCTGAATTTTAAATTTTGTGCTCGCATCCATAACAGTGTCATTTGCAGGACCTTTGAGAAATGTAATTCGCATATTTCTTTTAGTCGCTCGTCTCTGGGTTACCATTTCCAGCATCTCCGTATCTCTTCAAATGTTCACTGATAAATGGGTCAAATTTGCTAATTAATTCAAAGCTTCCCAAATAATTTCCATTGTGCTATGAACCTAGAATCTGATTGTAACTTCTAAAAGACAAGCCCCTGGATGCCAAAAACTTCACTACAACCACAACGTACTCGCTTCAGTACATCACGCCAATATTGCTTTTTAATTGCTTCGTTAATTGCGTATCGATGTGACCAGCTTTTCTAATACGCTCACTCGCTCAGTGTAAATAAGCATGCACTTTCGATCACGCTCACCGTTTTCATGTTCGCTGAGAATTGTCAGTGCATTCTTCCAATCGTTAAAGCTAGGTTTGCTTAGAGCAGATTGATGACCCATCGTAGTTATTGAGAACATGCGACAGAAAGAGCAATGTGTACACAGACTTCTGCGATGGAGAATAGGGCAGCCACTCGCCGACAAACTGCTTCACCATTTCGCAGTTCACGACGGAAACATCGCCGCCATGCGTTAAAATTATTGATTTATGTCAGTCTAACTTCTAAAGCGCTCTATGATTATTACTAATAATTATATTTAACTAAAAATGCAGACCGCAGCAGACGTTTGTTTAAAAAATGTGTTCATGTTGTTACTTTACTTTGCAGAACTTTAACTTGTTAGAACAGAACTTAAAATGTTGTTATTTTGTTTCTGGGTCGCCGCGGGGCCCCCTATTACGCGGGGCCCTAGGCACGTGCCTCGCGTGCATAGGCCTTAAAATGGCACTGCGTAATCGTAATCTCCAAACTTCTCAATCTCAAACTCAATCTCAAATCTATGGTGTGTGTGTGTGTGTGTGTGTGTGTGTGTGTGTGTGTGTGTGTGTGTGTGTGTGTGTGTGTGTGTGTGTGTGTGTGTGTGTAGGTGTGCATTTGTGTGTCCCGCTTGCTAACCTGTCACTCCCGAATATTAGACGAATCGAATGGCGGTGAGGTATTGAGGTTCATTGTCGACGCCACGATGTCCAAAAACACACGAAACACAAGAGAAAAACTTCCATAAGAGCACATTAATTGAAAGGGAAGTGTATTTGAAATGAAGCTGATGGTGGACAGGATGAGCTACCAAGAGTAAGATCAGAACATGATCAATTAGCAATCAATTTTTTGATATAATTATTCTGCATCATTAGCACAGATGATGTAGCATTCCTTCAGCTGTAAAGTAAACTCAAACTCAACCTGTAGATAACCTGTCCTATAGTCGTAAGCGTAATCTAAGTTGCGGAACTCAGCTTATTCACAGCTGTCACTCGTGGCATTATCGAGGGAGAGGAAAACTCATGTTCTAATGATTAAGAAGGATTAGACTAGAATCTAATCTAATCCTTCTTAATTGACTAAGACAATGAAAGGAAAACCTTCACAGCAAAGTTCTAGCCTGTGTAGGCCTACATAACACCATACATGTATAATATACAATATTATACGTATACATAGGGCCTATACACAAACACACGCATAATTATAGGGCCTATATAGTTTTATATTGCAATATAAAACCATGATATATATATAATTATATATATCTGGAGTTATATTCGAATGAATGAATGAAAGTCTATATAATTTATGACGTCATTTTCTGCCGCTGATCGCACATTTAGTGGGTATGACGTAATTTCGTTTTCATTGTTGTTCTCGAGGTAAGAGCTAATGGACGTAATCTTTGTTTTTGCAATATCTTAGAGAGCATAGCATATCGAAAATTAAGTGGCCAAGGGCGGCATTTTGGGCTATCGCCCCGTGCGGCATTTCAGCTCCGTACGCCACTGCTTCTCCCTCACATTCACAGAGCATATCTCCAACATGACTCTCTCCTCCTTCTTTCAACTGAGGCGTCTCAGGGCCATCAGACCCTCGGTCTCACCTTCTTTCTTTACCGCCGTAGTTCACGCATTTGTCTGCTCACGCTTCGACTGCTGCAACTCGCTCCTCATGGGTCTCCCTAAGCAGCGCTCCCCCTTCAATCTGTTCTAAATGCTTCTGCTAGGCTTATCGCTCGACACCCCGCTTTGCCCATAGGGGCCATCCATATATTACGTACGCATGGAGGGAGGGGTAACCGAAATGCATGTTCTTGCGTGTGCTGGCGAATGGGGGTGGGGGTGGAGGTTTACTGATTATGTACGTACGCATAGGAAACGGGGGAGGGACCTTCAAATTGATTGGCCTTCAAGTGAGCTTGAGTTCAGTCTTTCCAGCTATCCGGTACTACCAGATCTAGTAAGACTGTGGGAGATGTGTCACTTGTATGCCACCTTTCCTCTGAACGCTATTATTAAACTATCACACAACTCAGTAGTGAGTCCATGGAATACTTATCCTTCAATCTGGCCTAAAGTGCAGACAGTCGCTGCCTGGACCTGTGTACTTGGGGGGGGGTGCGTCAACCGTACGTACGCAGGTGGGAGGGGGTGTAAAAAAGTACGTGTGCGTACAGGGAGTGGTCTAAATTTCCCGGATTTTTGCGTACGTAATATATGGATGGCCCCATATCTCTGCATACATGCCTGATGGCCTGCACTGGCTCCCTATTGCCGCGCGCATCCGTTATAAGATCCTCTTCCTTGTCTCTAAATCCTACTGTCCCAAAATATCTCTCGAACTATCTGCAAAAGCCGCTATCTGCATCTTCTTCTCGCTCATTGCGTTCTGTATATCAGCTTGATCTTTTTGTTCTCATGGCTAACACTGCCTTGTCCCAGCACCGGGCGTTTGCTGTAGTAGGTCCCACGATCTGGAATGACCTTCCCCCTCTGCTCAGGGCCAAACTAATGACTGGGTTTTCCTCATCGGTCCCGCTTCCCTTAAGGCATTTCTGTTTCCTCTGGGCTTCTGTGCTGAGAGCGCCTCTGAATAGTTATTCTGCGAGAGGCGCTTTATAAATGTCTAGGTACAATGCAGTACAACACAGAACAATTTGGAAGTTTAGAATTGAACTAGGAATTAATTTAACACTTCTGTAACTGGAACCTACTATATTTTTAATTAGCTAAACTGTATTTGATTAGCCTTACCTAGAAACTCATTGTGTTAGATGGTCGTTCACCTTACCTTAAGAATAAAGCCGTGGCTACTTACCTAGGCCAGAGTTTTTCAAACTGTGTTCCGCGGAACAAGAGGGGTCCACGAAGGATATGGGGAGGGGGTCCGTCATAGCGTTCTTAAGACATTCATTCATGATTAACATTGCATGGTTTTAGCATTAACAGCCTGTGTTTTCAAATTCATACATTACTTATAGTATGCCTGTAACTGTATGTTCCATACTGGCCCAGTTGGGCATTTAGTCATTCTTGGCGTACTATAGTGACGTAAATAAGATGTATGGTAGTCTAATAAAACGTGTGTTTTAATAAAATTTAATAAATAATTTCTGCTTATCGACTGTTAATCATTTCTGCACCTATGGTAAGCGCGAAGTATGTGTAATATGCTGCAGGTCTATAATTTCATGGTTGTGTCATATCTGGACTTGTAGAAATGTGTGGAATTCGCCTGATTTTATTATTATTATTATTAAAGCAGTTTCATATAGCGCCCCTTTAAGATTGCTTACTCAGGAGCACTCCCAGCCCAACCACGGTCGAGCAACACAGTTTTGAGGACAGCAGGAAACAGAGTTAAATGACCAGTCGGTATTTGGCGAAGAGTGGTATGGAGCCCATTGCATTTGATGGGGGAAGCCACAGGGAAAGCACGCCGATGCCGTATGGCTAGCAGTGCGCGGGGAACAAAAAGTTCAGCTTGAGAGAGAGAGGAGGGAGCAACGACGCTGCGAACATGAACTGGAACAGCAGAGCTTCCGCAGGTACGGAGGGGCGAAGTCTTAAAACACCGCCGGACCAAGGCAGAGATTCGGTAAGTGATGTGCTGTGGGTAGAGGAGCCAGTGGAGGACATCCCTCATATACGCAGACACTCTGCCAAACTTGGGAATGCGGCCTACAGTGCGGGCCAGCCGAACGCAGGATTCAATTGTAGCGGGGTATGAATAAGTTTTTGGAAAGTAAGAAAACAGTGCTTATCCAAAATAGCACTAAGACTTGACAGTTTGTGCAAAGCAAGCACATCCCTTCCAATGACATTACTGGGTTTTGGCGAAACTGATGTTATTGGTTTCTTAATAATGACTGTGTTCCATAATGATTGCAGGAAGTTAATTACAATTTATTCAGTGTTAGGTTTTTATATTATAATAGTCCTCAGCGTCATAAGCAAGCTATTATTGTGGAAATAGTCTGCCTCTTACTTTGATTAAATTTTAGGTGAAATTTTACTGTTTAAATACTTCGGTACGCGAGCTATGCCTATAAAAAATAGGGGTCCCTGGTCCAAAAAGTTTGAAAACCTCTGGCCTAGGCGGCTACCTTTCTATTTGTACTTTGTGCAAGCACCCAGTTGTGCTCTCACTCAAGACTATTTGTTGTTCTAAGTGCTGCTAGGCGTTCCACTCCCATTGTGTTAGACCTGATTTTCGTTGTTCAACTAAGCGGAATACGTAGGTTTGTCCTCAGTGTATTAGTGATGAATTGCCTTTTGACTATACCGAAGACGATACAGTATACCCTCAATCCCTCATGGGGCTGCGAGATGTCCGAGCCTAATGTACACCAGCCCAAGTGTAGTATTGACGATTTAAGGCTAGAACCGATAAATCTGGAAACCGCTAGCTACTGAATAATGTCGATACAGACCCTGACTACAACTATTTCACTATAATGTTGCATGTAATGGTCGCTAAACTGTCACTGGAAAGGTGCAGTATTGTATTGTATTTAAACATTTATAAAGCGCCTCTAGTAGGGCGAACCGTTCAGAGGCGCTCCCAGTGCGCAAGGCCAAGATCAAAGAAATGTCTTTAGGAAAGCCAAAGAAGACGAGGGGTTACTTATTAAAATTTGAGAGCGAGTAGAAGGAGACAGTGTATTCCAGAGAGAGGGACCAACTGAGGCAAAAGATCTGGACTGAGCCTTAGCTGTTCTAGTATGAGGAACTGAAAGATCAAATCTGTTAGAGGAGCGAAATGGACGATGCGAGGAGACACAAAGAGGCCGGTGAATTACATCAATTAAATATTTGGGGGCGAGACCCCGCTGTGTCTTCGATACCAGAATAAGGATTTTGAACTTAATACGTGCAGAGAGAGGAAGCCAGTGCAGTTGCTCAAACATGAAGGATGAAATGCGTGAGTAGCGTGTCAGACGTGCTAATAATCTTGCAGCTGCATTTACGACTGACTGCAGAGGCATGAGACGGACCTTAGGAAGACCGATTAGAAGCGAATTGCAGTAGTCGATTCTGGAGCAAATGAAAGCATGGACCAGCGTTGTGAAGTGGAAGTAGGAAACACGTGTGAGATTAGAGATGTGATCTTTGAAGGAGAGAGAGCTATCGAGCGTGACACCCAGGTCAAGTAAACTTGATGAAAAGGAGTAGTGGGGACAGATTTCCGAGACGAGGGCAAAATCAATCTTCAGCAACTGTTGAGAGGAGCCAAACCAAATGAACTGGGTTTTGGAGGCATTAAGACAGAGACGATTTGAGAACATCCAGGAATGGAGACTGGAGAGACTTCGATAGAGACTCAATACGCTCAACTAAGTGCAATTGGGATGAAGGCGACCATGGATAAATGCTTGCACATCATCCGCAAAGAGATGACAGCAGCTCCCGAGAGTGGGGGAAAGAGAAGGAATGTGAGCCATGTAGACTCTTGTAGAGGATAAAGAGTAGAGGACCAAGTACAGAGCCTTGAGGAACGCGCTAGAATTGGCCAGCGTGGGAACTCAGAAAGCCAGCGTGCTTTTGTCCACCTTACATTGTAGGGTGGTAATTATAATTCAATGCTATATCACTGAAAAATTATAATGCTAGTAATTGATCATGTAAACAAGGAACTGTAAACTTATTACGTAGTTCATAATTAAACAGTGAATTATAATTTATTGGCAAATATTAATTAACTAGTGTATTTGCCCGTCATAATTATGACGGCAGTGTATACCGTTGGTTAAAATGCTCTGATCGCCGTCTTCAAGACCGTCGTCAAGACGTCAGTACTGACGTCACAAACGGTTTCACAAAAGAACAGAAAGCGTTTGTGACGTAGCGTCCTATGACGGACACACGCTATATGAATACTATATGTATAGATGTTAGGCCTACCATTAAAATGATTTAAGTGATAATTCATTGCAAAATGTATTGTTATAACCTTCGATGAGCAATGATAAACAATGCATAACCTTGTGACAATTACATAAAAATATGTTTTTGCAATAATGCGTTTGAAAAACTTTAGTTTAAGAAAAGTGTATGATTTAAAAAATTCTATTTATAGTGAGATTCGAACCCACAACTTCGTGAATTAGCAGGAAGCGCCTCAACTAACTAGCCATGTCGCAGTAGTAATTATTGCAGCATAAAAATTATCTATTAAAAGAAAATAATTCTAACGGAAAGAAAAATAATCCAAAAATATTCAATTTGTATTGCATTGTATTGTATCTAAACATTTATAAAGCGCCTCTCACAGTGTTCGCTTAAGAAAGGCGCTCCTAGTGCGAAAGATCCAGTTAATAGAAAGTGGTTTTAAGACAGCGGAACGAGGCACTTGGGCCACCAGCTAATAAAGAGGCACGTGTCAATGGAGGGAGTTGATTCCATAGTGCAGGACCAATGCAAGAAAAGGCTCGAGTTTTGGCCATAGTGGTCTTGGCTCGTGGCACAAAAAGACCATGGCGATTAAGCATTTGTAATGAAGGGAGGGAAGTAGCTGAAATTGGCAAACGAACAAGGTCGCAGAGGTACTTGGTTGCTAAGCCTCTATAAGACCGAAGTACTAAAGTGAGAACCTCAGGCTGAATCCGAGCAGTAAGGGGAAGCCAATGAAGATGATCTAATATGAAAGAGGAAATAAGAGACCAGCGAGAAAGTCGGACCATTAATCTGGCCGCAGCATTTAAGTTAAACTAGTATATTAATTTGACTAAAGTGGAACCACCGTAAAATGAAACCCGCCCGTAGAATTTATGATTGGGCCTCGTAATTTGCTTTCAGGCATTTTGTTGCTTGTACGCAAAATGTAGGTCATAATTTTATTTACAGCCATGATAACTACAGCGATTAGAAATCTGTTTAATTATTGTAAAAAGCAGGTAATTATGTTATTACATTATGTAATGTTGTTCACATTATGAACACAAACGTGGATAACCATATTAAAAGAACATGAACATGAACATAAACGCATGAACACAATAACTCAGCTCCCTTGAGCGTTCAGCCACTCCATCGAGCATCGAGCATAGAACAATGTAGTAATAATAATAATAATAATAATAATAATAATAATAATAATAATAATAATAATAATAATAATAATAATAATAATAATAATAATAATAATAATAATAATAATAATAATAACCTTCTTTATTAATTCAAACTGACAAGTACGCAGTAAGATTACATTGAAACATGACAGTACAATCAACATTTTAATTAAACACACGCTTTGGCAGCCATGCAAGGCGCCGCCCTAGAGGGGGTTACGGGTATCGAACCACGATCTAATGCTCTCCTGGCCGTGAGTGTTACCATTACTCTACCCCCTTAACATAACATGGGCGTTTTTCAGTGATCGAACTTGTAACGGTTTTAAAACACAAAAATTGCCATTGATGATAACACAGACATAAAATGACACCCAGGGATATCCACGGTTATGTTTGTCGGTTGTCATTGTCAAACACACAATCATAATTATAAGCAGGGACGCTTCTTAGGAATCTAGACGCATATCGGTTTGTACATGTGCCAAAACTGCGGGGCGGGGAAGGAGGGCTGTGGGATTTCTTGTCAAAAATAAGCTCTCGCTAATGCCAATTGATCATATAAAATGTAATAATGCAAGTGCTTTCGAGGGATTATTCATACAAGTAGCTGTTAGGACTGGTTTTATCCTGATGGGAGCTATATTTATAGAGCCTCGGGACAAGAGCTGAATGAATTTTCCGAAGACATCGAAAGCATGCTTTCTGTCACCTCTAAAAAGTAAAGAAGTAATTTTACTGGGCGACTTTAATATTGACCTTATAAAGGTCAATACGCATTAACTAACTACCAGTTTTTATGAGTGCATGCTAACTCGCAATTTTCTGCCTATCAGAACTAGATCGCCTCGAGTAACTCGGTTTCACTTATTGATAATAGTTTTACAGATGTATTTTCACGAGGAACCACCTCACCAATAACTACTTCAGGTATTTCGGACCATCTACCAATATTTGCCCACTTCGATTATGAGGCCCCATTCCCTGTGAAATCTTCTGCTGAGAACTACAGAATAATTACAAATGAGAGAATTAACACTTTTCAGAGGATCTCTCTTCTACTGAGTTACAGAGGCCTACGTTAACAGTAATACAAACGTGGTCTACTATCAATTTATGAGGATATATGAAAAACCTTACGATAAAGCCTTTCCACTTGCAGAAACAAGCGACAGACTGGGGTAATCTTCTAAAAAAACGTGGATGTGCCTGGGTCTCCTAACTCTTGTAAAACAAAAAACTCGCTATATTTAAAATGTCTGAAAAACACAAATCCATCACACTTAGAAATAAATTTAAATCGATTCGAATACAAGCTGAAAAAATAAATTATTATGCTGTGGAGTTTTGTTAAAGTAGCAATAATCTTAAAAGAGAACGTGGAGTCTCATTCGCTCTTTGATTGGAATTTGGAATAGAGGATCATAGTTCGGTTATTAAGCCTACTGCATTAAATTCTGATGGACATAAGATCGAAGACCAGAAGAAATAGCCAATAAATTTAATTTTACTTCACGGAAATAGCTCAATCCTGGCTAAAAAAAATCAAGATCCGATTACTTCCTTTGAAGATTACTTGAGCCCTCCTAATGCCAACTCTTTTAGTCTCAAAGGAACATTTCCTACGCAACAGTGGCGGCGCTACCATGGGTCGCGGCAACCTGCCTATTTTACTCTTGAACTGCCTTATGACCTGCTTATTTTACTCATGAAGCGATTAGTTATGTTACAGACAGGTCTGGTTGACTGTTTCTGTAATATCGTGCGTCTTATTACATGTAGCAAGCAATGTTCAGGATGTTCTGAGTAGCTAATCAGTACTTTCAAATCTTTTGAGATCAGTAAAGTAACTGAAGTTTAATGTTTTAATTGCTGAATTGTTTCAAATTTGAATATGCTACAACCATTGGGTTATAAGCGTTCAGTAATAATTTTCTTCGTTTTATATGTCTAAGTTATGCAGCTTATGCTGAGCTTTTTCTGCTTCATGCGTCAAGCTCAAACATTAATTTCTGCGACCTGCTGAATACCTTCCATGACCCTGACGCGACCTGCTGAAATTGTATAGCTGGCGCCGCCACTGAGCAGGAAATTCTTAAACATCCCATAGTAAAGATATTGTTGACATAGACTCTTTCGTTGCATCTCCTTCATTAATCAATGTCGCTATAGACCTCTTGCTGAAAATAGTGAACTGTTTATTTATCTCTGGCATAATTTCCAAACGCTTTGAACATACCCATACGCTCTATTATATACGTTGATCTATCCCTACCTTGCTTATTGCAATTCAACTTAGGCCTCGAGTTATAAATCTAATTTAAAGAGACTGACCATCCTACGAAAACGAGCTATCCGAGTCGTCGCGGGCATTACATACTGGTCATACGCTGGTCCATTGTTTGTTAAACCTAAAGTACTAAAAGTGGAGCAAATTAGCATAGCACTAGTTGGCGAACTTATGTATCATTACGAACGAAATTTGTTACCTTTTACTGTAGGCCCTATATATATTATAATAAACTCTTCCACCTCACCACTGAAATTCATTCTTATCCTACAAGAGGAACTAATCTGTATCGGCAACCTTTTGCCCTCACAAAATGTATACTCTTTTGTTCTTCATTAGATATGCAAGAGCCAAGATTTGGAATAGTGTACCCTTATTGATACGCCAATCACCGGGCTTACAAATTTTTTAAATAACTTACGTCATTATCTGATAGAACAAGGCATTGAACGATGATTATAATCATCCAGTATTATGGGTGTTTAGTTAAGTTAATCAATTAAGTTTACCTCTGAGCTATGTTTAATTCCTGAGATTGAATGTCAACTGGCTGCTATGTATTATCACTACTGTCATAACTTTCTTCTGTAGGCTTTAATTTATCGCCTAATTAACGACTCGCTGTTACCCGTAAAACTGCGTAGGCCCTATATGTAGATCAAAATACACATAACGTAGCCTTTATTTCAACGAGAACCAGTTCGAACAGTTTCACAATGTTTCTTTTTGCAATCCACAAACTCAATTTTATATCATAAGTAAGTAAGTAAGCAAGCAAGTAAGTAAGCAAGCAAGTAAGTAAGCAAGTAAGTGAGTAAGTAAGTAAGTAAGTAAGCGAGTGAGCGAGTAAGTTGGTATATTCTTTATTAAACCAGCTGCCAAACAGCACTCTGGTGAACAACGTCTGTTAAATAGATCCTCTAAAGTAAATGAACAAACATACATCCGTATATATACAACATAGCATTAAACGTATGTACATAACCATATAGCATACAGTTGGTTAGTAAGTATGCAGCATTCAGCAATATAATCGTACAGTCAGCCAATACACAGAAACCTTCAAAATCAACTATCCCTGCAATTCTTTCGCGTGCTTCAGCACGTGTATCTTCAAACATCTGCGCGAGCAATAAATTACCTCAGCGCAGCGAGTGTCAACGTGTAAAGTGGTCAAGCGCCGAACACCCCGAGCAAACAATTTATGACTCTGCGCAGCGGGATTCGGACTCTCGCTTTCCCAGCACCCCGCTGTGTAAACTCATTCAAGTGTTATACATACAATCATTATACGCAATACATTGCCAAGCGAGTTAACCAATCTTAATATTATATCTTACTATGACTTACAGCTGTTTTCAACAATGCACTGACGTCACCTCCATCGTTCTCTGGGATTGAGCAAATTAAATTAAAAAATTTGCGAAATCACATTATGCCGATATTTACTCAACTAATACACAGTGCTTACTTAATTCACTTACAAAATTACAATCTTGATAGACAGCCAGGAATCGCATTCAATCTGCCTTGCTAATACTTAACTTCCACATCAAGTCAGAAGGGTTATGAAAAGCAAAAATAAAACTTTTCGATCCAATAAATACCTCTTTCAACTTATTTAAAGCCCAAACAATAGCATAGGCTTCCTTCTCAGCAGTGGCCCATCTCCTCTCGGTATCAGTCAACTTTTGACTGATAAATGATACAGGGCGTTCTATTCCCTTATCATCCACCTGTGTCAGTACAGCTTCAACTGCGAAATCAATTATGTCGCAGTATAAATGAAAGGTTTCGCAACAAACAACAGAGCAAACCACTTTGGATCGTACAACTTCTTTAAGTAAATCAAACGCTTGCTGATGTTCATCCGTCCAAACAATCTTATCAGAAACACGTTTACTAGTTAAATCAGATAAAGGTTTCGCAATCTGTGCAAAGTCCTTAAAGAACTGTCTGCAAGGATTAAAAATCCAAGCAGTTGCTTAACGTGCTTCTTAGATTCTGGAACCTTCAAATTAATCAAACTTTCAATTCCGTCTGGATTTATCTGTATCTTACCAAACCAACAACATGACCCATAAACTTAACCTGACTCTTAAAAAATGCATTTCTTCAAATTCAAAGCAATATCATGCAATCTCATTTGCTTCAAAAAGGCATCTAAATGCCGTAAATGAACTTTCCAGCTGTCAGAATGCACAGCAATGTCATCAACATACGGTTCAGCAAAATCATTCACAGCCTGTAGCACTAAATTATATACTTTAACAAATGTTCGTCCTGAATTGATCATTACAAACGGGACTCGAGTAAATTTCAGCACGACTTCAACGATTCATCCTTTCTCTGTTGCTCTTCGAACTTCTTCGCATCAGTGATCTGCATCTATTGTTTTTCATCCATCTCATCATCTCTACACAGATCGCTTATATACACATCACATTCATTGTCTTCGTCGTTTTCATTTAATTTACCATTCTCGCATGCAGCCATCTCTTCTTCATTCAATCCTGATGTTACATCATTTTGCGATATGCTTCGTTGCTCATTGCTTTCGTTCTCCTCATCACTTGAACTTTCAGTTTCACTCTTATATTCAACATCTCCAGTTTTCTGTCTCTGACTCTGCGCTCTCGTCATTACATTTATTCGTACACTCGCATCTTCTTGAATCGCTTTCACTTTCATTTGTGGCATGTCTTTCAATTCAGCAATTATTTCAGTAAAAATCTTTCTGTGCTGTCCATCTTTGCCAATACTTGCACTCATCAACGTGACATCAGGTGTAAGCGAATACTGGGCTTTATGTGGAAATCCCGCTGCTTCCACATCATCACAACATAGTCTGACATCGACTTTTACCAACTTCGCAAAAATGGCATCTCCTGCCACACATTGTAAGTTCACTTTTCCAATTTGTTTCACCTTCATGCCCTCCAGCAATTCTTCACTGATCACCGGAATCTCTGCACCAAAGTCACTCAGTGCTTTCACTTTCACTGGCTCCTTTCTTTCCACTCCACGAATCTCGACCTCGACATACTGGAAGAACGATTTCTTGGATATTCGACTGTTATTCTTTTCCACGACTTCTCTCTGAATTCCATCGTCCAATAGAATTTCTTTTTGAATACCACATTTCATTACCAACCTTACTTCAGTCTCTACAGTAGGTTTTCTAAACTCATAGTTTGATTGCCTGTATCACTAACGACTTGATCCGATTCACTCTTGTATTCTCAAAATTTCTGCTAGAATTCGCTGCTGTCACTGGAACCGGAAAATACTTGGCCAAATGTTTCTTTGGACGCACAGTTGTGACAACGCTTCACAATCACACCTCATTGTTCATTTCCTTCATTTCTCTTATACTGCACAAACAGCAAATGGCGATGGCGACTTGTTCTATAACTGACGGCCAACCACGACTTCCTTGTTCTCATTGGGTACAGGAACACTAGCCTTGATTTCTTTACTCTTGAACTGATACCCTATTTCTGAATTACTTTTCCACTTTCCACTTTGGCTTTGATTTCCTTCCCAACGTTCATAACTGGTCTTATTTGGGAATGCCAACCCAATTCGATTATTCGCATGAATGTCTGCTAGGTCTGCAACTGCACTAGCTTGGAGACATTCAGCTCCTTCCTTCGACAATACAAACTCTAGTGGACCTGCCGATAGACATTCTCTCAGCTTGTCCGCCACTAACAAATCAAAGAGCCTCTCACTCTCTCTGTGTTCACATTTCGATTTCTCACGTAATAATTTAGCGAGCTCTTCAGTCTCGGGGAAAACATCTTTCTCTCTCCGAAAACGCAATTCTTCCAGTCTTACAAGTTCTGCTGTCCCTTCTTTTTCTCTCTGAAGACGTTCTGCCTTCTCTTCTTTTTTCTCTGAAGACGTTCGACCTCTTTTCTAATCTCTTTCTCTTATTGTCTTCGTCTCTCCTCTCTTTTCACTATGATCCTCTGCATTATCATTTCCACAGAAATGGGCCCAAAAGGTTTTTGAATAGCCTTTTCTACAGCGCCGTCTCTTTCGGCTTTTTCTTTCACCCACACTTCGGCGATCGCTTGAAGCATTTCACCACGTGACATGCCTTCCAATTGTTTCTCCTTAAAACCAGCCTTCAGCAAATGATGTTTTAGGCTTTCTGTAGCCAACTCATTTACTTCTGCCTGTCTTTTCAAAGACGTCACAGTTTTTCTTTGTGTGTGGATTGACCACCTTGACAAACAAATGGGAGTTCTTTTGTATTTTTTTTGGGAAAACAACGAAATTTTATACCGTTTTATAACGTGTCACACCGTCGCTGGTATTGTAGATTCGTAACGCTACCAGTCTCCGATATTGTAGATTTGTATCCCACGAGTCTCTGAAATCGTAGATTTGGATCCCACGAGTCTCTGAAATCGTAGATTTGGATCCCACCGCTGCCATCAATAGATGTCAACGCTTTCTCCTGTCGATATTAGTAGGCTTTCTTTTCTCGCCTAATTAACGACTTACTGTTATCCCTAAAACTACGTATATGTAGCTCAAAATACACGCATAATGTAGCCTTTATTTCAACGAAAACCAGTCCGAACAGTTTAACAGTTTGTCTTTTTGCAATCGACAGACAAACTCAATTTTATATAATAATTTAATCGTACAGTCAGCCAATACACAGAACCTTCTAAATCAACTATCTCTGCAATTCTTTCGCGCGCTTCAGCACGTGTATCTTCAAACATCTGCGTGAGCAATAAATTACCTTAGCGCAGCGAGTGTCGACGTGTCAGCGGTCAAACGTCGAACACCCCGAGCAAACAATTTATGACACCTGCGCAGCGGGATTCGGCCTCTCACCTTCCCAGCATTCTGCTGTGTAAACACATTCAAGTGTTATATATATGTATATATACATACATACATATACGCAATACTATTACCAAGCGAGTTAATCAATCTTAATATATATCTTACTATGACTTAAAGCTGTTTGAAGAAATGCGCTGACAGTATATTTTCTTTTTTATTATACAGCCTTGTCTTCTGCCGACAATGAATTGCATTCGATTTCTCGCTCGCCTCTTCACGCGTCGCCCCTCCCATCGGGTAGCTCCCACTGAGCTCACCCCGGATGAGGTTGCCCCTCAGGAGTCAGATGCATCGCGTCCTCCAGGTGTAGACGCCGTCCAGGATGCAGGTAGCCGTGCCACTTTGGACTTAACAGTCTCTCGAGACCGTAAAGAAAGGCACGTGCTATCTGCTGAAGTCCCGGTCGGTGAGTCTTCCCACTGCACCTCCTCCCCTTCGTGCTTGAGCCGCCGCTCGCACTCCGCCTCTGCTCACGCTGAGCACGCATCTCCCGAGAAGGCCGCAGACCTGCCGGCGTCAGACGCCTCGCGTCCGCCAGGAGAGGACGCCGTCCAGGATGCAGGTAGCCGTGCCACTTTGGACTTAACAGTCTTTCGAGACCGTAAAGAAAGGCACGTGCTATCTGCTGGAGTCCCGGTCGGTGAGTCTTCCCACTGCACCTCCTCCCCTTCGTGCTGGAGCCGTCGCTCGCACATCCCAGCTCATTCTGAGCTCGTCTCTTCCGAGAAGGCCGCAGACCTGCCGGCGTCAGACGCCTCGCGTCCGCCAGGAGAAGACGCCGTCCAGGATGCAGGTAGCCGTGCCACTTTGGACTTAACAGTCTTTCGAGACCGTAAAGAAAGGCACGTGCTATCTGCTGGAGTCCCGGTCGGTGAGTCTTCCCACTGCACCTCCTCCCCTTCGTGCTGGAGCCGTCGCTCGCACATCCCAGCTCATTCTGAGCTCGTCTCTTCCGAGAAGGCCGCAGACCTGCCGGCGTCAGACGCCTCGCGTCCGCCAGGAGAAGACGCCGTCCAGGATGCAGGTAGCCGTGCCACTTTGGACTTAACAGTCTTTCGAGACCGTAAAGAAAGGCACGTGCTATCTGCTGGAGTCCCGGTCGGTGAGTCTTCCCACTGCACCTCCTCCCCTTCGTGCTGGAGCCATCGCTCGCACTCCTCCGCAGCTCACGACGAGCTTACGTCTACTGAGAAGGCTGCATCACCGCCGGCCGCAGTCGCCTCGCTTTCGACAGAGGAACGCGACGCTGCACCTTCTCCACACGTTCATGCCACTGACTATCACAGCGCTCCTACCATCACCGTTGAAAACGCCGAACCGTTCAGCGCCTACACTCTTTCGACGGATTCAGATTACTCCTTCAAATTCTGCAAGAGCTTCGCCAACCTGATGGACATCGAGACACTCAGAGCCTTGCGTGAGCTGAGGTTTTCTACTGACCTGAGGGGTGCTGATGATCCTATCCTGTTGAGTGCAAGGAGAATCAAGTTTTCCCCCCGAGTGGAGATCGATTACATAGATCCGAGACCTGACAAAGAGCGACAACGCCGCGTTACACCTGACGCCGACCCTGACCCGGCCGCAGCAACTTCCGTCCGCGGAAGATTAGTCAGATCGCACGCGGTGGCAGACGAGGAGAGAGAGGGAGACGCACCAACTCCCGTCCGCGGAAGATTGGTCAGATCGCACGCGGTGGCAGACGAGGAGAGAGAGGGAGACGCACCAACTCCCGTCCGCGGAAGATTGGTCAGATCGCATGCGGTGGCAGACGAGGAGAGTGAGAGAGACGCAGAGACGACGCCTAAGTCCGCCAAACGTCCTTCTCGCGATTGATAATCTCTCACTACGAATCCTTCTGTCAACATCTCGACATCGCCGACCGCCGACCGCCGACCGCCGAAACGCCCCGCAAGACCCCGATCCCGCTCCGCACAGACTGAGTCCGACAGTCACTGCGTCCGAGAAGACCGGTCAGGTCACCTACAGTGGCATATGAGGAGAGAGAGAGACACGCGGAAACGACCCTTAAGTCCGCCATTCGTCGCTATCAGCAATGTCTCCGTACGACACCCTCTTGTGTCACTGTGTTCACTACGCCGCCCGACGAAACGCCTCGCAAGACCTGATGCCGACTCCGATCCCGCTCCGTACAGACTGAGGCCGACCGTCACTGCGTCCGAGGAGACCGGTCAGGTCACCTACAGTGGCATATGAGGAGAGAGAGACACGCGGAAACGACCCTTAAGTCCGCCATTCGTCGCTATCAGCAATGTCTCCGTACGACACCCTCTTGTGTCACTGTGTTCACAACGCCGCCCAACGAAACGCCTCGCAAGACCTGATGCCGACTCCGATCCCGCGCCACACAGACTGAGGCCGACCCTTACTGCGTCCGAGAAGACCGGTCAGGTCACCTACAGTGGCATACGAGGAGAGAGAGACACGCAGAAACGACGCCCAAGTCCGCCATATGTCGTTCTCGCGATCATCTGTATCTCCGTACAACGACTCCTGGTGTCAAAGTGTCCACATTGTCACCGCCGCCGATACCAGAGTCACTCCTTGCGTTTCAACCTCAGCTGTTGGCATCAACGAATGCCTTCATGTGCCGCCAGATGGAACTGATGAAGCGAGACCGTTTAGAGTCTGGAGGCGATTCAGTCTCGCGCGTTCCGATGGCCGTCATTCTGGCCGAGTGCAGTCGGCTCGGAAGACACACCGAGATCGTCCTTTAATGAACGATCGTTGAACAGATCCCTGCGGTACAAGCCTCCGAAGAAGGCGCGTTCCGAGGAACTGCCTCACCTACTTCACCGACGCCAACCCTCCTCTACGCAAAGGCACCAGGTGATCCGTCGCCGCACGTAGTCGTCGTAAAGGTCAACAGACTGGCCTTTACTGCGTTCCGGTTTACCCGAAACACTCATCGTAACTCGTCGCTCAACTGTCCGCACATGGAGCTGACACTATTGTCGTCGTGTGCCTCCTCCTACTCGTGACGAAGAGAAATGCCGCCGTTTTAGTCACGTCGTTCGAGGACAGCTCAGGCAAAACCGAGTCGTACGGTTCGTTCGAGTTGGGATTTTCGAACGAGGAGCGGACATTGATGTCGCCAACGTGTTTGTTTTTGAGCGTTGGAGGAGCGGATAGCTTTTGAGTTGGAACTGTCTCGGATCGCCGCAGTTCAACGACTGCTACCGCATAAACGATTTCAGCAGCTGATGCTGTGTTGAGTGGATAAGTTTCGGAGAGCAGGGAGAAGCGGGATCAATGAAATGGCTACGAGTCACGGGGCACAGAAACTGCAGTCACTAATACACGACAGCTACTGGGCGGAAGCAACTGTCGACAGCGTCTGGTTGTTGAACGTTACATAGAAAGACGGGGCAATATTGGGCACTCAATGAAACTGAAGGAAGCAGCGGGATCGATGACGTGGCTACGAGTCACGTGGCACATGGAAGCTACTGTCACGAATGGACAATAGCGACTGGGGAGAAGCAACTACCAACAGCATCTGGTGGTAGGACGTTACATCGAAAGACGGCGCAATGCTGCACACTCATTTCAACCGAAGCACTCATCGTAACGCGCCGCTGAGCTGTCCGTACATGGAGCTGTGGGTATCGTGCGTACCCGCGTGTCTCCTCCTCGTGATGGAGAAGACTGCCGCCGGCTTTAAAGTCACATCGATCGAGGACATCTAAGGTAGAACCAAGTCGTACGATTGGTAAGTAAAATTTAAGGTATTAGAATGAAATATCGTGTGTAAATGACTTGAGCTAATCTCTCAAAATTCATATCAAACACTGCACACCATTGCCTAAATATGAGTCTACTCATAAATGTTAACTGCATGCTCTTCCTCAAACTATCAAACTGTACCTAAACTGGTAAGTGAAATTTCAGGTATTTTTATGAAATCATGTGAAGCTGATTTCATCTACTCAGTCAAAAATTCATGCTACGCACTCCAGACAATATCAACTGTACATTTCGTGTCAGTAAACGCAGGCTCTACATCAACCGGTGTCTGTCAATCGGAAATATTCGGCGACTGTTTCAACGAATGCCTTTGTGTGTTGCCAGATGGAACCGAGGAAGCGCCATCGTTCAGAGTCTGGAGGCGATGGAGTGGGGCGTCCAGATCGCATTCATACTGGCCGAGTTCAGTCGACTCGTTAGCGACGCTGAGGTCTTCTTTGAATGAACGATCCTTACACAACTAAGGTAAAAATCAGTTAATAGATTTTATTATCAAACATAACTGACGAGCAGGGTATGTTAACAGTGCGTATAGTAAGTATTAATTGGGGTTCTACTTAACATAAATGGTTGTCTTGTCCAGATCCTCTCTGATTGCTTTACTCCAGCTGTTCTGCCTCGCAGCCTCCTCTAGAATGATATGGTCATTAGATCCCTCGGATATAATTCGATCACCCTCTCACTGTCTGGTCTACAATCCAATCAGCCTGGCTGACTCTAATCACCCTTCCTCCAAATATATTGGTGTTCCAATCCAATCCTATTTTGTAAATATTCTGCCTGTCTTGACCCTCTAGGTACATGCAGCCAAGCTGTGCACACCTCTGACCTGTCTGTGTCTGTGACTAAATAATCTTGTTTGTATCTGTTAAAACTGGTCTAAGATCGTGTTCTGTCACTGATGCAGCTTGGAATGCAGCTTGTATGCATTCCTAAATCCATCATGACTGCGTGCATTATTTCTCCTGATGCTAGTCCACTCTATTGTCTGTTGCTATTTATATTGCTAATTTTCTCCACTGTAATATTTATACAGATTCTGCAGAGCTAGGCACCAAGGAAGGCGAGTTCCGAGAAGTTCCGTAAAACTACGACAGGCGGTTCAACCCATGCGACCGTTACGTACTCTACACCCAAAAGCGTTCTGGGAGTCTTTGAAGAATAGAAAACTTGCTGGACATCAGAGCAGCGTTGGGTTCTAAACTTAAGCCATCACTGAATGAAAGATATGAGAGATATCTGTTCTATTCGGCGACCCATGAACTCAGACAAGATGTTGAAGCGATCGTTACCCAGCTTCGTCGCCTGACCTCCACGTGTTCCTCTATGATGGCTTTCGACATATGGACGTTCGAAGAGAGCATGCATGGTAAGAGACCGCCTACAGTATTACTTTTCAAAAGTAACTAGCTACTGTAACTAGTTACTGGCAAGGAAAAAATAGCCAGTTGTCTACAAATAGTTACTGTATAAAAAAATAAGTAGTAACTGATTTACAGTTACTTTGAATAAGTAACTAAGTATTTTTGGCTACTCTGTGTAGAAATGCTAACTTGAACTTTCAGCTCTGTCCATGATGAAATTAGACTTTGAAATTGACGATTAATAGGAAATAGTTCAACGGTATGAACCAAAGAATTCTTAGACTGAGGATAACACCTTTAACAATTTGTATAGCGCCATAGCAGACCCAGACGACGCGATCATAGGTTGACCTGGAACCGAATTCATCACCCGCCTATCGATTATGTTTTGACTAAGCGCCTGTGAATAAGCTAGTTCCCGTCTGTGAATGAGCTGGTTCCGACGACTTTGCTGTTTTCAAGCGCTGTAGAAATTTCCAGATAACGATTATAATATAAAAGTAACGAAAAGTAACTAATTTTTTGCATCACCGTTACCTCGTAAAAGTAGTAAGTTACTGTTGTGCGTTACTTTAAAAGTAAAAAGTGAGTAGTTACCCCAAAATGTTACCCCAAAATACCACTAGTAACAGTAACGTGTTACAAGTAACGCGGTGACGCACAACACTGACCGCCTAATTCTTGGTTCTTTAGACGAGGTGCAAGGACTTGCAGTAAGGTCCTATCTATTTCCTGACAAAGAGGTGGAGCCCGAGAATTAATGCCAATCGTTCAAAACAGCGAGATTACAGAAGGTCAATACTGAGACCACATAATGATAGAGACGTTATCTTCAGTTACAGCTACAGTATAGCTAACAGTAATAATGAATGATAAGACTAAGTGCTGATCATCATGGCTAAATAAAAACTCTATAGGAGAACGACGCGCAGATAATGCTGGAATGTACATTTTCGAGGGCAAGTATCCAGCATTTGGTAAATAAGCATTCTAGGTGCTTAAAACAAAACCATTTGCGGCAGTTTGTCAGTCTTAAACTGCTCATAATGAAGTGAACGAAATCCACATGACTGCAGAGGAGGAATGGTCTTGATTGTGGACGATTTTGCTGTAGGAAACATAGAATGTAGCAACGCTATTTCTACGGTGACCTGCAACTGCGCCTATTCGCACGCAGAGACTCGTACACAATTGAATCTCACATAGACGCTGTTGCTACGTGCGACAGAAATAAAAGGAAGGTGTACTTGCGAAGCACTGGCAGAAAAGATTCGAGAGGAGTAACAACAACCAGTCGCAAACTCATTGATTCGCAACTATGATGAAGTTTAGACTGCTTCAATGGTGAAGACAATCAGGAGGACAATCAACGGAAGATTTTTAATTTCAAAACATTCAGAAAGAAAAGGCGGCGTTATCAACCAACGATTCTATCCGAGGCAACCGGAAACAAAAGGCGGCGTTATCAACGAAGGTTTTCATCTAAGACATTCAGGAAGAGAGGCGGCGTTATCAACGAAGATTCTTATCTAAGACAATGAGAAAGAAAGGCGGCGTTATCAAGAAAATCAGAAAGAAAAGGCGGTATTAGCAACGAAAGTTTCGATATTATGCAATTGGAAATAAAATGGAGTTACCAAAGAAAGTCTTATCTAAGAAAATCACAGAGACAAAGAACGAGAGTTTATTATCTGATGCAATCAGAAAGAAAAGACGGGTTATTAAAGAAAGTTTTCATCAAATACACACGGAAACAAAAGACTTTTCTGATTGTCTGAGATAGACGGAAACAATGAAACTTTTTCTCTAAGACAATCAGAGGGAAATGGCCGAGATATCAATGGAAGGAAGCAGAGGCGAAATAAATTAAAGTCTTTACCTAGGACATCCAGAAAGAAACGGGAAAAAATCAGTTGAAGTTATTATCAAAGACAGAAAGGAACGGCGACTAAAACTAATTAAAGTCTTTTTAGAGACAATCAAAAGAAACTGTGGCAAATATCAAACTATAAAGAAAACCAGAAAGAAAGGGGCAAAATCAGTTGTATCGAAGGCGGTCAGAAACACACGGCGGCAAAATCAAACTCTAAAGAAAACCAGAAAGAAAGGGGCAAAATCAGTTGTATCGAAGGCGGTCAGAAATACACGGCGGCAAAATAAAACTATAAAGAAAACCAGAAAGAAAGGGGCAAAATCAGTTGTATCGAAGGCGGTCAGAAAGACACGGCGGCAAAATCAAACTATACAGAAAACCAGAAAGAAAGGGGCAAAATCAGTTGTATCGAAGACGGTCAGAAATACACGGCAGCAAAATCAAACTATACAGAAAACCAGAAAGAAAGGGGCAAATTCAGTTGTATCGAAGGCGGTCAGAAATACACGGCGGCAAAATCAAACTATACAGAAAACCAGAAAGAAAGGGGCAAAATCAGTTGTATGAAAGGCGGTCAGAAAGAAACGGCGGCAAAATCAAACTATACAGAAAACCAGAAAGAAAGGGGCAAAATCAGTTGTATCGAAGGCGGTCAGAAATACACGGCGGCAAAATCAAACTATGCAGAAAACCAGAAAGAAAGGGGCAAAATCAGTTGTATCGAAGGCGGTCAGAAATACACGGCGGCAAAATCAAACTATACAGAAAACCAGAAAGAAAGGGGCAAAATCAGTTGTATCGAAGGCGGTCAGAAAGACACGGCGGCAAAATCAAACTATACAGAAAACCAGAAAGAAAGGGGCAAAAACCAATTGAAGTCTATCTCAGACAATCAAAATGAAACTGTGGCAAAATCAAAATGTAAAGAAAACCAGAACGAAAGGGGCGAAAGCAGTTAAAGTATTTATTGAAGGCGGTCAGAAAGAAACGGCGGAAAAAACCAAGTCTATCTCAGACAATCAAAAAGAACCTGTGGCAAAATCAAACTGTAAACAAAACCAGAAAGAAATGGGCGGAAGCAGTTAAAGTATTTATTGAAGGCGGTCAGAAAGAAACGGCGGCAAAAACCAAGTCTATCTCAGACAATCAAAAAGAACCTGTGGCAAAATCAAACTGTAAACAAAACCAGAAAGAAATGTGCGAAAGCAGTTAAAGTATTTATTGAACGCGGTCAGAAAGAAACGGCGGCAAAAACCGATTGAAGTCTATCTCAGACAATCAAAATTAAATTGTGGTAAAACCAGATTTTAAAGATCAGAAAGAAAGGTGGCGAAATCAGAAGAAGTATTTATCGAAAGCGGTCAGAAAGAAACGGCGGCAAAACCAATTGAAGTCTATCTCAGACAATCAAAAAAACCTGTGGCAAAATCAAACTATAAAGAAAACCAGAAAGAAAAGGGGCGAAATCAGTTGATGTCACTAGCGAAGACAATACAATCAAAAAACACAGCGGCAAAATGAAACCTTAAAGAAAGTCAGAAAAAAGGTGGCAAAATCGGTCACTATCGAAGACAATCAAAAAGAAACGGCGGCAAAATGAAACTTTAAAGAAAATCGGAAAAAAGGAGGCGAAATCGGTCACTGTCGAAGACAATCAAAAAATACGGCGGCAAAATGAAACTTTAAAGAAAATCGGAAAAAAAGAGGCGAAATCAGTTCAAGTCACTTTCGAAGACAATCAAAAAACACGCGGCAAAATGAAACTGTAAAGAAAATCAGAAAAAGGGGGCGAAATCAGTTGAATTCACTGTCGAAGACAATCAAAAAGTAACGGCGGCAAAATAAAACTTTAAAGAAAATCAGTTCAAGACACTTTCGAAGACAATCAAAAAACACGGCGGCAAAATGAAACTGTAAAGAAAATCAGAAAAAAGGGGGCGAAATCAGTTGAATTCACTGTCGAAGACAATCAAAAAGAAACGGCGGAAAAAATAAAACTTTAAAGAAAATCGGGAAAAGGGGCGCAATCAGTTGCAGACAATACAGTAAAAAAAAACACGGCGGCAAAATGAAACTTAAAAAATCAGAAAGAAGGGAGGCGAAATCAGTGGAAGTTACTATGGAAGACAATACAATCAAAAAGAAACGGCGGAAAATGAAACTTTTAAGAAAATCAGAAAGATACGGCGGCAAGAATTACTTGAAGTCCATCTGACACAATCATAAACTGTGGCAAAATGAAACTTTAAAGAAAATCAAACAGACAAGGGGCGAAATCAGTTGAAGTCACTATAGGAGACAATCAGAAAGAAACGGCGGCAAATAATCAATTGATCTTATCCAAGACAATCAGAAATGAAACAACCGCGGAATCAATATAACTCTATGAATCGGAGAGACTGTGGAACAAAGCAGTTAGAAGATAAAATCCCGAGGAAGATAGAAACGTGAAACTGAAGCAATTACAAAGACATCGAGTCAAACTGACAGCGAAGAACACTACAGAATGGTAGGAGGAAACGCTGCAGAAAGATCCCAAGCTAAAGAATACGAATAGGCCAATGACATGGAGCGAGGAGTGAGACCCAAAGAAACCGAAACGGTTGAAGTTGATAACACCGACTATAGAGATAACGCTGCTAACAGAGATAACGCCGCCTACAAAGATAACGCCGCCTACAAAGATAACGCTGCTCACTCAGATAACACTGCTTCCAGAGATAACGCCGCCTACAGAGATAGCGCCGCCTACAGAGATAACGCTGCTTACAGAGATGACGCTGCTTACAGAGATAACATTGTCTATGTCGTTGCTGAAATTCATGGAAGTCCTGATAACATCACGATTGCAGACACTACGTACACCGAGACTACCAAGGACACAAAAAGTGAGTATAATTATGCATACATAGATACATTTACATATACACATACAAACAAACTCCTCAGCCTCTCTTTACCTCTTTTTCGCAAACACTTACGGACCATTTATTCCCTTCACTCGCAGTTTCATGGTGTGAGGTCGTGAGCGCCCCTTCAAAGATGTATACGTACACACACTTGCACCCACTCATACGTGCATACATACGAGCGATTTGACTAATGTCCCGATTCTGTTGGACCATTTCCGCTTGACCTTTTGATCCCTGCATCATCTCTTGCTTTTGTTGTTTCGAAACTGTACTGAATTGTTATTGATGTTAAGAATATAGCAAGTGGATATTCAAATAACTACTGACATTGCTTCGGGACCTACATTGGCTCCCGGTCCCCTTCTGCATCCAGTATAGGATTGCTTCCTTTGTTTGGCGCTGCCAGCTTGGCCTCGCCTCGGCCTATCTGACGTCCCTCTGCCAGCCTATCGGGGAAACCCGTGGTCGCTCACTCTGCTCTGCAGAGACAGAGGGGTGGTTGCGGTGCCATTTGCCTGTACTACTACTACGAAAAATCGAGCCTTTCTGGTGGTTGGCCCTGTGGTATGGAACGGGCTACCTCTTAAGCTGCATCTTCTTCCTAGAACTCAACCTGGGTTTTTCTACACTATGCTAAAAACTGTTTTGTACATCCGTGCTGGAGTCGGGAGCGCCTCTGAGTAGCCTCCTTGAAGGGGCGCTACATAAATGCTTAAATGAATGAATGAATGAATCCAGATATAATGTCCGAAAGTTCTTTATTCAGTCAATCAACCAATCGATCATTCAATCAGTCGATCGATAAATCGATCAACTCAGTCTCAATCAATCATTAGATTGATTCTTCATTGATTTATCGATCCATCCATCCATCCATCCATCGATCCATCCATCCATCGATCCATCCATCGATCCATCGATCCATCGATCCATCCATCCATCCATCCATCCATCCATCCATCCATCCATCCATCCATCCATCCATCCATCCATCCACCCACCCATCCATCCATCCATCCATCCATACATCCATCCATCCATCCATCCATCCATCCATCCATCAGGTACTACGGCATGTATCCTTCTGTTCCATCCAACCATCCATGATCCATCCCTCCGTGCTTACGTTAACCCTCCATCATCTTCACCATTCACGAATTCATAAGCATCAATTAATACACTTTGATCAAATCTTTCATTCATTCATCATCAATTATTGACCATTAATTTTGTCATAATCAGGCAGTCATTATTCCTATCGTTGGTAAGGTCATAATGACCGTTTCTGTTACATTCGAACGCATGGTTAGAGCATCGTACGTTTTACAACTCGACTTAGAATAAGAACAATGACACTAATGACAATAATAATGATGAGAATGATGATGATGGTGCTGGTGATGATGTTGACAAGAATAATAATTATAATGATGTGAGAATGATGATGATGATATTAATAATAATAATAATAATAATAATAGTAATGATAATAATGATAATAATAACAAAAAGATGTAGGAGAGCATTCAAATGGCCGAGATATGCAAAATTTCTATCTAAAACAATCAGAGAGAAGATCAACGACAGGTTTTTATTTTTAAAAATCAGAAAGAAAAAGCGGCGAAAGATTTTGTCTGAGGCAACCGGAAAGAAAAGGAGGCGTTATCAAGAAAGGTTTTTTATATAAGACAATCAGACAGAAAGGCGGCGTTATCAAGAAAGGTTTTTATCCAAGCAAATCAGACAGAAAGGCGGCGTTATCAAGAAAGGTTTTTATCCAAGCAAATCAGACAGAGAGCGGCGTTATCAAGAAAGTTTTTATCTAAGCAAATCAGACAGAAATGCGGCGTTATCAAGAAAGTTTTTATCTAAGCAAATCAGACAGAAAGGCGGCGTTATCAAGAAAGTTTTTATCTACATGCAAAACCAATCAGACAGAAAGGCGGCGTTATCAAGAAAGTTTTTATCCAAGCAAATCAGACAGAGAGCGGCGTTATCAAGAAAATAAGAAAAAAAGGCGAAATTATCAACGACAGTTTCTATCGAAGGCAACCGGAAACAAAAAAAAGTTAGCAAATAAAGTTTTATCTACGAAAATCAGATAGACAATCAACGAAAGTTCAATCTAAGAAATCACAGAAACAAAGAACGAAAGTTTATTATCTGATGCAATCAGAAAGAAAAGACGGGTTATTAAAGAAAGTTTTCATCAAATACAAACGGAAACAAAAGACTTTTTCTGATTGTCTGAGATAGACGGAAACAATGAAACTTTTTCTCTAAGACAATCAAAGGGAAATGGCCGGGATATCAATAGAAGGAAGCAGAGGCGAAATAAATTAAAGCCTTTACCTAAGACATCCAGAAAGAAACGGGAAAAAATCAGTTGAAGTTATTACCAAAGACAGAAAGGAACGGCGGCAAAAACAAATTGAAGTCTTTTTTAAGACAATCAAAAGAAACTGTGGAAAAAATCAAACTTTAAAGACAACCAGAAAAATGGGGCGAAATCAGTTGAAGTAGTAATCGAAGGCGGTCATAGATAAACGGCGGCAAAATCAAACCATAAAGAAAACCAGAAAGAAAGGGGCGAAATCAGTTGAACCATTTATCGAAAGCGGTCTTAAATAAACGGCGGCAAAATCAAACCATAAAGAAAACCAGAAAGAAAGGGGCGAAATCAGTTGAACTATTTAACGAAGGCGGTCAGAAATAAACGGCGGCAAAATCAAACCATAAAGAAAACCAGAAATAAAGGGGCGAAATCAGTTGAACTATTTATCGAAGGCGGTCAGAAATAAACAGCGGCAAAATCAAACCATAAAGAAAACCTGAAAAAAGGGGCGAAATCAGTTGAACTATTTATCGAAGGCGGTCAGAAATAAACGGTGGCAAAATCAAACTATAGAGGTAAAACCAGAAAGAAAGGGGCGAAATCAGTTGAACTATTTATCGAAGGCGGTTAGAAATAAACGGCGGCAAAATCAAACCATAAAGAAAACCAGAAATAAAGGGGCGAAATCAGTTGAACTATTTATCGAAGGCGGTCAGAAATAAACGGCGGTAAAATCAAACAATAAAGAAAACCAGAAAGAAAGGGGCGAAAGCAGTTGATGTATTTATCGAAGGCGATCAAAGAGAGACAAAGGTAAAGACCAATTGAAGTCTATCTCAGACAATCAAAAAGAACCTGTGGCAAAATCAAACTATAACGAAAACCAGAACGAAACGGGCGAAATCAGTTGAAGTATTTATTGAAGGCGATCAGAAAGAAACGGCGGGAAAAACCAATTGAAGTCTATCTCAGACAATCAAAACGAAACTGTGGCAAAATCAAACTTTAAAGAGAACCAGGAAGAAATGGGCAAAATCAGTTGAAGTATATATCGAAGGCGATCAGACATAAAGGTCGGCAAAAGCTGATTGAAGTCTATCTCAGACAATCAAGATAAAATTGTGGCAAAACCAAACTTTAAAGATCAGAAAGAAAGGCGACGATATAAGTTGAAGTATTTATCGAATGCGGTCAGAAATAAACCGCGGCAAAATACCAATTGAAGTCTATTTCAGACAATCAGAAACTGTGGTAAAATCAAAGTTTAAAGAAAACCAGACAGACAAGGGCGAAAATCAGTTGAAGTCACTAGCAAAGACAATGCAATCAAAAAGCACGGCGGCAAAATTAAACTTTAAAGAAAATCAGAAAGAAAGGGGCCAAAATCAATTGAAGTCACTACCGAGGACAATACAATCAAAAAACACGGCGGCAAAAATGAAACTTTAAAGAAAATCAGAAAAAAGGAGGCGAAATCAGTTGAACTCACTATCGAAGATAATCAAAAAACACGGCGGCAAAATGAAGCTGTAAAGAAAATCAGAAAAGAAGGAGGCAAAATCAATTGAATTCACTATCGAAGATAATAAAAAGGAAACGGCGGCAAAATGAAACTTTAAAGAAAATCAGCAAAAAAGGGGCGCAATCAATTGAAGTCACTATCGAAGACAATATAATCAAAAACACGGCGGCAAAATGAAACAGAGAGAGAGAGAAAATATCTAAGAAACCACAGAGACAATGAACGAAAGTTTGTTATCTGAGGTAATCAGAAAGAAACGAAGGAGTCATTATGGAAAGTTTTTATCAAATACAATCGGAAACAAAAGTCGGCCTTATCAGCGAAACTTTTTATCTAAGACAACCAGAGACGAACGGCGGAGATATCGAAAGAAGAAAGAAGCAGCAAAATAAATTACAGTCTTTGCCTAAGACAATCAAAACAAACGGCGGCAAAAATCAATGGAAGTCTTTATCCAAAACAATCAGAAAAAGGCAAAAAATCAATTGAAATCATTATCGCAGATCGGAAAGAAAGGGAGATAAATCGATATTTAAAGAAATCAGTAAGAAACAGGGGCGAAATCGGTTGAAGTTACATCGTAGACAGTCGGAAATATACGGCGCCAACATCAATATTCAAGAAATCAGTCAGAAAGAGAGGCGAAATCGGTTGAAGTTATTTTCGAAGACTATCAGAAATATACGGCGCCAACATCAATATTCAAACAAATCAGTAAGAAAGAGAGGCGAAATTGGTTGAAGTTATTGAAGACAATCAGAAATATACGGTGGCAAAATCAATATTCAAAGAAATCAGAAAGAAAGAGAGGCGAAATCGGTTGAGGTTATTGAAGACAATCAGAAATATACGACGGCAAAAATCAATATTCGAAGAATCAGAAAGAAAGAGAGGCGAAATCGGTTGAAGTTATATCGAAGATAATCAGAAATATACGGTGACAAAATCAATATTCAAAGAAATCAGAAAGAAAAAGGGACGAAATCGATTGAAGTAATTGAAGAAAATCAGAAATATACGCTGGCAAAATCAATATTCCAAGAATTCAGAAAGAAAAATGGGACGAAATCGATTGAAGTAATTGAAGAAAATCAGAAATATACGGTGGCAAAATCAATATTCCAAGAATTCAGAAAGAAAAAGGGGCGACATCGATTGAAGTAATTGAAGAAAATCAGAAATATACGGCGGCAAGATCAATATTCAAAGAAATCAGAAAGAAAGAGAGGCGAAATCGGTTGAAGTTATTGAAGACAATCAGAAATATACGACGGCAAATCAATATTCGAAGAATCAGAAAGAAAGAGAGGCGAAATCGATTGAAGTAATTGAAGATAATCAGAAATATACGGCGGCAAGATCAATATTCGAAGAATCAGAAAGAAAAAAGTGCGAAATCGATTGAAGTAATTGAAGAAAATCAGAAATATACGGTGGCAAAATCAATATTCAAAGAAATCAGAAAGAAAAAGGTGCGAAATCGATTGAAGTAAATGGAGAAAATCAGTTATATACGGTGGCAAAATCAATATTCAAAGAAATCATAAAGAAAAAGGTCCGAAATCGATTGAAGTAATTGAAGAAAATCAGAAATATACGGTGGCAAAATCAATATTCAAAGAAATCAGAAAGAAAAAGGTGCGAAATCGATTGAAGTAAATGGAGAAAATCAGTTATATACGGTGGCAAAATCAATATTCCAAGAATTCAGAAAGAAAAAGGGGCGACATCGATTGAAGTAATTGAAGAAAATCAGAAATATACGGTGACAAAATCAATATTCCAAGAATTCAGAAAGAAAAATGGGCGAAATCGATTGAAGTAATTGAAGAAAATCAGAAATATACGGTGACAAAATCAATATTCCAAGAAATTGGTAAGAAAGAGAGGCGAAATCGGTTGAAGTTCTATCGAAGACAATCAGAAATATACGGTGGCAAAATCAATATTGAAAGAAATCAGAAAGAAAAAGGGCGAAATCGATTGAAGCTATTGAAGAAAATCAGAAATATACGGTGACAAAATCAATATTCAAAGAAATCAGAAAGAAAAAGGGGCGAAATCGATTGAAGCTATTGAAGAAAATCAGAAATATACGACGGTAAAATCAATATTCGAAGAATCAGAAAGAAAGAGAGGCGAAATCGGTTGAAGTTATATCGAAGATAATCAGAAATATACGGTGACAAAATCAATATTCAAAGAAATCAGAAAGAAAAAGGGACGAAATCGATTGAAGTAATTGAAGAAAATCAGAAATATACGCTGGCAAAATCAATATTCCAAGAATTCAGAAAGAAAAATGGGACGAAATCGATTGAAGTAATTGAAGAAAATCAGAAATATACGGTGGCAAAATCAATATTCCAAGAATTCAGAAAGAAAAAGGGGCGACATCGATTGAAGTAATTGAAGAAAATCAGAAATATACGGTGGCAATATCAATATTCGAAGAATCAGAAAGAAAGAGAGGCGAAATCGGTTGAGGTTATTGAAGACAATCAGAAATATACGGTGACAAAATCAATATTCCAAGAATTCAGAAAGAAAGAGAAGCGAAATCGGTTGAAGTTATTGAAGACAATCAGAAATATCAATATTCGAAGAATCAGAAAGATAGAGAGGCGAAATCGGTTGGAGTAATTGAAGATAATCAGAAATATACGGCGGCAAGATCAATATTCGAAGAATCAGAAAGAAAAAGGTGCGTAATCGATTGAAGTAATTGAAGAAAATCAGAAATATACGGTGGCAAAATCAATATTCAAGGAAATCAGAAAGAAACAGCGGCGAAATCCGTTGAAGTTATTATCGAAGACAATCAGAAATATACGGTGGCAAAATCAATATTCAAAGAAATCAGTTAGAAACAAAGGCAAAATCAATTGAAATCTATCAAAGACAGTCAGAAGGAAACGGTGACAAAATCGACTGAAGTCTGTCTAAGACAATCAGAAAAAATGGCGGCAATATCGATTAAAGTAAATCTAAGACAATCAGGAAGAAACGGCGAATATAAAACAATTGAAGTCTATCTGTGACAGTCTGAAGGTTTCCTGATTTGAAACCGGTGGCAACATCAATTTAAGACAATCAGAAAGAAACGGCGGCAAATTCAATTGATCTCATCCAAGACAATCAGAATGAAATAGCCGCGAAATCAATGTAAGTCTACGAATCGGAAAGACTATGGAACAAAACAGTTAGAAGATCAAATCCTGAGAAAGATAGAAACGTGGAAACTGAAGCAATTGCAATGACATCGTGTCAAACTGAAAGCGAATTATCCTAGAGAATGGTAAAAGCGAAAGCTGCAGAAAGATCCCGAGCTAAACAATACAAACATCCCGATGATTGGGAGCGAGGAGAGACTGCCAAAGAAACCGAAACAGTTGAAGTTGATAACGCCGCCTACAGCGATAACGCTACTTACAGAGATAACGCTGCTTACAGAGAAAACAGAGATAACGCTGCTTACAGAGATAACAGAGATAACGCTGCTTACAGAGATAGCAGAGATAACGCTGCTTACAGAGATAACAGAGATAACGCTGCTTACAGAGATAACAGAGATAACGCTGCTTACAGAGAAATCAGAGATAACGCTGCTTACAGAGAAAACAGAGATAACGCTGCTTACAAAGATAACGTTGTCTGCATCGTTGCAACACCTGATGAAACTAAAGAAGATGCTGAAATTCGTCGAAGCACTGATAACAACACACGTCTGCAGATACCACGAACACCGAGACTACCAACGACACAAAAAGTGAGTATAATTATGCATACACAGATACATTTACATATATACATACAAACAAACTCCTCAGCCTCTCTTTACCTCTTATCGCAGACACACACAGACCATTTATTCTGTTCACTCGCAGTTTCATCGTGTGAGGTCGTGAGCGCCCCTGATGAATCTCATCTCTCTTGAAGTGGCGCTATATAAATTTGCACTTACACTTACAACTACAGTTACTATACAAAGTTGTATGTTTACTCACTCATGCTTGCCTGCATGCGAACGATTTGACTAGCCTCCAAACGCTGTAGGACCTTTCCTATTGACCTCTGCAGCAACTCTGTACGTTTTTTTTGCTCTAAAACTTTACTGAATTGTTATTGATGTTAAGAAGACAGCAAACGGCTATTCAAATAACGATTGACATCCATATACAATGTCTGAAAAACGGTATTCAGTCAGTCAGTCAATCGATCATTCAAATAATCGATCGATCGATAAATCGATGAAGCCAGTTAATCAATCATTAGATCGATACGTCCGTTGATTTATTCATCCATCAATCAGCCACTGTAGCAGCATGCATACGCCCGTTCCATCCAACCAGACATGATCCAATCCTCCGTGCTTACGTTCACCCGTCCATCATCTTCCCCATTAACGAATTAATAAGCATCAATTAATGCGCTTTGATAACCTATCGTTCATTCAATATCACTGATTGACCATTAATAATCAGGCAGTCATTATGCCTATCGTTGGTAAAATCATAATGACCGTCTCGAACTCATAGTTACAGTATCGTTCGCTTTGCTACTCGACTTAGAATAAGAACAATAACACTAATAACAATAATAATGCTGATGACAATGATGACGACGACGATGATAGTGATGATGATGATGGTGATGGTGATGATGACAATAATGACAATGATGTGAGAATGATGAGAATGATGATGATGATGATGATGATGATGATGATGATGATGATGATGATGATGATGATGATGATGATGATGATGATGATGATGATGATGATGATGATGATGATGATGATGATGATGATGATGATGATGATGATGATGTGAGAATGATGAGAATGATGATGATGATGACGATGATGATGATGATGATAATGCTGTTGTTGATGCTGCTGCTGATGATGATAATAATAATAATGATAATATTGATATTTATAATTCTAAGTTCTTCTTGAGCGATGACAATTTTCTTATTTTGTTTGCAAATTAAGCAGAAACCAAATATAACAGCTACATACTCAGATTTACGAATGATCATGCAGCTAAGAAATTTCGAATAATTACATGGCATCACAGGTGATTATAGCCATCCTGTAAGTGTGAATATATTAATGTCATTCATCACTTCAGTTGCATTATTTGACTTGCAATTTTTCAACAATGAAACTATATTTTACTGACGACGCATTTCTTATTGTTTGAAGCAGGCCTAATGGTTGTTTATACTAAAAGAATAAAATTTCAACATAGGCCTATCATTTGTAATTTTATCGCTGTTAGATTTCTTAAATTAAACCAAATGGATGTTGTCCTAGTGATTGGTTTTCTAAACTTTATTAGTTCAGAAACATAATATAAATACTGATTATAAATTCGACTTTCAAGAGAATATGACAGAAAAGCTCAAGCACAAAATGTAAGCGAAACTGTAAACGAAGAAGTGACGATATTTCTATTTTGCACAGAATAAATTCTTAAATTAAATCATACAACAAATCGTGTGAGAGAATGTAGAGGACAGAAGCTGTACCAGCGGAAACTGTAAGTCAATTTGTTTATCTTCTTTTCAGTAAACCTTATGGCTTTGTCTGTTGATCGAAAAGTCTCCACAGTCCACAGCAATGCTGTTTGTATACACAACTAATGGGTCTACATCGCAATTAAACCAGTACTTGGTAAGAATTGCAGTTCTTTCGTTATTAGAAGAGGCAGAACGTGTTATGTTTATATGGTCCTACTATTTGCATCAATAAGGCCAGTAATCGTGACCTAATCATGAGTTTGCACCGTTCAGTTATGCAATTTATGCCACACGTTTCTGCGTGTGTCCGCAGCGAAAATGGCCACTGATTTTGCCTTTATTGCTATCTTGTTAGACAATTTCAATTCATACGGAATTTGTAATCAAAATCGTAATCGTAAACTTCAACTTTCTAAGGCGCTCCTCTATAGCCAAGCGCAGGGCACCAGCTTCTTGACGAGCGCTGCTTCGTGTCATAGATGCATAGATGTCAAAGGATGACCCGAGTCCAGTTGCCAGAGAGACCACAGAGAGGAGGACGAGGCAGAGGAGCTGCTAGGAAGGGTTTAATTGAGGAAGAGAAAACTTGGATGGCGGAGAATTGGATGGTTTTGAGTAGGAATTCTTGAAGAAGTTGGACTTCAATTTGGAGGTTTGTGGTGATAAGTACAGGAACCTGAGACAGATAACAGTGGGTGAGCGGTGGTTTTTGACAGGGAAATTGAGAATATGCTGAATTCAGAGAAAGATAGTTCCAGAGTAGAGGTGCATATGGACCGGTTAGAGAACTTGAGGCGAGTAGTCCTAAATACTGAGGACAAGAGACAGACAGACAGACAGACAAACAGACAGAGAGGGAGAGAGAGCCACTTCGGTCTCATTAGCCTAAGTAAAGACATCCGTAGTACTGCTACCAATGATAATATCAATAGATGTATTCTTCTTTGCCATCATACAGAATTGATGACGATTTCAGCGGATATCTTCAATTTCTTCATCTTTGCCAATCTAAAAGAATTGGTGACGATGTCAACGGACATCTTCATCTTTACCAGTCTACAAGAATTGGTGACGATTTCAACGGACATCTTCATCTTTACCAGTCTACAAGAATTGGTGACGATTTCAACGGACATCTTCATCTTAACCAGTCTACAAGAATTGGTGACGATTTCAACGGACATCTTCATATTTACCAGTCTACAAGAATTGGGGACGATATCAACGGACATCTTCATCTTTACCAGTCTACAAGAATTGGTGACGATATCAACGGACATCTTCATCTTTACCAGTCTACAAGAATTGGGGACGATATCAACGGACATCTTCATCTTTACCAGTCTACAAGAATTGGTGACGATTTCAACGGACATCTTCAACTTTAACAATCTAAAAGAATTGGTGACGATTTCAACGAACATCTTATCTTTACCAGTCTACAAGTATTGGTGACGATATCAACGGACATCTTCATCTTTATCAGCCTACAAGAATTGGTGACGATTTCAACGGACATCTTCATCTTTACCAGTCTACAAGAATTGGTGACGATTTCAAAGGACATCTTATCTTTACCAGTCTACAAGTATTGGTGACGATATCAACGGACATCTTCATCTTTACCAGTCTACAAGAATTGGTGACGATTTCAACGGACATCTTCATCTTTACCAGTCTAGAAGAATTGGTGACGATTTCAACGGACATCTTCATCTTTACCAGTCTACAAGAATTGGTGACGATTTCAACGGACATCATCATCTTTAACAGTCTACAAGAATTGGTGACGATTTCAACAGACATCTTCATCTTTACCAGTCTACAAGAATTGGGGACGATTTCAACGAACATCTTCACCTTTACCAGTCTACAAGAATTGGGGACGATATCAACGGACATCTTCATCTATACCAGTCTACAAGAATTGGTGACGATATCAACGGACATCTTCATCTTTACCAGTCTACAAGAATTGGTGACGATTTCAACGAACATCTTCATCTTTGCCAACGCGAAAGACTCGGCGACGATATCAACGGATGTCTTCGTCTTGTGAATCTAAAAGAATTGGTGACGATTCATTTATTCAATCATTCATTCAGATCATTTAACTAGTGCCTCTTTCAGGTGACTCTTCTTAGGTCCTCCCAGCCCAGTTCCGGCAGTAAAGAACGGTTTAAGTGTTCATTGAAAGTTCAAACTTCGCAATGCGTCGTAGAGGAAGGCCCATATAGAATGCTGTGCAGTAGTCGATCCTGCTAGTAATAAACGCGTGGATAAGGGTTAGCGTAAATTAGATAAGAGAGCGAGAAATTACTCGTAAATGAAGCAGCTGATAAAAGCAAGGACGACTTTGGAGATTTTACTTATTCAGAAAGGCAAGCTTTTGACCAAATGCGACCCCAAGACTATGTATGCACTGATGCAGAGATGACTATGCGAAGGAAGTTAGTGTTATGGCCAAAGAATTTATTTTTCTTAAATGCTGACCATTACGCAGCCATATGAATTGCGTTTTAGATGCAGTGAGACGTGGGCGATTGGACGACATCCAAGCTCCAAGCGAAATCATATCCCGCTCCACTGTGGCCACTGCGGAAACTTCAGATGCTGGATGCAAGTTAACCCTATGTCACCAACTGTATGCTGAGTGCTGACTCAAAACACCACAGAGGTTGGGACAGTTGTAATGTCAGCAGTGTACAAAATGTCAATCAATCAATATCTTGATTGCGACCAATAACAAGCTAACATTCACATAATTTCATATATTTAAGTGCCATTGGCTACAAAAGGAGGCCCATGCAAAAAGGGTTCAAGATCCCGCTAGGGAGGGACACCTGGGTAGCTGAAGTACCATTTTCACGTAATGACTGACATTGCAATCTCATTCACGATAGCTTGTTCAGGTTATATTTCAAAAATTAGAACATTGTGTTAGACCGAGAAGAGACTATTCTAACTCTAAATGACATTCTTAACGAAAGAAACTCCTAGAAGCTCCTAGGCATGCGTGCTTGCATATGCATCAATATAATAAGTTCAGTATAATAAAATCGATATAATAAGATGGTTGAGTGTTTATGAGTTAACAAGGAATGCTCTTAATCTCGTTTTAGATTCGTGGAGATTTACAGAGACGAGTTTCTAATTGGAGGGTTTTCCATATCATATACAGGTCCAGAGGACTTGATAATAAAATTCACGTATATTAGTGCGGGCTTTTGCGGTAGCTATGTATCAGAGCAGAGAACAGAGCCCTGTGGCAGACCAGAAAGAGTGACGAACCTATGAGATCGAATGAACCCAATGGATACGCAGAACTTGCGCCCATCCAAAACAAGATCGAAGTCAGTCACGCAGTTTAACCGATATGCCAAAATAAATTTACGCGATTGATTAATAAGTCTTAATCGACCGTGTCAAAAGCCACACCAAACAGAGCCAGATGGGTACAGAAGCGCGTTTACAGAAAACGGGGCCCTAGGCTCAAACATTTTTGAGGCCCTTCTGAACATATAGACTAAGCTCGAGTCTGAGACTCTAGTGGTGTTTAGCCAATCATGTGCAAAACCCACGAAGTTGAACTTGAAGCCGTTTATTGAGTGTTATTGACACTGTCACTGTAATTATGATTAGTTATAGAAGATATATTTTCAAGGAATTTGAAGTTATTTGACTTAATGATTTTATTTTAAAAAATGACATTGGGTGTTGAATCAACAATCAATGCGAAATACGCGGCCACTTTTACTTCTTGAATAAATTGAGTTCTTAAATTGTCCCCATAGATTGTTATGAAAAGTTCTGGTAGATTGGGAAATTGTATTGGATAATTCCATAATTGAAAAAAACATTTACCATCGTTTGGGGGCCCTCCGAGATTTGGGGCCCTAAGCGCGCGCCTAGTGCGCCTACGTGTAAACGCGCCTCTGGATGGGTACCTAGGGCCTTGTCCATTGCGCCACATCTATCAGAGAGCAGGCGAATCAAGAGAAACAAATCTGTAGAATGTTTTTTCTGATTGTTAGAATCCACATGAAATGTTAGCTGATATGCTACAATCTTTCGATGGTTTTAGACGAAAATGTATCACTCGACGAAGGCCGGATGTCATCGGAAAGAAAATTGATATCAACAGAAGTCTTCATCTTCTCCACTCGGAAGAAATGGGGATGACAATATCAACAAAGGTCTTCATCTGGACAAATGAAGAAGAAATGGGGTGACAATATCAACAAAGATCTTCATCTAGACAAATGAAGAAGAAATGGGGTGACAATATCAACAAAGGTCTTCAACTAGACAAATGAAGAAGAAATGGGTTGACAGTATCAACAAAGGTCTTCATCTAGACGAATGAAGAAGAAATGGGGGTGACAATATCAACAAAGGTCTTCATCTAGACAAATGAAGAAGAAATGGGGTGACAATATCAACAAAGGTCTTCATCTATACAAATGAAGAAGTAATGGGGGTGACAATATCAACAAAGGTCTTCATCTAGACAAATGAAGAAGAAATGGGGTGACAATATCAACAAAGATCTTCATCTAGACAAATGAAGAAGAAATGGGGTGACAATATCACCAAAGGTCTTCAACTAGACAAATGAAGAAGAAATGGGGTGACAGTATCAACAAAGGTCTTCATCTAGACGAATGAAGAAGAAATGGGGGTGACAATATCAACAAAGGTCTTCATCTAGACGAATGAAGAAGAAATGAGGGTGACAATATCAACAAAGGTCTTCATCTAGACAAATGAAGAAGAAATGGGGGTGACAATATCAACAAAGGTCTTCATCTAGACGAATGAAGAAGAAATGAGGGTGACAATATCAACAAAGGTCTTCATCTAGACAAATGAAGAAGAAATGGGGTGACAATATCAACAAAGGTCTTCATCTAGACAAATGAAGAACAAATGGGGGTGACAATATGAAAAAAGGTCTTCATCTAGACGAATGAAGAAGAAATGGGTGACAATATCAACAAAGGTCTTCATCTAGACAAATGAAGAAGAAATGGGGGTGACAATATCAACAAAGGTCTTCATCTAGACAAATGAAGAAGAAATGGGTGACAATATCAACAAAGTTCTTCATCTAGATGAATGAAGAAGAAATGGGGTGACAATATCAACAAAGGTCTTCATCTAGACAAATGAAGAAGAAATGGGGGTGACAATATAAAAAAGGTCTTCATCTAGACGAATGAAGAAGAAATGGAGTGACAATATCAACAGAGGTCTTCATCTAGACGAATGAAGAAGAAATGGGGGTGACAATATCAACAAAGATCTTCATCTAGACAAATGAAGAAGAAATGGGGTGACAATATCAACAAAGGTCTTCATCTAGACAAATGAAGAAGAAATGGGGGTGACAATATCAACAAAGTTCTTCATCTAGATGAATGAAGAAGAAATGGGGTGACAATATCAACAAAGGTCTTCATCTAGACAAATGAAGAAGAAATGGGGTGACAATATCAACAAAGTTCTTCATCTAGATGAATGAAGAAGAAATGGGGTGACAATATCAACAAAAGTCTTCATCTAGACAAATGAAGAAGTAATGGGGTGACAATATCAACAAAGGTCTTCATCTAGGCCAATCTGAAAAATGGTGACGATATCAACAAAGATCGTCATCTAGGATAAATCGTAAGAAATACCGGTGACGATATCAACAAAGCTCTTCATATAGGCCAATCAGAAGAAATACCGGTGACTATATCAATCATGGTCCGGGACGCGGTGGTGTAGTGGTATGTTCTGTGCCTTGTAACCGGAGGGTCGCAGGTTCGAATCTACCTCAAGCCACTGCGTAGCGACCTTGGACAAGTTGCTCACCCACAATTGTCTGTGAGGAAAGCAACGGGAAACCACCTCATTCATAAGCATAAGCCAATGGACCTGCCTTCGGGCAGAGAACTCATCATCATCATATCAACAATGGTCGTAATCTAGGCCAATCAGAAGAAATACCGGTGACGATATCAACAAAGATCTTCATCTAGTCCAATCAGAAGAAATGGTCTTAATCTAGGCCAATCTGAAGAAATACCGGTGACGATATCAACAAAGATCTTCATCTAGTCCAATAAGAAGAAATGGTCTTAATCTAGGCCAATCTGAAGAAATACCGGTGACGATATCAACAAAGATCTTCATCTAGTCCAATCAGAAGAAATGGTCCTAATCTAGGCCAATCTGAAGAAATACCGGTGACGATATCAACAAAGATCTTCATCTAGTCCAATCAGAAGAAATGGTCTTAATCTAGGCCAATGAGAAGAAATACCGGTGACGATATCAACAAAGATCTTCATCTAGTCCAATCAGAAGAAATGGTCTTAATCTAGGCCAATCTGAAGAAATACCGGTGACGATATCAACAAAGATCTTCATCCAGTCCAATCAGAAGAAATGGTCTTAATCTAGGCCAATCTGAAGAAATACCGGTGACGATATCAACAAAGATCTTCATCTAGTCCAATCAGAAGAAATGGTCTTAATCTAGGATAATCAGAAGAAATAGAAGTGACGATATCAACAATGGTCTTCATCTAGGCCAATCAGAAGAAATGGCGGTGACGATATCAACAGTGGTCTTAATCTAGGCCGATCAGAAGAATAGCTGACGATATCTACGAACATCTTCGCCTTCCCAGTCGCTGATTTGTTTATCGTAGCTGAAGATGCAATTGTCATATTCTTCGTCGTTCGTCTTTCAGTAACAAATGTGGCGATATTGTAAACAGACAATCTTCATCATTTGCCTGTTGCAAATTATGTCTGGTGTTCAATGATTTGGCGTTGTCTCACTTTTTTTTTACCAGCAGATGGTATTGTCAGGACTTTTGATGGTAATGTAGATGTAAATGACGCACATCACTGGTAGCGGAAGTTGTGACATGGAAAAAATCGCTTTTAGGGCTGTCACGGGTGCTTAATCAATCAATCAATCAATCAATCAAACATTTATATAGCGCCCCTTCAAGGAATCTATTCAGAGGCGCTCCCAGCCCAACCCCGGCGAAAGAGAAAAGTCTTTAGAGCAGAGAAGAAAGCGGTGGATGAGTTTCGAGGAAGAGACCGCAGCTCAGAAGGAAGCCCATTCCAAATTTTGGGACCAACGACGGAGAAAGCACGCTGCTGCATAGTAGCGGTGCGTGCAAAAGGAACAGAGAGATCACCACGGGTGGTAGAGCGAAGAGAGCGGTGACCAGGTGGAACAGAGGCACGAGAACAGAGCTCACGCAGATAGAAGGGAGCACAGCCAAGCTGACATTTCCAGACAATGGAGGCAACCCGGTAGACAATGCGTTGCGAGAGTGGTAACCAGTGGAGGACATCACGCATGTATTCAGAAACATGGCCAAATTTAGGTATGCTCCCAATCAAACGCGCAGCAGAACGCAATACGCGTTCCAGACAGTTCAGTCGAGTGAGGGGAAGCCCAATATAGAGGGAGCAGCAGTAGTCAAGCCGACAGGTAATGAATGCATGAACGAGAGTAGCAGCAGATTGGGGGGAAAGAGAGCGGGAAACAACGCGAAGCTGTCGTAGCTGAAAGTAGCAAGCCCGGCTCAGCTGCAAGATATGCGGAGAGAGGGTGAGTTCTGAATCCAAGATGACGCCAAGATCTCTGACGGAGGTGGAAAAGACGATATAGGGGAACTCAGAAGTAAGACAAGCATGATCAATCTTAGCAAGCTGCCTAGGGGTGCCCAGCCAGATATATTGAGTCTTAGTGGGATTCAAGCGAAGGCGGTTGGAAGACATCCAGGCAGTCAAAGAGTCAGTGGAGTGGCACATGAGGCGGACTGCAGCGGCGGCGTCAGAGGGAAAGCAGTGGGTGTAAGCCTGTATATCGTCAGCATATAAATGGTTGGACAAAGAACGAGTGGCAAGAAGGCGACTGAGATCAGAGGTGAAGATAATATAGAGGAGGGGACCCAAAACAGATCCCTGAGGAAGGCCAAAACGGACTGGGGTCCAGAGGGACCTGGTAGAACAGTAGACAACCAATGAGGAGCGGTCAGAAAGGTAGGAGGCTAGCCACTCAAGGGGCTTTTCAGATAGACCGAATGATACAGACAAGCGATTGAGGAGGATGTCATGGTCGACCGAGTCAAAGGCAGCACTGACATCGAAGAGTGCAAGAAGGGAGATTTGGGAGCGATCAATGGCGCCATAGAAATCAGAGAGGAGGCGAAGGAGAAGGGTTTCTGTAGAATGACCTTTGCGGAAGCCAGATTGATAGACAGGAAGTAAGTTATTAGCATCAAGGTAATAGTAGTGGATTGAACAGGCGCTGCATAAATTGGTTTATGTATGTAGTGTTGGCAGATCCATATGATAGGGGTAACGATAAGGGATGCATTAGGGGTCGTCCATTAATTGTGTCAACAATATGAGGGAAGGAGGGGGTTTGAAAAAGTTTGAATATTCTTGTCAAGGGGAGGGGGTTTTAAAGACAGGTTGACGTCAACAATGATTTAATCAAAAAAGCAACAATAGATTCGGAAAGTCCTTATGAGTGATCCATTTCTTTGTTGTTTGTAATTTATCAAATGAGATATTTCCTTCGTTTTAAATTATCTTGTTTGTTGTTCCCAGATTACTGAGAAAATGCACTGCATACTCTCTTAAATGCGAATATCCTGGGTTCTTTTCGAAAATCTAATATTACAAGTTTCTTTTCGATGGAAAGATATTGGGGGTGGAGGGTAAGTTTGTTTTGACATAATTTTATTAGGGGGTCTTTAGATGTTTGACAGTTGTTGACAAGGGGAGGGAGGGGTAAAAAACTGTCTAAATTTTTGTTGTTGACGTAATGAATGGACGACCCCTTAGCTCTGTGAGCTGGTTGGTAACCAAGATTATCGAGACTGCATTCAAAATTCTTATCTCCTAGAATGATAAGATTATGCCAAGAAATGTCAACTGCACATGTAAGCTCCCTCAAAAGCGAGCAGACATCCGCACGAACACATCAGCATGGGACGTACGCTTTAACCGATGTAGATAACCGGACTAGGTTATTCAATTATTCACTTACATCTCTAACAAAGGCATTATAACTGATAATGCAGAATTATCCAGACAGTGGCTTTCTGTGGCCCCAGCGAATCCATCGTGCTACTATAGTGGCAAGGGTGAACCTCTCCTGACAGCAACTGTTGGCGCAATGTAGACCCAACGAATGTAACTCTGGATTTAGATAGTTCGAGAACATCCACTTTTTTAATTTCATGAAGCACCACGGTCTCCTTCACGAAGTTTGAAACCCTTTCAAAACAAGTCCAAGGTAAAAAGAAGGTAATGTAACTGTATGGATTTAGATAGTTCGAGAACATCCACTTTTTTAATTTCATGAAGCACCACGGTCTCCTTCACGAAATTTGAAACCCTTTCAAAACAAGTCCAAGACTCGACCACAATGTTGGTTTGCTTCCAAAGTGCATGAAAAAGTGCAAAAATACGCGTGACTAAATGGGACTGTGTTAAATTTATGTAAGGTAAAACTATTACATATTAAATAAGGTAGGCCTACTAGCGAATTAACTCGAAAACAGTGATTTATAGCCGACGCTCTTCCGTAAACTTAGTAGAAATTTAACTGTTACTAGTCTTATCAAACTATAAATTATGAAATAAATTTAAAATTATTTACGAAGTGGTCGCGTGACAAAAAGTTGATCCGCCGACCAAATTTAATCCGCGGGCCAATGGTTTGAGACCATTTGCAGGTCTATGTAGGGCATCAAGAGTTCTTAAGAGATTAAGACGAAGGGTGTGTTTATATATCATTCGCTCAATTACCTACAACAGATATGAAGGCGACAAAAGTTACGTCTATGTAATCTTTTAGCTTTATAAGTTCATAACCAATATTCAATTTTCAAGTAGAAGTTTTAAGGTTTAAGTCGCTCTGGTCCCAGGGAGCAAGAAAGCCCATGACAACCATTGACCTTGACAAGGTGCCGCATCGGCACTCGAGGTTCACAGATGTTGACTCCGGGCATGATAAAGCATCAGTGAATGGCTCTAAACACTTTGCATCAAGGACTTGCTCATCTACGGGCCCTAACCATCTCAGGTGAGGCTCACATCGGAACAGTACGCGCTGTACAATGCCAGCGCTCAAACGAATCGACTACTATGTCACACAATTGGTGCCATTTCAGTCATTTGGCTAACGCGTCACACATCCGACTACCATGCCATTA
>OY744610.1:50517658-50520158 GCA_963556255.1 Allolobophora icterica
TGTTTCTGAAATTTTCTTTGTCTCAAGATCCGCATCAAGCGACTGCATTCTGATAGAATTTTTAAAGAACAAACAAACAATTATATAAGCCTATATAAACGCCATCATATCAATGATGATTAACGTAACAAGCAATCTGCCTAATTAGCAGTCTAGTTAGGGCATACTGTTTAACGACACTGTCATAACAAAGGTAATTAACGTCGCCCTCCTATTTTCTCCAGGCTTAGGACAGGCACTACCACAGGCAGCTAATTTTTGCCTAATTATGAAGGTAGGATCCAGAATTTATCAACATCTTACAGCAGCAAAGGCCTTCGACATTGACATAAGCTAATTTAGTTTGAACAGTTCTCACTTGTGGCACTACATAACCGAGTGCACCTCTAACATAGACTAATAGTCCAATTAGCACGTATTGATAACGTTTCCCTATCTCAGCCATCACCATAATGTATCCTAATACATCATAATTGTCAGCAAATTTATAAGGTTAAGAATATAAATTCACATGCAAAATAAGGTAGCTGAGCAATTTCACGGAATGAAAACGATTCTACGCGCTGTATGCTTCAACCAAGGAATACTTCAACACCGGACTAGGCTGATAAAAAGGTGCGTAATAAACGAGTGTTTTGTTATAAACTACTTTACGTTACTCTTTACTGTGATCGTGTTAAGAGCAGTCTTGTTGTCCTCGAGACCAAGGTCTTGGTCTCGAGTGCACTCGAGTTCGTTTTTAAAAGTCTTGGTCTCGGTCTTGGTCTTGAGGTTCAAGGTCTTGGTCTTGGTCTTGAGGTTCAAGGTCTTGGTCTTGGTCTTGGTCTTGAGGTTCAAAGTCTTGGTCTTGGTCTCGCAAGACCAAGACCGGCTGTTAACATGAACAGTCATTTAACAGAACTCAAGAATTCTGTATTAAGCTTGCTTGCATCATACGACCAATATCTATGGATGGATACAAGTCATGTTGGTGAGGAAAACCCATTGACAGCAGCAACAGTTATTCTGTATCAGACGGTATGATAAACCATGGGAAGATTTCAAAAGGACTCATTAGGGGCCATCCATATATTACGTACACAAAAATCCGGGAAAATTGGACCCCCCTGTTCGCAAGCGTACTTTCTTCACCACCCCCCCCCCCCTGCGTACGTACGCTTGACGCATACCCCCCCCAAAACCAGCTGCAGAAAGTGTTTCGACAGCTCCAGGCTGTCTGCACTTTAGGCCAGATTGAAGGATGAGTGAAGGACCAATATCGACAATTATAGGTGTCTCTTCACAGCACAGAATAGCTGCACATGGCTTTTATATAATGTAATAAAATGCCATCGGACGACTATAGGACAATACAGAGTTACAAATAGGCTAATGTGGACGTCATAATTAGAAATTTATTTTGTGTACGTACACATTTTGTCCCCCCCCCCCGTTCGCACCCGTACGCAAAATCGCCAAAATCCGACCCCCGACCCCCCCTAATTGCGTACGTAATATGTGGATGGGCCCCTATCTGTACATTTACATCCAGTGCTTGAAAAGCTACTGTGCGTGTGTCAGCGACTTCAGCACCTGTATAACGTATTTTTTCACATGGCGGAATTTTTATGAGGCCCACCAGGCACGTCTTGGTCAGAAAATTCTGAGCGAATTGGTTTTTATAAAATACAAAAGGCATTTGGTATAAGAGTTTGCATGAAGGACTGTTGAATACAAATTCGGATTTCTCTGCAGTTTGCATTTAAAGTTAATTTGCTTGAATAAAATAAAAGACTCATGTTTTCATTAAAATAGCGAATATTCCGACTTTACAATTTTTAGAAGTCGACCTGATTTCGATTTTTTGGGTCTTGGTCTTGGTCTTGGTCTTGAGGTTCAAGGTCTTGGTCTTGGTCTCGAGGTTCAAAGTCTTGGTCTTGGTCTTGGTCTCGAGGTTCAAGGTCTTGGTCTTGGTCTTGGTCTTGAGGTTCAAGGTCTTGGTCTTGGTCTTGGTCTTGAGGTTTAAGGTCTTGACAACAAGACTGGTTAAGAGCCAACAATGTATTTCGCAGAATACAAGTTTTTCCATTTTAGTCACCAGGTGGCTGGCATTGTTTCTCATTCAGTCACCAGATGGAACAACAGATGAATCAATAATTATGACTCTGCCCTACACGGTTCAGTAGACCTTCCGGATATATGACGTCAATGGTGGTGTGGGTAATGTTGAGGTTGAGCTGAGGTTGAGGTGGTGACCGTAGTGGTAGCTGGTAGTGTTTGAGGTCGTAGTGTTGTGTGCTATTGGTGATGATGGTGGTGGTGATGAGATAGAGAAGAAAATGATCGTTTTTTACCTTTAGAAATACACTATCAAGAAGAAGGAGAAGGAGAAAAGGAAGGACTATAGAGGAAGGGAAAGGATAAGGGGACGGGGAAGACGAGGGAGGGGAAGGGGAAGGGGAAGATGAAGTGCTAGCGACTTCATTTTCTTAGCCTCGGCATATAACTCCGGGTGACCAGT
>OY744610.1:50525158-50557658 GCA_963556255.1 Allolobophora icterica
GAGAGGTAGGAAAGGGTGTGATAATGACGAAGTTGAAGAGGGAGGTGAACGATGGCAAATCCTTCGGGGTGGGAAGGGGCAGGCACATCCGACGAAGATCATGAGGTCCGGTATGTGCTTGGCATAGTAGAGGCATCATGGCTGCCAATTGTTTCCTGTGCAGAACGAGACTAGAAGGCGCTGCTTATATAGGACACTGAACTATAATACGGAGCGACAGAGTTCGAAGCCAAACTGTAGGCGAGTATATAGGTCGGAGGGAGAAAGAACAGAGGGAGGAAGAAAGGGAGAGAGAGATGGAGAGTGATAGAGAGAGGAAGAGAGAGGAATAGATAGGAAGAGAGAGAGAGAGAGAGAGAGAGAGAGAGAGAGAGAGAGAGAGAGAGAGAGAGAGAGAGAGAGAGAGAGAGAGAGAGAGAGAGAGAGAGAGAGAGAGAGAGAGAGAGAGAGAGAGAGAGAGAGAGAGAGAGAGAGAAGGAAAAGGGGAAAATAGAAAAATGGAAATGGAAGGAGGAGGGAAAGGACGGAGAGAGGGAAAGAGAGAAAGCGAGATGGAGGGAGGGCAGGGTGATCTCGGCCGTCACGCTTGACTGAAGGCAACCACTGATCGTTGAAATTACGAAGTCAGCGTCATCGCTCTGGTCATTGCTTCATCATCCCCTGCAGAATTACGATCATCTGTTCATCAAAACAGGAACACTGGCGCCAAGTAGTTATTGCATTTAAGACGTGTCTACGCAGATATCATGCATATGCATGAGGACGTGTGTGTGTGTGTGTGTGTGTGTGTGTGTGTGTGTGTGTGTGTGTGTGTGTGTGTGTGTGTGTGTGTGTGTGTGTGTGTGTGTGTGTGTGTGTTGTGCCTAAACGTGTACACATCTGTGTACATGTTCGCCGACGTTCACGCGTACGCGTAAATGAATGCGTGCTTATACGTGTGTTTGTATGTGTATGTCTGTGATGCTGCTGCTGCTGCTGATGATGACGATGATGGTGGTGGTGGTGGTGGTGGTGGTGGTGGTGGTGGTGGTGGTGGTGGTGGTGGTGGTGGTGGTGGTGGTGGTGATGATGATGATGATGATGATGATGATGATGATGATGATGATGATGATGATGATGATGATGATGATGATGATGATGATGATGATGATGATGATGATGATGATGATGATGATGATGATGATGATGATGATGCCGTTTGCTCTTCATATCTGTCACAGTTTCCTGTTGTCTTCCTTGTCTGTCTATGAACCTGTTTGTCTGTCTGTATGTCTGTATTTCTGTCTGTCTATTTCTTCCTGTATCTTTTTCTTTCTCTCTTTCGTTAGTTCGCTAATGCTTTCTCTGCCTCTCTTTCACTCTCTATGACTCCGTCTCTGCCTGTCTTATGTGTGTGTCTGTCTCTGTCTTTGTCCCTTTCTCTCCTTCACACTCAACTTATCTCAAACGCACGCTCAAACCGCTTTGTAACACTCTCTTCCGTATAAACAAGTCTCCTCTTGTCTCTTAATATCTGTCTGTCTCCGTCTCTCTGTGTCTGTCTCTCTCCTTCTGAATGCTTCCCTGTCCTTCTCTTCGTCCGCTTGTCAGTCATTCTTCCGATTGCGTTTAAGAGAAGTCAAAAGACAGATGGCCAATCCTACAGGTGTATCGTATGACCAATACTTCAAATACCCCTACATCTCGCGATACATTTTCGCCCGCCGATGTCTAACCCGATCGCCCCGTGTCCGCCTGCGTATGCCTCTCCAGGGCTTTTGTCCTCTTCTCCGACCGTCTGCCTGTCTCACTGGATGTCAATCAAAACGCCCGCATGAAGCCTCGCTTTAGTTTAAACGCCAGACTCCAAAGAAATCTGATCTGACGGCGTTAATTAACTCGGCCCTTTCTATAATCACAGGGCCATACTACATACATACATACATACATACATACATACGAGTATATATATTATATACATACATATATAATTATATATACATATATATACATACATACAACGCATATATATATGTATATATATGCATATATACATATATATATATGTATATATATGCATATATACATATATATATATATGTGTGTGTGTATATATATATGTATGTGTTGTCTCATATATGATTCATAGGTGGCATTTACTTTAACCATAGATGATGCGTAACGTTTGAACCATAGGCCTGTGATTATGGATGCGTGTGGATATATCACCGTGTATGAAATTGTCTACTTGTGCGCATTGGCCGATACATCACGCCGTATGAAATCATACGCACGATTAATGGCAGCCTTTGTTGTATCTCTTACTTCTAATCTGTAATTATTATTTTTATAAAAATATAGATGTAATTTATAACAAGTTACATATTTTTTACATATTTTCGGGTTTGAGTGTATGTCTGCAGAAATTTTCGTTCCACGGCTCGATAGGAACTTGCTGATCCTTGTGCGAGCGCTTTGACAATGCGACGGCCTGCCTTTCCAGTGGTTGTACCATCCATCTGGAGTATTTTTACCCAGGGACACAGCATGCAACACGGTTCGTACAAGGGGAACTTAAATGGCGTGGCTCCCATTCAAACGGGCAGCGGTGGTGAAGGATCTCACCCGATTAATTAATTGAAACTGTGAACAGGGTCATAGAGCCTACGTGTTCACAAGCCCACATAAATAAATACATTTAATGTGTACAAGGTCAGTGTTTTTGCTCACGTAAAAATAACTCACTGCATAATGTTCATTATCACCACCATCATCATTAACGTCAACATCACCACAACCACCACCACCACCTATAAAAATCACCACCCATAAAAATCACTACCACCCATAAAGACCACCACCACCCCTAAAAACCACCACCGCCACCCATAAAAACCACCACCACCTTGGCGCCCATTTAAACAGGCAGCGGTGGTGAAATATGTCACCCAATCAATTAATTGAAAATGAAATGGATCGAAGCCGTATGCCCTGTATACGGTAGAAACATCGACGTACAGCCTATTGGGTAGAGTGGTAGACAAGCGTGTATAGAGAAGGACTATGTTTACATTTACACTACACTATAGCCTACTTCTACCACCATTTGTTCCTGAAGCCAGCATGCACTTGGTGAGGATGAGTGAGACAAAATGACCTCCGTGCTTTTCGGTCATTTATCAGAGACAGCTGTTCTCGTGTTTAGACAAATCGTGTTATGTCTTCGATTCTATTGTCTACCCATGCAGCGGAGTCGCCGTTCTCTCTCGGTTCTCATGCCTCCAGTGAAACCGTGGATCAAGTGGAACTCTTATCTTGACCCTGTAACGCATACTCTCTTGTTGTTGACTGACGCCTGTCATCAATGCTGAACAACACTTCAACACTTTTCATCATATGTATTATAAACGACGAAAAACAATAAAAACAGAAAGTGTAAAACTTTAACGCCTTCGCTTTTCATAACCTTGCTTTAGTTTTGTTAAGTCGTGAAGTACAGATTTTTTTTATTTTTTCTTGAAGGTAGGATTTGCTGTTGTTAAGTGGTTGGCGTGCATGCTTGACTGTCAACTCAGAGGTTAAGGATTCAAATTCTTGCCAAAGAATGCTCTTCTTCATGTTCTCCTTAAACTACTACTACGCCTCATTTTCCTCCTCCCCCTCCTCCTCCCTCTCCTCCTCCTCCTCCTCCTCCTTCTCCTCCTTCTCCTCCTCCTTCTCCTCCTTCTCCTGCTATTCCTATTGACATAAGTATGGCTTGTTTTTACTGCGCCATTGCTTGATGCCTTATGCATTGTGCATTGATATGAGTTGAGGGACTGACATCATCGTCATTTTCATCAATGTCATCGAATTCGTCATCGTCAGTGATTTGGCGGCGATGAGTGAGACTAAATGACCTCCGTGCTTTTCGGTCATTTATCAGAGACAGTTGTTCTCATGTTTAGACAAAGTTGTGTTATGTCTTCGTTTCTATTGTCTATCCAGTGCAGTATACAGGTCCTCTTCCTTTCCTTTCCTTCGTCCATTAATTCATTCACAATTCTCTATAACTCAACGTCAGAGGTTTCAGGACGTCCTTTTCTCTTACACAGTCCGTGATCGTGGAGTTGTCCTAGACAGGGAGCTATCTTTGATCATGTCAACTATGTCTGCCGCTCATGCTTTTACCACCTTCGTCAGCTCCGTATGCCATCCGCCGCTGTCACTATTCACGTCCTTATCTGCACCATGGTGGATTTTGGTAACGCTATCACTGCTGGACTTTCACTGACCAATATTTCTAAGCTGCAGTCTGTTCTTAATGCCGCTGCCCGTATTATTAAAGGTGTCCCTAGGTTTTGGCCATATGGCTTCCTTTATGCGGGTTACTTTGCGCTGGTTCTCCATCCAGCAGCTGACTATTATGCGTAATTGTATTGTTGGCTCTGCTTCATCATACCTTAGGGACTTCTGCATTTCGATCTATGCCCCGTGCATTTTCGATGGCGCTATAGAAATTTCGTAGGCGGATTTGCAGTCCCTAATTTTTATGTTACAACGTTTTAAATTAGCTAATAGCATTAGAATTGTAGTCTCCATTTATTATTATCATCTCGTTCGCAGTTTTAAATTAGATATAACGTTCGATTTTGATTTTTTATTTATGTCTTCCGGCCTTTGGAATGTATCGTCCATAGGTAATGACCTCGTTTAACAATATATGGTAAATCCTCACTGATAAATTAGATAAGAATATATTGAATTGGATTAGATTGGATTGATTGGAATTAATTGGATTGGATTGAATTTGATTGAATTTGATTGAATTTCATTAGGCCACAATTAGAACTAGGCTGATTTTCTGTGATCCTATCTGATCTCCTCTTATCTAAGTTACTCAATACTTGGAGAACGAGGAAGAGTCCGTGACGTGCCTGCTTGACTTACGACGTATCCCTGACATGGTTTCAGTGACTTAAGTCATGTCATCAGTGACTTACGTCATGTCATCAGTAACCTAAGTCATATCATCAGTAACTTAAGTCATGTCATCAGCGACTTGAGTCATGTCATCAGTAACCTAAGTCATATCGTAAGTGACTTAAGCCACTGACACCTGCAGTGGGAGGCGAACTTAGCTGAGAGGTAAATATACAGAGGTCACGGTTCATGCGCGCAAAGGTCACGCATGGGTGACAGACGCGTGAAGATCAGCGGCGATCAGGCCATCTATCGATGCGTGGAATCGTGTATACATATATGCACGACATGTGAGAGATCATCGCAGGTCAACAATGAAGACAGCAGAGACCCTATTGAACAACTCTCCAAGAAGTTTACCTTTATTACACGGTGCGCGGTTTGTTCCAGACTTATATGTACATGTATACAGAGAGAGAGAGAAAGAGAGAGAGAGAGACAGACAGACAGACAGACAGACAGACAGACAGACACAGACACAGACACAGACACAGACACAGACACAGACACAGACAGACACAGACAGACACAGACAGACAGAGACAGACAGAGACAAAGGGAGGAAGAGAGACGCACACAATAGGACAGAGAGGCAGAGTCACCAGGCTCAGAGACAGCGAAAGGCGGATCGTAGGAAAGACAGAAGGAGAGAGTTAGAGAGAGAGAGACTCAGAGAGAGAAAGAGAGACAGACAGACAGACAGAAACAGAGACAGATAGACACACACACACACAGCGAGAGGGAGGGAGACAGTCACCCGACATAGAGACAACGAAAGGCGGACAAGGAGAAAGACAGAGACAGACAGACAGACAGAAAGGCAGAGGCAGACAGACAAACAGACAGAAAGACAGAGGCAGGTAGACGGAGTATTCAAATAAACGGCCATCGTCGCACCGATCGGTCTTTCCCGCCCCGTCCTCCGTCGATCCCTTCTTCGTCTCACATGTACGCAGACGTCAGTGAAAAGGTGTCGCTGTTTGATCAGAGTATTTATCCAGGAACGACGGACGGACGGACGGACGGAGGAAAGGGTTGCCCATGGGGAAGGGGGTGGCCGATGGGGAAGGGGTGGCCGAGATGTGGAGGGTGTAGGAACACGTAAAGGTAGAAGTTTACACGCAGTAAGCACTGGCAGATCTCTCTCCGCTCGCGTGTACAGACAAGTCACTGACCCAGCCGAGTGTGTACCGTTAATGAATGGTTTTGCGTCGTGGACGTTTTGTTGGCTATTCATTGCAGCCATTCGTCCTTTGTGGCTGGATGAATGGAAAGCAAAATGTTTGGTTAAAAACTCGCCAACGTGACGGGTGATCTTCGAAGCCTTGAGGTGATAGACTTTGTCGGAAATACATTGCAGAAACTCCGCGGGTCGCCTTGATAAAATGTATCTCATTAAATAACAAACGATTGGCGATGTAGACAGATGTAACGCCATTCGTAAATCTGTCGTCTTCTACAAGAGTGGGGTGCTCGGTAGTGTCGTGGTTAGCGCGCTGGGCTGTCGGTCGAGAGGTCGGGGATTCAAATCCCCGCCAGGGCAGAAATTTGGTTCGAGACTTCTGTTCCACGTGCGCCCCCTATAGCCAACTCAGCTATAATGAGTACACTGACCGTACACTGTCCGTGGGTAGATGAGACGGCGAGGGAGAGGACTGGCCATCCGCTGTCGTATGCCGAGGCTAAGAAAATGAAGTCGCTAACACTTCATACCCATGGCTGCCTCAGGGCTAGCTTATGGGACTGCTCCTCTTTTCCTATGTACAAGAGTGGGCATCTCAGTGGCACAGAGACGGATAAACAGACGGACGCGTAGAGGGACACGGTTGATGAACTGATGCAAGCGAGCATACAAAAGGAGAAGGAGAGGGTCAGAGGAAGACAAAGAGAACGAATGGCAAGAGAGAGGGAGAGGCCAGAGAAAGAGAGAAGCAAGCAGATATACGGGGAGAGAGAGTGAGACAGCGACAGAGAGACAGAGAGAGACAGAGAAGTGACCAGATATTAGGAGACGGAGAGAGCCAGAGAAACAAAAGAGAGAAGAGAAGTAGACACGCGGACAGGAAGAAGGACGGAGAAAGACAAAGAGGAAGAGAAGCAAACAGATACACGGGGAAAGAGAGAGTAACTGCGAAATAAATGAGAGAAAGAGAAGCAAGCATAGTATACTTACGGAGATGGAGAGGGCTAGAGAAAGATAGAGAGAAGCTAGCAGACTCATAGAGAGAGGGAGAGAGTAACAGAGAAAGACAAGAGAAACAGAAGCAGGCATATACACACGGAGAGGGAGAGACCCATATACAGACAGAGAGCGAAACAGAGTCAAGCGTACACACTGAGAGGGAGCGGGCATAGAAAGACAGCGATAAACAGACAGACGTACAGGTGCTGGCAAACAGCCTGCGGCACCCACAGAAACCGGATCCTATGACCTCCGGAATTCCATCCCTTTCACTCACCCCAACCCCGGGAGAACCAACATTTTATTTAAATTCGATTCGTGGTGGGCCTTCTGGCCGACCCGGGGGCAAATTGTTGGGGCGCCCGTCGCTCGAAAACCCCACGGCGTTCAGAGACCCCGCCTGACACCTGTTACTCAATTCGGAGATGCTGCGCTCCACGCCGCCTCGATGAACTTCATTAACAAAGTGTAGCAATGATTGCGTCAATGGCCTCTGCGAACCTATTTCAAATAAACACTCAGAATCCTCTGCAACTCGCTGGTCTGTACAGAGCAGTGTTTCAGTGGAGATATCTGATATAGCGCCTCTTAAGTACCTTTTGATACTGAGTGGGGATTCCCTACTGAGAACTATCATATAAGGGAAAATGGAGGGAAAGAAAATGAGAGAAGGACCCAGACGGATGCTGCTGGACTGGATGGTGGTGGATGGATAGAGTAAACCAGCATATAGAGGAGTGGTATGGTGTCACTCCTCTAAATGCCCAGCGCCATCGATTTTCTGTCGTATGGTCGTGTGTGATCTTTGAACTTTGGAAGGAGGGCAATATGAAATGCAGTTGTATCGTAATGTAGTCCTATATTACATTGCATGGAAGCTCAGGGGCGTAACTTTGGTCTAAAAACTGGGGGTTACCAATTTCTTACATACACGAAGCAAGGCGGAGACTGCGATCCCATGGGAAGGCACAATAATAGAATATTGATTGGCATTGTTAAAAAAAGTGGGGGGTACGGTACCCCCAGTCCAAAAAGTGGGGGTACGGGTACCCCTCGTACCCCCACAAATTACGCCTATGTGGAAGCTCATCCAGAAATCAATTTAGAGGGCCATGCAGGTACATTGACGCGGATACAGAGAGAGACAAAAACACGTATTTTGGTCGTGAATTCTTCAAACCTGTAATAAATATCGAACTATTTCAGTGTAATATGCATTGCAGAATACACAAGCTCTTAATAGAACCGCAGCTTCGCATTCATCAATTCACAGATCACGAAACTTCCATAACAGAACATTTACCTACAGTTAGTCCTATATAAAAACGGGACTATTTAAACATGCGCTCTATAAACGTGAAGCTACATTTTCCAGATACATCGTATACTCTCTCGTGTTTAGTAGAAAAAAACAGCGTTCCATATCTATGGCGTGTCGTCGTTTTCTACAGTTAAGTGAGTAAGCAATTATTAACGCGCCTTCTACCCAACTGTATAGAACGAGAAATAGTACAAGCGTAATTACAGTAACAGTTCAAAGGTCAGTAGGCCTGAGCTCAATGGCGTTAAATTATAATTTAGGCCCATCAAAGCGGCTTGTTTACAGGCCCGAATATAGGGGAAGGTCACACGAGGTCAAGCAGAACAAATCTTAATTTGTTTAGTTTTGGATTTTTCCGAGAATCTTGCAGCATACGAGGCGGACACACAAGGGCTACAAAAATCGCGTATACAACATATGAAGTATATTGACGATTCGCACAGGTATACAGGTATACATACGCACATGAATACACATAATGTTAAGGGTTATTGTGTATTTATTAAGCACCAAATCCGCCAATCTCTACTAAAGATCAAGCATCAAATCAACGGCGCTGAGCAACAGTGAGTGCAGGACTTGCTCAAAGTCACTACACAGTAACCATCTCAAAGGTGGATCGAACCCGTACTCTCCGCGTTGCAAGACGAGCGCTCTAACCAATCGGCTACCCTGTGTCAACGTGAGCGTGTACAAATACGGGTAGCACATTTGTATTGATAATTCCGTTGATAACTTGTGCTAATGCAAGAATGCATTCGAGCAGGGATTGCCAAATGTATGAATACTTTAGTTAAGATTTTTACGACACACAGACGTTGCCATGGGTGAACAGATTCGTGCATGCAAGTATGCGTGCAGTGCATGCAAGTATGCGTGCAGTGCATGCAAGTATGCGTGCATTAATCGAGATATTTATATTGCGCCTATTCTATCTATTTATCTATAATGAACTTCTATAGCGCCCCTTCAAGAAATCTACTCAGTGGCGCTCAACACCTCTCAAATGCATGACAGCTTAAGTATACTGTATAGTGTGTTTAAGGAGGACTCATATCGAATATGGCTTCTGAGGTTAAGAACATGCTGTTCGACAACGTAGGCATGTATCTATGTATCTGTGTATGTAAGTGTGTTACTGTGTGTATGTATGTATCTATGTATGTATGTATAAAATGTATGTATATTTATGTATTTATCTGTGTATGTTCATGTATGTATGTATGTATGTATGTATTCATGTATGCGTCTGTGTACATGTAACACAGTATCTGTGTATACAAGTATGCATTGTGTGTATATTGGTCTCTGTGTTTGTATTTATGTATATGTATTTACATGCATGTATGTATACCTGTATGCGTGCTAATCGTCTTGTCCATCCTTCATTAAATGCAATTCACCACTCCTGCGTATACACGTACAAAGAGCCCGAACCATTCACAATCTTCGCTCACAGTCAACTCCAACAGACCCCCTTCAATCCAAACCGTCAAAATCCTCCTACAATCCAACACAAGCTGCTTCACAGCTTCTGCCTCTCCATCCCTCTATAGTACCTTCGACCTCATCTAACTGTTACATATACACCCGACCTACAGTTTCTAAACGTCAGAACGGTAACAAAAAGCTTTGACTATAACATAGGCTTCCTAATTGACGCTATATATAATGACCAGCTGTGCTGTCCGAAATTCTTAAATACAAGTTAATATACAAGCGAATAGTCCATATTATATATATATATATATATATATATATATATATATGGGAGAAATCGTCTATACATATCTGTAAGTAATTAACCCTGTTTATAAACATAAAATGCCGTTGCTGTTTACACGATGTTAATGAGACGAGTTACATTACTCTATATATGTATAAGATAGAAAACGGTTGTTAATATGTTACAATTGTTATAGCGCTACACGTGTTCCTCCATCTTCCTTCTTTTCCGTTTACGTGAGTAAGTAAGTAAGTGCGTAGGTAGGCATCCTGCCATTGCGCCCATACGGGACTCGTATTCGCATCCCCGTACATTTGGCCCATACGGATCCTCTGAAATGTCTTTGGGTGCACGTCGTTCCATGACGCGGAAAGCGTACTCCTGATTTGATTGTCGCCCTCATCGTCGCTATTATAGTCTACCGAGGTCATCGTAAGATTTGAGATTGTGGTGGTGGTGGTGGTGGGAGGGTGGCGGGTAGACGTAGGAACCCGCCAGCCGCGATGCCGATCCATAGAACTGTTCGCAGTAGAGACTGGCCGCGACCGCCGACTGGGGGTCGCTCCCCGGGGACAGGCCCGTGTGGTGATGGATGGTACCGGTCGAAGCGAGCTGTTGGTGTAGCATCCCAGACAGCATCCCGACCCCGGCCGACGGCGGTCCACCGGCCGAGCGAGCCGACGAGGAGTGGCCGCCGAGGGGAGACTTGACGGAGTCGGCGAACATGCTGGACAGTGACCCACCACCACCGTTCCCACCAACGCCCTTGACCGTCGGCAGGTCCGATTCTGAGTCGGAGTCGACGTCCGGGTTCGTTCGACCGTCCAGATCCGGAGAGTCTGGTTCCTTCTTCGGCTCCATGCCCTGCCCTCCGGAGTCAGACTGGTTCCCTGGGGTCGTCGTATCTCTGAAGATTGACACCACACGACAAACATTAATACACAGAGCATCGTTTGAGAAACTCACGCAGAGCACTAGAAAAAGGATCACTAGGACAGTTCAGTTCATCGTTTAAATGTGTGTGTGTGTGCTTGTGTGTGTGTGAGAGAGAGAGAGAGAGAGAGAGAGAGAGAGAGAGAGAGAGAGAGAGAGAGAGAGAGAGAGAGAGAGAGACAGACAGACAGACAGACAGACAGACAGACAGACAGACAGACAGACAGACAGACAGACAGACAGACAGAGACAGAGGCAGAGCGACAGAGAGAGAGGGAGGGAGGGAGGAAGAGAGAGAGGGAGAGGAAAAGAGGTAGAGAGAGGGAGAGAAAGAGACAGACAGACAGAGACAGAGAGACAGAGACATGCAGAGAGAGAGACAGAGAGAGGGAGAAAGGGAGAGAGAGAAAGATGGAGAGTGGGAGAGAGGGAGAGAGAAAGAGAGAGAGAAAGAGAGAGAGAGAGGGACAGAAAGAGAGAAAGAGAGAAAAAAAAGAGAGTGGTTCGAAATTCAGCAGCAGAAGTGGGTCCGACACCATCGCCCTTGTCCATGTGTGGTGGTCGAAGCCTTCCAAAATACATAAACACGTATAAATACTACATAAAAGATAATTGTGTATTGTTCTTCTTAACGACTTTAACAGCAATCTGATTGAACTCTCCACAGACAGTTAGTGATTATAGTCTGAGTCTATTTGCCGAATTCGCTATTGGGCGCCTATCTGCTTGTCTTTGTCTCTTTGTATCTGTCTGTCTGTCTCTATCTATCTATCTGTCTGTTTCTCTCTGTCTTCTGTCTTCTGTCTCAATCTCTCCTGTTTCTGTCTCTCTCTGTCTGTCTCTGTCTGTTAGTTTCTGCCTCTCTGTGTATCTCTCTCTGTCTGTCTCTGTCTGTGTGTCTTTGCCTGTTTATGAGTCTGTCTCTGTCTCTTTCTTTCCCTGTGTCTCTCTCTAGGCTAACTGGAAACACTCGAAACAAAAAGCTAAATACTCAAAACAAAACTTAAACAATTGACTACAATTTATAAGTTCATGAAAGTTCGTTTAGCACTTGAGTAATAAAAATTATACTCGAAGCTATACAATCATTTGTCATTGGTCTTTCCCTCAAGTTTAATTTTAACACAAGTTTATACTCATCGCAACAATTAACTAATAATTACTACATATAACTTTTGAAATAAAAGAATATTTGCACGATACTCAGAACTACGCTAACATCCTAACACGGTATACGTGCTCTGGAAATTTCGCAAGAAATAACTCACACAAAATTTTCAAAAAATTATGTGTGAAGGTATAATGATAGCGTCATTAATTAGGATAAAAATTTGAAGGGAAACATTAAACTACACAATGTACGATGGTAAATAAATGGATGTAATGTTAGACGTCTTCAAGTATAGACGAATCTTCAATATATAACATGGGTTGCTAGTCAAATATTTGTCAGACAGATGCCTGGCTTCACACAGCTTGACGCTTCGACTACAAGCCATACATGTCCTGAACCTTAAAGCATGAGTAACTGAATTTTTCACTTTGATTTTTAAGTCTATAATATATGTAACTTAAGTTTTCGACTTAAATATAATTTTTTATTAACATTTTAGATTTTTAACCAATCTTTATTAACTTGTTCGTGCTTGGTAATTAATGTCTTATATGTTCAGTTTGGATAACAAAAGGCAAATGCATTTACAATGGCATGGATATCACCATTGTCATTATCATGATATTCATCATCATTATCATCATCATCATCGCCATCATTATCATCATCGTTCGTCGTCGTCATCACCATTATCGTCGCTGTCATCATTGCTATCATAATCATCACTGTTATCATCATATTCGTTCTCGCCAACATCATCTTATATGTGATAAGTGGAAAATCGAAATTTTCAAACTGCATATGTTCTGCTCCCTCTCTCCCTGTTCTGGGGTCTATTGTGTCCTCCCTGACGCCACCCACTATTCACATTGCCACATAATGTAATTGACTTTAATGTAAAGGACTGTTGTAGCATAACACAGGAACCCATTGCCAGAGGTCCCTCCTATTCTCAGATTATTAAGATTTAAATTAAGCAGTGCCTATGATACCCATAAATGTCAACTGAACACTCTTCCTCAAACTGTCGAGCTGTAATTGAACTGGTAAGTAAAATAATATGATTATATGTATTAGAATTAAATTTTGTGCAGTTGGCTTGAGCCATAATCTACGACAAATTCACGTTACACACTACTCACTCCAGACAAATCATTGTATAGTGTCAAGTGTCAACTGCGCTTTTTGTGTCAGAATACTCTTTATTCTTTGGCTCTGGTATGAAGACTATATAAGCTGTCCCCGAAAAATGCTTTCCCTAGTTTTTGTAACCTTGATGGATCATATATACCTGGGAGAATAAAAACTAATAACAATAAGACGAAACAAGGGTCAATACATAGCGCAGTGGAGCGATCGAGGCTGAAAAGGAGCTGTACATGATCTCAAAAATCAACCACATGCGGATAGAAGAAGAAGAATATTAACAAGAACAAGCAGAGGAAGAACAAGAACAAGAACAACAACAGCAACAATAAGAAGAAAAGAAGAGCAGTCCCTTAAGGGGTAGCCATGAAATGTGAGCGACTTAATTTTTCTTAGCCTCGGCATAAGAGAGCGGATGGCAAGCCTCTCCCTCGCCGTCTCATTTCCCACCGACAGTTCGCGGTTAGTATACTCTTTATAAGTGAATTGGCTATAGGGGCGCAAGTGAGGTAAAAATTTCGACACAAATTTCTGCCCTGTTGGGATTTGAACCCCAACCTCTCGGTTGACAGTCCAGCGCACTATCCACTAGACTATCATGCACCAAAGAATGACTTTGTTCCTATACAACAACGGACGAATCAACGGCGGCCACAGCAGCGAAAGGAACACAGCGAATGCATGTATGCGACCTTAGGATTGCTGGCGACTTACTTACTCATTATTATCTTAGGTCATAAGAGGGTTAAAGAACGCTAATGGTTAACTTAAGACTAAACTACGACATATTATGCTATGTTGATTGAAGACGGAATCGAATTTCAAATAGACCCAGACGGATTTAATTAATCTCCGCGCCGATCTGCCTCTTTCTCTCTTTCTCTCCGCCTCTCTCTTTGTCTTTCTCCCTCTGTCTGTACGTCTGCGTCTTTCTTGGTCTTCGTGCCGTATCTCGCTCTCGTCTCGTTCCCTGCATCTGTAGTCATGTAATTGAATTCGACTGCAGAGCCAAGCGAAGAAGGACGGACGGACGCTCATCAAAGACGAAAAATTGCGCAGAGAAAATGGTTAACGGGGAGAAACGAAGAGGAGAAACTGAACGCAGAAAGCGGCGGCGGCGGCGACCAGTTAAAAGGTGCCAGTGATATGAAATAGAAGCGAAAATGAGGGAAAAACTTTGAAAACACGAGACGCGGAATAGCATTCGATTTGGAGGAGAATGAGATCTCTCGTTCACGTGTGTATATCACGATTACGATTCATATATGATTCGTAATCGTCAACTCCAAATTTCTAAAGTGCTATTCTAAAGCTAAGCGCAGGGCACCAGCTTATGCACTAGGTGACCAATTCCCGTAACTGTAATTGTAATTGAAAATTTATATAGCACCACTTCCAGAGAGATTTAGGCTATCAGAGGGGCACAATGGAAACAATTTACTTCGCTTCGCTCCGTGAAAATTTACATCTCAAATTTCACAAGCACATCATTTTCTATAGCTACCCAATAACGAGTCTCTTGGTTAGCGTGATGGACTATCAACCGTTTCGAGGTTTCTTCTTCCCTGCACCCCCTAACCAACTCACCTATAATGAGTAAACTGACCGCACACTGTCGGTGAGAAGAGAGACGACGAGGGAGAGGAATGGTCACTCCTTTTCATATGCCGAGGGTAAGAAAAATGAAGTCGCTAATAATCCGTATACCCACGACAGCATATATAGGATCCATAGTTTATGGGACTGCTCTTCTTCTATAACAGTCACGCACAAGCGCCTCTGACTGTTATAATACAAGTAATCAATTTCAAGTGATGCTAAAATAAAAAGAATGAATTAAAATTAAATTATACGGCAAATTATTTCAAATTTTCCTACGTTATATGTTAAGAAGATGAGGAAGACCATTTACAAAATTAGCCAAATTTATTTTCAGATTTGAGTATTGATGCGTTTTTATTCCATCCAATCCTCCGCCTTCCAAGCTTTCTCGTTCTCAATGAAACCCGCCTTAACAGCTGCCAGTGTGTAATCTAGTCCCCCTGTTCTGGGGGGGGGGAAACAAGGTTTCTCGGGGGGGAATTTCCCCCCCAAAAGGTGTCTGCCTTACAATATTGCTGAGTTCTGGGGGGGAAACTTCAATCCTGGGGGGGGAAATTTCCCCCCAAAAGACGTCTAGATTAACCTTTATCATCCCAGATCTTGAAATTGTTATGCAATCACTTCTGAATTTAGTTGTGATACAGTTTACACCCTATATAGAGGCAATAATTAACAAAAGTAATATATTTTCAGCTCATATCAGAATTCTGCATATGTTCCCAAAGTGGAACGTTGGGTCACTTTGCCTATCATAAGCACTGTGCATTAGTGAAAGTTTAACTTTTTCAAAATAATGCAGATATGCAATGTCCAAAAGTTCTGATTCACAAATGTTAATATTTATTTATCTAAAACAGTTTAAGTTGAATTAGAAACTGCAAAGTCAGTTATGTTCCTTGATGTGGTATGCTTCAAAGCACAGTTCGTGGAGCCGCTTGTCGCATTTTCCGCACTTCTTCCTAGTGTTGCTGCGGCAGTAGGCGCATCTACCTTGTGTTGTGGACTCAATGAAGTGGTTCAGTCCATCAAATCGGAGCAACGCAGGCACCGGTGCTGTCGGACCGCCCAGTCGTTGACGCGGCACACCCTTCAGCAGGCCGCAAACCACTTCGCGTCGAAACTGAATGTGACTCGGTCGTTCTGGTGCAGGAAGTAGAACACACTGCATCTTCCAGGCAGCCACAACAGCAATGTTCAAAGCATTTACAAACAGGTTCCACCACCATTTCTTCCCTTTTATTTTCGGTCTGTATGCCGAAAGCAGACGATCCAGTAGGTCAACCCCACCCATTCCTGCCGTGTAGTTACAGATCATTCGTGGCTGTGCCACCTTGGTCTTACCCTGACTCCCTTTCATATGTCGCTCGACCATGACAACAGGGCTGACGGTGTCAAAATTGCTCAGACATGTGACAACGTTGTTGTCACTCCAGCGAACAATGTTCACCTTGCCATCGGATGTGTGAACAAACTTTCCTCTATGCGCCTTGTTGAACTCAGATTTTGGTGGCAAAACTGCATCATGCAATCGACCATCCCTACCAGTACCAGTAGCTTTCATTCCAAGGCCCTGGCACATCAATGAATATGATGTAAAGAAATTGTCGAAGTACAGCTGGTGTTGAGTCTTTACCGGAATTTTGTCAACAAAACCAAGAACAACATGCTCACCAAGACCAGTCTTTTCTGGTCTGTCACTTTTGCCACAATAAATGTTTGCTTGGTATGGAAACCCATCAGATGAGCAAAGCATCCATACTTTGTACCCGAACCTGATTGGCTTTCCACGGATGAACATCTTAGAACTGTGATGACCATAGTAAGGCACCATAGACTCGTCAATGCTCAACTTTTCATGGAAAACACCAAACTGCAGTAACGCACTGTTCAAGCTGTCGTAGACAGGTTTCACTTTGGCAACTTTCGATGGCAAAAGGTTGCGATTGTCAGCAGCATGAATGAATTTCTTGATCTCCTGGAACCTGTTCTTTGTCATTGCCTTGCGAACTGCTTCACAACCAAGATCATCTGCTGTACTCCAGTAATCTCGCTCTTGCGGTAGGCTGTTATATCCCGACAGAAGAACAATCCCAACAAACTTCCGAATTTCTTCAAATGATGTTGCAAATGTGGGGTCATTCCGATCTTGATGTGCATAGAGTTCAGTCTGGACTTTTAGGATGTCAAACAACTCAGGTCCACAACACATGTCAAATAACTCCAGGGGTGTCTTATGAATAAGTTCTGGATGCATGTCAGCTAATTTGGGAAGTGGAGTCGAGGGAATTTCGGAGAAGTATTTGTCTGCAGGTTTCCAGGATGAACTGCTGCTCTGATGACCTCTTCTTCGTTTTGGTATGTCACCAACTCTTTCACTAGAAGAAGAATCGCCATGACTGTCACTCAAATTGCAGGTGTGCTGCAGTTTTCTTTTCTTCTTGGGGTGTCTAAGAGTTTCATCAGGAGATGAGGACTGAGTCACAATCGTATCATGATCTTGACTGTGAAGTTGTTTTCGTGACCTCGTTTTCCGTGTTGTTTCAGCTACTTCTAGCTGACCATCATTTGTCTCAATTGCTTCTTTATTTGTCTCATCACCACCTGTGAAAACATGAAGTTTCCCACATACATCTGCAGGTTCCACAGCTGCCAAGTCGTCCTCGTCAATCGCTTCGACTTCACTGTCTACACCATCGTTTGGCGGAAGGATGCATATTTCTGGAACACTATTATCATCATCTGAATCTGAGCCATTGTCACTGCCAGAATCTCTTAGAACTGCTTCAACAGCCTCTTTTAGTGTAAAATATCCTCTTCTGGGCATGCTAAACACACAGTGAAAAACAAATTTTAAAACGTTTCATCATCGCTGTTTGTCTTGTTGAATGGAATTGTGCATCATGTACGGCAAACTCCAAAACAAAATAGGTAGGGTAAAATAGGGTAATTTCGGCACCTTAAGCAATTTCTTCAATATTTAAAATGTTATCACATCTGTAGGACACATTGAAGTTTCCAAAGTTTGCTGCATCCCTCTGCTATGAAATGACGCCTTCAAAATGTGAATCGTCGGTCATAAATTCCTGTTATAACATGCGAAGTGAAGGCATTCAAAAGCCGAAATTACCCACAGGGTAGGGTAATTTCGGCCACAGGGTAGGGTAATTTCGGCAATGGTGACGAAATTAACCGAAATGAAAATTACCATACATTTATGACTAGCTAAATTGAGCAGATAGGCATAAATTATGAATGTATACCTATGGTGGCATATACCTGCATTTTGTTTACACTCTACAGTCAGAGACTTTAACACGCAATACTATGTTTGGCTTATATTTATTAAAAATTCACAAACTGTTCAAACATACCCGAGTCATAGTAACCTAGTGCAAAATGGACTGACGAGTGGAGGCCACTGCCATCATGCAAGAGTTCTTTTACGCAAATCCTTATCCTAGCTAAAGTAAGTTAACAATAAAATTTAACGACGACAAAAATTACCAAGCATAATGGAAACATTTATGAAGCATTTAGGCCCTACAGTGCAATAAACATGACGTTTGTGAGTTGCGACATCTAGTCTACTCGCAACTACCACAGTAGAAGACAGGCTGTTTGTTGTCGATGCAAGTGGAGTTTCGCACACCCATTTCTCGCCTCGTCTGCTCTGACTCCAACGTTATAATACGAAATCTTGCAAAACAGGCATGGAGTTTGTGTCGACGAAACTACTAGCGGCAAACCGTTCTGTGACTCGATGTAGGCCAGAATTTGACCTTGCCATTGTCTTTTCACGCTTCCTCCTCTTGTTGGTCTTCTCTAGAGTTCTGGACGTTCGTTGAGTTTTCGTCTTTGCAGTCTCTTGCGTCTCCAACTGTCTTTTGTAGGGCAAACTTTTTAAGACTTCTGCGTGCATAGGCCTACCTTGCACTCACTCTTGTCGGATCTTTGAAACATTCAGGCTCACTAGCTGACCAAAGTTGTTCTCGCAACGGGAAGAACCGAAGACAGGGTGACACTGGATTCATCTACATTGAAGATATTGTCCTATGGTATGAGTTTCTTCTCACTGTTGTGGAATATAATTAATTGCAATTCATCGAAGTACCTGTCCCTGTCGACTTTGGATCTGTTAACTCCGATACCTTAATTCTGCATTGAAGTCGGCTCTGCTACCCATGCGGATAGCTATTTAGCGACCGTTTTCTTTGGACGCTCTTCAACAAGCACAACCTTTACTGCTAACCTGATGTCACTGTTCGACCACTGAGCATATCGTCCACATTTAGGGCTTGGCTCAGTTATCTCACCCAATCATCCATTTACCTGTGCAAATACTCATGCGTTTTAACTATGCAACGGATGCTGACAGAATTAAAAGGTCTATTTAAACGTGGCCAACTGAAGCAAGACAGAATGGTAATTTCGGCACTACCCTAGAGCAAATTTCGGCACTGCCGGAATTAGAAAAGAGTTGAATGCCGAAATTACCTCATAGGTAGGCATTATTTTGACCGTACATAGAAAAAATAATCGGCTGCTATACACTCTATTATCGCTCAGGGTTCTGTAGTGCAATATTTAAATGTGGAGAAAAACCATTGCATTTATTTATAGGAGCGATAATTTTTTTTAGCAACGATGTCTCTGAACTGATATACAGTTAACAAAACGCATCAAAACCAAAATGACTCACCAATCGTGCTAAAAATACGATTCTTACAATGTTTTATAACTTTTTCTATATTATAGCGTCCAGACCTATGACGTTACACCATACAGCTTTATTGCTACACGATATTTTGTCGGCTACTCGGGGGTGCCGAAATTACCTCCATGCCGAAATTACCCCACTTTACCCTACTACAAACCAAGGAACGACCACCTCAATCACACTAGAACTTACTAGTTTCTAAGCATAACATAAGAGATAATAATAATAATAATAATAATAATAATAATAATAATAATAATAATAATAATAATAATAATAATAATAATTATAATAATAATAATAATAATAATAATAATAATAATAATAATAATAATAATAATAATAATAATAATAATAATAATAATAATAATAATCATCATCAACATCATCATCATCATTATCATCATCATCGTCATCGTCATCATCATCGTCATCATCATCATCATCATCATCATCATCATCATCATCATCATCATCATCATCATCATCATCATCATCATCATCATCATCATCACAATTACAATCAATGTACGGTAATTGTGGAGTTACATAAGACAATTTTCAGTAGCAACGCAAAATAGTGGTACGTGTAAGGACAGTGACCCAACGTTCCCAAAGTGGAACACATTTGAAATCAGCTACATTGCTCATCCATAAAGCAGTACCACTGAAAAATTTGACCATACACAAGCACAATAAACACAGTTCATTCAAAATGTACAATAAAAACAATCAAATGTCACATACCTGTAACATACAGTTATTTTCCAAATTTAAAGGCATAAATGTCAATTTTTGTCCGATTTGTACCACAATTAAAATTTTATTTACCGAAACAGACGCCAAATCAAAGTATATAAACGCGCCTCCGTCATTGGTCAAACCAATAAATACTTATGAGATTACCTATAGCCTGTTTCACTGCCTCCCCAGAAGTTTTAATAATCTGTTCCACTTTGGGAACGTTGGGTCAATAAAGGTTAAACACTGAACAGCTGCTCTGCCTCTTCACTCTATTCTCTCAGCAACCGGACTCAGATCTCAACTGTGCATATCTGGACGGTTTCCAGATATGTCCTCTGAAACGACGCTGCGCTCACGAATAAGCTGGTGCCCTGCTCTTAATTTTAGAGTATCCACTCAGAAATTTGGAGTTTACGAGTACGATAAATTAACAGAAACTTCCAGGGTTTACTTTACGCACACAACAGCTAGACCACGTGTAATGTAATAAAGGGCGTAATACAACTCATTTATCTCTCATAAAACTCCGTCCGTGCATGCATTATTGCCAGGTAGTGCCAGTCCCAAGCCTGGATGAAGGAGTAGGAGGGCGACGCTAATGATCCTTGTTATCACACAATGTCGCTAAACTGAAACTACTATACGGTTGCACGACAAATGGTTCTCGACAAATGGTTCATCGACAAATGGTTCACTAGCTTTCACGATCTTTCTGCTTCTAGTTTGAGTTAGTTTTCATCGGTTATCCAGCTTCTAGTCTGAATTTTGCTATGACATGTTTTCATCACTCAAGCAGTGTAAATAATACGAAATAATTTTTCGCTAAAACCTGGGTTCATGAAAATATAGCTCAACCTAGAAGATCGTGAACCATTTGTCTGTGAACCATTTGTCGTGAACCACTTGTTTGTGAACAATTTGTCGGTGAACCATTTGTCCGTGAACCATTTGTCGGTGAACCATTTGTCCGTGAACCATTTGTCCGTGAACCATTTGTCGGTGAACCATTTGTCGGTGAACCATTTGTCGGTGAACCATTTGTCGGTGAACCGTTTGTCGGTGAACCGTTTGTCCGTGAACCATTTGTCCGTGAACCATTTGTCGGTGAACCATTTGTCCGTGAACCATTTGTCGTGACACCTACTACTACTCATTTAACTTTGTGTATGTTAAGTACGTGTGCCATAATAACGTGGCTCCATTCTCTTGTTGTCATTAGTTGCCTGGCTATTAATAGGGCGAGCACTGAGCAGTGCGCCAATCTGCTTATATATAAGAGGCGATAAATTGCACCATTGAGCAGACGACATATAATGGGACTGTTGTACAAATAGAACCCTGTATAATAGACGAAACCACGTTCTCTTCAGTTTTCCGTTCGTTTAAGACGTGCGAACAACCGAATGTGTATACAGCGGTTGACTTTCCGTTCCTTCGACAGGTTTTCGTCGTCTATGACCGCCACACGAACGCACGCAGTCACGGATCGGCGACGTCACACTTGACTGAACACAATGCCACGGCCGCACATCTCCGTAAAATCGAGTGATAGGATTTACAGAGGCACTCTACTATGCCGTTGTATTCTGGTTCTACTATAGCAGTGGTTTAAGACTGTGAATTATCTTTTAAAGTAAGGTAAAGTCGATGTCAACGAGTCACTAGATATCGCTAAACACTTGACAATGTTGGCAATTCTCCCGTCCATTAATTGAGACACCTTTTTGTCGCCTTCTCAGACGATATGTATTCCTGACTTTCGTTTAATCGCTAGTGAGTATGGACACTAACGGAGGAAACTACAAACGATGTCAACGGCCCCGACAACCATTATAAGATATTGTTAAACATCATTTCTGTGTGTTTTAAAATACTTATATATGGCGCATTTGGGAAACTTAAAAAGACGCTGAAGACGCAGTACTATATATATTTATAAAACTATATATATGTATGTATATATAACAGTTATTAAAAGATTCTACTTTCAATAATCTGCTGTGTAAGGACCTTTACAGTTACTGTAGAGGTCCTTACACAGCGATGTTCTGTCCTGTGGTCGTGTGCACTTCTGTATTTTGGAAGTAGGGCAATTTCAAATGCAGGTGATTTGCATTGCATATACGTTGTATTGTATGCGTATAGGAGTGTATAGGAGGAAAACGAGGATGGGAAAGAGAGAGGAAAGTGGAAGAAAATAAAATGGAAACAATGTAAGTGGATTACGGAATACTGCAGAGTACAGAGGGTATTGATAAAACATGCAGAAAACGACTCTAGAGTTGAAACTGCAGGAGGGGATAAGAAAGTGAAAGCAGAAGAACACAAACAAGAAACAAATGCATTCATTCATTCATTCATTCATTCAGAGGACTTATATAGCGCCCCTCTAAGATACCTAATCAGAGGCGCTCCTGCAGCCCAATTCCGGCGATGAAGAACAGTTTTCAGGTGCTTGTAAAAGGAGTATGCAGAGTCCCCAGTTATAAGATAACACGCAGATCGGGATTTAAGGAAGGTTATTCCACGTGGTTGGCGCATCCACTGAAAAGGCAACACGTATGAAAGGAACGAGAAATAGGTTCATGAGCGCCTCTGACTAAGTCTTATAGGTTCTTCTGAAGTGGCAATTTTACTATCATAAAAAGGGAACTTAACAGTCGAAGCGAGAAGAAATATTAAAAAATATGCATAGAACGAAAAGAAGAAAGAGAAGGATAAGGAGCAGTCAGGTGAAGGAGCATAAGAAGAATAACTTAAAGAAACGAAGCGAATCCATCCCTGCCTGCCGAGCAAGAAGATGTTTGAAAATTTCTACTTCACTACTAGCGAACTCGGATGCGATATTCTACTTCAAGTCCTCTGCAATCTGCCCGTGGGCAGGTTCAAACGTCCAACGGCGCCACTCCTCTCCATGCTGGCTTCCGCCTTCAGTTTACTGTATCCAGTATCCATCCACCATCATCCAGGCCAGCAGCATCCGTCAGGGTCTTCCTCTCGTTCTCTTTCCCTCCATGCATTCTTCCTTTCACTAATAAGTGATCCTCTTCCTCTGTCTTTCTCTGAGAGTAGCCGTAAGAGACCTTTTCTCTTCCACCCTTCGATTGTGATATGAGTAAGATAAACGATGGGAAGGCCAGACGGCGAAGGAGAGGAGAGAAGATTTAAATACATTATATCGTCACCTAATGAAGTCAAAAAAGTTATGACGACATAAAGCTGTTATATAAATAGCTAGTTAAGAATTCGTAAAGTGAAGATGCTATAAACGCATGATGTCAATAAGTGGTGACGTGATAAAGTTATGATGACGTAAACTTATGACGTCGAAAAATTACATAAAAAGCTATGATGTCATAAAGTTAAGGGGTCATAAAGTGACGATGCTATAGGTGTATGATGTGATAAAGTGGTGATGACATAAAGTTGTGACGCCGCAAAGTTATGATATATTATTCCATGCGTAAGAGCTGTCATTTTTTCCTTCCCCACTGGTTGAAAAAAGACTGCAAAATTACCAAATATTATATATGTATTTATGTTTGCTTCTCAGCTTTTGCATAGCGCATTTTGTAGGCGCTATACGAATATCATAAATTATCTCAACATCAGAAGAAATTGTATAAATTGAACAAAGGACCCAAGCATAACGTTTGCGTTATATGTACGTGCATATGTGTATGCATGTATATGTGTACGTGTGTATGTATATGTATGTATATGTACGTGTACGTGTCTGTATGTCTACGTGTATGTGTACGTATATGTATGTTCATATATAATACAATATATTATAGTGTAGTACAGTACAGTCCACTGCAATACATTGCAATACAATATAATATAAATGACCACATTCCTTGCATGGGATAGAATGCTGTGCAAATGTATAGGCTTCATATAGCGCCAGTTTTCTACTGACCTGTCCTTGGATTCGGCGGCCCTGTCCCTCTGTCGTCTGTTTTTGAACCAGTTGCTGACCTGGGTCGTCGTCAGCCCGGTCGCTTCGGCCAGCTCCCTCTTCTCCCTCGGCGACGGGTAGGGGTTGTGAGCGTACCAGTCCCGTAGAACCGTCCTTGACTTCTCCTTGAAGCAGTAGCTCGTCTCCTCGCCGTCCCAGATCGTCCGCGGCAGCGGGAACTTCCTGCGGACGCGGTACTTCCCGACGGCTCCGAGGGGCCGACCCCGCAGCTTCTCGGCCTCGATGTAATGACCCTTGAGCCAGAGCGATTGGAGCTTGGCGTGGTTGTGCGGCGAGAACTGGTGCGATTCGAGCAGCTTGTACAGCTCCTTGAAGTTGCCGCGGTGAAAGGCAACGACGGCCTTGGCCTTGAGGACGCTCTCGTTCTTGTGGAGGTGCTCGCAGGCCGGAAGCGACCAGAGGAACCGGGCCAGTCGTTCAACGTTGCCGCTGTTCTGGAGGACCTCGCAGACGCAGGCCACCTGCTCCTGGGTGAAGCCGAACGAAGGGAGCATCGCAGATGCGCCGGGGGCCCCGGCGCCGCTCCCAGGGCCCCCGCCGGCGGCGCTCGAGGCCAGCGCTGCCGCCGCCGCGGCTGCCGACGAAGAGGCCGAACCCCCGAGCGAAGATCCGGTCGGCTCCAATAACATGTGGTCGGCCGCTGCCTTGCCGTAGACGTCGCAGTCGCCGGTCGATCGGGACGGGAAGTTCACTGCGTACAGACAAACAATATCGACACTAAGAAAGGTGTATGTTGACTCGACGAGATGGGAATACTCCAACTCGGGTTACCTGCGATGCCAGACAGGCGCCACGGACCTACCCACCCACCCACCCTCTGCACCTCTCCCATCTTCCCTTCCCACAACCCTCCTCCTTCACACACACGCACGCACGCACACACCCGCCAAGACCGACCCACGATAAAGATATGTTAGACAATATCTAACTGAATTATTCACCATGGCAACCGCATCAGCCGGCGACACAGAATACGACGGCGGCGCGTCGAGACGAACGTACGCAACCGGACGGACGCAGACGGAGGAAGAGACGGAGGCAGAAGGGCGCGCGGACGTAGCCGCGCGGACGTGATAGACGCTCTCGAATAAATAAACAAGCGGGCAGCGCGGGATATCGAGACGCGTCCGAACCGTCAGTCAATTCGCGCCTTTGGGTCCCTAATCTAATTAAAAGGGGCAGCGTAAGTGTGTTTGGAAGAATTTCGTAAACAGACGCGGCGTCTACGACGGCAGCGGCATCGGCGGATTTACACGCAGACGATACGGCGATCGCAAGAGGCAATCTTTTGCCCCCGACGATAGGCTGCGCGCCGCCGCCGCCGCCATTGAGAAGAGAAATCGCTGCAGCGGAAAACCGACCGATAGGCGGCGCCTCGCGACAGTAGCCTCGCGCCGCCTGGTGTCGAGGAAACGAATAAGTCGGAGGAGGCGGACCGATCGCGGTGACGTGCATCAGATACTCCGCAGGCAGAGGTCAAACCCCTTGCGGTGTGTGCGTAACGATAACGGCAATTCGGTGAACACGTCAGTCAGTCAGCCGATTTACCGTGTTTCGCCGGAAGTACGTAGAAAGAGGCGTTGTGGAAGATGGCGGACGGCAGGAAAGAATGCGAAAATAAACGGTAGTGACGCGAATGCAAATGGTTTTCGTAATTAAAGATATCGACAGCCGATTATAACCCGATTAACAGAACGCCTTCGTGTATGCCCTACACCGTTGTTACCCTCTCTGCGGTTTGTTCCTTTAACCCAGAGTCTATCTGAGAATGTCTGTGCGGAAAGAAGCAGACTATTGAGGTGAACAGAAAACAGATCCAGTGCTATGAATAGCAGGAGGCAAGGAGTAAAAACAGAAGCTGTAACGCGATTGTGTATATAGCAAGGAAGCGTTAAGTTGGGGGCGAACAGCCTTCGTCCGCTTTTTCCCAACACAGACGGGACGGCCCCAGGATACGAAAACGGTTTCTCAGACGAAACAGGATTTCTCCATTCCGTAGATTCTATTGCCCAGATGATCTATTGCAGAAACCTTGTACCTCGGACTCTCATAATTAGAATTAGATGACTTTGATAACCTAACTTCAGTGCTCAACTATACAAATTCCACCAAATCTAACCCTTACGTTTGTAAAAACATATCTCTAATTAGTTCGATAGGCTAGCTTGAGTGCTGAACTGTACTGCACATACCAATTTTACCAAATCAATCCTTAGATTTACAATAATTCTTCCAATTAGTTCGCTTATATATAGCTTGAGTGCTGAACTATGCAGCATGCATGCCACCAAATCTAACCTTCATATTTACAATAATACTGTTCAATTCCTTCGATAACCTAGTTTTCTTACTGTGCCTGTTGTGGTATTCCCTATAGACTGAGAACTTCTTTGCTTCTATAGCGACGCAGTATGAATTAATTATTACTTAACTTGACACCAGCTTGTCTTACATTATACTAATAGGGTTGCCAGGTGTCCGGTAATGAACCGGACAGTCCGGTATTTAGACAATTTGTCAGGTCAGAAATTTCAGACATTACCGGACATGACGGTGTCCGGTAATTTTCGGTAAATAATTACTGTTAACAATAAGTGTTGGAATTCATCATTCTCGAAGGACTTCGACATCATAAAATTTATGGTGTTCAGGTCCTCCGAGAATGATGTATGTAATATCTATCGTAAGTTCGTAACAATTACATTTATTATTAAATTTTATTTGAAATATACGATGACAAAATTACGAACTGTACTGTACTGTCAGTGTACAGTGCACATCGCAAGCGTTCGTTTATTATGATTTACGAGTTGACTCATCATAATTGTAATTGTAACCGGACATTTATATATCGCCATTCCGATCAGCGTCGCTCTCGAACCACATCAGTGCCAGTACCGGCAAAAATAAAAGTTTTAATGCGTCCACGGAACTGAAGGAGAGAGAGGACAAGAAGCTCTTGGCAGAGTGACTGGGGAAGGCTGTTCCAGGCTGAAGGACCCACACAGGCAAAGCTCCTGGATTGGGCCGTGGAAAAGTGCATACGTGGAACAACCATAAGGCCACGGGCCAAGGATCGCAAGGAGGTCCTGTCAAGCAAGGACAAACCAGGGTGCAGAAATTCATTAGGTAAGACGCCGAGAGGCAGTTGCGCATGAAGGTGAGGAACAGAGTAGGAGAACTGAATGAAGGGAACATGAGATAAAGAGATTCAAAATCAATCTTGCTGTGTACAGTGTAAATTGTCTAAGTGAGGTCATGCGCCGAATTGGCCGATAGACGGTATGGTTAACATAATGGGTATTTATTATGTCCGAAATTCAAAAGAGAACATTTCAACATTTTTCTACATATTTTAAGTTTCGCCTTTTTGTTAAAGCTATCGTCTTATTATTACTTTTATTCAATACTACAAATCACAGTGTAGTATATTTGTATAGGCCTAAATCAGACTGTTTTTAATGTTCATTTTAAAAGTAACTTTTCAATTTTTACTGCTGTTTCGTTATCTTGTCAGCTTCAGGGGGCTTCGCCCCTCTGACCCTCTGAGGGCCTGACCAGAGGCTTTCCCAATGCCCCTAGACCGATCTGGGGACGTCTCCCCCAGACCCTCATGACGCGCTCGCCATAGTCCGGTAATTTCCTCAAGACTACCTGGCAACCCTATATACTAATCAGTGTGGGAATTGTAGAAAAAAGGGGGTTGAACATTTTATCCGCATTTTACAAACTGATGTCAACGAAATTTGAAAGCAGCTGATTTCAACGCTAACAGTTTTGCAAGTCAGACTCGAATCAGAATCGATTACTTTGTTGAGAAAATTCAAAATTGCACACACGGAACACCATGGAAATGTCTTCTCTTTGTCAGAGACTCAGAGTCAAATAATGCTAAGTCACACTAACACAACTGAGGAGGTTGGAAACGACCCCCCACGGGGTGTGCAATAAACACTTAACTGTTGGGTTCTAAGAAAGACTAGGGGTTGACCCCCAACCCTCGACAATTCCCACCCTGGGCGTACCCCTTGTGGTACGCGTGCCACCGTTTGAAAACCGCAGGATTAGAGCCTCACGAAGTCTAAATCCGACATTGACGACGCTCCAAGATCCGCAGCGGAGGATAAAATAACCGACTTGTAATCATTTTTGAATATAGGGGCAGAAGTGTAACTAAACATACGCGAGGCTTCTTCGAAGAGTTTCTCGAAAACGAAAATGATTCAAAATGTAAAACTGTAGGTGATCTCCCTCGATTCAAACCCTGAAAATAACATTGACCGCGGTTAACAACGGCGCCACCGTAATCTGATCAGGCTATACTGAGATACGATATAGTCATAGATGAATGGTTGGTAGGTTGATTAGTTACTGTTTAACGACGTTGTGTAATAAAAAAAGATGATTGCCGTCGCCCTCCTCCTTTATCCAGGCTTCTAACTGGCACCGCCTGTAAACGTCACTGTGGGAAGCTTAGCTTACAAGCGTATTTGTTGTGTAGTATATCGAATGTTCAACGTCGTCTTATGGCTACTATATTAAATCACCAATATTACCAGTTTCTTTACATTACGTCTTTTGTGTTTAATCTACTGTTTTTGTTCTGACTTAGCTGTTCATCTTTGAAGGAGAATGCAATGGTCAACATTGTCAAAGAAAGCAGGAGGTCAGTATTGACCTGAGCTGAATTTTCTTTGTGGATTACCAGCAAAACACAAAATTCAAAGCTCATCATCTGTAAAAAAGATATGTAATCCACCACCTGACTATCATTTTTATAAGAGAAAACTGGTATGATAAGCGCTCTCACCTTCAGAGCTCCCGTGGACCCTCAAAATACCGTCAGAGATCTGCTTTCAGATGCCCACCCCTAAAAGTTCTACCATCAGACACCCACTCTCAGAGATCTACCCTCAGAGACTCACCCTCATAGATCTGCCATCAAAGCCCATGCACCCTTAAAAGATCTACCCGCAGATACCCACTCTCAGAGATCTGCACTCATAGGCCAAACTTCAAAGTTGACACTCACCACTCTTGCTTAAACTTCAGATTTAAAATATGTCATTGCATCTTCAGAGTCCCAGTTTGTACATTGGAGCCTCCTTTTAATACAGTTCGTTATAAACCAACTTCTGATATAACACGTCGACTACCAAATCAATTCATCATGCAGAATGTATCTCGTTTTAACGCTATCTCGATTTACAACTCGCTGATTGTCAATGATTTCAAGCAACAGCGCTTTTCAGCGCCACGCAAAAGGAGCTACATCATGTATCTTAATACATACATGTATATATGCTAAATACACACATACAGACATACATGTTTACATGTTTTATTAGCATACAAACATGCATGCATACATACACACTTGCATACATACACACACACACACATACATACATACATACATACATACATACATACATACATACATACATACATACATACATACATACATACATACATACATACATACATATTTAGCATCCACAGTATTTGTATGTTGTCTTCTATGCTAACGACACAACGCAACCAAGCACCAAAGTTCATCACCCAGGGGAGGCGGTTCATCGATGTCAACTAGCTGGACGCGAACTCTCTTGGCAGGGAATGCCAACGAAGTACGTGCCCAGGACGCGTGCTAGTTAAATTAGTCGGCTTTAGAGCCCCTCGCGTCGGCCGGGGGGGTGGTGGTTCCGCCGGTCCGAGCATTAACGCAAGTAGCGGATTAAGCTTACAACACCACGTCCAGCGATAATTCGTGGTATTTATGCTAAGTGGCGAGAGACGGGGCTTTTTGTTAATCAACTTTAACGATCGCGTTTTGTATTTTTTTCGAGTCGTCCAACAAAGAACTTTGTATAAATAGGTTGGGCCGACCGTAACACAATCCGGCAGTGTTTGCGATCGGGTGTTTGTTCTACAGCCGTGTCGATGGCAAGTCCAATCAACGCGACCGCTCATTCGATACGTTCACAAACACAGATGAAACCGGACTCCGCGTGACCCAGCTGATTTCGAACTGGCAAGTGATATGGGCGATAATACAGGGTACCGGACGAGGAACACAGCGCGTGATTGTGCCCGAGCTGCTAATGATTATATGCAACATAGGGCCGCTACGGCCAAGCAGCGGGGTATGTATGGTTCGAGATGAGGCGGGTGGGTTGGTGGACGGGTGGGTGGGTGAGTGGGTGGGTGGGTGTGGAGCAGACGGCTGAGAAGGGGTTGCGCTCAGAGTATTCAGAATCACAGTCGCACACGCTCATGCAGGCAGAATGCTACGGTAAAACAGAACAGATGTAAAGTCATACCATTTCGGGGAGCTGGGCGTCAGACAGACAGACGGACGGGCAGACGGGCAGACAGACAGACAGACAGACAGACAGACTGACAGGGCGGCTGCGTTACCAGCCAGTGTTTCGTTTGTATCATAGTTATGACAGTTTAACGAAGATAGGCGTCACATGATTCTTGACGGAGCAAGTGACACCAGAGCCGCCCTTATTGGTAGGCCACATGCCCTCCTCTTCTTCCTCCTCCTCCTCCTCATCCACTGAGACGACGAAACATACCGGATGTCCCGGCTACAGCTGCTGGTAGAAGCAACGATGACGCATCACGTGATGGAGCCCGTCAAGAAGCAGCGTCAGCAGCCAGCAGGTTATCGGATGTCGACGAAGCATCTTTCTCTTCGTGTCTCCGTGTCTCTGTCCTACTCTCTGTGCTGTTATGTGTCTCTGCCTGCTCGTCCATCATTCTGCCTGCATGTGTCACTCTGTATCTTTGCTCGTGTCTCTCTGTATTCCTCTATCCGTTCTTTCGTCTCTGTCTCTCTTTCTGTCTCTGTCTCTGTCTGTCTGTCTGTCTATCTCTGTCTCTGTCTGTCTGTCTCTCTCTGTCTATCTGTCTGTCTGTCTGTCTCTCTGTCTCTCTCTCTCTCTCTCTCTCTCTCTCTCTCTCTCTCTCTCTCTCTCTCTCTCTCTCTCTCTCTCTCTCTCTCTCTCTCTCTCTCTCTCTCTCTCTCTCTCTCTCTCTCTCTCTCTCTCTCTCTCTCTCTCTCTCTCTCTCTCTCTCTCTGAGTCTCTGTCTCTAGTTCTAGCTATCTGTTGATCAAATTTAGCAGACCAATACGGCAACTATTGATTCCAATACATTCCTATCGTAATATCTCTATAATAGAAATCTACATAGCGTTGTTTTATATCTCGCAAATACGGTGTTTCCTTAAGATTACTGTGGTAAACAAGCGTGTGTGCCCCACCGAAATTCCTACGGGAGGGGGCAAAACGCAAAAGCTGGGACACGTCATAATGGCCGGATGCATGCGGGCTAAGACTGTCAAGGCATGAATTCTAGGGGTTTTTGGGGACAGAGAGCCCCATCTTTACGCTATATATACGGGTGCTGACACCCTCTTTGATAACGGTCTTGTTTAGTCGTGTCGGGAGCCCCTCTGATGAGTTTTGAGGCGCTGCATCGTATGTTTTAGGGATACAAATGGCATAATCAGAAGGAATCTTAGTCTCACTTATTATGGTTACATGTTTGACAACAAACTTCTTTGAAATGACGAGTGATTAACATAATATATAGTCTTAACATAACAGAATTCAACGATCCAGAACGAAAAAGCTTGACTAACAAGAACTATAATTCGTTCAAAGTTAGTTCATTCAAATATGCACGCACAGACGTTTCAAAAAGTTCTGTATACTGGGTATTTAGGAATAATAGGAGTTAAGTTATATTCCAGACAGAAGGTCCGACATGTATAATTGAAAATAGACGAATGTCAGAGTGGGCAGAGCTTCTCTGTGCGTGATATTCGGAATTACTTATGAAATAAGATCTGTTGAAAAATAAGGAAGTAAATTACTATTCGTGACCTATATCGAAAGTAAGTCTAGAACAAAAGCCATGGCAGGCCAAAGAAAACTGTGTGTATCAACACAATAGAAAACCGGACTGTTACGGTAACGTGTTACAGTAACGTGTTACGGTAACGTGTTACGGTAACGTGTTACGATAGCGCAGTGCGGGAATTGTAGATAAAAGACTGGGTGGGTTGAACATTTTATCC
>OY744610.1:50562658-50570158 GCA_963556255.1 Allolobophora icterica
CTTTTGATATCTCAATTAAAGAATAAAAATAATAATGATAATAATAATAATAATTTTATTAATAATAATACATGCATACATACATACATACATACATACATACATACATACATACATACATACATGCGTGCTGAACTTGTCAAAGCGCCCTTGTAACGGCATGCATGTGTCGTGTTACGGCGCTGTAGAAATCGTCGTATTCATCATCATCATCATCATCATCATCATCATCATCATCATCATCATCATCATCATCATCATCATCATCATCATCATCATCATCTTCATCATACCATACATACATACATACATACATACATACATACATACATACATACATACATACATACATACATACATACATACATACATACATACATTAGGGTGATTCATAAAAATGGAAAATCTTATTTTTGTTGTGCTCTTGCTTTTTTCTGTTCCTTTTGGTATTGAAATAAGCCACAAAAAATTTCAATGAATTTGGATGATGTTTAGTACTGCCTCAACGACTTTGAAATTAGTTAACTTTAACTCGTTTTGTCCAAAAATTCGAATTCAGTAAACAACCAATTTTACTGAAAAGCTTAACAGTCAAGTCTAAAAAACAATGTAACACTGCCTAAGAAGCCATATCTATAACCATAGGCATAGCCACATTGATAAATTTTATATTTTAAAATTTTTCAGTGGGTTATACCTCAGCACCCCTACTACTCCTGGATGTCTCCCGGTGTTGCCTCCTCTTGAATTTAAGTCTGGCTACGTCCTTGTCTGTAGATTTAAATGCCAATATGTTTCTAATGAATTAAAATGAAACTCGTTAGAAAGTATGCAATTATAAGTCCATAATTTCTGTACTGTATTAACTAGAAAAATTAGTGACTATGACTACATTCAGGAAAAAGTGCTTTTTGTTTGAATTTGGAAATTGTTTCCGATGGTCTTCTACAATTTGGAACAAGAATTGTTTTTTTATCTCGCTTTGTCGAGTTGAAGGTTAAGGCCAGTGCAATCCCTCTATCCGCACTGTCATTGACAACTTAAACATTTGCAGAACATATGAATCGATGAATCATCTGGTTCTTCGAATGCTGCTGAACGAAAGTCATAAATTGGATAAAACGGATACATTATCATTGCCATGAGTTCAGTTCTTCGCTGCCGCTGAGATGTAGGTTGCCTTTCTGTTGCTGACATTTGTTCGATCCAGTGCAGAAGCAAGATTTGGTGGAAAGATATTCGCAGAACTGAACTCATTTTGTCTGACTCTCATAGTCAGATGTGGGTGGAATTGGAGTTTTCGCAGTGTTCCTTCACAAAATTTGAAACTTTTCATTAGTACTCATCTTCTGAATCACTGTCATCTGATTCATTTTCAAAACTTGATGAAGACAACTGTTTTTATGCATCATGACTTAGATATTCCGTTGCTTTTTCTTTCCTTTCTTCCTCTTTTATATGCCTTAAGTTATCTTCTGGTGATTTTAATTTTTAATTTTCTTCTTTTTTGGCCAAATTTGCATGCAATGGTATATTTTCTTTCTGATCACTTATCCACAAGAAATGTTCTGTCTTCTTCAATTTCAATTCTTTCTGAGAAAGTTTATCTTTCTTGTGGTGAATATAATAACCTTTTTATGCATCCAAGCTTGTAGGCAATACTCTATTTCAGAACGTTTCTTGAGGTTCTCCAATAAGATGAATGAATGTAGTTGACCTGGTTTCAGCAATAATATTATTTCATTTATTTATGAAATAATGCTAAAAAGTATTTCTCAAATAGTTTCCAATATTTTCTTTTTCATAAATTATAGTAATATTTTATGTTCGTTTTAGTTCTTTATTAAGAAATAAGTAAGTAAGTATTACTGAGTAATTTAAAATGCTTTACAATAAAAATATTATATTGAATAAAATTTATATTCCAAATAAATATTTGAGCTCTTTGAGGCAGTTCTAAATCCACACCAATTTCAGCCATATTTCACAGTTTTGTTCTATGGACTAAAAGGAACAAAAAAAGTAAAGAGCCTCTTTTAATTCTTTACTTTTATTTTTTTCCTACAGAACTTGAATCACCCTAACATACATGCATTGCATACATACATACATACATGCATACATACAGAAAACGTACACTCACATTCACTTATAGTGGAAACAACTTGTATTTAAATAATGGGGGAAACGTTGGTTGTAAACCCCCAAATCCTCACGGATACCTGCAGTATACTTGATCTCCATACATACAACCATGTCACATGAGAGAAGATGAACAAAAACGAAGTTGTGGTTGGATTCGACCAGGATGCATAAACACATGAGACCAATTATACTGCAGTCGTCTATGTATAATTTCAATTATTTCCGTGTACGACTATAGTCTACTCTAACTTTAATTGCTCCTGTCCGCTCTAATCACTGCAGTGATTCAGCACAAAAGACATCCTCGTTATTTTCCTAATTATATATATATATATATATATATATATATATATATATATATATATAATATGTTCAGTTGGTTAACTGTAAAATCACTTAAAGCTGTTTGAAAAATTTACATAAGATCCGGATATGCAAAACCTTGGGATCTGAACGACGACCTATATCGACCCCATTTGTTGAATGATCGGGGTTTTGTGATAAACGAGCCTACGTCATCATCTTCGTTCTTCTTCACCACTACCACCATCATCATCACCATCATCGTCGTCGTCATCATCATCCCCTTTATCAGTATCATCATCCACTTCATCATTATCATCATCATGATCATCATCGTCATTACCATCATCATCTTCGTCATCATTGGCATGATCCTCAATTCCTCATCATCATCAGCGTGGTCATTTCCGGATGTTGCAGTTTCCACGACTTTTCTACATCATATATGCGCCTTGATACGTACGTAATCGGAATCGGAATCGTAAACTCCAAGTTTCTAAAGCCTTACTTACTCTGATGCAAAGCACAGAGGACCAGCTTATTCACGAGCGCTGTGTTGTTTCAGAGGGGTTGTCCAGAAATAGATGTTCAATGTATAAATACATGCATGTATACATACATACAACATATGTATACAAGAGTCCCTTAAGCTATAGCCTAGAGGAAGCCCTGAGTATGAGATGCTATAACGACTTCATATTTCAAATACTCTCTGCACAAGCCCACTCCCTCGCCGTCTCATCTTCCCACTGACAGTGTACGGTCGGTGTATACTCGTTATAGGTGAATTGGCTACAGGGAGCGAAAGTAACGCAGAAATCTCTACACAAACTTCTGCCCGGGCGGGGATTTTAACTGCGGGCTCCTCGGTTGACAGTCCTACACGCTAACCACTATCTCGTATACCCCGTTTAAAAACAACCCGGGATTCGGCCATAAGCCTTATACGCGTCGCCCTGTTACAAGTCTCTTCCAGTTGCAGAGACGACGCCGCGGGGCAGAAGATGCCCCCACCAGTAGGGGTCTTTTGACGCTCCAATATCTCGGCATTCGCCACATGTGCACGCAACTTAGAACCGCGTCCAAATAAACTATATTAGATAAATTGCAGTGTTTGTTTTTAAAGCATACAGACGAAAGGCGTCTCTAGATATATGCTTATAATCATCTGCAACCGATAGAGGACGTGAATGAAACCGCTGTTGGATGGAGATGCGGCTTGGTACTGCAGCAGATCTTATAAGACCAATTACATGAAATAGGCGCGTAATATAATACCTTCATTCATTAAACTGTATCTCTGTCTGTTCGTTGCACTGTGTGTATGACTGCTCCTGTCCCGCTGTCCGTGTCGTTTAATATCGTTGTGTTTTGTGTTACACATAGGATTTCCTCTGTCTGTCTGTCTGTCTGTCTGTCTGTCTGTCTGTCTGTCTGTCTGTATGTCTGTCTCTCTTTCTGTTTGCCTCTGTCTATTGATTCTGCATGGGCATCTGTATGCATCCATTGCGAATGTATGTATTTATTGCATGTATGTAGGTGTGTGTATGTATATATATATGTATGTATGTATGTATGTATGTATGTATGTATGTATGTATGTATGTATGTATGTATGTATGTATGTATGTATGTATGTATGTATGTATGTATGTACTATATGTATTTATGTAGGCTATGTATGTATGTATGCATGTTTGTATGCAATGCATGCATGTATGTACTGTTTGTGTGTATGTATGTTTGTACTGTGTGTATATGTATGTACGTGTGTATGTATGTATGTATGTATGTATGTATGTATGTATGTATGTATGTATGTATGTATGTATGTATGTATGTATGTATGTATGTATGTATGTATGTATGTATGTATGTATGCATGTGTCTACGTATGTATGTATGTATGTACATGTATTGTGTTTGTATGTATGTATGTTTTTATGTATGTATAATGCATGGATGTATGTAAATATCAATGTGTAATTTGTATGCATGTATGTCTGCATATGGATGGATGCATATATCTGTACATATATACGTATGTATGTATGTATGTATAACAGTACATGTGTCTGTATGATGTCCACAGGTACATATTCTATGGATCCAGTTGGGTTGCGATGTCAATATAGCTAGCAGCACTTACTTCGATGTACGATTGTTAGCCAACATACATGGACCCACGTTGTCTGTTTGTATTTATTCTGGAACTCTTCGACAATAAAGACATTCTATCTGCTGTCCTAACATACCTATCAATATATACATATTATATATGTATTGGTGTGTTCAGTATGAGAATTGTAGAAAAAAGACTGTGGGGGGGGATTGAACCTTGATTCATGTGGAGTTTGGGTGTGAAATGAATACTCTACTATGGGGTCCTAAGAAAGACTAGGGGGGTTGAACCCCCAAACCCCCCCGACAATTCTCACCCTGGGTGTGTTTGTGTATGTGTACGCTGTGTGTACGGTTTGTGTGTGCACGGTTTGTGTGTGTACGGTTTGTGTGTGTACGGTTTGTGTGTGTACGGTATGTGTGTACAGTTTGTGTGTGCACGGTTTGTGTGTGCACGGTTTGTGTGTGTACGGTTTGTGTGTGTCCAGTTTGTGTGTGTACGGTATGTGTGTGTACGGTATGTGTTTACGGTTTGTGTGTAGGGTTTGTGTGTACAGTGTGTGTGTACGGTTTGTGTGTGTACGGTTTGTGTGTGTACGGTTTGTGTGTACGGTTTGTGTGTACGGTGTGTGTACGGTTTGTGTGTGTACGGTTTGTGTGTACGGTTTGTGTGTACGGTGTGTGTACGGTTTGTGTGTGTACGGTTTGTGTGTACGGTTTGTAGCTGTGTGCGTCGAGGTGGCGTGTCAACCCATAGAACAGTATGAGTTTATTGAGCGACGAGGAAGAAGAGGCAAAGAGGAAGGACGAAGAGGAGAGAGAGAATTAGAAGAGAAAAAGAGTAGGAAGAAGAGGAGGAAGGAGTGCTGGAGAAGGAATGGGAGAATTAGAGGCAGAAGGGAGGATAAAAATGATAAAAATAGGAGGTTGAAAAAGAAGAGGAGAAGGGTGGAAAAGAAGTGAAAGAGGTATGTTAGAGCAGGTAGAAAAGATAAAAAGACTCCCAGGTGAAGGAAAGAATAGGAGAAAAAAGAGTAGAAAAAAGGAAAATGACAAGAGGAAGATGATAAGAAGGAGCAGAAAGAGGAGGGAGAGGGCAGGAGGGAAAGGAGCAGAAAGAGCAGAAGAAAGTGGAGGAAAGGGGAGGATAACTGAGATCGAGGATAAGTATAAAAAGAGGAAACAGAGTATGAGACACAGTATCCACTGGGAAATGACTTACGTACTATCATCAACATTTGATCTTTTTGTGTGCATATATAAGTGTTTGTATATATGTATATATGTATACATAAGTGTATGTATGTGTATATATATATATATATATATATATATATATATATATATATATATATATATATATATATATATATATATATATATATATATATATATATATATATATATATATATATATATATATATATATATATGACTCATAGCGAGGATGGGTAACAGTATAAGAGCTTGTGGCCATCGGGCGTGCGCTATATAATTCTCGGAGTCTAGTGTTTAGTGTTTACTCGTGAAAATCAACGAATTAATGCACTTTTAAAAACGTCGGCCATATTGCATTTCATCTGCATTTGTTCCTCGTTTCGCTGCTGACCGCTGGAGGGCGTTCTTCGCCGCCACGTAACTCTATAGTCTTTACGACGGAAACGGAAGTGAGACGTATTTAGAGAGCGAACATGGCGCCCCCCACCGTCCGCGCATGAAGAGATATCTATGCAGGAAAAAATCTATGGTCAGTGCAGATATCTATGCCACAGAATAAATCTATGGCGAGTGTGGAGATAACGATCCGTTTGGTGTATACCAAACGCTGAAAGCAATCGGTCGGTCATTAGCTTTCTCGGGTGGACTGCTCGCCGTGCGACTAGTGAGTAAGTTAGAGGCCAGAAGGACGACAGAAGAGTGACTGACCGAGACTCGAAGCCAAGACGTTATAAGGATGCCAATGGCTTCAGCTCCGCGGTTTTCTAAGACGTATACTCTCTGAGAGGCGTGAAGTAAGTACGTTCGCTGCAGACATAATTATAGGCCTAAAGGTCTAACAGTGCCTCAAAGAGAATGCATTTGGATTGTAGACATACTGTAATTGATAGAGCCATATCTGTATCTGAGTGATTGACTCTCTTAAATACTTTTGACTTTCTTGTACCCTGGTGCAATACTTCCTCTCTTGATATTTATTTTTTGAGTACTGACTCATAAGACTAACTTATGCAAGTGTCTGATTTTATTAACATGTTCAGTCTGAGTACTCTGTAATAGTCAAGAAAATTAATATGTGTAAATTGGACCAATAAACGTTATGTTTATGTTATATCATAAGCTGTACATATATTCATACATATAAATACATATAGCCCACGTATATTCTATATCATTATATGCTAGAGATATATGACACACTTAGTCGTTTGGTAAAGTTATGCATAAATATATACATAATATAAGCTATGGTGATTATATTATAACTAGATGTTTGCCCGTCCTAAGACGGTTTTAAAGAAGTCCTTTACTGTATATTTCAATCTATATAGAATCAAGTTTGAAACGAACGCCCGTTAGATCGGAATGTCGCCATTTTGTAAACAGTGACGTCATTGGTCATGAATATTCATTAGTTGGAAGCGACCAATAAGACAAGCGTAACAGTAAAGTTCACATGGCCTGCAGGGACATTTCTCTTCTATAATATTGTTAATAATAAACGAACATAAATGTCGTTCACTGGCGAAGTATGTATGTAAGTATATATGTAAGTATGTACATGCAAGTATGTATGTAAGAGTGCATGTGTATGAATGTATGCATGTATGTAAGTATGTGTATGAATGTATGTATGTATTTAGTATGTATGTGTGACATTGTGTGTATGTGCATGTATGAATGTATGCATGTATGTATGTATTTGTGTAGTAT